>CM066035.1:334666256-335334786 GCA_033557465.1 Ichthyophis bannanicus
AGCTGAAGGCTACCGGAGACCTCAATCCGAAAAAATGGAGCTCCCTCTAGCTCGTCACCATCACGTAAGGAAGGAATCTTCTCTGCGAACGCCCCCAACCGTTAGCCCAACACCAGGGCCGGAGGGTAAGGATTTGCCTAAACCCCAAAGAGATTATGGAGTACTGCCTTTCGCGAAAGGTGCACTGTCCCTTGCGGGACGCCCTCTCAAATGCAGTACTGGGCTGCAAAATTCTTGCTTGAAGACCAAGTAGCGGCCCGGCAGATCTGCAAACGGAACAGAGCGGGTCTGAGCCACTGACCGCAGCCTTCGCCCTGACACGATGAGCCGTGACGCGCCCCTCCAACGAGAGGCCGGCTGCCCCATAAGCCCAGGTGATACCTTCCGCGACCCATATGGCCAACGTACGCTTGGAGACGGGGAGCCCCAACTTATTTGGGTCCAAAGAAACGAAGAGCTGAACAGCCTTCCGATGCTCCCAGGCGTCACGGTCAAGGTAGAAGGACAACGCCCTCCTACAGTCTAGGGTATGCAAAGACCATCTCAGCTCCGGTTGGCAATGCAGCCTTGGTAAAGGTGGTCGGAAGAACCACCTCCTGGATTGAGGTGAAAAGGTGAGACAACTTTAGGAAGAAACTTAGTGTGAGTCCGTAAAGACTACCCTATCACTGTAGAACCTAGTGTAAGGAGGATCATACACTAGTGACTGCCGTTCACTCACTCGCGCTAGCATAGGTGAGAGCTATAATAAATAAAGTTTTCCAGGAGAGAAAACGGAGAGGAACAGGTAGCCATAGGTTCAAAAGGCGGAACAGTAGGCCGCTGCAAGCCCACATTCATATCCCACTCAGTGGCCGGTGGACGCAAAGGATGCTTAAGCAAAAGGAGGCCTCTGAGGAAACGAGCCACCAAAGGGTGGTTGGAAAGAAGGCCTAACCTCCACCGGTGAGTGGTGTTCTGAGAGAGCACTAAGGTGAACTCTGACATAGTTTAGACTTAAGGCCCAGAGTGGAGAGGTAAAGCAAATCTTGCAATACTACCGCTACCAAGCACGAGAACTGTATTCTCGCTGTGCTGAGCACACCATGTGGAGAATTCCTACGCCACTTAAAACGCGTCAGGATTTCCTGGTGGATTGACGCCGAGAGGCCAAGACCACATCTTGCCACCTCTCGAGGCAGTAGGAAGGGAGCCATGACTACCCTTTTCAGCAGCCATGCCTATCAGATGCAGGGACTGGAGGTTGGGCTGTGCAAGAGAGTCCCCTGAATCCTGAAGGACAGGGATATCATGTTTGAAACCCCATAGGAAGAGAGGGTGTCTACCGCTAGGCTGTAGCAGAAGCGGGAACCAACGGTTGCCTCGTCCACCGTGGTGTGGGCTATGAGAATCAATGAAAGCCCCGTTCCTTGAGTACTTTGAAACAGCGTTCTGGACACCTAGTGCGTGTGGTAGGACACGCTATACAGTTATGCCCTGTGGACCACGAGATCAGACACTCATCCGCTGCTACTCCTGGGCGGATGCGGTTGTCCTGGAGCCAAAAATTCTCGGGATTTGCCGGTCCAGAGGACTGACGAAAAGATCACAGTGGTGGGGAGGTCCCCCACCTGAGGAAAAAGACCTGACTGAACGCACCAATGGGGTTCACTCTCCATCGGTCGTGTGGGTTGCCAGGATCCCTGCTGGCTCATTTTGTCCTGCCAGGTAATTTTTTCCTGACCTGGGAGTGGGTAGACAGCCATGGAGAAGGATTCCCTGTGATTGCACATCCCCAAGAGCACCAGTCCGTTGTGCCTCCTGACAGGAGAAGGACGGAGCCTGTGCCTCCTTGGTTTTGTTTCACCATAGAACATGGCAACTTGGATTGTCCTTGGCTGTGCCAATACAGACTGTTTGAGAGGCGAGGTGGGGAGAAGGCGCTTCCGAGCTAGGCTTATCTGCCCGTAAGCTCTCAGGAAGTTTATGCTGTTGAGTAGCTTCCCAAGGGTTGCCATAAGACCCTGAGTAACATGGTACCCCTTGGCAAATGTGCCTCCCCAAGCCGAGAAAAGGAGAAGCCTCTGTTGTCATCACTTGAGAAGGCAGGAGGGGATTTGAAAAAAAACCACTCCGAGCACCAAGATTTCGGCAAAGATAAAGCACCATTGCAGAGAGGAGACTAGGATGGGTCGGATATCTTTTACTGAGTCCCCCCCCCCCTAAGGCTCCCCGTGGCCTGGATTCCAACTGAATGGCGAGGAGGCTCCACTGAGCATGCCCGCATGTGGCAGGCGGGTATGGGGTGGGGGTGGACCATGAACCGTGGAAGCCATTTATTGGCCGAGTAGTCTCAGGGAATTGCCTGGCAGAGACCCGGGAATTGCTGCGAAAATGGCTGGCCATATTCATCCATCACTGTGGGGCCCTGTCCAGAGGCAAGGAAAAAAGCCTTTGCTTGAAGAGTGTCTAGCCTGGCCCCCTATGAACATCCAAGTTCTGGGACGGGCGCCAAAGATGGACTTTGCGAAGTTTTATGACAAACCGCCAAGTGCGGACAGCAGAGCCACAGTTGCGAAGGGTGGCCCTGACTGGCCCCTTATGAGCCAGTCCTCCAGGTACGGAAACACAAAAAAGGACCCTGAAAGCCTCCAGGTAGGGAGGCCGCCACCGAACGGGCCAGATCACTTGGTAAAACACCCTGGGAGCAAGGACAGGCCAAAGGGTAAGTTCGCTCTGTACTGATAGTGGTTTTCCCTCCCCACAACAAAAAAACCTGATGATATTGTCTGTGGTCTTGATGACTTTAAGGATGTGAGTATACCATCCTCTTAGATTTCAAGTATGGCATAGCCAGTCTCCCTACTGGAGGTAGGGCAGCAGTATTCTCAAGGGTAAAGCATCTTGAACTTTTCCCTCTCCAGGCACGTGTTGAGGTCGCACAAGTCTAGCGATGGGTCTGAGGCCTCCTGTTTCTTTGGTTGGTACCGAGAAAGTACCTGGAATAAAAAGCCGGGCCCTCTTCAGGTGTTGGGGCCACGGTTTCCACAGTGTCCTGAATCCTTTAGACAGACATTGCTAACTACTGAAAGGGAGTAGGTCCCTGTGCAGAGGGAGTCTTGGCGGGCTGCCCTGGAAAATAGGAGGGAGGTACCTTGTTGATGTGAAAATGGAGGAAGATAGGCCCTTTTGGACTATATTGAATGGCACCCTAGGTATCTGATGTGTAACGGCTGACCACCTGTGGGCAAAGTGGGCCAGCCTGCCTCCTGTGCTGAGAGCGAAAGCCAAGCCTGAGGAGAAGAGGCCCCTATGCTGTTCTGAGTCAAAAAATCTCCCCACCCTGACTGAGCAGGTGCCAGTTGTTGGGTGGGCTTGGGGGCCTTCTGCCTACGGGGGTCCTTGACCCCCATGCCCTTGCCTGCTGACCCTGTTGGGGAGACGCAGAGGCCTGGATACTTAGGGTATATGTTTATAGGCAGATGACTTCCTCGGGTTGTAAAAGGTCTTTGCCCTAGCCCTTCTTATTCTGATAAGGGGCAAAGGTTTTTTCTGGAAAGCGCTCGTCTGTTCAGATTCTCTGGTCTCGGAGTTCTGCAGCCTTTTTCAGCCATGGGCCTTGCCAAAGATGGTTTTCACCCTCGGCAGGGGGACAATCGACCAACTTGTCCTGGTACCCGATGGCGCGAGGTCGGATGACTATATCCAAAGCCTGTCCGGCAAGCCACCGAATGCCGTGCCCCGGCTACTCTAAGCAGAATCCCTCGAAAAGACATCGTAGGCTGCTCTTGAGATAAACTTACTAGCACTCTCGAATACCATTTGACAAGGCCTGGACCTCTGCCAAGGTTCCCTCACAGAGACATAGAGACCAGGCAGAGAAGCCCAGGCAGAGTAACCCCGCATCTCCTTTGCCAGGTCCTCTGATGTACCTTCCCATGTAGAGCTTGTAAGTCCCTGGAACACGGCAAGCAAGCATAAAGTCCCTGGAATCACTTCTTACCTGAGGGCCCATCTGTTCCAGGGCCTCCCGGCCAGGTGGGCCCACCGAGGATGTGCATCTTCTTCTTCTGACTTGTTCAGTCGATTGCCTGTGCCGAATTTTCCACAACCATGGAGTGAGTGCGGGGTAAGTTTGTGCCTTTTGGAACCCGGGGCTACTTGCGGACTCGATAAGATTGCAAATCGGACGCCGCCTTGCTTGGAACAGCCAGGCGTCGAGCGCCAGGGGAGGTTCTCTCCACAGGGCGAACATAAGACGCAGAAAAAGAGCAGACTCATCCAGCATCGGATGAACCGGAAACAGTTAAAGGCCTCCCTTCGGGGGAGAGTACATACTTGGCGGGCCTCGAAGCTCCTTGGAATGCTCGAGGCTGCTCCTCAGGAATCCGCGGGGAAGGCCAAGGCCTTGTTCCATATCCCCCCCCCCCCCCCATCCTGCACGATAGTCCAAGAACCGGGTAGCCTCCCGGTGGGTGGAACCGTCTCTGATGGTTCGGACTTCGGGCGACTGTCCGATGGGACAACACATAGTCGCGATGGAGTGTCCGGGTAGACGTCTTCATGCCTACGTTCCTCCTAGCCAGGAACTCGCCTCGGAGGAGGGAATCGAGCGGCTCCGGTCGGGACGGGCAACCGATGCCCTCCGCCCCACTCTGAGGGTACCGGCGTCGACGACCTTTGGCCCCGAACGGGAGTATCGGAGAAGAGAGCGACCGATGGCCGAGGATCGGACTCGAGCCCTCCGCATGGACTCGAGGATCGGCTCGGCCTCCGGGGTCGACTTGGACCGTCGAGGTCCCAGGTGGTCGGGGCAGAATGCACCCCGGTGCAGACCGGCAGGATCCAATTGCCTGCTGCTGTTCCATGAAGTGCAACCGAAGCTGCTCTCCAAGGCCGGTCAACCTGAGTTCCGAGCTCAGTGAGACCCAGCAGGCCCCCCGACTACGTGGTCCTGAGACGGCGTCGGCCCGACGTCGGCCTTTCACTCGGAGGAGAGTCCACGAGGACAAACAGCACTTACGTGTCCAGGACACTCCATCTCGTACACGAAGATGCTTGGGCACGGCCTCTCGTTCTCCTGACTCCGAAGGAACCGCGGGACGGCTATCGGGGCTATGCGACCTGGCCCTCTAGGAACGCAGGAGCGTCCACCGTCAGACGTCCACTCGCGGGTTTTTTTCTTTCTTCTTCCTGCTATGTTCCGGCGAAGTAGACCCCCCGTTCAGAGGACCCACGCGACGCTGGGGTGAAAGCTTCGTGGGCCGGAGTCCCCGAGACGTCGAGAACTCTGATTGAGGTCCGGGCCCAGCCAGACGCGGATTCCGAAAATATCGCTATCCTTTTGTGCTGCGCCGGACTCAAACGCCTATCGGGACATTTATGGCCACACGGACCACAGATCATCGCGGTCATGATCGGGTCCCGAGGCAACGGAGGCAGCAGTCATGTGTTGTTCGTCAAGAGACAATAAGTTTCTGACACCGATCACATTTCGTAAACCTGCTGTTAGCCATCTGGGGAAAAATGGCCCCTGCTTAGGGTCAAAAGACCGGGCTGCCAGGGGAAAAATTAAAAAAGGCGCGCAGGATGCCAGTCACAACGGACAAAAACCGAAAAAGATGGATGACAAAGGACTCGATTAACCAGGTCGTTCCACAATCGTTCCGGAAGCGGAGCAGAAGGGATCCACTCGTCGTAACCGGAGAAAAAAAAGAATGCATGAACAAAAACCGGGAAAATCAACTTTTTCCTCGGGGAAAAAACGAACTACGTCCGTCTTGCTCTGCGGAAAAAAGAAGACTGAGCAAGATGGAATCCACTTTGGCGGGAAGGGGGCCCTCCACGCCTAATGGGCGCATGCAATTCTCCCAAAGGCTTCCTTTGGAAAGCCTGGGGTAAATGCTCCGCACGAGGGGGGCTCCGTCCGGCGCCGATGTCACCCCATATGTGAGACTGACTTCCCTGCTTGGGTCCTGCGGAGAAATCATGCAACTGTTTTGCAGTGTATATCTTAACAGAGAGAGTAGAATACAGTGTACACTCAAAGCATAATATTTGAAAGAAATTTGTTTTTCCTAGAGGACTTTTACAAAGAGACCTTGTGTCAGTTAGTGAAGGCAAGAGAAACCTAACTTTTTAAAAAAATATTTATTTTAGAATAAGGTGTTAACAGCCAAGTGCAAGATCAAAGGACCTCGGCAGTATGACAATCAAAGGGGCACCCTAGGTGGGACACGTGTGATCACTGATAGGACAATCTCTTGACAAGGCTCCCTTCTCCTTTGATCAAACCAAGGCAGTGTTAGAGTTTCCCACCCAGGAATAAGAGAAGATTGCTTTTAAGCCACCCAGACATAAATAGGTCAAGCCACAGAACTCAGTGATTTTAGGACGGCATCCTTGGAACTACCAAGAGGTCTGGCTACTACTGGACTAAATGTTTGTACTTGTGTATGTACAGACCCTCCTGATTTATCTCTAATCTTTGGGGAAAAGGTAATTCTTTATTGTTGGGAAATTTGAGTTAGGTCTGCTTCTATTTGGCTTATATGAACTGAACTCTTGCCGTGGTGAAACTACCAGGAGGAATGATGGCACAGAATACAAGACAGGACGACATGAAGACAAGGCGTATGAGAGTAGATGCTTGCCATAACCAATGGCTCGTCCTTTTGGCCTATGGCAGATTCTGGGAACCATATTCTGTATAGGAATATGCAGAATAATGGGCCTAACAGAAATTACAGGTCCATAGCAAGACTTCACAACGACAAATGATCACAAATACTCTCTGCCTGGTTCAATAGTGCCAAGAAGGGAGGAAAATACGGAATGGTCAAAGGTCACAGACCCTGCATGATCAATAGACCTAAAGCATGTCCAGATGTATGAGGTCATAGGGCCATGTAAAATACGCAAAGGTCTACGTGCCGGTCCAGACTGTACCATGTAAAAGAGATTCTCCCTGGGCAAGTGTTGCAGAACCCTGAGGTCCTGCTGACATCTCCTTAGGTTATGATGATTCACTGTAATTATTGAAAAGATGAAACAGACATTTTTATTCAGGGAGAAATTTCATATAAGAGCAGTTTTTTTCCATGATACGGGTGGGCAGGATTTTCTTCCCCTTCAAGAGAAAGAAAATGCTGTCGCCCTTCTATAGACAGACCTTGCTGTTCTGCATGATGCTGGAAATAAAAGTCTTTGTAGATAAAGCAACTGCTGTCTAAGTAATTCTTTGATTGGTGATATTTGGGCAACCGTTGTGGGAACCAGAAGCCACAGAAATGTGTACTTGTGTATGTACATACCCTCCTGAGATATTCTCTAAATCTTGGGGAAAAGGGAATTCTTTGTG
This sequence comes from Ichthyophis bannanicus, assembly GCA_033557465.1. Taxonomy (NCBI): domain Eukaryota; kingdom Metazoa; phylum Chordata; class Amphibia; order Gymnophiona; family Ichthyophiidae; genus Ichthyophis; species Ichthyophis bannanicus. The sequence continues at coordinate 334,673,596 of CM066035.1, forward strand.
TTAAAACTGATAAAATCTGTGTATTTTAAAATTCAGTGACTTATTAAGCACATTAGGCCATACTTAAACTACAAGCCAGCTTCATTAAATTAAAGCCGTTATGGCTTCGCATAACAAGCCAGCTTTCCGTGAAATTACAGACAGCAACGAGGCTGACTCGTAATAACAACCAGCCTTCAGCTTAATTAAGGATATATCTGTAACAGAGAGCAGAATAGGGTAAAGTATTCTTTGAGTATATAGAGAGAAATATATTTATAGAGAACCTTTTACAATACAGCCTTCCAATTAAGAGGCCAAATAACTTATTAAATTGTTTTTAAACAGGCATGGTTAAAGCCAAGTAACCGATCAAAGGGGGCAACCTTGAAAGGATCCCTCTATCGAACAAGAGGGCATGTGAAATCACATAGGAAATTAAGAGAGTGGCCTTAGAATCACATCATTCTAGAAGTCTAAAAAAATAAGATGGTAGAATTCGAATAATACTGTATAGCAATTAATGAAAGGTTTACATAGGGCAGTATTGGTATTTCAGTACCTGGTTGAAACGAGATGCCAAGTCTACAACTAATATCACAATGATAAGGTCGACCAATTTGTGGAGGGGTGCTCTATATGTTAAAGAGAGCAGCTAAGTCGAATAGATAAAGGTTTTTACAGGAACCAAATTCACTGTAGACTCTCTATGGATAGAAATTCCATGTAAATAGGGGAAGGGAATGGCAGTGTGTGTGTACTACCATCCCTCTGGACAGAATGAACAGACAGATAATGAAATGCTAAACAGTAACTAGGAAGCTAGCACACTTTACACCGCATATAATGGGATATTTCAATTACCCCAGCCCCCCCCACTGACTCTGGGTCAATGTCACAAAAGGACATGCCTTAGGTAGAGAAAAGTTTCAAGAGGAAGTAAATGACTGCGCTTCATGGGGCAGCTGGCTCATGGATACAGTCACGCGGGGATGCTATTTTAGACCCAGTCCTCATTGGCACACAGGATCTTGTGTTAAAGGTAACTGTTTTGCGCTGGCTTGTCAATAGCGGCCCTGACATGATCACCTATTGATTTAAGAAACCGAGGGAGGAGAGCACGAAATGGACTGCACTAGCATTCAACTTTCAAAAGAGGAAAATGGTTCAGAAAAAACTAAAAAGGAGCAACCACAAAGGTTAACAGTTTACAACAGGTGCTGATTGTTATTTAAAATTCTATCTTGGCATCCCAACCAGATGTAACTGCCATGCTTTAAAAAAGGTGTGAAATGAACGGCCAAAAAATGAAAGCCACCACTGCTTAAAGAATGAGGTCATAGAGGCTGTTATAAGCCACGAAAGGATCTGTCAGAAAATGGAAAAAGAGCCAAATTGATTGAAACCGGAAAAAACATAAGGACTGGTAAGGTAAATGCAAGGCAATTGAAAGGCAAGGCAAAGAGAAAATTGTGAAAAGAAAGTTGGCGTGGTAGAAAGCAAACTTGCCTAATGAAATTTTTTCAAGTATAGTTGCAAAGCAAAACACCGTGTGATGGAGTCCGTTGAACCATTAGATGGAGGGATAAAAAATACCCTGAGAGAAGACAATTGCCAATAGAGAGACCGAATGATTTTTTGCTTTAGTCTTTACTGAAGAGGGTAAGACACTTACACATTCCAGAGATTATATTTAAAGCGTGCTGTCACCCCATCAAAGGAATTGAAACAAATCTCAGTAAATCAGGAAAATATAAAGCTAACTGATAAACTAAAGAGCAGCAACTCCTTCTGGACCGGATGGCATATACCCCCAGGGTCCTGAAGAAACTGCAATATGAGACTGAAGAACGATTAATGTAATCTTTATCTTATCATTAAAATCAATTGTAGAGCACCCAAAGACTGATAAGTGGCTCAGTATAACACCAATTTTTAAAAAAGCGTGCCGGGTTCATCTGGGAAACTACAGACCAGCGAGCCCAACATCAGTAATTGAGCAAAATGTTATAAACAATTATAAAAAAATACACTGAAATATGTAGATAGTCATGGGTTAATGACAGAAAGCCAACATGGATTTAGCCAAGGAAGATCTTTTCTTACCAATCTTATATTTTGAAGGTATAAACAAACAGGTAGATAAAGGTCTGCCAGTGATATACTGATCTTGATTTTCGAAAAGCCCTCAACAAAGTCCCTCATAAGAGACCTCTAGGGAAATTAAAAAGGCGATGGGATATGAGGCAAGTGTACTATGGTGGATTACAAAATGGTTGAAAGACTGAAACTGTGTAGGGCTAAATGGCCAATTGTTTCTTAATGGGGAAAAGTGAATACAGTGGAGTACTCCAGAGATCTGTGCTAGGCAGCCTACTTTTTAACAGATTTATAAATGAACTTGGAAATGGGAATAATGATTGAGGGTTATCAAATTTTGCAGTATGATACCAAATTATTGGAAAGTTTTGTTAACCACACAAGGATTGTAAAAATTGCAAGAGAACCTTACCTGGAAAACGGAGCATCCAAATGGAGTTACATTTAATGTGGACAAGTGTAAAGATATGCACTTAGGGAAGACACCCAAACTACAGTTTACACAATGGTAAGGTTTCCACATCAGGAATCACCAACTACGAAAATAATTTAGGCATCATCGTGGATCTACGTTTAAACCCTCTGCCTCAGTGTGAGCGGCGGCCACGATGACGAAATAGAAAGCATAGTTTACTCACCTGTAACAGGGTGTTCTCTGGGGACAGTACAGGAATCAGTCCTCACTGATCCACTCCGCAGCTTTCAAAGCAAGCTTTTGTGGATGTTACACTGCCGCATGCGTGATCACCTTCCTGCCCAAAGGTAATAGTATGATGACATAGCTTAATCAGCATAAAGCACAGTTTACTTACCTGTAACAGGTGAATCTCTGGAACAGCAGGGAATAAGCCTTCACATATGGGGTATCGTCGGAGGTGACCGACGGAGCCTGCGCGGGTAAACGCTCCCCAGGCAGTCCAGTAAGAAAGCTTTTGGGAGCATCCCACAGCGCCTGCGCGCTGCCTTCCCGCCTTTCCTAACCGCCTATCTCCAGTTCGAGTTTTAAAGCTGAGACAAGGAGAGAGAGAGGAAAAGGAAAGAATAGATAGAGAGATACAACTCCTAGGGGAGGTGGGTGGGTTGTGAAGACTTATTCCTGCTGCTCCCAGAGATCACCTGTTACAGGTAAGTAACTGTGGCTATCTCCAGGAACAAGCAGGAATGAGTCTTCACATATGGGGACTCCCTATCAGCAGATGCCAGGGAGAGACCCCATGGTTGTGTTGCCCTTGCAGAGGGCTCCACTTCCCCCCCCCCCCCATGGATCTCTGGCATCCAAACCAGGGTAGGTGGGTAGGAGTTGATTAGGAATGGAACGGGTGTTTGAGGACAGCCTGACCAACGAGGCATCCTGGCAGGAGTCCTTGTCCAAAACCAGTAATGGGCTGTGAAGGTATGAACAGAGGCCCAGGTGGCCTCTCGACAGATTTGGTCGATGGACACAGAGTTTAGATGAGCCATTGAGGCTGCCATGGCTCTCACATTGTGAGCTGTGACATGGCCCTCCAGAGAAATGTTCTTACTCTGGTAGGCGAAAGAAATACACTGAGCAATCCAGTTGGACAGTGTTCTCTTAGAGACTGGAAGACCTAAATGAGAAGGATCAAAAGCAACAAAGAGTTGAGAAGACTTTCTATGTTGCTGTGTTCTTTGTAAGTAGAAAGCGAGAGCTCTTTTACAATCCAAGGTATGAAGATTCCTCTCTGCATTTGATGCATGAGGTCCTGGAAAAAAGACAGGTAAATATACCTCCTGGTTCAGATGAAAAGGCAAGACCACTTTAGGCATAAAGTGTGGATTGGTCCTGAGGTCCTTATGATAGAACCTTGTATAAGGTGGATTAGCCACCAAAGCTTGCAACTCACTGATGCGGCGTGCTGAGGTGACTGCAATGAGAAAAACAACTTTCCAAGAAAGAAATTTCAAGGAGGTGGTGGCTAAAGGTTCAGAGGGTGGCTTCATAAGCTGGCCAAGAACCAGGTTTAGGTCCCATGCCACTGGAGGTGGTCTAATGGGAGGTTTAGTTAAAAGAAGGTGTCTCATGAATCTTGCTATAAGAGGGTGAGAGGAAATAGGTTGTCCATTGAGAGGCTTGAGGGACGCTGCAATAGCACTCATATGGACTCTTACTGAATTTGTTTTCAGGCCTGCATGGGATAGATGCAGGAGATACTCTAGTAGAGAATTCAAAGGTATTGCAAGAGGGTTTAGACCCTTCTCTGAACACCAAATGGTGAATCTTTTCCATTTGAAAGCATAGGAACATCTAGTAGAAGGCTTCCTAGAGGCATGAATAACAGCTCTGACTTGTTGAGAGAGATGAAAATCGTGAGGTCTAGGCCAGCGATGGCGAAACCTATGGCACGCGTGCCAGCTGTGGCACGCGAATGCCTTGCAGCTGGCACGCGGGCCATAGGTCCAAAAAAAAAGAAAAAGCTGTCTCTGACTGCGGACGCGGCCAAGGGCAGAATGCAGCGTCCCGCGGGGCCCCCCTCCGCCGCTAAGCCCCTGCAAGAGCTTTCAGATTCGCGAGGGAGAGCGTCTCCCTCGCGTCTCTGTTAAGCCCGCAGGGCTAATGGGAAATTTCCCATCAGCCCCTTTAGACGCGAGGGACTGATGGGAAATTTCCCATTAGCCCTGCGGGCTTAACAGAGACGCGAGGGAGACGCTCTCCCTCGCGAATCTGAAAGCCCTTGCAGAGGGGCTTAGCGGGCGGAGGGGGCCCCGCGGGACATTGCAATCTGCCGCGGCAGCAGCCAGAGCCTGCTTTTTTTAAAAAAAATTTGCCGGGGGGTTAGGACTGCTAATGGGCAGGAGGAGGGGGGGGGGGGTTAGGACTGCTATGGGCAGGAGGAGGGGGGGGGGTTAGGACTGCTAATGGGCAGGAGGGGGGGGGTTAGGACTGCTAATGGGCAGGAGGAGGGGGGGGTTAGGACTGCTAATGGGCAGGAGGAGGGGGGGTTAGGACTGCTAATGGGCAGGAGGGGGGGTGTTAGGGACTGCTAATGGGCAGGAGGGGGGGGTTAGGACTGCTAATGGGCAGGAGGAGGGGGGGGGGTTAGGACTGCTAATGGGCAGGAGGGGGGGTGTTAGGACTGCTAAGGGCAGGAGGAGGGGTGTTAGGACTGCTAATGGGCAGGAGGAGGGGGGGTTAGGACTGCTAATGGGCAGGAGGTGGGGGGGGTTATGAATGATAATTGGCAGGAGGGGGGGTGGGGGATCGGACTGCTAATGGGCTGGGGGGGTTAGGACTGCGAATGGGCAGGAGAGGGGGGGTTAGGACTGCTAATGGGCAGGCGGGCGGGGGTTACGACTGCTAATGGGCGGGCGGGCGGGGTCGGACTGCTAATGGGCTGGTGGGGTCGGACTGCTACTGGGCTGTGGGCTGATGGGCTGTCTGGAAAGGGGGTGATGGGGGTTTAGGGCTGGAAGTGAGTTGATGGGGGGGGCTAGGACTGGTATTGTGTTGGGGGTAGCTATGACTTGAAATGGGCTGATGCAGGGACTAGAAGGTAATGGATGCTGGGTGAGGCTGTAACTAGAAGGGAGCTGATGTTGGGGGAGGATTAGAATGGGATGGGCTGGGAGAGTAAAATGGAGAGGGGAAAAAATATTTTGTGTGGGAGTGATAAAAATCTACAATTGGCCGGTATTGGGAGAGTAAGTGGGGATTGAGGATGGAGGGGTAAATTTGAGTGGATGAAATAGGAATGAGGAAAGAGCAAAAGGAGAAAGATTAGTCTGTTAAAGCGGATGTAGAGAGAGAGAATGGAAAAAAAAAAACTAGAAGAGAGAAGAAAGGACAAATGGACAGCAGATGATGGAGAGTTAGCAGAAAACACGAAGAAACCAGAAGAAAGTGGCTGGAGCAATTGCAACTGTGTAACTGAGCTGAGGTATTCTGTTTATGTAATTCCTTTTTGACATTGCCACTTGTTCTCTTTCCCCAGTAGGTCATGTATTGTTATTGTCTGAAATGTATTGGTTTAATAATTTCAGTGTTGCCTTTTGATAGGTATGGTGTGGTGCTTTGTGAGTCCTGGTAGTGCTGTTAGGATACGGCGGGTTTGCTATTGGTTCTAAATGGGCAGTGTTTGTAGTAGTTCCTAATGTGCCTGGCGGTTGGCACTGGATTATAGTAATGTAGAAATCTTTTAGTCTGTCTTTATCCATACACTCATTAAGAGACATGTTACTAAAAGTTAGTGTATGTTAGCATTATGCAAATATTTATGCAAATTGACGTGCTGGCACTTTGAGGAAATTCTTTGGTTTTGTGCGGCAGTTTGGGCACTCGGGCTCAAAAAGGTTAGCCATCACTGGTCTAGGCCCTCAGCAACCAAGCCCTGAGATGGAGCGACTGGGGGTTTGGGTGCCACAATGTTCCCTCTTCCTGGGACAGAAGGTCTGGTGCAGAGCCTAAGTCCAGGGAAGGAGCTTGAGAGAGATGCAGAAGTAGAGGGTACCACACGTGGTGTGGCCAATGTGGTGGCTATGAGGATCATGGTCCCTCGATCTCTCTGAAGCTTGAATAGTGTTTTGGGAATTAGGGGAATTGGTTGGAAAGGCATAAAGGAAGTCTTGACCCCAGTGAAGGAGGAAGGCATCCTTGGCCTGAACTCCCTGACACGGAATTCTGGAACAGAACCGGGGAAGTTTGGCATTCCACGGACTTGCAAAGATATCTATGTCCGGGGTTCCCCAAAGTCGAAAAATCCTGGCTACCTGGTCCATGTGGAGGGACCACTCGTGTGGGAGCAGAACTCGACTGAGTCTGTCTGCCCAAGAGTTTTGAATACCTGGAAGATATACTGCCAGAAGATGGATGTGATGCTCTCTGGCGAAGGCCCACAGTCACAAAGCTTCATTGCAAAGCGACAGAGAGCCAGTCCCTCCCTGCTTGTTTACATAGAACATGGCTACTTGATTGTCCGTATGGATGAGGACTGTCCTGTAGCTGAGCAGGGAATGGAACACTGAGAGCTAAGAATATTGCTCTGAGTTCCAATAGATTGATAAGCAGAGAAGTCTCCTGTGGAGACCAGATGCCCTGGGTGGAGAGATCTTGCAGATGAGCTCCCCAACCCCATGGAGAAGCATCTGTTGTGAGAGTTGCTTGGGGTAGCGGTTGCTGAAAAGGGGACCCCAGCAACAGCTTTTGAGAGGACTTCCACCACTGGAGAGAACAAATAGACGACTGGAGTTTGCTATTTTGTCTGTCTGACAGGCAACCTGATGCCTGAGTCCATTGGGTGGACAAAGTCCATTGAGCTGCCCTCATGTGCAGGCGAGCATATGGAACCACATGCACGGTGGATGCCATGTGGCCTAATAATTTTAACATCTCTTGAGCAGTTAATTGGGACTTTAACTGAATCTGGGAGGCTAACTGCACCAGACGTAGGCAACGGGACTGAGGAAGATAGGCCCTTGCAGTTGTGGTATCCAGGAAGGCCCCTATGAATTCCAGAGACTGAGTAGGGGTGAGATTGGATTTTGGGATGTTTATTACTAGTCCCAAATACTGAAGGATACGCATTGTGCAGGTTAGACAAGTCTGGGCCTCTGACTGGGATGGGGCTCGAATGAGCCAGTCATCCAGATATGGGAATACGAATATTCCTAGAGTGCGGAGAAATGCAGCTACTACTGCCATGCATTTCGTGAACACCCTTGGTGCAGAAGCCAGACTGAAAGGAAGCACCCTGTATTGGTAGTGCTTTCCTTGAAAAAGGAACCGAAGGAACCTTCTGTGTGTTGGATGGATGAGGACATGAGTGTACGCATCCTTGAGATCTAGAGAACAAAGCCAGTCCTGACTCTGAAGGTATGGAAGCAGAGCCCCTAGAGAAATCATTTTGAATTTCTCCTTGAATAGAAACTTGTTCAATTCTCTGAGATCTAATATGGGTCTGTAGCCCCCTGTTTTCTTTGGGATAAGAAAATAAGGGGAGTAGAACCCTGAGCCCTGTTGAAGAAGAGATACTTCTTTTATTGCCCCTTGGGCAAGAAGGGTAGCAATCTCCTGACCTAGAAGGTTGAGGAGAGATATTGGAGAATTGAACTGTTTCACCATGGTGTGAGGAGGAAGGTTTAAGAAGTGAAGCTTGTATCCTTCCTTTATAATGGAGGGGGTCCATTGCTCCCATCTGGGAGCAAAATAAGTCAACCTTCCTGGAATGGTGAGGGGCTCTGGGTTTCCCAGAGCTAGAAAGGCTAAGTTCTCTAGTTGCAAGTCAAAGGCCCTGAGGAGGTTGAAGCTGCTGGGCTGTGGTAGGCCTGGCAGCCTTTTTCTTGGCCTGTTTAGGTGGTTGCTGACGCTTTGCAGCAAAACGACCTGCAGAAGATGTCTGCCCATGAGCAGGATAATATCTTCCCTTTTTAGAAAATATGTCTTTTTGAACAATCTGTTCTTAACAAGGGCAGAGGTAGACTTTGAAAGTCGATCCAAAGCAGAGTTCTCAGCATCCATCTGAGTGGCCTTTGCTTGCCAATTCCTGCCAAACAGGTTTTCACCTGTACAAGGAAGGTTTCCCAACTTGTCTTGGACCCAGAGTTCCAAATCAGAGGCTTGTAACCAAGCAATTCTGCGTGCACCTATGGCAATAGCCGTGGCTCTGCTTACACACTCAAAAAAAAGAGTCAAAGGCTGCATGGTTGGAGAATTTGGAAACATCTTGAGCATGTTTGAGCCAAGTGAGAAATTCCTGCCTTTTATCTTCTGAAATAAAAGGAGCTAAAGTCTGCAGATGATCTGTGACTTCTTTTAGAAACATCCCCATATAGAGACTATAGGAGTTGATTCTGGCAGCAAGCATATTGGCCTGGAAAATCCTTCGGCCAAAAGCATCTAGAGTCCTACATTCACGTCCTGGAGGGTTAGATGAGGGCCTCTTTGCACTCTTTATTTTCTTCATAGCAACCACAATAGAGTGGTGAGGAAGCTGAGCCTTATGAAAACCAGGACAGGGAGGGACACGGTACATGGTGTCTAACCTGCGAGAATGAGGAGAGGTGGTGAGAGGAGTCTCCCACATGCCCAACATGAGATCATAGAGGATCTCATGAATAGGTAGGGTAGCTGCTTCCTTAGGAGCCTTAGGATATTGCAAAATATCTAATTGCTTGGATCTAGGCTCTGACTCAGAGGCCACTGTGATGGAGAGGCCTCTAGCCACTTCCCTAATGAAGTCTTGAAAAGACAAGTCCTCTGGAGGAGACATTTTCGTTTTGGAGAATCAGACTCCTGAGGAAGAAGCACCGGTGCATCGACAGAAGCCTCCAACTCAGAGTCTTCGGAGGAATTGAAGTATCGCCTGTCTGGATGCTCCTGTAAAGCCTGATACGCGTACCGAGTGGGATCGACATCGGGAGTAAGCGGTACCGGTTCGGTACCGATGGGCATCATAGGACCGATGGGATCATAGGGTACCGTTGCAGCCGACACCGAAGCCGATGCAATCGGTACCGGGAACGGGAACGGTGCCGATGCCAGAGTCAGTACCGGCAACGGGGATTGTTGCGGTGCCGAAGGCGTCGAAGCCTGCATAAACACCGTAAGGGTGCGCTGCATGGACAGAATTTTCTGATCCATCGACACCACCAGAGTCTGGATGTCGGTACCAGTGGCCACCGGTACCCCAGAACACGGCAACAGGTGATCGGTCGAGGCCGAGCCATTGATGTCAACCTGTGACCCCATAGATAATGCTTTGGAAGCCGGAACTTCCCGCTGGGGTAATTTTGCCAAAGCGGAATCCTCGAGGGCAAGCCCGGAGGCAACTCGATGCTTAGAGGGAGATTTGCCCTTCGAGGACCGGCTAGATTTATGCTTGGTTACCTGAGATCCATGGGAGGAAGAAGCAGCCCTGGAAGACGTCGATGCCACCGAGGCTGCATCAGAGGGAAACAGGGTACTGAGCTTGGCTGCTCGGTTTCTGCCGACCCCTTTTAGACATCATGGTGCAGGACACACAATCCGTGATGGAATGGTCAGGACCCAAACATTTCAGACACCAATCATGGGTGTCGGTGACAGAAATAGTACCGCCACATTTTGGGCACTTTTTGAACCCGGAAGCGGGCTTCTCCATGAGGAGAAAATATTTAGGCCTAAGGCCCAAACTAAAAATGCACAGCTGAAAGAATAAATGGTTTGTTTTTGGGTTTTTTTTAAGAAGAAAGAAAAGAAAAGACCGGCGGTACCGGTCTGACGTCGAAGGCAGACGTGACACAGAAAAATAAAGAAAAAAATAAAGAACTTCTTCTGCGGTGACAGGAACACGACCTGCTGGCTCCGCGGAAAAGAAGAACTGGAGAGAGGCGGTTAGGAAAGGCGGGAAGGCAGCGCGCAGGCGCTGTGGGATGCTCCCAAAAGCTTTCTTACTGGACGCTGGGGAGCGTTCCCGCACAGGCTCCATCGGTACCGACGATACCCATATGTGAAGACTCATTCCTGCTTGTTCCTGGAGATAGAAGAAAAAGAAGGACAAAAATCGTGGAAAAAACACACAAGAGCGAAAACCCCAAACACAAAATGTAGACTCTCTAGTCTTGAATATCTCTGGTTTGGCTATACCCCCTGAACAACTAGCAATACTTAATAAGGGTTTATCCTTTATCCCAAGTATACATTTTGACCCATTCCAGTTTAGAATTGATTTAGAACAGCTCATAAGGAAATTAAATTTGAAGATTTTGGGGCTCACCCATGTGTTATTAATACTGAAGAAGATCTTAGACGGACTCGTCTTCCTCTAAAGTCAACATGGTCCCCCCCGGGTCCTCTACACTCTTCATTGATATTATATAGAGATTTAATCCTTAAAGATGTGCAACAACTCGAATGTATGAGGCATCACACTCAGAGTAGCCTTACACATATGGAAAAATTGGCGCTCCAGGCTTTGAGGGCTCGGCCTGAACTTGTCATTAGACGGGCCGACAAAGGTGGAGGAATAGTGGTCCAGAATCGGAATCAATATTTTGGTGAAGCCTACAAACAACTTTCAGATGAAAACACCTATCAGGTGTTGCAGACCAATCCAACTGTAGATATTCAAAAACAGATCAAACAGATCACTACTCAAGCTTTAGAAGCACGCCTAATTTCAAAAAAAGATTGGATGTTTTTGAATCCACCTGATTCCAGCATAGCAAAATTGTATTTGCTTCCTAAGATCCATAAGAATATAGAAAATCCCCCGGGGTGGCCCATTGTCTCTACAAGGGGTTCACTGCTTGAGCCACTGTCGATCTTCATAGATTCTTTTCTAAGACCACTAATGTCGTCTATTCCATCTTTTATAAAAGATACGACGCACTTTTTGCAAATTCTAGCAGAGCATGCCTCAGCTACAGTTTCGGAGATGATCCTTGTAACATTAGATGTGACATCTCTATATAGTTATTCCGCAGGCTGATGCCCATGCTATTGTAATGGAGGCGCTTACCAGAGAGGGGATCAGATAGTCATTTGACTTTTCTATCGGAAATTGCCGCTATAACAATGTTCAAAAATTTTTTTGTTTTCGATGATGTTATATACCATCAAAAGGCAGGGGTAGCGATGGGCGCTACCTGCGCCCCGTCTATAGCCAATCTGTATATGCAACGGTTTGAACGGCAATGGATCGACGTCTCCCCGTTTCAGAAGAATCTTCAACTATGGAGACGATACATTGATGATATTTTTTTGCTATGGCGGGGAACAACAGAGTCTGGAGGAGTTTTTGTATGGCTGAATGATAGGGATAGACACATCAAGTTTACATCACATCATCATGTTGATAGGATTACCTTTTTGGATGTCGACGTTCGAAAGGATGCAACTGGTTAGCTTACCTCTGTACATAGGAAAATGACAGATCGAAACACTTTCCTTCATTACACTAGTGCGCACCCTCTACAATTGAAAGACAGCTTACCACTGTCGCAATTTGTGCGATATCGCCGAAACTGTACTAGTGTTCAGGTTTTTAAAGACCAATCAAAACTGTTAAAACAAAATTTTTATGATCGTGGCTACCCCCAGTATGTTGTTAATAAGGCGTATAAAAGAGCACTGTATGCCAATAGAGATTTGCTTTTGCGTCCCCGAGAGAGGTCGGCCTCAAAGATGGGGGCTGACTCCTCGGTCAATTTTATTACCAAATACTCCCCCTATAGCTCCCAGTTGAAGCGTATTATTACACGCCATGCAAATGTGTTACACAGTATCCCTGGTCTCGAAGATAAAACCGTACGATGTGTATGGCAACGGAACAGCAACTTCAAGGAACTGTTGAGCCCGGCAGTATTGCGCCCTTTATCCCCATTACCTGATTGCATCGAATTTGGGCAAATGAAATGTGGCGAGTGCAACATCTGCCACATCACAAAAGAACTGTGCGAATTTAGTTATCGGGGTAAGACGTAACGGCTTAAACATTCTACCTCCTGCACCTCTACATATGTTGTGTATTGTATCCTTTGTCCATGTGGCTTAGCCTACATAGGAAAAACCACTCGAATGTTTAAAATGCGTATGAATGAACACAAGAGTAAACTAAAATGCCAACGCCGTGAAGCACCGATCGTAGACCACTGCTTACAGCTGCAGCATACATTTGAGGAATTACAATGTTTCTGTTCGGATGTAATTACTTCTACATAACAAGGGAAATCCAGAGATTGCACTCTTATGGCATGAACAACGCTGGATCCATAGGATAGGATCGGATCAGTGTTCCCTAATGGCCTTAATCTGCGGGTGGAATGGGAGGTCTGCACCTGAGTCCTTTGTTCGTTATAGGAGCAGGTGATAAGCACGCACTCTATAAAATGTTCAGTCCGCATGCGCGGCGTTCAGAAAAAAACGGCATGCTTTGATAGTGCTTTACAATCACTGTGTCGTGAGGTATGTGGCTTCTATTTCTATTCTTTTACTGGATATAATGAAGTATACCATCACTGAAAGTGTGTACCTACTAAAATCTGATGTATTTTTGAATTTTAGTGCTTTTAGCCACCCCCTCAAGAAACCTTATATAGGTGAAACGCAGGAACGCGCAAGTGAGAGCGTTGGGGATAAGGCGATGGCCAAGCACTGTTTTTTCAAGCAAAGCACTGCCTTTAAAGTTAAGTTAAGCTAACCACTCTTGTACTACAAATCGGGCTAAGCTTTTTGGCTTAAGTCGTCAATTGTTCTGATTTAAAGAGTTGGTTTATGCCCTATCCAGAGCGACTAATTACTAAAGGTCGTTGATGCAATAAGGGCTATGACCAGTCAAATGCTTTAGACTGTGTTATGTTTGCCTGTGAAGTCTGAGACCTAATAGCCGCTTTATGTGGGGTTCAATAATTTAAACTTTAAAAAGCTGATACTTTCTACACAAACAACTCAGTTTAGGTGATACTGTTGCACTTTCGAGTTATATATACAGAGTTGGATTTTTGATTGACAAAGTTATTGCTCTGTGACAAGCTAGACCATTACTATATTAAAAGGAGACCTTACGGGAGATGGTAAAGGTAGGGAAACCCTACCAGTCATGAGGGGGCATGACTGGATGAGGCCTTCCTAACCATCTGGGATTATCTGCTAGGAAGATGCAAATGCTCTCTAGCAAGGGCCCATAGTGCAGAGCTACTCTGTAGAGTTGCAGAGAGCATGCTGCAGGTTGGTTAGACGAAAAAACTGGCTGTTTAAAAGCCAGTACGTAACAAACTATTCTGCCAATGCCAAGGGAATTGGAGATGGCGAGGAATAGAAATGAAGCCTCGTACTGTTGGTGCCTCCCTGTCGGTTGACATAAGACACCGCTGTGGCATTGTCGGAAAACACGCGGACTGCCTTGCCCTAAACCAGCTGTTGAAACTCCCGCAGCGCTAGCGTTACCGCCCGCAACTCCAGCCTGTTGATGGACCACGCTGTCTCCTGAACCGTCCATTGGCCCTGCGCAAACATACCGAGGCAGTGAGCGCCCCAGCCCAAGAGACTGGCATCGGTCATTACGGGCACCCAGGCCGGTGTAGTCAGCTCCCTTCCCCTCGCCAAGGACTCGGGAAGCAACCACCACTGCAGGGACTGACGAGCATCCTCCGTACAGGGCAACTTCCTGGACAGGTGATCTCTGGGAACAGCAGGAATAAGCCTTCACATATGGGTATCGTCGGTACCGACGGAGCCTGCGCGGGAATGCTCCCCAGCGTCCAGTAAGAAAGCTTTTGGGAGCATCCCACAGCGCCTGCGCGCTGCCTTCCCGCCTTTCCTAACCGCCTCTCTCCAGTTCGAGTTTTAAAGCTGAGACAAAGAGAGAGAGAGGAAAGGAAAGATAGATAGAGAGATACAACTCCTAGGGGAGGTGGGTGGGTTGTGAAGACTTATTCCTGCTGCTCCCAGAGATCACCTGTTACAGGTAAGTAACTGTGCTATCTCCAGGAACAAGCAGGAATGAGTCTTCACATATGGGGACTCCCTAGCAGCAGATGCCAGGGAGAGACCCCATGGTTGTGTGCCCTTGCAGAGGGCTCCACTTCCCCCCCCCCCCCCATGGATCTCTGGCATCCAACCAGGGTAGGTGGGTAGGAGTTGATTAGGAATGGAACGGGTGTTTGAGGACAGCCTGACCAAACGAGGCATCCTGGCAGGAGTCCTTGTCCAAACAGTAATGGGCTGTGAAGGTATGAACAGAGGCCCAGGTGGCCTCTCGACAGATTTGGTCGATGGACACAGAGTTTAGATGAGCCATTGAGGCTGCCATGGCTCTCACATTGTGAGCTGTGACATGGCCCTCCAGAGAAATGTTCTTACTCTGGTAGGCGAAAGAAATACACTGAGCAATCCAGTTGGACAGTGTTCTCTTAGAGACTGGAAGACCTAAATGAGAAGGATCAAAAGCAACAAAGAGTTGAGAAGACTTTCTATGTTGCTGTGTTCTTTGTAAGTAGAAAGCGAGAGCTCTTTTACAATCCAAGGTATGAAGATTCCTCTCTGCATTTGATGCATGAGGTCCTGGAAAAAAGACAGGTAAATATACCTCCTGGTTCAGATGAAAAGGCAAGACCACTTTAGGCATAAAGTGTGGATTGGTCCTGAGGTCCTTATGATAGAACCTTGTATAAGGTGGATTAGCCACCAAAGCTTGCAACTCACTGATGCGGCGTGCTGAGGTGACTGCAATGAGAAAAACAACTTTCCAAGAAAGAAATTTCAAGGAGGTGGTGGCTAAAGGTTCAGAGGGTGGCTTCATAAGCTGGCCAAGAACCAGGTTTAGGTCCCATGCCACTGGAGGTGGTCTAATGGGAGGTTTAGTTAAAAGAAGGTGTCTCATGAATCTTGCTATAAGAGGGTGAGAGGAAATAGGTTGTCCATTGAGAGGCTTGAGGGACGCTGCAATAGCACTCATATGGACTCTTACTGAATTTGTTTTCAGGCCTGCATGGGATAGATGCAGGAGATACTCTAGTAGAGAATTCAAAGGTATTGCAAGAGGGTTTAGACCCTTCTCTGAACACCAAATGGTGAATCTTTTCCATTTGAAAGCATAGGAACATCTAGTAGAAGGCTTCCTAGAGGCATGAATAACAGCTCTGACTTGTTGAGAGAGATGAAAATCTTGAAGGTCTAGGCCAGCGATGGCGAACCTATGGCACGCGTGCCAGCTGTGGCACGCGAAGGCCTTGCAGCTGGCACGCGGGCCATAGGTCCGCAAAAAAAAGAAAAAGCTGTCTCTGACTGCGGACGCGGCAAGGGCAGAATGCAGCGTCCCGCGGGGCCCCCTCCGCCGCTAAGCCCCTCTGCAAGAGCTTTCAGATTCGCGAGGGAGAGCGTCTCCCTCGCGTCTCTGTTAAGCCCGCAGGGGCTAATGGGAAATTTCCCATCAGCCCCTTTAGACGCGAGGGACTGATGGGAAATTTCCCATTAGCCCCTGCGGGCTTAACAGAGACGCGAGGGAGACGCTCTCCCTCGCGAATCTGAAAGCCCTTGCAGAGGGGCTTAGCGGGCGGAGGGGGCCCCGCGGGACATTGCAATCTGCCGCGGCAGCAGCCAGAGCCTGCTTTTTTTTAAAAAAAATTTGCCGGGGGGGTTAGGACTGCTAATGGGCAGGAGGAGGGGGGGGGTTAGGACTGCTAATGGGCAGGAGGAGGGGGGTGGGGGGTTAGGACTGCTAATGGGCAGGAGGGGGGGGGGTTAGGACTGCTAATGGGCAGGAGGGGGGGGGTTAGGACTGCTAATGGGCATGAGGAGGGGGGGTTAGGACTGCTAATGGGCAGGTGGAGGGGTGGTTAGGACTGCTAATGGGCCGGCGGTGGGGGTTAGGCCTGCTACGGGGCAGGAGGAGGGGGGGTTAGGACTGCTAATGGGCAGGAGGAGGGGGGGTTAGGACTGCTCATGGGCAGGAGGGGGGGTGTTAGGACTGCTAATGGGCAGGAGGGGGGGGGGAGGACTGCTAATGGGCAGGAGGGGGGGGTTAGGTCTGCGAATGGGCAGGAGGGGGGGGGTTAGGACTGCTAATGGGCAGGAGGGGGGTTAGGACTGCTAATGGGCAGGAGGGGGGGGGTGTTAGGACTGCTAATGGGCAGGAGGGGGGGTTAGGACTGCTAATGGGCAGGAGGGGGGGGTTAGGACTGCTAATGGGCAGGAGGAGGGGGGGGTAAGTACTGCTAATGTGCAGGGGGGGTTAGGACTGCTAATGGGCAGGGGGGGTTAGGACTGCTAATGGGCAGGAGGAGGGGGGGTTAGGACTGCTAATGGGCAGGAGGGGGGGTGTTAGGACTGCTAATGTGCGGGCGGGCGGGGTAGGACTGCTAATGGGCTGGGGGGTAGGACTGCTAATGGGCTGTGGGCTGATGGGGGCTGTCTGGAAATGGGGTGATGGGGTTTAGGGCTGGAAGTGAGTTGATGGGGGGGCTAGGACTGGTATTGGGTTGGGGGGTTGCTAGGACTGGAAATGGGCTGATGCAGGGACTAGAAGGGAATGGATGCTGGGTGAGGCTGGAACTAGAAGGGAGCTGATGTTGGGGGAGGATTAGAATGGGATGGGGCTGGGAGAGTAAAATGGAGAGGGGAAAAATATTTTGTGTGGGAGGGATAAAAAATCTACAATTGGCCGGGTATTGGGAGAGTAAGTGGGGATTGAGGATGGAGGGGTAAAATTTGAGTGGATGAAATAGGAATGAGGAAAGAGCAAAAGGAGAAAGATTAGTATGTTAAAGCGGATGTAGAGAGAGAGAATGGAAAAAAAAACTAGAAGAGAGAAGAAAGGACAAATGGACAGCAGATGATGGAGAGTTAGCAGAAAACACGAAGAAACCAGAAGAAAGTGGCTGGAGCAATTGCAACTGTGTAACTGAGCTGAGGTATTCTGTTTATGTAATTCCTTTTTGACATTGCCACTTGTTCTCTTTCCCCAGTAGGTCATGTATTGTTATTGTCTGAAATGTATTGGTTTAATATTTGCAGTGTTGCCTTTTGATAGGTATGGTGTGGTGCTTTGTGAGTCCTGGTAGTGCTGTTAGGATACGGCGGGTTTGCTATTGGTTCTAAATGGGCAGTGTTTGTAGTAGTTCCTAATGTGCCTGGCGGTTGGCACTGGATTATAGTAATGTAGAAATCTTTTAGTCTGTCTTTATCCATACACTCATTAAGAGACATGTTTACTAAAAGTTAGTGTATGTTAGCATTATGCAAATATTTATGCAAATTGACGTGCTGGCACTTTGAGGAAATTCTATGGTTTTGTGACTAATTTTGGGCAATCGGGCTCAAAAAGGTTAGCCATCACTGGTCTAGGCCCTCAGCAACCAAGCCCTGAGATGGAGCGACTGGGGGTTTGGGTGCCACAATGTTCCCTCTTCCTGGGACAGAAGGTCTGGTGCAGAGCCTAAGTCCAGGGAAGGAGCTTGAGAGAGATGCAGAAGTAGAGGGTACCACACGTGGTGTGGCCAATGTGGTGCTATGAGGATCATGGTCCCTCGATCTCTCTGAAGCTTGAATAGTGTTTTGGGAATTAGGGGAATTGGTGGAAAGGCATAAAGGAAGTCTTGACCCCAGTGAAGGAGGAAGGCATCCTTGGCCTGAACTCCCTGACACGGAATTCTGGAACAGAACCGGGGAAGTTTGGCATTCCACGGACTTGCAAAGATATCTATGTCCGGGGTTCCCCAAAGTCGAAAAATCCTGGCTACCTGGTCCATGTGGAGGGACCACTCGTGTGGGAGCAGAACTCGACTGAGTCTGTCTGCCCAAGAGTTTTGAATACCTGGAAGATATACTGCCAGAAGATGGATGTGATGCTCTCTGGCGAAGGCCCACAGTCACAAAGCTTCATTGCAAAGCGACAGAGAGCCAGTCCCTCCCTGCTTGTTTACATAGAACATGGCTACTTGATTGTCCGTATGGATGAGGACTGTCCTGTAGCTGAGCAGGGAATGGAACACTGAGAGCTAAGAATATTGCTCTGAGTTCCAATAGATTGATAAGCAGAGAAGTCTCCTGTGGAGACCAGATGCCCTGGGTGGAGAGATCTTGCAGATGAGCTCCCCAACCCCATGGAGAAGCATCTGTTGTGAGAGTTGCTTGGGGTAGCGGTTGCTGAAAAGGGGACCCCAGCAACAGCTTTTGAGAGGACTTCCACCACTGGAGAGAACAAAATAGACGACTGGAGTTTGCTATTTTGTCTGACAGGCAACCTGATGCCTGAGTCCATTGGGTGGACAAAGTCCATTGAGCTGCCCTCATGTGAAGGCGAGCATATGGAACCACATGCACGGTGGATGCCATGTGGCCTAATAATTTTAACATCTCTTGAGCAGTTAATTGGGACTTTAACTGAATCTGGGAGGCTAACTGCACCAGACGTAGGCAACGGGACTGAGGAAGATAGGCCCTTGCAGTTGTGGTATCCAGGAAGGCCCCTATGAATTCCAGAGACTGAGTAGGGGTGAGATTGGATTTTGGGATGTTTATTACTAGTCCCAAATACTGAAGGATACGCATTGTGCAGGTTAGACAAGTCTGGGCCTCTGACTGGGATGGGGCTCGAATGAGCCAGTCATCCAGATATGGAATACGAATATTCCTAGAGTGCGGAGAAATGCAGCTACTACTGCCATGCATTTCGTGAACACCCTTGGTGCAGAAGCCAGACTGAAAGGAAGCACCCTGTATTGGTAGTGCTTTCCTTGAAAAAGGAACCGAAGGAACCTTCTGTGTGTTGGATGGATGAGGACATGAGTGTACGCATCCTTGAGATCTAGAGAACAAAGCCAGTCCTGACTCTGAAGGTATGGAAGCAGAGCCCCTAGAGAAATCATTTTGAATTTCTCCTTGAATAGAAACTTGTTCAATTCTCTGAGATCTAATATGGGTCTGTAGCCCCCTGTTTTCTTTGGGATAAGAAAATAAGGGGAGTAGAACCCTGAGCCCTGTTGAAGAAGAGATACTTCTTTTATTGCCCCTTGGGCAAGAAGGGTAGCAATCTCCTGACCTAGAAGGTTGAGGAGAGATATTGGAGAATTGAACTGTTTCACCATGGTGTGAGGAGGAAGGTTTAAGAAGTGAAGCTTGTATCCTTCCTTTATAATGGAGGGGGTCCATTGCTCCCATCTGGGAGCAAAATAAGTCAACCTTCCTGGAATGGTGAGGGGCTCTGGGTTTCCCAGAGCTAGAAAGGCTAAGTTCTCTAGTTGCAAGTCAAAGGCCCTGAGGAGGTTGAAGCTGCTGGGCTGTGGTAGGCCTGGCAGCCTTTTTCTTGGCCTGTTTAGGTGGTTGCTGACGCTTTGCAGCAAAACGACCTGCAGAAGATGTCTGCCCATGAGCAGGATAATATCTTCCCTTTTTAGAAAAATATGTCTTTTTGAACAATCTGTTCTTAACAAGGGCAGAGGTAGACTTTGAAAGTCGATCCAAAGCAGAGTTCTCAGCATCCATCTGAGTGGCCTTTGCTTGCCAATTCCTGCCAAACAGGTTTTCACCTGTACAAGGAAGGTTTCCCAACTTGTCTTGGACCCAGAGTTCCAAATCAGAGGCTTGTAACCAAGCAATTCTGCGTGCACCTATGGCAATAGCCGTGGCTCTGCTTACACACTCAAAAAAAAGAGTCAAAGGCTGCATGGTTGGAGAATTTGGAAACATCTTGAGCATGTTTGAGCCAAGTGAGAAATTCCTGCCTTTTATCTTCTGAAATAAAAGGAGCTAAAGTCTGCAGATGATCTGTGACTTCTTTTAGAAACATCCCCATATAGAGACTATAGGAGTTGATTCTGGCAGCAAGCATATTGGCCTGGAAAATCCTTCGGCCAAAAGCATCTAGAGTCCTACATTCACGTCCTGGAGGGTTAGATGAGGGCCTCTTTGCACTCTTTATTTTCTTCATAGCAACCACAATAGAGTGGTGAGGAAGCTGAGCCTTATGAAAACCAGGACAGGGAGGGACACGGTACATGGTGTCTATCCTGCGAGAATGAGGAGAGGTGGTGAGAGGAGTCTCCCACATGCCCAACATGAGATCATAGAGGATCTCATGAATAGGTAGGGTAGCTGCTTCCTTAGGAGCCTTAGGATATTGCAAAATATCTAATTGCTTGGATCTAGGCTCTGACTCAGAGGCCACTGTGATGGAGAGGCCTCTAGCCACTTCCCTAATGAAGTCTTGAAAAGACAAGTCCTCTGGAGGAGACATTTTCGTTTTGGAGAATCAGACTCCTGAGGAAGAAGCACCGGTGCATCGACAGAAGCCTCCAACTCAGAGTCTTCGGAGGAATTGAAGTATCGCCTGTCTGGATGCTCCTGTAAAGCCTGATACGCGTACCGAGTGGGATCGACATCGGGAGTAAGCGGTACCGGTTCGGTACCGATGGGCATCATAGGACCGATGGGATCATAGGGTACCGTTGCAGCCGACACCGAAGCCGATGCAATCGGTACCGGGAACGGGAACGGTGCCGATGCCAGAGTCAGTACCGGCAACGGGGATTGTTGCGGTGCCGAAGGCGTCGAAGCCTGCATAAACACCGTAAGGGTGCGCTGCATGGACAGAATTTTCTGATCCATCGACACCACCAGAGTCTGGATGTCGGTACCAGTGGCCACCGGTACCCCAGAACACGGCAACAGGTGATCGGTCGAGGCCGAGCCATTGATGTCAACCTGTGACCCCATAGATAATGCTTTGGAAGCCGGAACTTCCCGCTGGGGTAATTTTGCCAAAGCGGAATCCTCGAGGGCAAGCCCGGAGGCAACTCGATGCTTAGAGGGAGATTTGCCCTTCGAGGACTGGCTAGATTTATGCTTGGTTACCTGAGATCCATGGGAGGAAGAAGCAGCCCTGGAAGACGTCGATGCCACCGAGGCTGCATCAGAGGGAAACAGGGTACTGAGCTTGGCTGCTCGGTTCTGCCGACCCCTTTTAGACATCATGGTGCAGGACACACAATCCGTGATGGAATGGTCAGGACCCAAACATTTCAGACACCAATCATGGGTGTCGGTGACAGAAATAGTACCGCCACATTTTGGGCACTTTTTGAACCCGGAAGCGGGCTTCTCCATGAGGAGAAAATATTTAGGCCTAAGGCCCAAACTAAAAATGCACAGCTGAAAGAATAAAAGGTTTTGTTTTGGGTTTTTTTAAGAAGAAAGAAAAGAAAAGACCGGCGGTACCGGTCTGACGTCGAAGGCAGACGTGACACAGAAAAATAAAGAAAAAAATAAAGAACTTCTTCTGCGGTGACAGGAACACGACCTGCTGGCTCCGCGGAAAAGAAGAACTGGAGAGAGGCGGTTAGGAAAGGCGGGAAGGCAGCGCGCAGGCGCTGTGGGATGCTCCCAAAAGCTTTCTTACTGGACGCTGGGGAGCGTTCCCGCACAGGCTCCATCGGTACCGACGATACCCATATGTGAAGACTCATTCCTGCTTGTTCCTGGAGATAGAAGAAAAAGAAGGACAAAAATCGTGGAAAAACACACAAGAGCGAAAACCCCAAACACAAAATGTAGACTCTCTAGTCTTGAATATCTCTGGTTTGGCTATACCCCCTGAACAACTAGCAATACTTAATAAGGGTTTATCCTTTATCCCAAGTATACATTTTGACCCATTCCAGTTTAGAATTGATTTAGAACAGCTCATAAGGAAATTAAATTTGAAGATTTTGGGGCTCACCCATGTGTTATTAATACTGAAGAAGATCTTAGACGGACTCGTCTTCCTCTAAAGTCAACATGGTCCCCCCCGGGTCCTCTACACTCTTCATTGATATTATATAGAGATTTAATCCTTAAAGATGTGCAACAACTCGAATGTATGAGGCATCACACTCAGAGTAGCCTTACACATATGGAAAAATTGGCGCTCCAGGCTTTGAGGGCTCGGCCTGAACTTGTCATTAGACGGGCCGACAAAGGTGGAGGAATAGTGGTCCAGAATCGGAATCAATATTTTGGTGAAGCCTACAAACAACTTTCAGATGAAAACACCTATCAGGTGTTGCAGACCAATCCAACTGTAGATATTCAAAAACAGATCAAACAGATCACTACTCAAGCTTTAGAAGCACGCCTAATTTCAAAAAAAGATTGGATGTTTTTGAATCCACCTGATTCCAGCATAGCAAAATTGTATTTGCTTCCTAAGATCCATAAGAATATAGAAAATCCCCCGGGGTGGCCCATTGTCTCTACAAGGGGTTCACTGCTTGAGCCACTGTCGATCTTCATAGATTCTTTTCTAAGACCACTAATGTCGTCTATTCCATCTTTTATAAAAGATACGACGCACTTTTTGCAAATTCTAGCAGAGCATGCCTCAGCTACAGTTTCGGAGATGATCCTTGTAACATTAGATGTGACATCTCTATATAGTTATTCCGCAGGCTGATGCCCATGCTATTGTAATGGAGGCGCTTACCAAGAGAGGGGATCAGATAGTCATTTGACTTTTCTATCGGAAATTGCCGCTATAACAATGTTCAAAAATTTTTTTGTTTTCGATGATGTTATATACCATCAAAAGGCAGGGGTAGCGATGGGCGCTACCTGCGCCCCGTCTATAGCCAATCTGTATATGCAACGGTTTGAACGGCAATGGATCGACGTCTCCCCGTTTCAGAAGAATCTTCAACTATGGAGACGATACATTGATGATATTTTTTTGCTATGGCGGGGAACAACAGAGTCTGGAGGAGTTTTTTGTATGGCTGAATGATAGGGATAGACACATCAAGTTTACATCACATCATCATGTTGATAGGATTACCTTTTTGGATGTCGACGTTCGAAAGGATGCAACTGGTTAGCTTACCTCTGTACATAGGAAAATGACAGATCGAAACACTTTCCTTCATTACACTAGTGCGCACCCTCTACAATTGAAAGACAGCTTACCACTGTCGCAATTTGTGCGATATCGCCGAAACTGTACTAGTGTTCAGGTTTTTAAAGACCAATCAAAACTGTTAAAACAAAATTTTTATGATCGTGGCTACCCCCAGTATGTTGTTAATAAGGCGTATAAAAGAGCACTGTATGCCAATAGAGATTTGCTTTTGCGTCCCCGAGAGAGGTCGGCCTCAAAGATGGGGGCTGACTCCTCGGTCAATTTTATTACCAAATACTCCCCCTATAGCTCCCAGTTGAAGCGTATTATTACACGCCATGCAAATGTGTTACACAGTATCCCTGGTCTCGAAGATAAAACCGTACGATGTGTATGGCAACGGAACAGCAACTTCAAGGAACTGTTGAGCCCGGCAGTATTGCGCCCTTTATCCCCATTACCTGATTGCATCGAATTTGGGCAAATGAAATGTGGCGAGTGCAACATCTGCCACATCACAAAAGAACTGTGCGAATTTAGTTATCGGGGTAAGACGTAACGGCTTAAACATTCTACCTCCTGCACCTCTACATATGTTGTGTATTGTATCCTTTGTCCATGTGGCTTAGCCTACATAGGAAAAACCACTCGAATGTTTAAAATGCGTATGAATGAACACAAGAGTAAACTAAAATGCCAACGCCGTGAAGCACCGATCGTAGACCACTGCTTACAGC
This sequence comes from Ichthyophis bannanicus, assembly GCA_033557465.1. Taxonomy (NCBI): domain Eukaryota; kingdom Metazoa; phylum Chordata; class Amphibia; order Gymnophiona; family Ichthyophiidae; genus Ichthyophis; species Ichthyophis bannanicus. Next base: position 334,697,711 of record CM066035.1, read on the forward strand.
TGCAGCATACATTTGAGGAATTACAATGTTTCTGTTCGGATGTAATTACTTCTACATAACAAGGGAAATCCAGAGATTGCACTCTTATGGCATGAACAACGCTGGATCCATAGGATAGGATCGGATCAGTGTTCCCTAATGGCCTTAATCTGCGGGTGGAATGGGAGGTCTGCACCTGAGTCCTTTGTTCGTTATAGGAGCAGGTGATAAGCACGCACTCTATAAAATGTTCAGTCCGCATGCGCGGCGTTCAGAAAAAAACGGCATGCTTTGATAGTGCTTTACAATCACTGTGTCGTGAGGTATGTGGCTTCTATTTCTATTCTTTTACTGGATATAATGAAGTATACCATCACTGAAAGTGTGTACCTACTAAAATCTGATGTATTTTTGAATTTTAGTGCTTTTAGCCACCCCCTCAAGAAACCTTATATAGGTGAAACGCAGGAACGCGCAAGTGAGAGCGTTGGGGATAAGGCGATGGCCAAGCACTGTTTTTCAAGCAAAGCACTGCCTTTAAAGTTAAGTTAAGCTAACCACTCTTGTACTACAAATCGGGCTAAGCTTTTTGGCTTAAGTCGTCAATTGTTCTGATTTAAAGAGTTGGTTTATGCCCTATCCAGAGCGACTAATTACTAAAGGTCGTTGATGCAATAAGGGCTATGACCAGTCAAATGCTTTAGACTGTGTTATGTTTGCCTGTGAAGTCTGAGACCTAATAGCCGCTTTATGTGGGGTTCAATAATTTAAACTTTAAAAAGCTGATACTTTCTACACAAACAACTCAGTTTAGGTGATACTGTTGCACTTTCGAGTTATATATACAGAGTTGGATTTTTGATTGACAAAGTTATTGCTCTGTGACAAGCTAGACCATTACTATATTAAAAGGAGACCTTACGGGAGATGGTAAAGGTAGGGAAACCCTACCAGTCATGAGGGGGCATGACTGGATGAGGCCTTCCTAACCATCTGGGATTATCTGCTAGGAAGATGCAAATGCTCTCTAGCAAGGGCCCATAGTGCAGAGCTACTCTGTAGAGTTGCAGAGAGCATGCTGCAGGTTGGTTAGACGAAAAAACTGGCTGTTTAAAAGCCAGTACGTAACAAACTATTCTGCCAATGCCAAGGGAATTGGAGATGGCGAGGAATAGAAATGAAGCCTCGTACTGTTGGTGCCTCCCTGTCGGTTGACATAAGACACCGCTGTGGCATTGTCGGAAAACACGCGGACTGCCTTGCCCTAAACCAGCTGTTGAAACTCCCGCAGCGCTAGCGTTACCGCCCGCAACTCCAGCCTGTTGATGGACCACGCTGTCTCCTGAACCGTCCATTGGCCCTGCGCAAACATACCGAGGCAGTGAGCGCCCCAGCCCAAGAGACTGGCATCGGTCATTACGGGCACCCAGGCCGGTGTAGTCAGCTCCCTTCCCCTCGCCAAGGACTCGGGAAGCAACCACCACTGCAGGGACTGACGAGCATCCTCCGTACAGGGCAACTTCCTGGACAGGGATCCTGTTGGTGCGACCATCGGTGAAGTAACGCTCTCTGCAGAGGCCTCATGTGAGCTCTCGCCCAGGGGACTGTCTCTACTGCCGCAGCCATCGTGCCCAGCAATTGAAGATAATGCCACGCCGAAGGCGCCTTGAACTGAAGAAAACGGGCTACCAGCTTCTGAAGACCCATTGCCCTTTCCTCCGTCAGAAACACCTTTCCCACCTTGGTGTCGAAGCGAGCTCCGAGATACTGTAGAATCTGAGAAGGAACCAAGTGACTCTTCGTCAGATTGACAACCCAACTGAGCTCCTCCAAAAAGGCCACTACGCGAGCCGTGGCCGAGAGACTCTCCGACCTGGACTTCGCACGGATCAGCCAATCGTCCAGGTACGGATGCACTAAGATCCCCTCCTTTCGGAGAGGAGCCGCCACCACTACCATAACCTTGGTGAAGGTCCGAGGAGCAGTCGCCAGGCCGAAGGGCAACGCTCGAAACTGAAAGTGACCGAAGGGGACAGTGAACCGGAGAAATTGGTGATGATCCTGTCTTACGGGGATGTGAAAATAAGCCTCCGATAAGTCCAGCAAGGTGAGGAACTCCCCGCTCTGCACCACTACAATGACCGACCGTAGGGTCTCCATGTGGAAATGGGAAACGCGGAGGCAACGATTCACTCCTTTGAGATCCAAGATCAGACGGACGCCTCCGCCCTTCTTGGGGACGACGAAGTAAATCGAGTAGCGACCGGCGCCGCATTGGTCGGGCGGAATGGGCACTATCGCCTTGAGGTCGAGAAGCCTCCGGACCGTCTCCCGCAACGCCTCACGCTTGGCGGGAGACTTTCCGGGGGACATCACGAAGGACTCCCGCACTGGCCGCAAGAATTCGAGAGCGTACCCGTCTCGCACTACTTCCAGCACCCATTGATCCGAAGTTACTCGGGCCCAGGCAGCGTAAAACTCCTGCAACCGCCCCCCTACCGGGAGTAAGGGCGCCCGGGCCCCCCGTATCTCATTGTTGCTTTTTGGCAGCGAAGGAGGCTGACGGACCAAACCCTCGTCCCACACCGCGAAACCCCCGAAAGGGCTGACTTCTATTAAAGAAACGTCCTCTGAGCAGCACTGAATCTTGGGGACCGAAAACGGCGAAAATCGCGCTGCTGCCCCCTGCCAGATGAGAACTGCCGGGCAGTCCGCGGCTTGTCCTCCGGCAACTTGCCCCCTTTAGATTCACCTAAGTCCTTAACCAGCTTCTCCAAGTCTTCCCCAAATAAGAGGTGACCCTAAAACGGGAGCTTGCTTAACCGGGCCTTAGAGGCACTATTCGCTGCCCAGTTACAAAGCCACAGGTACCGCCGAGCCCCACTGCTGACGCCATGCTCTTGGCCAAACCCCGCATAAGATCATATTGAATGTCTGCTAAGTAGGCCGCGCCAGACTCCAACCTGGCCGCTTCACCCGATTCGGCTTCCTCAGGGCTCCCCTGAACCGCTGCGACCAGCGAAGACAGGCTCTAGCGACCTATGCACCGCAAATAGCCGCTTGAAGCGACAGCGCATTGACAAACACCTGTCTTAGCAGCACATCTAACTTCCTATCCTGAGCATCCTTAAGAGCCATACTACCTTCCACCGGAATGGTAGTCTTCTTGGTGACTGCCGAGACTGCCGCATCCACCTTGGGCGACTTAAACACCTCCTTATCCTGATCTGACAAAGGATAAAGGCGGTTCATAACCCTGGCACCCTTCAAAGGCGATTCCGGCAGGTTCCACTCCTCCTGTATCATCTCTCGGAAGACCCTATGAACAGGGAACACTGAGTTTTCCTAAAAACTTGAAGCAAGGGATCTTCTAAAGAGTCATCCTCTGTTGCACCGGGAACCGGCATATTTAAAACCTTGAGGGCCTCTAAAATCAACGCAGGAAGCTCTTCCCTGCGGAAGACGCGCACTACACGCGCCTGGTCCTCCCGCTCAGCCAGCTCACCTTCTTCCAGCTCCTCCTCAGCGTCCAAATCGGGGACCTCGCCATCTGACAGCGGCCCCTCGGAGGTCACCGAACAGTCCGCCAGCAGCCCCTCCAAGCGCGGTCTCTTGGCGCCACCGGAAGGGCCCTCGGCCGGAGCTAGCGGCACGGACCTCTTAACTCCTGTCGAGACCTCCGGGCCCCTGCCCTGTGGAGGGGAGGCTAGGAAAGACTGCTGAAGGAGCGCCACAAAGGACTTGGAAAAAATGGCAGACAAGTCCGTGGGGAACGCCGAAGGAGGAGGGGACATGACTGGAGCTGACGAGGGGCCTGCCACCGGGTCCCCCAGGGCCAACTCCTGAAGTTGTGCGCTAGAGGCCTCCGACGCCCCGCCCTGACCATCCTCTGAGGTATCACCGGGAGGATCCAGGGCGTCCGTGTCTCTTGCACAGGACTTGCACACACCCAAAGACCCCTTCTTCATGCCACATACCAAGCACAGAGGCTTAGAAGGCATGGCCAAGGGAAGGAAGCGTAACTAGAAGGCAAACTGTTCCGGGACAAAAGCCCTCCCCTAGAAGCACTGCACCCTCTCCAGGGGAAGCAGAAAACAGGTCCCGTTTTGTTTTTGTTTTTTTTTTTGTTTTGTTTTTTTGTACTTCACCAAACTAGTAGAAAAACCCAGCCAGGAAAAGAAAGAGGGATCCTAAGAGGGCAGGGCAGGAGCAAGCCACTCCAAAGCGTCGCAGACAATCGGGCCCGCAAAATGTCTGCTGCATGCAGAAACGGCGCTTCCACGCTGAGCCGCCACGCGGTCAGGCCCGCTTGTCCCACTTTGGCGCCAAAAACTACCTTCTAGCACTCCCACGCCCAGAAAAAAAAAAAAAGAAAAAAAAGAGTCCTCTTACCTTCGGGTAGTTAAGGCCAGAACTGCAGCACACTCACCGGGACCGCACCACTCTGCTCCCCAAGCACATTTAAAACGCCAGAGGCAGCACACTCACACTGCTCAATTGTGCCGGCAAACGGGAGGGCCTGCCAGCGCACTGACAGGCAATCCTCTGTGTGGCGCTGGCTAGGCAGACCTCCGGGTCTCTCCCATTAAGGCAGCTGTCCGAGCCAGGGGGACCCCAGAGAGTGAGGATATGCTAAGGCCCACTGAGCCCACGAAAGAGAGGAGGGGGGGGGATATAGAGGGAGACAGAAAAAAAGAGAACAGCCTGCTGCAACTTAAAGACACAGTCCAGTAAAGGACAAGCTCTCTCCAAAAGAATTAATTCCCAACAAAATAAGGAGGTAAACTGAAGAAATAAAGAAAATAAGTAAAATTGTTTCTCCAGTGAGCCCGGCTGTCCGGGCTCCTATCTATCCAGCTGCTTGGAGACTGAGGTAACTGATGGCAAGAGGCGGATCCCGGGAAGATATACCTGTGACATCATAAAAAGGAGGAGTTTCTCAGTCTCCAAAGCTGCTGGATGAGATAGGGAACCCAGAGGTCCGGGACTAGACCGGTTACACGATCAGGAAGGAGTATTTCCCAGTCTATCTTGTACCCATTTGTCCAAGTCTGAAGCTTGGAGCCAGGCTCTACGTCGTGCCCCTATGGCTATAGCAGAAGTTCTGCTAACAGACTCAAAAGAGTCCAGGGAAGCACGAGTAAGGAACCTAGAAATATCTTGAGCATGATTGACTAGTATAGAAAAATCTGCTCTTTTAGGCTCTTGAAGAAAAGGGGTCAAAAGTAGTAAATTCTTTGTGACCTTCTCAAGAGATAAACCCATATAGAAAATATGAGAGAATTCTTGCTGAAAACATGGATGCCTGGAAGGTTTGGCGTCCAAAGGCATCTAAAGTCTTAGCCTCACAACCTAGCGGATAAGAAGAGTGCTTCTTAGTACTCTTAACACGCCTCATAGCTGATTCTACAACAATAGAATGATGAGGGAGCTGAGGCTTTTGAAAACCTGGAGAAGGGGGCACCATGTATAGAAGACCAGTTGCCCTAGAAGGTGGGGATACCGTTAAAGGAGCTTCCCACATTCTAAATAGGAGATCCTGCAAGGTCTGATGCAAAGGAAACATAATGACTTCCTTTGGATTGCAGGGGATCTGCAGAGGTTCTGGATCCCCTGGTGCAGGATATTGACCAGGTATAGAAATGGCAAGTAACTTTGCCATATCAAGCAGGAATGCTTGAAAAGAAATCTCCCCAGAGGGGAGTCCTCTAGAAAGAGGAGTAAGAACTAGATCTGTTGAAGAACTAGCTCTAGCACCGACCGGTTCATTCAGATTCTCTAGAATAGAAGATCTGAAGGGGTGGAGCATCAGATTGTCCTTGAAGGATAGTTGTCGGTACTGCTGGAAGCCGGTACCGCAACCTGTCGGTAGCAAATCGTCCATGCTAGGGATCGATTCCTAACTCGGTATGGAAGGAAGCGAGCCGGTTGAAACGAGCATGGGAGGTACCGACACCAATGTTGATGTCGATACCGGTACCGAGACCTGTACCGTTGTTGATACCGATACATGAAGATCAGTCTGTGATAGCTCTATCGGTACCAAAGTAACCGAGCGTGGCAGACCTTGATCATCGGTAGAATGTCTTCGGTACCGTTTGGAGTCGGTACCGAGACGAGTCGGTACCCAGTCATCCAGCCTAGAAATCGATTCCAGACTCGGCATCGAAGGAAGCGAGTCTATCGATGCATATCTGGAGGGTACCGACGTCAATACCAGTACCGGGATCGATACCGATAATGGAAGATCGGTCAGCAGCGGCTCAGTCGGCCCCGAAGGAACCGAGAGCGCTAGACTGCGATCTTTGGTGAGGAATGTTTCATCCAACACCACTGCCGATGCCGGGGTATCGGTACCGCCCCAAGCAGATGCCGTCACCGAGCATGGCTCAGGTATGTTCGTAGAGGTGAGAACCCCAGAAACAACCTGAAACCCCATAATTGGCTTGGAGGCCGAAGACTCCCACCAGGGTTTTAATGCCAAGGTGTTCGAGGGCAACGCCAGAGGCAAATCTATGCTGAGCATGAGATCTACCACTCGAGGCCTGGCTAGTCTTAACAGACTGTTTTTGGGTTACCTGATCCTGTGAAGAAGCAGCGTTGGCTGGTACCGTGAAGTTTAATGGGGACCGCGTATCGAGACATGCTCAATACTGACGCGTATCGAGACATGCTCAATACTGAAGACTTCTTCTGGATATACCGCTGCAGAACGAACACTCCAGCGGATGGTGGCCAGGACCCAAACAGGGTAGACACCAATTATGAGTGTCTACAATTAATTTGGTACCGCCAGAGTTTAAACATTTCTTAGGGTTAGTGGCTGGTATTTCCATGAAGGAGAGTGAGTAGGCCTAGCAGGCCGAAAAATCGTCAGGCACTAACAGGGAAAAAATATTCCTCAGAAAGGAAATTTTGTAAGAAAAAAGAAGAAAGAAACACCGGCGGTACCGGTGGCGTCGGGGAAGGCAGACGCGACCACAAGAAAACAAAAAAAAATAAAAGAAGAATTTTCTGCGGTGACAGGAGTACGTCCTGCCGGCTCTGCGGAAAAACGAAAACTGAGGAGAGGCAGCACGCAGGCGTGGTGGGATGCTCCCAAAAGCGTTCTGATTGGACACTGGGGAGCGTTCCCGTGCGGGCTCCGTCGGTACCGATGTACCCATATGTGAAGACTCATTTTATTTATTTATTTATTTAACTATTTCTTTTATACCGCCCCTTCCAGAGATCAAGGGCGGTTTACATATAACAGGTTAACAGTCTTGTACACAGTTTGTATACATTTTACATAGAACAATAGAATTCAACTATTTACATTGAACAGTAATATAAACTTTGTAGGTATTAAAACAAACACATCTAACTTTTTACAAATGTATATTTATTCCTGCTTATCACCCACAACTACACAAATCGTACGCTGTGCACTAATGCACACTCAGTAAAGAACAAAATATCCATCATAAAAGATCTCTTCACACCACCTCTACCTGCTCTGCATAACAGAATCCTGGCTCACAGACACAGTGCTTATGAACCAACTCCTACCAGATAGATTGCTCTGCTCATAGGCAGTGAGGAGAGGGGAGGAGAGGAGGGGTATTAATCATAAGAAAACAGTTTTACTTCCATCCTCTCACCATGGAAAACTCAGAACTGACAGACATCCTGGCCATCACCAAACAATCTGCCTCGTCTACTGACCTCCGACCTCTACCACCTCTGACCTCTCTCACCTAATTGGTAAATTCCTAACACACACCAAAATGACAAAAGACCCTCTAATCCTGGGAGACTTCAACCTTCCCTCTGCACAGCCCAAACAAGCCTCAGCCTTCCTACAAGCCATGACAGCCATGGATCTCGAACAGATCATCCAATCACCCACACACAAAGGCAACACCCTCGACCTGATTTTCACCAACACACAAAACACACCCCACTCAATATGCCACTATGACATGTCCTTGTCAGACCACAGTCTGATCACCTTCTTACTCCCATTTAACACACCTACAAACAGCTCTCCACACACCACCGCCCAAACAGAAGGTTCAAATGCTTCCACAAGGAATCCTGCCTAAGGATCATACTACCACAACTGGAAAAGGAGACAATGGATCTCAATGCCCTTATAACAAAATGGAACTCCATCATTGACAGAACAGCAACCATCACTGCAAATACAAACTCCACAACAACCAAGAAAACAAAGGCATTATGGTACACACTTGAACTCTGGAAACTAAAAACCCAACCCTGAAGACTGGAACAAAACTGGAGGAAAACTACCCTAGACTCAGATAAAACTACCGCAATGCTACTGACAGTGCAAAACAAATCTATCACTCCAAATTAGTCACCAGCTCCCTAAACAGACTAAGAGAACTATTTGACATTTGTTAAACAGCTCACAAAAACCCCTAACCACCACCAATCTGATCACAGTATAAACCACCAACCTCCTCTCCCACCCAATCCCCTACCCTCCCCACCACCCAAATCCACACCTCAACACCCCCATGGACAACCTTTACCTCAATCGGCAAAGACATCACAGCTTTAATTGCTTCACTCACCATAACATCCCCCCTCGAACCATGCCTGGTCAGCTGGATCAAAGCAACCAAGCAGGAACTCGGCCCCATAATCACAAAAGCTCACACAATCCATGTTTCAACAAGGAAACATACCAGAACTGAAGTTATCCTCCTAACCTCGACCCGATGGGTCCAGCATCACACAGGCCCATTGCCAGTCTCCCATTCTTGACAGAAGTCAAAGAGAAAACGGTACTTCATCAACTCCAGGAACTCACTGATAGCTTCAACTCCCAGCAGCATGGTTGCTGCCTGCTCCACAGAGTAGAAACATTGATGATCTAGAAACACTAATAAAAAGGATTGCAGACCAAAACACAGGGATACATCATGACATTCCTTGACATATCAGCAGCTTTTCACACAGTAAATCACCACATTCTTCAATGCCTCCATGTCACCGAAATTCAAGACACTATACTTCAGTGGTTTAAATCCTACTTCACCCATCACCAACAGGCAGCAACAAATAAAAATGTGACACAACATATACCCCCTATATCGGGAGACACAAGGCATACCACAAGGATCCACCATATCACCACTGCTCTTCAACATCTACCTACAACCACTCTGCCAGATCATCAGAACCCATAACATCAACTTCCACATCTATGCGGACGATGACATGATCTACAGATCATTCAACCAGAAACAACCCACCAACACAAAACTCACACAATGCCTCGAGGACATCTCCCAATGGTTAAAAAACAAAAAACAACTCACCATCGATTACAAAAAGACTGAAGCTTTTTTCATTATAAATGACACCAGCTTCACCTCTCCAAACTCCATCACCATAAACAATAAAGTACAGATACAACCCGAAATTAAGTACCTTGGAATCACACTGGACCAACACCTCTCCCTCAAAATCGCAAATACAACACACCGCAAAAACTGCCTGCTACAAAATAAGAATCCTCTAATGACTATGCCCCCTCCTCGACCCGCTAGACTTCTGCTCGGCATTCCAAGCCTTAATCCTGCCGCACATGGTCTACTTTAACTCCATCTATCAAGGCCTGCCTCACTCAACCCTGATCCCCCTCCATATAGCGCTACACACCGCAACAAATACCCTCATGTGATCATATTTTGATGTTCCCATAACACCCATCTTGAAACAACTGTATTGGCTCCCACTTGCTAGTTGAATCAAGTACAAAACGCTTCTAATGCTACATAAAGCAATCAACAGCAATCCTCCATCTCACCTAAGCACATTGCTCCCAACACCACAACATAACTGTGCAAGAAAACAAGCAACTTAATAGTTACCTCCAAGTTATAATGCCCTGTTCAATGTAATTTCAGTTTGTTCAATGTAAACCGCACTGATGCAGAATAGCACGGTATATAAGAGAATGTAATAAATAAATAATCATTCCTCATGCAAGAACAAAACAACCGAAAATCCTTCTGTCTATCAAACACTTTACCCCCCACTCCCATGAAAGCCATCAATAAAATCAACTCAAGAAACCAAAGTTTAATACTCTATACAATACCTAACTTGACCTCAAACAATAGATGTCTTGTATCATCTACCTAATGTTTATTTATATATACATACATATTAGTTATTATCTGTACATTTCATTTATTCAATGTAAACCACCTTGACTATTGTGAAAGGGAGTATATAAACCTTGCTAAAATTAAAAAAAAATAAAAAAATAAAAATAAATAAAAATAAAAAAATATCGCAAAGTTTCCATCCAGAAGCACATGACATGCAAAAGCTCGTTGACACACTTGAGGTCCAGAATGGGCCATAATGTTCCTTCTGTGTCAGTACCATGAAACAGATTGAATTCCTGCCCTTATTTTTCAGGGGGGGGGAAGAAAGGGGGGGGGGGAACAGGCACCACTGTCTTCAAGAGAGGCAACTTGTCCAAAAGCTGATCCACACAGCAGCCCTATTCACAGACCCACAAGGGGAGAAGACGAAAGCAGTCAGGATCAGCTCTTTGCATTCCAGGGCATAGCCATAATGAATGGGGACTAGCACCTAGCGATCCTTGAACTGGGCCCATTCCTAAAGGAAGAGGCAAAAACCTGTCCCCAACCCTACGCCCTCCACAAAGGGACCGAGAATGAGCCTGAAATTCATAAGCAGAGGGGAAGAAAGACTTTCCAGACCAGTAGCGATAGGCGTCCAAATCCCCTGGGAGTCTAACCAGCATGCCCATGAGGAGTGGACAGAGGCAGACTAAAAAGGGGCTCCTGACCGCTTCACAGGCCCCTTGAATCTGTCCTCTGGAAAGCAGACAAATTGTCTCATCCAGGTCGTTCACCAGCTTCTCCAAAATCAGACCAGACAAGCATCTGGAGTAAAGAATAGCCTCACCCTAGTATAATCCACAATATCCCTCTTGTTCCAAGCATCACTGCTAATTTTATGTAAATAGTTCGAGCATGCTATCTAGCTAATAGATTATATACTCCATGTAAATAGTTCTCCCATGTTATCCAAGTTGATACTCCTGTTATATGTAATACCAAACAGCCTGTTGTTCTGGTTCCTTTCTGTTGTTTGTAAACCGCGCTGATGTCAAAGAGTGCGGTATATAAGAAGTTGAAATAAATAAATAAATAAATAAACAGATTTACATTTACCTGCTCCACTCAATTCATTTTATAGACATCATATCTCCCCTCAGCCATCTTTTTTCCAAGTTGAAGAGCCCTAACTTTTTAAAGCCTTTCCTTGGGGTATCCTTCCATCCCCTTTATCATTTTGGTGGCTCTGCTCTACTTTTTTTAAATTCTGCTATATTCTTTAAGATATGGCTACCAGAATTGCACAAATACTCAAGGTGTAGTTGCACCACGGAATGATACAGAAGCATTATATTATCCTTGGTTTTGTTCTCCACTCCTTTATGATTTCTAGCATTCTGTTTGCTTTCTTGGCCGTTACTGCACACCTGGCAGTGGGTTTTAATGTATTATCCACAATGACACCTAGAGTCTTTTCCTGGGTGGTAATTTCTAATGTGGAACCTTGCATTGTATAACTATAGTTTGGGTTGCTCTTCCCTAAGTGTGTAACTTTGTACTTGTGCACATTAAATTCCATCTGTCATTTGGATGCAGTCTCCCATTTTCTTCAAGGTCCTCTTGCAATTTTTCACAATCCTCTTGTGTTTTAACTCTGAATAATTTTGTGTGTCATCTACAAATTTGATCACCTCGCTTTTTATTCCCATTTCCAGGTCATTTATAAAAGATGTGAAAAAGCAGCAGGCCCAGCACAGATCTCTGGGGTACTCCACTATTTAATTTTCTCCATTGAGAAAATTGGCCATTTAGCCCTACTCTGTTCTTTTAACCAATTCCTAATCCACAATAGTATACTGCCTCCTCTCCCATGACTTTAAATTTCCAAAAGTCTCCCATGAGGGACCTTTTTAAAGGCTTTCTGAAAATCCAGATATAGTGTATCAACCAGATCACCTTTCATATATTTGAAATATTAATTTGAAAATAGACTACAAACAATTATGTATTAAAAGTTGCAGAAAGATGTTTGTGTAACTTTGAACCACTTAAAAGGTTATGTCAACTTCTATTCACTTAGGATTTCATTGACACATACAGTTTCACCAGGGGTACCTAAAAACATATTCAACAGCATAAGCCCAAGACAGACTTTTCTGTGCTTATTATTCAATATAAATGTTAGAGATCTGGCTTTTGAATGCTAGCCTTTGTTTTGGTCTTCAAACAAAATAAGCTTAATAAAAATAGAACAAGTTATCTTACCTTTAGAACATCTGTAGGATTTGCAATGCAGGATGACACTACACCAGAAAGAATGCCACAACATACATTCAGTAGCAAGGTTTCATCTGTCCAGACAAATTAAAAATAGGTAACCAGAACAGAGCAGTTCATAAACGTGTACAGCTTAAGTCCATATCAGAAAATATTTCACCTAATTATAAAACTTAAAACTTTAGAGTAAAGTAATAAAATGTTGGGCAGACTGGATAGACAGTATGTATGGTCTCCATCATGTTTCATGTTTATAGTTTTTTCTTTAATACAGCATTGCAGCCTAGTCAGCTGAGCCGATAAGCTACCTTGGAAGTGCAGAGTATTAAACACCCTAAATAAACCACCTCTGCAAGTGCAGACTTGATACCTAGAAGGTGTGATTATGTTGATTAATCACATCCTTGGCAGCACTCCCAACTCCCCTGCCAAGAAACTAGTCATACGCCTTCTGCAAGTTTTATAAGCAACCACAGTTTATAGGCTAAATTAAGAGGTTCTCTGAGAAGTATAGCATTAAAATACTGCTGTACAGAGGCACAAAGATTTTGTTCAATTTATTCAATAAATTTTGACATGCCGCAGGCGTAGAGGAGTAGCCTAGAACACTGGCTTGGTAACCAAGCAACCAGGGTTCGATTCCTACTAGCACTCCTTGTGACCTTCGGCAAGTCACTTAACCCTCCATTGCCTCTAAAGAAAGGCCTGGCAATCTACTTCCAGTCACACTGCCAAGAAAACCCAGGAGCTTCTGGGTCGCCAGGAGTCAGCATTGACTTGAAGGCACACATTGCATATTTTTGACATGCCGCATTTCAAGCCTGGAAGGCACAAGGCAATTTACAAGTCGATCCAAGTTGAAGATCTAGGAGCAACCTATTACTGCAGGATTTTTTTTTTTTTTTTTTTTTTTTTTTTTTTTAACAGATGTGCAAACCAGTTCACCTTAGTAATGTAGAACTCACTACAATATTTTGCATACATCCAATTATACAGAGCAATTCTTACTTAGACATTTCAAACACCGAAATAAGCAGCATATAATTAAGCTGTGGCATTTGATCCTGGAGAACAAGGTCAACCGTAGGGCTCAAGAGGCTTAGATACATTCTTGGAGGGAATGTCCATAAAAAATTAGCCAAGTAGACTCGGGAAAGCCATCACTTATCCTTGAAAGCGTCCTTTGAGAAATCTGATGTACTTTTTGGGATCTGCCAAGTATTTGTAACCTGAACTGACCACTGTTAGAGAAAGGATGCTGACCTTGATGGACCTTAGTCTGAGCATGCCCTATCTTTGGTTATTTCAATGTGAGTAATGAATAGAACATATTTTGGAGGAAGTTATATCCAGAACATCTCCTGCAGAAAAATGACAGAAGTCGTAAAGCAAAGGACATTCACATTATAAGCAAGATCCCCTACTTCTCTGCAATGCCATGGAAAGCACCCCACACATAATAGGACCATATCCAGCTCTGTAACGGTCCCCCATTCAGCACAAGCTGCTTCCTCTAATAGCCTAATGCAATCCCTCAGAGCCAACATGGGCCTCCTCTCATCCTATAGCTACTTTAACAAATCCTTTCAACTACAGCTCTCTCCTGTTCAGCTCATAACACCACTTTTTCTTGCTCTTCCTCATACCTTTAACCACTAGTGATAACCCTCCCCCCACCCCGGTCTATCTTTATTTGTGCTTGATTCATTGCCCCAGGCAGCCTTGGCTTCGGAGCGGTTTACAATAAAAACATAATGGCTGCAGGAGAAAAACTGGAAAGGAACACCAGAGTTATGATAGGAGAGCATAAGAAGAGAAAGAAAACAGGAGAGACAAGAGGCAGCAAAAAGTAGCGGTTGTGGGCAGGAGAGCATTTCGGGACAATCTAAGTTTGTACCTGAGGCAATGGAGGGTTAAGTGACTTGTCCAATATGACAAAGCAGCCACAACTCCACAGCTAAAGATCAAAATGCCCCAAGATACACTCCAAAACAAAAATTTAAAAATTAAGGCAAGAAGCTGAACTAGGTTCCAAAAAGCTCCGTGTGGAATAAGAAGTCATCATTGTGCCTGTGAAACTGACCTCTAAACTTTCCACTAACAGATATTTATTTATTTATTTACATTCTCTTATATACCGCACTATTCTGCATCAGTGCGGTTTACATTGAACAAACTGAAATTACATTGAACATGGCATTATAACTTGGAGATAACTATTTTACAGGGAACATGGGCTAGGGAGAGTTAAGTGGCTTGCCCAAGACCACAAGGAGCACCTGTGGGACTAGAAACCCCAGTCCTTCTGGCCCAAGGTTGCTGTCCTCTAGTGGGATTTGAACCCCCGACCTTCCGGCCTGAAGTACCTTGCCCCAACCACTAGGCCACTCCTCCACTATCTTAAGCTGAAGATATGACTGAGAAAGGTCAACAACATGACACAGGTTTCCTGGGATGCATGTCTGGTCTAGCAAAATTTAAGATAAGCGAATTTAGTTAATTTCTCTTCCTTATCCTGCTAGAACAGCCCAAACATGTGGGCCATACCAAAGCCCCTGCTCTTCAAGAAAGCATGGGACCAACACAGAGGATCTCTAGGGGCAAAGGGTGGACTGTTGTAGTTGTTATGGAGGGACAGACTGGATGGGCCATGTGGTCTTTTTCTGTCGTCATATTTCTATGTTTCTAAAGTGTGGGTGGAGAGGGACAGAAGGTAAAGGCAGCTTGCGCCAAAGGCCAATCTTCTACAACTTGCACATACAGCTTAATTCTAGGGCAAAAGCCCTGACCTCTGACCAGGAGGTGCCTGTGCCCTTGTTAAGTGTGCCTGCAAATTCTGGGACTTGCAGACCCTTCGGTATAAATGCTGTGATAAGTTTCCCCTGATCCACTTGGACAAAGAATCCTCTCTATGAACATCCAAAAAGTGATTTTCCCTCTTGTAAAAGCACTCCTTGAGAAAAAGAAAAACACCTCACCCCCACACAAGATAAGAATTGCCCAATTCATGCAAAAGAGCAACTATTTTGGTAAGAAAATAATTATTGCTTACCTAGTGGTGGAACAAGGATTTCTGCTACTCTAGGCAGACCCTCCATGCCACCACTCCCCCTCAGAAAAAAAGACTGTCTCTGTCCAGCCCACTGCCACCTCCCCTTGTGCTGAAGCGGCAGCAGCAGCTGCTAAATTGCCGCTTCAGCGCTGCATCAGGCCTAGAAGTACATGCGTGCTCAGCCTGCTGCTCTTGCCCTCTCCTCTGATGCAACTTTCTTGGAGAGCGGGCAGGCACATCAGGCTGGAACTACACACACATGCCCAGGTGTTTTAAAGCCTGCCATAGCGCTGAAGTAGCAATTCAGTTGCCACTTCCTTGGAGTGGGTTGGGATAGTGATGCCACACACCAGGTCTGCCACCCTAGGTGACCACCTAGTTTGCCTAGTGGACGGGCCAGCCCTGCCTCTAATATAGTTTTCCTAGACAGTAGGACTAATCAGCTACCAGAGGTTCTCAACCCAGTTCTCTGCCCCCACCCCTGAAAGCCCAACAGGACTAGGGGTCCCAGAGGACTGGGTTGAGAACCACTAAGCTACAAAAACAGATGACAGCGCTGGGATGAAAGTTCTCCCAGAGCTTGGAACCAAGTATAAGGTATAAGTAAGACCACTTTGATTGTAGGATAAGGTGGTATACAAATCTGTCTAAATAAAATAAATAAAATAAGGTTTGAGCATTTGCGGGCCTTCCCCCACACAGCAATCTCATCTATGTTCCAAAGCTCAAGAGTTAAAGAAAACTCTCAGGGAAGTGGGAAGGACTGGGTGCCCGGTCAAGCCTGTCTACAGAAACAATGCTTTTTCCATTCAACAAGCAGAACTGAGTCAGGCACACAAGTGATGACTCCCAAACTTAGAGTTCCTTGCTCCTTTTTGCACCATCCCATAACCTAGAAGCAGCCCACACTGAAAAAACAAAAAGGCAAGGGTTTCTACTTCACATGAGGCTTCGTCCAAGCTGCAATGCAAAGTAAAGATAAGAGGACCGCATGCCATGCTGCTGCTTTATAAACTGTCTCCAGCAAGGCAGCTTTTAGGAGAGCCACAGAAGCTGCGCAGTGGCTCTAATTTAGTATCCAGAGGAGAACCAGTTTAATAAAAAAACAAAAAACAAAAACAAATTGAATGCCAGATGCCAGTCAATTTTCTAAAGTTTGATGACTGTCCCATTTTGATGCCAACAGAATTGGCACCAAAGAGCTCTGTAAACTTCCTAATTAACTCAGTTCTTTTTAGGTAGTACATGAAAGTCTTCTGACAGTATTCATGTGTGGATTCCTGAGGTTTTGGACAGAATATTGACAGCACTATTTCCTCTTTGATGCAGAAAAGCATAGTTACTCACCTGTAACAGGTGATCTCCGGGAACAGCAGGAATTTAGTCTTCACATATGGGTATCGTCGGTACCGACTGAGCCTGCACGGGAACGCTCCCCAGCGTCCAATTAGAAAGCTTTTGGGAGCATCCCACAGCTCCTGCATGCTGCCTTCCCACCTTTCCCAACTGCCTCTCTCCAGTTGAGTTTTAAAGCTGAGACAAAGAGAGAGAGAGAGGGAAAGAAAAGAGAGATAGAACTCCTAGGGGAGGTGGGTGGGTTGTGAAGACAAATTCCTGCTGTTCCGGGAGATCACCTGTTACAGGTGAGTAACTATGCTATCTCCAGGAACAAGCAGGAATGTAGTCTTCATATATCGGGACTCCCTAGCTACAGATGCCAGGGAGAGACCCCAGAAGTTGTGTGCCCCTGTGAAAGCACAGTTACTTACCTGTAACAGGTGATCTCTGGGAACAGCAGGAATTAGTCCTCACATATGGGTACGTCGGAACCGACGGAGCCTGCGCGGGAAAGCTCCCCAGCTTCCCAGAAAGGAAGCTTTTGGGGCCTCCCACTGCACATGCGCGCTGCCTTCCCGCCTTCCTGACCAGCTCTCCTCAGTTCGAGTTTATAGCTGAGACAATAGAGAGAGGAAAGGAAGATAGATAGAAGATACAACTCCTAGGGGAGGTGGGTGGGTTGTGAGGACTAATTCCTGCTGTTCCCAGAGATCACCTGTTACAGGTAAGTAACTGTGCTATCTCCAGGAACAAGCAGGAATAAGTCCTCACATATGGGGACTCCCTAGCTAAGATGCCTGGGAGATCCCGTTCCAAGGGTTCGCCATCTTCGTATGGATCTCAGGCATCCATCCTGGGAAGGTGGGCAGGAGTTGTTCAAGTATGGAACAGGTGTTTGAGGACAGCCTGACCAAACAAGGCATCCCGGCGGGAGTCCTTGTCCAAACAGTAATGGGCTGTGAAGGTATGAACCGAGGCCCATGTGGCGGCTTGACAGATCTGATCTATGGAGACAGAGTGAAGATGAGCCATAGAAGTGGCCATGGCTCTCACATTGTGAGCTGTGACATGGCCTTCCAGAGGAATATTTTTACTCTGGTAAGCAAAGGAAATACACTGAGCAATCCAATTGGAAAGTGTACGTTTGGAGACTGGAAGTCCCAAATGAGAAGGATCAAAAGCCACGAAAAGCTGGGAAGACTTCCGATGTGGCTGAGTCCTGTTGAGGTAAAAGGCAAGAGCTCTTTTACAATCTAAAGTATGAAGGTTCCTCTCTGCACTGGATGCATGAGGAGCCGGAAAAAAGACAGGTAGATATACCTCCTGATTAAGATGAAAAGGCGAGACCACTTTGGGCATAAAGTGGGGATTCGTCCTAAGGACCACCTTATCATGATGAAATCTGGTATAAGGTGGATGAGCCACTAAGGCCTGCAGTTCACTGATGCGGCGAGCCGAAGTGACTGCAATAAGGAAAAGGACCTTCCAGGAAAGAAATTTCAAGGAGGTAGAAACCAACGGTTCAAAAGGTGGCTTCATAAGCTGACCCAGAACTAGGTTCAAGTCCCATGCTACCGGAGGAGGTTGGATGGGAGGCTTAGTTAGAGTCAGGCCTCTCATGAACCTTGCAACAAGCGGATGAGAAGAGACAGGTTGTCCATTTATAGGTTTTAAGGATGCTGCAATAGCACTCAAATGGACTCTTACTGAATTCGTCTTAAGGCCTGCATTAGAAAGATGCAGGAGATAGTCTAGTAGAGAATTCAAAGGAAGTGCTAGAGGGTCAAGACCCTGTTGAGCACACCAAATGGAAAAGCGTTTCCATTTGAAAGCATAGGAACGCCTCGTGGAGGGTTTCCTAGAGGCATGAAGGATATCTTTCACTGGTTGAGAAAGATTGAAGTCATGAAGGCTTAGGCCTTCAGTAACCAAGCTCTGAGGTGTAGGGACTTGGGGTTTGGGTGCCACAAAGTCCCTTCCTCCTGAGAGAGAAGGTCTGGCGCAGCTCCCAGGTCCAGGGAGGGTCCCTGAGAGAGATGCAGAAGTAGAGGGAACCACACTTGGCGTGGCCAGCGTGGAGCTATGAGGATCATCGATCCGTGATCCCTCTGGAGTTTGAACAGAGTCTTGGGAATCAAAGGAATGGGTGGAAAGGCATATAGGAATTCCTGACCCCAATGCAGGAGAAAGGCGTCGTTGGCCTGAGCTCCCTGACACGGAATCCTGGAACAGAACCGGGGAAGTTTGGCATTCCACGGACTTGCAAAGAGGTCTATGTCCGGGGTTCCCCATTCCTGAAAGATTCTGCCTATCTGGTCCATATGTAGGGACCATTCGTGTGGAAGCAGAACTCGACTGAGTCTGTCTGCCCAAGAGTTTTGAACCCCTGGAAGATACACTGCCAGAAGATGAATTTGATGCTCTCTGGCGAAGGCCCACAATCTGAGAGCTTCGTTGCAAAGCGACAGAGAGCCTGTCCCTCCTTGTTTGTTTACGTAGAACATGGCCACCTGATTGTCTGTCTGAACTAGGACGGTCAGGTTGACAAGGAGGGTATGGAAGACTTTGAGGGCAAAGAAGATTGCTCGCAGTTCCAGGAGGTTGATGTGAAGGGTGGTCTCCTGCGGAGACCAAGTACCCTGAGTGGAGAGGGATTGTAGATGGGCTCCCCACCCTGTTTGGGAGGCATCTGTTGTGAGGGTTGCTTGGGGCAACAAAGGTTGGAAGGGGGCCCCCAACAACAGATTCTTGGTGGACATCCACCATTGGAGGGACCAAAACAGACGCTTTGAGGTGAGTATTTGGTCGGAGAGCGCTCCTGATGCTTGAGTCCACTGGGTGGCCAAGGTCCATTGAGCTGCTCTCATATGAAGACGAGCGTAGGGCACCACGTGTACCGTGGAGGCCATGTGGCCCAGAAGTCGCAGCATTTCTCTGGCTGTCAAGTGACTGCTGGACTGAGCTTGGGAGGCCAAGCACAGCAGACGTTGGCCCCGGACTTGAGGCAGGTAGGCCCTGGCAGTGGTGGTGTCCAACTGGGCCCCTATAAATTCCAGGGACTGGGTAGGGGTAAGTTGAGACTTGGGAAGGTTTACCACCAGTCCCAGATACTGCAGAAGGTGCCTTGTGCGGTCCAGGGAAATCTGGGCCTCTGACTGAGATGGAGCTCGGATGAGCCAGTCGTCCAGGTATGGGAATACAAAAATTCCCAGACCTCTTAGAAATGCGGCAACAACTGCCATGCATTTGGTGAACACTCTTGGAGCAGAGGCTAGACCGAAGGGAAGTACTCTGTACTGGAAATGTTTTCCCTGAAACAGAAATCTTAGATATTTTCTGTGGGATGGGTGGATGAGTATATGTGTGTACGCATCCTTGAGATCTAGAGAACAAAGCCAATCCTGACTCTGAAGGTATGGAAGGAGAATGCCTAGAGAAAGCATTTTGAATTTCTCCTTGAACAGAAATTTGTTCAATTCTCTCAGATCTAGGATAGGTCTGAATCCCCCTGTCTGCTTTGTTATGAGAAAATAAGGGGAGTAGAATCCTGTCGCTTGTTGAAGAAGAGGAACCTCTTCTATTGCCCCTTGGGCAAGGAGAGAAGAGACTTCCTGATCCAACAGGCCCAGGAGAGATGGGGGAGAATTGAAGTGCCTCACCATGGTATATGGACGAAGGTCGGAAAAATGAAGTTTGTAGCCCCCTCTGATGATAGAGAGGGTCCATTGCTCTGATGTGATTTGCTCCCATCTGGGAGCAAAGTGAGCTAACCTTCCGGGAATGGTGAGGGGCTCTGGTTGTTCTAGAGCCAGAAATGTTAAGTTCTCTAGGGGCAAGTCAAAACCCCTGAGGGGGTTGGGCCTGCTGAGGAGTGGTAGACGCTGCAGGCTTTGACTTTGCCTGTTTAGGTTGCTGACGTTTAGCAGCAAAGCGAGGCTGAGAAGATTGTTGGCCAGTATTTGTGGAAAATCTGGCCTTCTTGTAGTAAGGCCTCTTGAAAGACTTTTTCTTGGCAGGAGTAGAGGTAGACTTAGAAAGTCTATCCAAGGTAGCATTTTCTGCGTCCATTTGAGTGGCTTTAATTTGCCAGTCCTTACCAAATAAGTTCTCACCTGTACAGGGCAGATTCCGTAAGCCATCCAGGACCCAGGGTTCTAGGTCAGAGGCCTGGAGCCAAGCAAGTCGTCGGGCTGCAATAGCAATGCCCAAAGCTCTACCGGCACCCTCAAAGGAATCAAAAGCTGCTCTGTTGGAGAACTTAGAAACATCTAGAAGCTGTTTCACCAGAGAAATGAACTCCTCTTTTCTATCCTCAGGGATAAAGGAGGCAAAATGTCGTATCTTTAGGGCAAGTTCCCTGAGAAACATGCCCATATACAGACTGTAAGAATTAATCCTGGCTATAAGCATAGTAGCCTGGAAAATTTTCTTGCCAAAAGAGTCTAGGGTCTTACATTCTCGTCCTGGAGGGGTA
Source organism: Ichthyophis bannanicus (assembly GCA_033557465.1). Classification (NCBI taxonomy): domain Eukaryota; kingdom Metazoa; phylum Chordata; class Amphibia; order Gymnophiona; family Ichthyophiidae; genus Ichthyophis; species Ichthyophis bannanicus. The sequence continues at coordinate 334,718,943 of CM066035.1, forward strand.
GAAGAGTGCCTTTTGGTACTCAATCTTTTTCAGTGCAGACTTCACCACAATGGAATGGTGAGGCAACTGAGTCTTTTGAAAACCAGGAGAAGGAGGGACCCGGTACATGGTGTCCAACCTAAGAGAATAAGGAGACAACGTTAGAGGAGCCTCCCATAAGTCCATCAAGTGTTCTTGAAGGATTTCATGGATAGGCAGGGTGACTGCCTCTTTAGGAACCTTAGGGTATCCTAAAATATCCAATTTCTTTGACCTAGGTTCTTTTTCAGAGGATGTGGTAATAGAAAGTCCTTTAGCTAGTTCAATAATGAAGTCTTGAAAGGACAAATCCTCTGGTGGAGACATTCTCCTCTTTGGGGAAGAGGGGTCTTCATGAAGAACTAGAGACAGCTCATCAGAGTCCTCAGAGGAGTTAAAATCCTCAGAAGAATCAGAGTATTCTCTATTTGCTTCCAACGCACGATACGCATACCGATCGGTATCGACATCGGGCGTACCGGGTATGGGATCGGTATCGGGTGGAAACCCGGATCCGACATGCGGAACCGATCTGCGTTTGGAAGTCGATGGTCTCGGTTCCGGTATGGGAGATGATACCGGAACCAGACCCGGTACGAGGGCGTCTCAGCATTAATAAAAGCCAGCATGGCCTGCTGCATGGTCTGAACAGTATTGCTCATAGACGCCACTGCTGCCTGGATGTCGGTACCGGTATGGGCTGGTACCCCAGAGCAGTCTAACAGGTGATCAGTCGAGGCCGTGCCATCGATGTCAACCTGTAACCCCATAGATGGTGCTTTGGAAGCCAGAGCTTCCCGCCGGGGTTGTTTGGCTGGGGCAGGATCCTCACACTCAAAAGTGAGAGCCTCTCGATGCTTTGAAGGAGATTTGCTCTTTGAGGACCTGCCCACAGAGGGTTTGGTTACCTGAGATCCATCCGGAGAGGAAGACCTGGATGACTGTGATGCTGGATTATCTGAAGCAAACAGCACATGGAATTTGTTGGCCCGGTTCTGCAACCCACGTTTAGACATCTGGGAGCAGGATGGGCAGTCCGGAATGGAGTGGTCAGGTCCCAAACATTTAAGACACCATTCATGGGTGTCTGTGACAGAAATAACAGCACTACACTTGGTACACTTCTTGAAACCAGGGGCTGGTTTCTCCATGAGGAGAATTTGTGTAGGCCTGAGGCCTAACCGAAGTCACCAAGTTGTGCAGAAGAAAGATTTTTTTTTTTTTTTTTTTTTTAAAGAAAAGGGAGACCGGCGGTACCGGTTTCGGTATGGGGAAGGCAGGTACGCGGTCTAAAGAAACAAACTAAAACAATAATTTCTTCAGCGGTGACAGGAACACGACCTGCTGGCTCCGCGGAAAAAGAGAAACTGAGGAGAGCTGGTCAGGAAGGCGGGAAGGCAGCGCACCTGTGCAGTGGGAGGCCCCAAAAGCTTCCTTTCTGGGAAGCTGGGGAGCTTTCCCGCGCAGGCTCCGTCGGTTCCGACGTACCCATATGTGAGGACTTATTCCTGCTTGTTCCTGGAGATAGGGCTCCACTTCCCCCCATGGATCTCTGGCATCCTACCAGAAATGGTGGGTAGGAGTTGATTAAGTATGGAACAGGTGTCGTAGAACAGCCTGACCAAACAAGGCATCCCGGCGGGAGTCCTTATCCAAGCAGTAATGGGCTGTAAAGGTATGAACCAAGGCCCAAGTAGCTGCTCGACAGATGTCGTCAATAGACACAGAGTGTAGATGAGCCATTGAGGCTGCCATGGCTCTCACATTGTGAGCTGTGACATGGACTTCCAGAGAAAGGTTTTACTCTGATAGGTAAAAGAAATACACTGTGCAATCCAACTGGACAATGTTCTCTTGAAGACTGGAAGTACTAAATGAGAAGATTCAAAAGCAACAAAGAGTTGAGAGGACTTTCTATGTTGCTGTGTCCTTTGTAAGTAAAAAGCAAGTGCTCTTTTACAGTCCAAAGTATGAAGACTCCTTTCTGCATTTGAAGCATGAGGCCTTGGAAAAAATACAGGCAGGTAAACTGCTTGGTTTAAATGAAAAGGTGAGACCACCTTTGGCATAAAGTGTGGATGAGTCCTAAGGACTACCTTATCATGATGGAACCTCGTATAAGGAGGATCAGCCACTACTGCTTGCAACTCACTAATGCGACGTGCTGGTGTGATTGCAATGAGAAAGACAACCTTCCAGGAAAGGAATTTCAAGGAGGTAGTAGCTAGAGGTTCAAAAGGCAGCTTCATGAGCTGTCCAAGAACCAGATTTAGGTCCCATGCTACCGGTGGGGGCCTAATGGGAGGCTTAGTTAGAAGGAGGCCCCTCAAATCTCGCTATGAGAGGATGAGAGGAAATAGGTTGTCCATCTAAAGGCTTGAAAGAAGCTGAAATAGCACTTAAATGGACTCGTACTGAGTTAGTCTTAAGCCCTGCATTAGATAAATGAAGGAGATACTCCAATGATTCCAAAGGTATCGCCAGGGGGTCAAGACCCTTCTGCGAACACCATATGGAAAACCTTTTCCCCTTGAAAGCATAAGAGCGTCTTCTGGAAGGCTTTCTAGAAGCATAAAGGATATCCCTTACTTGTTGAGACAGGTTAAGACCATGAAGGTCTAGGCCCTCAGCAACCAGGCCCTGAGATGCAGGGAGTGGGGATCGGGATGCCACAACATCCCGTCCTCCTGAGACATGAGATCTGGAGCAGATCCTAACTCCAGAGATGGAGCTTGAGAGAGATGTGGGAGCAGAGGGTACCACACCTGCCGTGGCCAATGTGGAGCTATGAGAATCATATGGCCTCTGAAGCTTGAATAGGGTTTTGGGAATTAGGGGAATGGGTGGAAAGGCATATAGGAAGTCCTGACCCCAATGGAGGAGGAAAGCACCCCTGGCCTGAGAACCCTGAGCCGGAATTCTGGAACAGAATCGGGGAAGTTTGGCATTCAACGGACTTGCAAAGAGGTCTATGTCCAGAGTTCTCCAAATTTGACCGAGTCTGTCTGCCCAGGAGTTTTGTCTGCCCAGGAGTTTTGAATGCCTGGCAGATACACCGCAAGGAGATGAATCTGATGTTCTCTGGCGAGGGCCCATAGTTGCAAAGCTTCGTTGCAAACCGACAGAGAGCCTGTTCCTCCCTGCTTGTTCAGATAGAACACAGCTACTTGATTGTCCGTCTGAATTAGGACTGTCTTGTAGCTCAGCTGGGTGTGGAACACTCGAAGAGCAAGGAAGATTGCTCTGAGTTCCAAGAGATTGATGTGTAGATGGGTCTCCTGTGGAGTCCAGGTGCCTTGGGTAGAGAGATCTTGCAGGTGAGCTCCCCAACCCACCTGTGAGGCGTCTGTTGTTAGAGTGACCTGGGGTGGGGGCTGTTGGAAAGGGGACCCCACCAACAGGTTTTGGGTTGATTGCCACCATTGTAGGGACAAAAAAGGTGACTTGAGTTTGTTATTTTGTCTGATAGGCTGCCTGATGCTTGGGTCCACTGAGTGGATGGAGTCCATTGGGCTGCTCTCATATGGAGGCGAGCATAGGGAACCACATGCATGGTAGATGCCATGTGGCCTAGCAATTTTAACATTTCCCGAGCAGTGAGATGAGTTTTTAACACTGCTTGGGAAGCTAACTGCACAATGCGAAGGTAGTGGGGCTATGGAAGATAGGCCCTTGCTTTCCTGGTATCCAGCATAGCTCCTATAAACTCCAGAGACTGAGTGGGAGTTAGGTTGGATTTTGGGATGTTTATGACCAGGCCCAAATACTGAAGTATACGCATTGTGCAAGATAGGGAAATTCTGCCCTCTGATTCTGATGGGGCTCGAATGAGCCAGTCGTCTAAGTAGGGGAAGACAAATATTCCTAGAGTGCGAAGAAAGGCTGCCACTACAGCCATGCATTTCGTAAACACCCTTGGTGCTGAGGCCAGGCCAAAAGGAAGAACCCTGTACTGGTAGTGCTTCCCCTGAAATAGAAACCGAAGGAATCTTCGGTGAGTTGGATGGATGAGAACATGGGTGTACGCATCCTTGAGATCTAGAGAACAAAGCCAATCCTGACTCTGAAGGTATGGCAGAAGAGTTCCTAGAGAAATCATCTTGAACTTCTCCTTGAACAAGAATTTGTTCAATTCTCTGAGGTGTAAAATGGATCTGTGTCCCCCTGTTTTCTTTGGAATAAGGAAATAGGGGGAGTAAAACTCTGTACCCTATTGGGAAATGGGTACGTCTTCTATTGCCCCATGGGCAAGAAGTAAATTGACCTCCTGACCTAACTGATTTTCGAGTGAAGTCTGAGAAGTGAACCGTCTTACCACTGTAGGAGGCGGCATGTTGAGGAAATTAAGCTTGAACCCCTCCTTTACAATGGAGAGAGAGTCCATTCTTCTGCTGTTATTTGCTCCCATCTGGGGGCAAAATGACACAACCTTCCTGAAATGGTGGAGGGCTCTGGTCCGTTGAGGGCCAGGAAGGCCAAGTTCTCTAGATGGGAGTCAAAGCCCCTGTGGAGGCTGAGTCTGTTGGGCCGGTTGAGGCTTAGCAGACTTTGCTTTCTTTGTTTTGGTGGCTGCTGTCCCTTTCGGGCAGACTGACCTGCAGAATGCCCCTGCTGGGTATAGGAGGGGTAAAACCTCTTCTTTTTTAGAGAAGAATGGTTTATTGTAGGATTTTCTCCTTGCAGGGTCAGCTGTAGCCTTGGATAGTCTATCCAAAGTGGTGTTATCAGCATCCAGCTCATTAGCTTTCTCTTGCCAATTTTTGCCAAAGAGATTTTCGCCTGTGCAAGGGATATTCCCCAGTTTGTCCTGTACCCAGAGTTCTAAGTCAGATGCCTGGAGCCAGGCAATCCTATAAGCACCTATGGCAATGGCAGAGGTTCTGCTTATGCACTCAAAGCAGTCAAAAGCTGCACGATTAAACTTGGAAACATCTTGGGCATGTTTGACAAATGTAAGATAATCTTGCCTCTTATCATCAGTAAGGAGAGGGCTCATAAGCTCTAGATCTCCTGTAACCTCCTTAAGGAACATTCCCATATATAAAATGTAGGAACTAATCCTGGCAGAAAGCATAGAGGCCTGGAAGGTTCGACGTCCAAAGGCATCAAGAGTCCTACATTCACGTCCTGGCAGATTAGATGCATGTCTTTTTGCACTCTTGATCCTTCTCAAAGCTGATTCCATTACCATGGAGTGGTGTGGTAACTGGGTTTTTTGAAATCCAGAACAAGGGGGTACTCGATACATGGTATCAAGCCTACGAGAATGAGGAGAGGTGGTAAGAGGTGTTTCCCACATTCTTAGCATGAGATCATGCAAGATCTCATGAAAAGGCAAAGTAGCCGCTTCCTTGGGAGCTTTAGGATATTGTAAAATCTCCAATTCCTTTGCTCTGGGTTCTGTTTCAGGAGCCACTGTGATGGAAAGACCTCTAGCCACCTCCCGGATGAAATCCTGAAAGGATATGTCCTCTGGAGGAGACATCCTACGTTTAGGAGAGGAAGGCTCCTCAGAGAGAAGTACTCCGGTACCGACAGAGCTGTCAGAATCCTCAGACTCCTCGGAGGATTCAAAGTATTTCCTGTCCGGGTGCTCTTGCAAAGCACGATACCGGTACCAATCGAAGTCGGTACCGGAGGGGTCCGGTACCAGTCTGTTGATACCAGAGGAAACAGCATAACTCGGTGTCGGTAACACAGTCGCCAATGTCAATGTTGTCAGTACCGATATCGGTGCCGGAACCGGTGTCGATACCGGATGAACTGTCTGAAGCGGTCTTGAAGGCACCAAAGCTGCAAGGAGAGCCGCCAGACTGCATTCAATAGCCAAGAACCTCTGGTCTATTGACGCTGCCAATGCCTGGGTATCGCTACTGGACGAAGCGGCCGATACCCCAGAGCATGGCACCAGTAGTTCTGCCGAGGCTGAGGCCTCGAGAACATCCTGGAGCCCCGATAGTGCTTTGGAAGCTGAAGCCTCCCGCCGGAGCAGTTCTGCCGGTACAAGTCCCTCAAGGGCAACACCAGAGGCATCTCGATGCCTGGAAGGAGATCTACCCTTTGAGGACCGGCCAGATTTATGTTTGGTTACCTGAGATCCATGGGAGGAAGACGAAGCCCTGGAAGACATCGATGCCACGGATGCTGCATCGGAGGGAAAAAGGGTGCTAAGCTTAGCAGCTCGGTTTTGCCGACCCCTCTTCGACATTATCCCACAGGCAACACACTCCAAGAAGGAGTGGTCAGGACCTAAACATTTAAGGCACCACTCATGAGTGTCGGTGACGGAGATGATACCGCCACACTTGGAACACTTTTTAAAACCCGAGGCGGGTTTTTCCATTCTGAAGGAACAGTTGGGCCTAGTGCCCAAAATGGTGTGTGGCATCCTACAGAAAAAGACTAGAAAATCCAGAAAAAAAAAAAAATAATTTCAAAAAAATTTTTTTTTGAAAAAAGAAAGAAAGAACCAGCGGTACCGGTATAGCGTCGAGGAAGGCAGACGCTACCACAAAAAAGAATGAAAAAGATGGGATAATTTCTGTAGTGACAGGAAAAACGACCTGCTGGCTCCATGGAAAACGAAGAACTGGAGAGAGGCAGTTGGGAAAGGCGGGAAAGCAGCACGCAGGCACTGTGGGATGCTCACAAAAGCTTTATAATTGGACGCTGGGGAGCGTTCCCACACAGGCTCCGTCGGTACCGACGATACCCATATGTGAAGACTACATTCCTGCTTGTTCCTGGAGATAGTGTTAGTACTTTAGGTAAAAATCAGGGAGCATTCATAGAACTACTTTGTTATACCTCATAATGAAATTGCATGTACGGCTTGTAAGTTACCTTTTAAACAGAGGTAACAGCTATTAGAGAGCATTTTCTATTTAAAGGCAGACTCCAGTGGTCCAAATGGCAACTTCGTAAGGGACGTTAATGCAAATTAAGGTCCCTTGGGACTTCTGCAATGATGGTTTGACATGAAGTTCTTTAATGAAAAAGTGAAACTATGGGACACTGAGAAACTGAAAGCTATCAATTACAGCATGAAAGGAGGAGAGCATCAAGATAAACTATAGATGTCCTCCATCAGATTTTAAGGCAATGTAGATGACATAAGAACTGGAGTATGGCAAAAATGTAGCACAACTAATGACCTTTCATGAAACACCAGATGGAAAAATCTTTTCCATTTGAAACTGCAAATACACCCAAGACACTCTTTTGCAGTTATCAATTTCTGAATAGGCCTCAGTAAACCTACATTGCCACTCTTGCATTTTAGATATGTTGTGTACAATATCTTGAGAAATAATTGGAAATATTCCAACTGTATTTTGCATGTTATCATATTTTCACAGTTTGTTCAAAGATCTACAATAAAAAAAATGATTGTGCAATACGGCCTGGACAGGATTTATGGCACCCTTCACTAATATTTGGTTGTACAAACCTTGTCAGTGATGACAGCCTCCAAATGTTTCTTATAGGTATAAGTTATAGGAGTGGCCTAGTGGTTGGGGCAAGGTACTTCAGGCCGGAAGGTTGGGGGTTCAAATCCCACTAGAGGACAGCAACCTCGGGCCGGAAGGACTGGGGTTTCTAGTCCCACAGGTGCTCCTTGTGGTCTTGGGCAAGCCACTTAACCCTCCATAGCCCATGCTCCCTGTAAAATAGTTATCTCCAAGTTATAATGCCCTGTTCAATGTAATTTCAGTTTGTTCAATGTAAACCACACTGATGCAGAATAGCGTGGTATATAAGAGAATGTAAGTAAATAAATAAATAAAAGTTTCATACATCTGTCTGCTGGTAGTTTCTCCCACTCTTCAAATGTGATTTGTTCCAGTTCATGAATGTTTCCAGGATTCCTTTTATCAATGGCAGGATTTCAGTTCTTCCCAAAGATTCTCTATTGGACTGAGATCAGGACTCCTTGCTGGCCAGTTTAAAACAGTCCCATTTTTTACCATTCATTTGTACTTTGTATGTTTTGGGACACTGTCCTGCTGGAGAACCATGACCTTCGACCAAGACCTAGCTTTCTGATACGAGGTAGCACATTTTGCTTCAAAATACCTTGGTAGTCCTGAATTCATGATTCCTTTAATACATTCCAGGCCTCCAGTTCTTGAGGCAGCAAAAACCAGCCCCACAACATTATAGAACCGCCATCATATTTAACTGTAGAAAGGGGTTTGTTTTCCTTATAAGCTTCATTTCTTCACCAGTAACTGTTATCGCTGGTCTGTATTGCCAAAGAACTCAAGTTTGGTTTCATCTGTCCACAGAACATTTTCCCAGAAGGATTGTGATTTCTCAAGGTGGGTTTAGACAAAAATCAGCATGCCTTTTTATGTCTATCTTTGAGCAGTGGGGTCCTCCTTGGCCTTCATCCATGAAGTCCTTCTTTGTTTGGTACGGGGCATATGGTGCAAGTTGAAACCACCACTCCAGATTGCTCAAGGTCAGCCTTAAGCTCTTTGAATGTTGTACGTGGTGTCTTTCCAACAGTTTGCACCAACCTTCAAAGACATCTTGGATTAATTTTCCTCTTCCCACCACATCCTAGGTGGTTTGATCGTTCCATGAGCAAAAACCTTAACACTGCAAACTGTAGACATACGAATCCCAAGCTCTTTGGAGATGGTCTTGTACCCCCTTTGAAGTTTGTTTGGTGATAATGTCTTTTCTGACAGTCTTAGGCAGTTCTCATCTTCATCATTGTGAAAATGGAACAGGGAGTGAATGTAGCCATTTTAGAGACAGCATTCAATGGTTGATGCAAGTCAAGCAGGTACTAATTGATCACAGGTACAACAAATTTTACTGCAATGGGAATGTGGTGGTTCTGTTCAAACTGATTTGAATTGTTTATAAGAGTGCCAACAATCATGTCCTGGCAATGTCCCAGTTTTTATACTAATTCCTTTTTTAATTGGTCTTGTTTTGACTCTTTATGTATCAAAATATGTGCATATATAGTCCAAAGCCACTTCACTGGCCACTTTTTTTAAAGGAGATATTGGCCATTAAGGGGCTGAACTGCAAGGGTACCAATAATGTTGACCACCACTGTAAATACTGTTCAAATTCCATGCTGTGAGGGCTAGACACTTCAGAATTGATGAAAAGACTGTCCTCATATTGAGTGATTAACATTGGAAATCCTTGTAACCTTGTGTTAGTGGTAGACCTGCTAGCCCTTTTAGAAGAGGAAAAGGGGTTCTAACAGGGCCAATATGGGGCTATGAGAATCAAGGTGCATGGCCACTGAGGGAATCTGTGTAGGATTTTTTTTAGGAGAGGAATGGGAGGTAGCATGGGAGGGGAGAAGGAAGTGGGACATATACTTTCAGAAGAGACCAAATACAGGGAATTGTCAGTGTTCTGGGACTAGACTTTGGGAGAAGAAGAGGGTGAAACGGTAGAGGGAAGCTTTCCATTGCTGCTGCTGGCTAAGAAGTTGCCCTTAAGGGTCCTGCACTTCTGAAACATGGTCTGCAGGGGTGCTGGAACTAGAGACTTCTTGTGAGACTGAAGAACTCTGGTGAGCTTCTCAGCTATGTCATTCTAAACCCTAGATATATAAAGGAGCTCATATTTGAATGAGTTTAGCTAGGACAAAAACCCCACTGTATGATCTTTTAGTAAAGCTACAGGCAGGGCCAGCCTGTCCACTAGGCAAACTAGGCAGCTGACCAGGGTGGGTGGCAGTGGCACACATGGGCAGCCGCGCTGCACCAACCCCCCCTGCAAACTGCCACCAATTCTGTTTGAGGGGGGGGGGGAGGTTGGCAGCGACAGTATTTCCAAAAGCGGTGGCAAAAAGTATGGCTTGGCCAAAGTTACTCTCATGCACAGAATCCCCTTCCAGATAGCAGTGGGCAGTGAAGATGTGGGCCGATGACCATGTAGCAGCCCTGCAAATCTCCACCAGGGAGAGAGTGAAGTTTGCCACAGAAACGGCCATAGCTGACATTATGGGCCATGATGTGACATTAAAGACTCTGATCAACCTACGCATAAGCAAAGGAAATGCAGTCCAACACCCAGGACAGCATATACTTGGAAACAGCCATGCTCAGTCTGTTAGGATCAAAGGAGACTAACAGATGAGAAGAGCACTGATGGGCTTTTGTCCTCTCCAGGTAGAAAGCCACAGCATGTTTACAAACTAAAGTGTACAATGCGGCCTCAGCCCTATTGGCATGAGGCCAAGAAAAGAAAGTGGGCAGAACCACCAACTGGTTAAGGTGGAACTAAGAGACCCCCTTGAGCAGAACTGCAGGTGCATCTGCAGGACCACCCTGTTTTGATGACATCTAGCATAGGGCACATGCACCTCTAAAGCTTGCAGCTCATTAACATGGCAGGCAGGTGTGATTGCCAACAGAAAAAACATCTTTCAGGTGAGGAACTTCAGTGGACAGGAGGCAGATGGCTCAAAGTGGGCAGAGGAGTTGCCCCAGTACTACGCTGAGATCCCATGCCACCGGCAGGGGCTTGACCAGAGGCTTGGAGAGAAGGTGGCCCCACAAGAAGCAGGCCACCAATGGGTATGCGGAAATGGGCTTGCCACCAACCTGCAATGGTACACCCCAATAGTGCTTAAGTGCACTCTGACAGAGTTGGATTTGAGGCGCAAGTCAGAGAGGTAAAGGAGATACCTCAATGAGACCTTTAAGGTGCAAGAGAAGGAGTCCAGAGCCTTGACAGCACACCAGAGAACTGTTGTCATTTGAAGGCGTAGGACTGGCATGTGGAGTTTCTGTGAGTTGCCAGAAGAACATTCTCCACTTCTGGAGGAAGATTAAGAGCCTTCTACAAACCTTATTCATCTGTATATAGCGTTGTAAATAGTTATAGTGGTACTGAGTAGAACTACTTCTATGTAAATATTTAGAGGTTGCACCTCAACTACTTTGTTCTTTGCATAAAGTTCATGAATACTGTTCCATGTAAAAGTTTTAGTTAACCTGTTATGATGTAAACCGCCCCTGATCTTTGGAAGGGACGGTATAAAAATATGTTCAAATAAATAAATAAAAAATAAGCTGAGGGACTACCGGTTCAGCATCCACACCATGAGGGCCAGGGACTGGACACTGGGGTGAATCAGGGTTCCATTGTCCTGAGAAATGAGGTCTTCGTCACAGCTCAACTACAGAGGCTCTTGTTGAGAAAGCAGAAGCAGCAAGGGAAATCATGGTTGCCTGGACCAATATAGGACAATGAGTATCATGGTGCCCCTATCAGCCTAGAGCTTAAACAAGTCTTTGTAACCAGCAGAATGGGGGAGTATGCATAAATTAGTCCTACGCCCCGGTCCAGGAGGAATGCATCTGGATACAATGTCTATGTCCCAAAAATGTGTTGAAATCATTAATGTTGGCCCCCTGGTGATGGCCCCAACCCCAGAGTTTGATTGTTGTCCACCCCCCCCCCCCCCTTTTTAATGTTACACTGCTTTGACCCAGTGAAAAGCGGGGTATAAATACAGCTAAATAAATAAATAAAATCTGGAGCCAGCCTGTCACTGGGTGCTGTTCTGGAGCAGTAACGAGTCAGCTCAGCATTGTGTGGGGAGGCGAACAAGTCTATGTCTGACCTGCCCAACCTTTGGGAGATGCCCTCCACCACACCTTGTAGAAAGAGAGAGAGAGACCATTTGTGAGGCTGAAGGACTGCTGAGATGCTCCGCCAGCGCACTGAGCTCTCCCAACAGGTATATTTTATTTATTTATTTACTAACAATTTTTCTATACCACTTTTATTAAATTCAAAATGGTTTACATTCAACAACAAACAAGAAAACTTTACATAGAACAAGGATACTGAACTTGGATGAAACAGGGGTGTAGTCCACGAAGAGGTGTAGATCAGTTTATATTTTATTGTAATGAGTATGTTCTGCCTGATGTTTCAGTCTCTGGACCATAGTATTCCAAACTTAGGTGAGTTTTAATGCTTTCCGGAAGTCCCATACATCATTGATTGTTCTTATGCTTTCTGGGATATTGCCCTGAGGTCCATGCCGTGGGTGGCAGTGAACCGCCATAGCTGCACCACTTCCCAAAAGAGGTACGACCCCATGCTGGCGGGCACCCTGCTTGTTGACAGAGCATCGCAACCTGGACCGATTGGTTAACTGCAGTTGAAAAGCCTGGAGAGCGTTCACAATGGTTCGGAGTGCCAGAAAGTTGATCTGGTGCAGGCTTTCCTGATCCCACCAGAGGCCTTGTGTGCGTAGGCCGTCAAGATGAATCCAAACTGGGCTGGGGAGCACATCTGTAGTCAGTGTCCGGTGGGTGGAAGAGACTGAGCAGGTTCTGCAGCTAAAGCCACCAGTGCAGAGAGGGAACAAGAGGCATGGCAACAGCCACCTTGTCCCTGAGGCAGCCTGTGACACAACACCATTGGGTGCATGAGGACCATTGTGCCCGGCACATAATGAGGTAGCCCAACAGAGTGATGTGTACTGTGTAGGCCATACGACACAGCATTCGTAGCATTCCCAGAGCTGTGGTAAAATGGTTACACTGGATGAGCTGAACCACCCTGAGCGATCCTCTGGCAAGAAAGCTCAAGCCTGAGCAGTGTTAAGAAGGGCTCCAATGAATTCCAACTTTTGCAAGGGCTGGAGGTGAGACTCGGGGTAGTTTATGAAGCAGCTCAGCTGCTCAAGTGCTGGGATGGTCAAGCAGGCCAACTGGTGGACCTTGTCCGGCATGGCACCCTTTATGAGCCAGTCATCTAAGGAAAGACAGATTCCCAGGATCTGGAGGAAGGCGGAGACCACCTCCAGGCACTTCGTGAAGACCTTGGGGCCCAAAGCCAACCTATAGGGCTGCACCAGATACTGGCTGTCCATTGAGCATGAAGTGGAGATATTGTCTGTGGAGAGGATGGATCGGGATGTGTGTGTATGCATCCTTCTGATCCAGGGAACAGAGCCAATCGTCCTTTTGAAGGTATGGAAGGAGAGACCATTTTGAACTTCTCCCTTACCAAGAAGTAATTGAGATTCTGGAGATCCAAGATGGGCTGAAAAACCCCAGTCTTCTATGGGACAAGGAATTAATGAGAGTAGAACCCTCTCATCACCTGTTCAGGTGGTACCAGCTCTATGGCCAGGTCGGCCAGCAAGATGTTGATCTCATGCTGGAGGAGGTCCTGCTGTAGTGGGTCGAGAGGGTACTCCCCAGGAAAGAATAGGAGAGATAGCTGGGCAAAATGCAACCAGTAGCAGCTCTGGACGATCTTCAGGCCACTGGTGGGCAAAGTGGATGAGCCGCTCCCCTCCCATCTGCTGAATCACTTCGCTGGACGGTGGGGAGATTTCAAGGAACATTGCCAAAGTAGTCAAAAACCCGCTCCTGGCTGTGGAACAGGCTGAGCCTTCTGGGACTTAGGGCAGCACTGCTGGCGGGTGCCTTGGGTCTTTTGCTGGGGCAGCTGAGAGGCTCGACTGGCGCTTCCACAGGTAGAAAGCTTTCTTCCCCACAGCCTTCTTAGAAGGGTCCAGTGTTTTCCTGGAAAGGCAGTTAATGGTGAGCTGCTCCCTCTCCAGTTCCCTGGCCTTGTCCTCAATGGGCTTGCCAAATAAAATTTTCCCTCCTGCAGGGGATGTCAGCTAACTTATCTTGAATCTATTGTTCAAGATATGACGACTACAGCCAGGCCAGGTGGCAGGCACCTATGCCCACTGCAGCCACTCAACTGCCTGATCGTATGCTGCTCTGCTCAAACTCTGAGCATTCCTTTCCCTGTCCTACCAGGCTGCAGAAGTTCAAGGCACTCTAGGAGTTTCAGGGCTGTGAACTTATTGATGTCCTCCATCACAACTTTATATGGCCATGTTACTTAAGGATATGATGAGAGGATCTGGGCACCAATATGGATCCTTGGTAGCACCGTCTCCCAAACCATCAAGGGTGCTGCCTAGTGGAACGGAGTAACGAGTCTTAGAATTCTTGGAAGCAACACATAGCTGACTCCACAACCATGGAATTATATGGGATCTGGAGCTTCTGAAATCCTGGACTTCTGTACTCAGTATATTGAGTCCAACCCCCTGCTTATGGCTAGGATCATCAGAGGGTTCTTTCCCACATTTGGAAGAGTAGACACTGGAGGATCCAGTGCACTGGCACTGTGACCACCTCTTTGGGTGGCAAGGGATATTGTAGGATCTCAAGTTCTTCGGTTCTTCCTCGGCCTCCAAGGTGAAGGAGAGAGCCTTGGCCATATCACAAACACACACATGGAAAGAGATGTCCTCTGGAAAGGACTTGTATCCCAAGGGATATCCTAGTGCCGGTCCGAGGTTGAAGATTCTTCCTCAGTCTCCCAGAGTCTAACAAAGCCAAATAGTGTTGGGCTTTCTCCTGGTGCCTCTGCCAGTCAGGCAGGGACAGAGGTACTTGATGCCAATGAGAGGCAGTCTCAGAACTGAAGGTGCTAATTGGAGATATGGGAGATGTTAGGAGAGAGTTGGAAGGGTGCTCTAGGTTGTATGTGGGGGAAATATATGGGGCAGTGTGCATTTCAGGATATTCACTCCTCTTACTCTTCCCAAGTTATTTTCTCCTTTCTCTCTTCCATGCAGTCCCCTCTATTCTCCCCTCATTGCACTCACTTCTCACTCCCTTATTCTCCCTTCCTCACCCACCCCTCCCAACTCATATCCATCTACTCAGATAACAGAAGCTAGGGCACAAGCAACAGCTCCACTCAATTTTTTTCTGTGGCTGTGGCAGGGCCTCTTTCTTGTGCCACTAGGTCCATGGTCACTGCAGCATCAATTTTTTTCTTACTGCCCATCATGCTATCTTCAGGTGGTGAAGACTGACCTTTCTATCACCTTGTTGCTTCTTCCAAGCTCCAATACGGCTTTGCACAATCTTATGCAAAAGTTTGTATGCACAAGACACCCCCACCCCCCAGACACTCATTACAATGAAACACCGTGAAAAGAAATAGAAAGGAAAACAATCCAGGAACACAAAGATTGACAACTAATCTCTGAAAATTCTCATTTGAAACGTGTGAGGGGGGGTGTGTGATTAAAAAAAAAGAAAAAAAAGAAAGTATGCAGATATGCCTATGGCAATTTTAATAGTCTTCAGCAGTCATGTGGTACACGGCCAGGAAACTACCTGGGTATGATCAGGTCTTCTGCTCCCTGAGTCAGCTGAGAGTGCAATGCTGCCAAGTGAGTTAAGTTACTACACAGATCTACCGATCTAACACCTGGATTTGGAGTCCATGAATGCAGGATTCATTAAAAAGGCAGCCTCTGGTCAAGAAGCTCACTGTAATAACTGGGCTGAGAGGGGGATATGAGGGGGAGGAAGCTACACATACTTGTAAGTGAGGGGTAATGGTAATGGATATTAGAGCGCACAGTTTCTAGTGAGTTGGAAACCCAAAAAGGAGAAGCAAAAGGAGTAAAAAACTAGTAAAAATAGGTCCAGAATTTCCTAGCTCTTGCTATACAGAAGTGAGGACTATGGTTAAGAAAACTAAAAACATAACCAGAAGAGAGACTTAATTTATAACCATTCTAGGCAAAAATCAACACAAGTTGAAAGTGTATACTTATAACAAAAGGCACATTTTCCCTTTATTCATTTGCTATTTTATGCATTTCTGGGTGGTGGTGAGGGGCAGCAAAAATCAATGGGACTACGACATGCTGTGTAGGCTGCATACATGACAGGCTATATGGCTATGTGTATGGGGACCTATTTGAGGAGTATCCCTGAGTGGTACTGTGTCTATTTGGAGAGTGCAAGGGTGGGTGGGTGAGAAGAGATTTAATTATACCTGAATCTCCCTTCCTTGAATCCTGATAGACAAGTCTAGCTTAGTGGGTTATGGTCCCCAGCCAGCTGCTGGAGGCAGACTTGTGATATTTTCTGTGATGTCATCACTCAGTACATCCTTTGGTACAACATTGAGAAAAGCCAGTATAACTTCCTAAACAATAAGCCAAACTGTTAAATCTCCCCCCCCCCCCAAACAACTTTGCCACAAACAGCATGAGCATGTATTTGGCTCTTACTATAAGGAAACTGGATCCACCTGACAAGGCTAACTAAACCTTCCAAAGCAGCCAGACCGCCCCCCCCCCCCCAACACACAAAGGCAACCTGTAGAAAAAAAGTCTCCCCAGACAGTTAAGTCACTAATGCAGCAAAAAGGCAGCAGGCTTTCCAACCTGTCAATTGACTCTTCCAGGGTGGGTCTTGGACTGGTCTAGCAGGTTTCAAGGAAAAGAGACTCAGATAGGATTAAAATCCCTCATTATCCTGCTAGACCAGCCCAGATGAGTAGGATGTAACCAAGCAGGAGGAAAAACATTCATGATATACTACCCTGTCAAAAGGAGTCAACTGAATAACCTCCACAAGCGCCCTGTAGGGCTTTACAAGGCAATCAAAGGCCAGGAAACTTCAGAACTGTCCTCTGGGAACACTCAAGTGGACTCCATCCAAGAGGGTTGGTACTGCAGGGTGAACTACAACTCACTCCTGAATATGCTTACAAGGAAGGACGCACCTTGCTCATAATGGTCTCAAGGGGTGAATGAGCAATAGAGGAGTTGACCTCTGCCAGAACTTCCCTCAAAACAGCCAAGGATGGAGAAGATCCGATCAGGAGGCATGAAGAATTACAATAGACTGGCAACAGCCTCTGCCTGTCCAGACACAGTGAGGAGTCCGTTTGAATATCCTTTTGAAGGAAGGACCACAGTTCAGTCAAAATGAGAGAAGAGGGCAGTCTCCTTAAGGGACAGAGGGCAAAGGCGTCATAAGAACATAAGAAATACCATACTGCGTCAGACCAATGTCCATCAAGTCCAGTGTCCTGTTTCCAACAGTGGCCAATCCAAGTCACAAATACCTGACAGGTTCCCAAAGAGACAGGTTCCACGATGCTTGTCCCGGGGCAAAGCAGTGGATTTCCCGGATCCTTTAATAATGATTTATGGACCTTTCCTCCAGAACTTTACAAATCTTGTTTTTAAACCCAGCTAAACCAAACAGCTTTTACTACGTCCTCTGGTAACTAATTACAGAGTTTGATTAAAGGATGAGTAAAAATATATTCTTTAGTCTTAAATGGGTTACATTGTAGCTTCATGCGTGTCCCCTAGCCTTTCTACATTTTGATGGTGTAAACAACTGCTCCACATTTATCCGTTCTATTCCATTCATTAAATTTATAGACCTCCATCACATCTCCCCCCTCAGCCATCTTTTCCAAATTGAAAGCCCTAATCTTTTAAGGCTTTCCTTATAGGGATATCCTTCCATCCCCTTTACCATTCTGGTGGCTCTTCTCTGTACTTTTTCTAATTCTGTTATCCTTTCAGATATGGTGACCAAAATTGCACACAATATTCAAGGCGCGGTTGCACAATGGACGATACAGAGGCATAATATCCTTATTTTATTCTCCATTTTTTTCCTTATAGAAACATGACAGAAAAAGACCACATAGCCTATCTAGTCTGCCCTTCCATATCAATCACTACAACAGTCCACTCTCCCGGGTCTACCTTTACTCGACTCAAATAAATCGGCCGCCACATTTCCACCCCTGCCACATGCGCTGCCGACAGAGCCTGCAGGTTTTGTTCAACCCATTCGAACAACTGATCTGCCTCGGCCTCCAAGGGAGCACTGCTGGTGCACCCCTGCCTGTTGATGTCGGCCACTGCGGTCGTGTTGTCGGAAAACACCCTGATCGCTCTTCCCTGCGGATACGGCTGAAACCTCAGCAGCGCCCATGCTACTGCTCGCAGTTCCATCCTGTTGATCGACCACGTTCTTTCCTGTTCCATCCACTGACCCTGCGTGAACATTCCTTGAAAATGAGCTCTCCAGCCCAGGAGACTTGCATCTGTAGTCAGCGGTAACCAGCTCGGCGTTTCCAAGGGCATGTCCCTTGCCAGAGACTCCGGAAGCAATCACCACTGCAACGCACTTCGCGCCGCTTCTGGACAGAGTAGCCTCTGGGACAGCGGGTCGTTCTGGTGAGACCACCTTCTGAGTACCACTCTCTGCAATGGTCTCATATGGGCCCTTGCCCAGGGCACCAACTCGATCGTCGCCGCCATGGTACCAAGGAGCTGTAGATAATGCCACGCCGGACGTGGCCTGCTGAGAAATCGTCGAATCAACTTTCTCAAACCGATAGCTCGATGCGGAGGCAGAGAAACCTTGCCTGCCGCCATATCGAAACACGCCCCTAAGTACTCCAGGTTCTGAGATGGTACTAAACTGCTCTTGGCCATACTGACCATCCAACCTAAACTCTGCAGGCAGTTGACTACCCTGGTAGTAGCCTGCTCGCTTTACGTCCTCGACTTTGCTCGAATTAACCAGTCATCCAAATATGGATGAACCAGAACACCTTCTTTCCTCAGTGCCGCTGCTACTACCACCATGACCTTGGTAAACGTCCGTGGAGCCATCACTAGCCCAAAACCGTAATGCTCGAAACTGAAAATGTCCCACTGGCACTGCAAACTTGAGAAACTTTTGATGCTCCTGACGAATCGGAATGTGTAAGTACGCTTCTGACAAAATCAAGGGATGTAAGAAACTCCCCTCTTCTGACTGCTACGATGACTGATCTCAGCGTCTCCATATGAAAATGAGATACCCGGAGAAACCGGTTCACTCTCTTTAGATCCAGAATTGGCCGATAAGTTCTTTCTTTTTTCGGATCCACAAAATAAATGGAGTATTGACAGAAACCGCATTGGTCTCGAGGAACCAGCACTACTGCTTTGAGAACTAGTAATCTTTCCAAGGTCTGCCTGACCGCCTCACACTTGTGACGCGCCTTGCAAGGGGACTGTACGAACGAGTCGGTCACCGGTCGCTGAAATTCCAAAGCATATCCTTCTCGAATCACCTCTAACACCCACTGATCTGAAGTAATCTGGACCCAGGCAGCGTAAAAATCCTGTAAACGACCTCCCACCGGTATCTCCACCTGGGTCTCCCTGACTTCATTGTGGCTTTCTGAGACCCGAAGCAGTGGCAGCAAACCCTCTGCTCGACCCTCGGAACCCCCTAAAACTTTGATTTCTATAGGGAAAACGTCCCCTCTGACTGAGTGAACCTTGAGGAACGAAAACACCGAAAATCTTTCTGCCGCATTCTAGCCATTGGCGGAAATCTCCCTTGCTTCTGCTTATCCTCCGGAAGCCGACCGCCTTTGGAGTCTCCTAGATCCTTAACAACTTTGTCCAAATCCTCTCCGAAAAGCAGCTTTCCCTTAAAGGGAAGCTTACTTAACCTGGCCTTAGAAGACGCATCCGCTGCCCAATTGAGCAGCAAGGGGGTACCTTTTGGCTGCGACCACCGAAGCCATACTGTTCAATAGCCCCCTAATGAGGTCATAATGAATATCCACGAGATACGCAGCTCCTGACTCCAGACGAGCCGCCTCACCTACCGCCTCCTCGATCCGCTCTCCCTGGACTCGCTGAGACCAGCGCAGACAGGCTCTTGCCACCCACGCTCCACAAATAGATGCTTGAATGGAAAGAGCATTCACCTCAAACACCTGCTTTAACAAAGCATCCAGCTTCCTGTCCTGGGTATCCTTGAGAGCCGCACTCCCTTCCACCGGAATGGTCATCTTCTTGGTCACCGCCGATACGGCTGCATCCACTCTCGGTGACTTAAAGAGCTCCTTATCTTGCTCTACCAGCGGATAAAGACGAGACATCACTCTAGAGCCCTTGAGCGTCGCCTCTGGCATGTCCCACTCACCTTGGATCATTTCCTTTATCACTCTGTGCATGGGAAAGGCTCTCTGAGTCTTACGAAATGCTTGTAACAGCAGATCCTCTAATGTAGCCTCCTCCACCGGCCCCGACGCTGGCATATTAAGTGCTTTAAGTATTTCAGAAATAAGTGCGGGCAACTCTTCTCTTCGAAAAATGCGCACTACTCTGGCCTGATCCTCCTGCTCCATGATCTCTCCTTCTTCCAACTCCTCATCTATCTCTGGATCTTGCTCCCTGTCTTCCGTGTGCAAATCTTCCGAAACCTCTGACTGCTCGTGCTTCTCTCTCGCCATTCTAGACCTCTTTGGCAATACCGAAGTCCCTACCGATAGAGGAGCCCCTGGTCTTTTCTGCCCCAAATCTCCACCGATGGGACCAGAAGAAGAAGAGGCTTCTCTTTGAGTGCCCCCGAACGCCCTTTGAATAAGAGCTACAAAGTCCGGGAAAAAAACTGAAGACAAGTCACCAGACAAGGATGCCTGAGTGAGCGGTACATCCAGAGCCGTGGAAGGCCCCGGCATGGGCTCCGTAGGATCTACCACGGAGGGCAGAGGCCCCTGTACGGCTGCCTCCTGCTCCTCTCCCGTATCTAACTGTTGCTGCTCCACGGCAGAAGCTTGGCTACAGTTCCTACAGATCCCTGTGTCCGAGACTGTAGATCTCTTTACCCCACAGAGTAAACACAAGGTCTATGCCGGCATCTTGACAACCCTTCAATCGGCCCCAATATCCCTGACACCCCTCACTGAAGCAGAGACCCTTCCAAGGGGCCCCCAAGCAGTAGCCCTGCTGAAACGGGCCGCAAATCCTGAGGCTTTTTTTTTTTAAACTATCCTAGAAATGAGCAGGAGACGTCCTGAGCTGAATTCTGAAGGAATAAATCCAAAACAAAGCTCTGCTGCCAAATTAAGCATGCTTGTATCCACTGTTCCCTCTAAGCTGTGCGCGCGTGCGCGCGCACACACCTCACCGAGCGAGCGCACATACTTTACAACAGAGCGCACAAAAATTACGGTTCTGATTCTGATAGAAAACAGCACAGACATCTTAAAATTTAAAAGTTGTTGTGTATTTATGGTTTTCACAAGTTCTACAATATTTTCTAGTGCAACCAATGTGGTGTACATTCTGTATTCTGACGTGTAGTCAAATTTTAAAGAATATAACTCTGAGTGTCATTATGGGGCGCACAAAAATTTAACCTTCCCTCGAAAGCTGCACAGCTGATATTTTATGTGCACACAGCCTACAGAAAATTAGAGGGAACATTGCTTGTATCCCCGCAGCCGCTATCGGCTTTTCCTGTGCGAAACGCACGCGGCGCAGGCCTGCTGCCGGATCGGGCAGTGAAAAATAAAATAATTGCCGCTAATGCCTCCTTGGCTTAACTCACCGCCCGGAGCAGCCTCCTCAACACTTTCCCGTTGCAACACTCGAGAAGGGCTGGCTGATTCCCCCAGGGTCTGCTGTTCCCTGGTCCGACCCAGCAGGCAGTGAAACACCGTGCTGTGTTGCGGCCGCGGCTCCCCTCTGCCTTGGCACCCGAGCGCTGACAGGCAAGACCTCTGTGAGGCACTCGGGATGCCCCCCCTCCACGGTTGCTTGCCCTTCCAGAGAAAAAGGGCTGCCACCGGAGTCTGTTCCTCTTGCTTCCAGCACGCTACCGAGAAGAGGCAGGGGGAAGGGGAGAGAGGTCTCCAGCTGTTAAAATTTAAAGGTATAGTACCTCAAAAGTTAAACCCAAAGTCCGGGAAAATAACAGAAATCAAATTAAAACCTATTTAAAACCAATTTAAATCCCAAATAAATTAATCTAACTCCAACTAAATGTCCTTAATTGTTCCTCTAGTGAGCCAGAAACTCCAGGCTCACATCCTCCAGCTGCTTGGAGACTGGGATAACTGGAGTGAGGAGGCGGTGCCTATGTCCTTATACCAGTGTCAAAGAATGACGTTTCTCAGTCTCCAAGCTGCTGGAAGAGGAGCACAACCCCAGAGTTTCCGGGACTAGACTGGAGGGACGATAAGGAAAGAGCATTTTCAAATATCTCTTTTCTGTGCAAATCTCCACAGGACAGTCTCCCTGAGGCTATCTTGCTAGCTCTGCTGTAATTCACTTAGTGTGCATTAAAAGCCCCAAGACTGGCCTGGACCAGCACGTGAGGGACCAAGGACACGTGGCCTAACGGTTGCATTTATAAACTCTACTCTTGCCTATGAATTCTGAACACCACTAGTTTAATTTGGTACAGGTGCGCTCAAAAGGATGAGACTAAGTTACACTTCAATTTGCTGAACCTCAGGAGGAACTGCTGACACCCAAAGAGGGGTATTACAGGCTCCCAAAGTCACCTTGCAGATGAATGAAGCCCAACAGATGCTCTACCAGGACTGTCCCTATTGCAATGGAAGTCCTGAAGTACTCCTACTCTCCAGAGGGTGGATCTGGGCTTTAAGTATGGCCTTAGAAGGTCCCTTTGCCCTTCTCTGCCTGTCTGTGGGTGAGCTTCTCTACTCAGAGATGGCAACCCTTAAAAGGGAGCTTCTCTACCACAGGCTGGAGCTATCATCGGAATAAAGCCATACTAGCACTGACCCATACCACCACCACCGAGCAAGGAGATGCTACATTAGCATTACCACATACAGTTCAAACCTCTCCTACTGACCTACAAGTGTATTCATTCTGCAGCTCCTTATTACCCTTCCTCTTCTCTCCCTATACTCCTCTCCTCAAGAAGTCTGCTCTTCTGCTTTTATCTATGCTCTTCTTTTCTACTGCCAACTCCAGATACTTCATTCTACCTTGCTGCTGAAGCCACTAGGCCATTCAGAGGATGGAGCCCTCATCTTCCACTGCCAAGGTTTTTGTAAGACCTTCAAACCGAGATTTCCCTACCCACAACACTTCCTACCATCAGGATGGTCATGCATATGATCACATGAAGCAGACTTCCACCCCACTGGGCCAAAGGGCTAATTCAGCCCACCTTGATTGAGGGGAAAGCAGAGACAGGACTTCAGGACCCCAGGGGCCCAGCTTGGATGTTTTTCTCCCTAAAAGTCATGCACCACCACATAGGTCTATGGAGAAGCGATAACTTAGCAGAGCAGCAGGCCTGCCTGGTATATAGGAAACTGCCTGCTAATCTCGCCTGAAAGCCAGCTCTGCACCTTACGGAGCAACCATAACATCCTATGCAGGCCTAGTAGAGGGAGGAGGAAAAAAAAAAGTTAGATCCCACAGGGAACTTAACCAGCCTAGAGAAACCGCCATTGTTCTCTTCAGACTTACTTTGATGGTCTAAACTCTTGAGCCCTTCGACAGCCCCTGCAGGTGAAGGCAGGGTTTAGTACAGAAATAGAGCACAAGGCGAAGCAGGGGCCATGACCTATCTGTAAGGACAGTGCTCATGGTCCCTGGGTTCCAGAGGGTTATGCCCAGGCCCCATATCTCTCCCCAAGGGAGGTTGCTGTGCAGCCAGCAAACCCAATGCAGACAGACTGATGGCTATTCTGGGAATTGCAGTGCAAGCCACTGGGCACACAGCTAGTGTCACCACGCAATGCTCTGCTCTTGTCGGGTCCAAGCCACCACCTGAAGTGGCTGCAGAGCTCACTGGAAGTAAAAACCAAAGAGGTGCAATAGTAGTCACATGCACGGCATAAGGCTACAAGTTCCCTGCAAGGGGGGAGGGGGGTTAAAATACCAGCCAAAAGGCCGAGAGCATTGCAGCCCTAACGGCAACAAACACCTTCTAGGGCAGTGGTTCCCAACCCAGTCCTCAGATGCCCCCAGGCCAGTCAGGTTTTCAGGATATCCACAATGAATATGCGTGAGATAGATCTGCATACAATGGAAGCAGTGCATGCATATCTCTCATGCATATTCATTTGGATACCCTGAAAACATGACTGGCCTGGGGGTACCCGAGGACTGGGTTGGGAGCTACTGTTCTAGGGACTGCAGAAAAAAGAGCCAGAAACAAATACTGGAAAAAAAGCCACAGAACCATAGTGAAATGGGAGTCTCAAAAAGGAAATCTCAAGGCCTGTTGGGCTGACCAGGGAAGCTATTAAAGAGGCCCTGGACAGGCCTGGCTAAGGAAGGTCTTATTTGGAAACTGAAGCTGCTTTATTCAGAGCAGCAGAGATCCAATTGTTTCCTACTGAAAATCAATGAGGAAATAAGGGACTCGGGAAAACAATCATAAAAAAAAAAAAAAAAAAAAATCACACCAAGGAAAAGCACATTAGGACAGCAAGAGGAAAGAGGGGTCTGGGTCCAACTTACTGACCCTCCCCCCTCAGGTATCCCATGGGGCTCTCTTGCTCCTCTTCTGGCTCACCAGTGTTAGTAACCCATAGGGAATAGCATAGACACAGGGTGGCTGTCTATTCCAGGAGACATGGGTGTTCCCATGTTCTGAGCCATTGGGCCCTTCATGATTCAATCCAAAGCCTCTGCACCATAGGGTGGGCAAAGAAAGTCAGGTTTATTTTTTACTGCTGTACCAGTCCACATACTTTACGACTTGCTGGAGGCAGACAAAGCACAGTTACTTACCTGTAACAGGTGATCTCTGGGAACAGCAGGAATTAGTCCTCACATATGGGTACGTCGGTACCGACGGAGCCTGCGCGGGAAAGCTCCCCAGCTTCCCAGAAGAAAGCTTTTGGGAGCCTCCCACAGCGCATGCGTGCTGCCTTCCCGCCTTTCCTGACCAACTCTCCTCAGTTCGAGTTTAAAGCTGAGACAATAGAGAGAGAGAGGAAAGGAAAGATAGAGAGAGAGAGATACAACTCCTAGGGGAGGTGGGTGGGTTGTGAGGACTAATTCCTGCTGTTCCCAGAGATCACCTGTTACAGGTAAGTAACTGTGCTATCTCCAGGAACAAGCAGGAATAAGTCCTCACATATGGGGACTCCCTAGCTAAGATGCCCGGGAGATCCCCAAGGGTATGAGACCCTGAAAGGTTCCTCGTCTTCCTATGGATCTCAGGCATCCATTCAGGGAAGGAGGGCAGGAGTTGTTCAAGAATGGAACAGGTGTCTGAGGACAGCCTGACCAAACAAGGCATCCCGGCGGGAGTCCTTGTCCAAACAGTAATGGGCTGTGAAGGTATGAACCGAGGCCCAGGTGGCTGTTCGACAGATCTGATCGATGGATACAGAATGAAGATGAGCCATAGAGGTGGCCATAGCCCTCACATTGTGAGCTGTGACATGGCCCTCCAGAGAAAGGTTCTTACTCTGGTAAGCAAAAGAAATACACTGAGCAATCCAATTGGACAGTGTTCTTTTAGAGACTGGAAGTCCTAGATGAGAAGGATCAAAAGCAACAAAAAGCTGGGAAGACTTTCTATGTTGCTGTGTCCTGTGTAAGTAAAAAGCAAGAGCTCTTTTACAATCTAGAGTATGAAGGTTCCTCTCTGCAGCGGATGCATGAGGAGCTGGAAAAAAGACAGGTAAATATACCTCTTGATTAAGATGAAAAGGTGAGACCACTTTAGGCATAAAGTGAGGATTTATCCTAAGGACTACCTTATCATGATGGAACCTTGTATAAGGTGGATTAGCCACTAAGGCCTGCAGCTCACTAATGCGCCGAGCAGAAATGATTGCAATAAGGAAAATAACCTTCCAGGAAAGAAATTTCAAGGAGGTAGTGGCTAAGGGTTCAAAAGGTGGCTTCATAAGCTGACCAAGAAACAAGTTTAAATCCCATGCCACCGGAGGAGGTCGAATGGGAGGTTTAGTTAAGGTTAGGCCTCTCATGAATCTGGCAATAAGAGGATGAGAGAAAATAGGTTGTCCATTGATAGGCTTAAGGGATGCTGCAATAGCACTTAAATGGACCCTTACGGAATTCGTCTTAAGGCCTGCATTGGAAAGATGCAGGAGATATTCTAATAGAGAACTCAGGGGAAGTGCTAGAGGGTCAAGACCCTTTTGAGCACACCAAATGGAAAATCTCTTTCATTTAAAAGCATAGGAACGCCTAGTGGAAGGTTTCCTGGAAGCATGAAGGATATCCTTTACTTGTTGCGAAAGATTGAAGTCTTGAAGGTCTAGGCCTTCAGTAACCAAGCTCTGAGGTGAAGGGACTTGGGGTTTGGATGCCACAAAGTCCCCTCCTCCTGAGACAGAAGGTCTGGAGCAGCTCCCAAGTCCAGGGAGGGGACTTGGGAGAGATGCAGAAGTAGAGGGTACCACACTTGGCGTGGCCAGCGTGGAGCTATGAGGATCATATACCCTTGATCCCTCTGAAGTTTGAACAGAGTCTTGGGGATCAAAGGAATGGGTGGAAAGGCATACAGGAAGTCCTGACCCCAATGAAGGAGGAAGGCATCCTTGGCCTGAACTCCCTGACACGGAATCCTGGAACAGAACCGGGGATGTTTGGCATTCCACGGACTTGCAAATAGGTCTATGTCTGGGGTACCCCATTCCTGAAAGATTCTGAGTACCTGTTCAATGTGCAGGGACCATTCGTGTGGGAGCAGAACTCGACTGAGTCTGTCCGCCCAAGAGTTTTGAATTCCTGGGAGGTATACCGCCAGGAGATGGATTTGATGCTCTCTGGCGAAGGCCCATAATCTGAGAGCTTCGTTGCAAAGCGACAGAGAGCCTGTTCCTCCTTGCTTGTTTATGTAAAACATGGCTACCTGATTGTCCGTTTGAATGAGGACTGTCTGGTAGCTGAGGAGGGTATGAAAGACCTTGAGAGCTAGGAACACTGCTCGAAGTTCCAAGTGGTTGATATGAAGAGAGGTCTCCTGTGGGGACCAAGTGCCTTGGGTGGAGAGGTCTTGTAGATGAGCTCCCCAACCTGTTTGGGAGGCATCTGTTGTGAGGATTGCTTGGGGCAACAAGGGTTGGAAGAGGGACCCCAACAACAGATTTTGAGTGGACATCCACCATTGGAGAGACCAAAGGAGACGTTTGGAGGTTGCTATTTGGTCTGAGAGAGCTCCTGACGCTTGAGTCCACTGGGTGGACAAAGTCCAATGAGCTGCTCTCATGTGTAGACGAGCATAGGGTACCACATGTACTGTGGAAGCCATGTGGCCTAGTAGTTGTAGCATCTCCCGGGCAGTGAAGTGGTCCTTTGACTGAATCTGGGAGGCTAACTGCCCCAGACGTTGGCAACGAGCCTGGGGAAGATAGGCTCTTGCAGTAGTGGTGTCCAACCAGGCCCCTATGAATTCTAGGGACTGAGTAGGGATGAGCTGAGACTTTGGGAGATTTACCACAAGTCCCAGATACTGCAGAATGCACCTGGTAGTGTTCAGGGAAATTTGGGCTTCTGACTGGGATGGAGCTCGGATGAGCCGGTCGTCCAGATATGGGAAGACAAAGATTCCCAGAGTGCGCAGAAATGCAGCAACTATTGCCATGCATTTGGTGAACACTCTTGGGGCAGAGGCCAGACCGAAAGGAAGGACTCTGTATTGGTAATGTTTTCCCTGGAACAGAAAGCGTAGAAATTTTCTGTGGGATGGATGGATGAGTATATGGGTGTACGCATCCTTGAGATCTAGAGAACAAAGCCAATCCTGACTCTGTAGGTATGGGAGGAGAGTGCCTAAAGAGAGCATCTTGAACCTCTCCTTGTACAGAAATTTGTTCAATTCTCGGAGATCTAGAATAGGTCTGTGTCCCCCTGTTTTCTTTGGGATGAGAAAGTAGGGGGAGTAAAAACCTGACCCCTGTTGAAGAAGAGGAACTTCTTCTATGGCCCTCTGGGCCAGAAGGGAGGTTACCTCCTGATCCAGAAGGTCGAGGAGAGATGTGGGAGAATTGAAATGTCTCATCATGGTGTAGGGAGAAAGGTCTGAGAAATGAAGTTTGTAGCCCTCTCTGATGATGGAGAGGGTCCACTGCTCTGATGTGATTTGCTCCCATCTGGGAGCAAAATGAGCCAACCTTCCTGGAATGGTGAGAGGTTCTGGCTGTTGTAGAGCCAGAAAGGTTAAGTTCTCTAGCACTAAGTCAAAACCCCTGAGGGGCTTGGGACTGCTGGGTTGCAGCAGCCCCTGCAGGTTTAGGCCTGGCCTGTTTGGGTTGCTGACACTTAGTAGCAAATCGACCTGCAGAAGACTGTTGACCAGAAGTGGAAGGAAATCTGCCCTTCTTGTAAAAAGACTTTTTAAAAGATTTTTTCTTGGCTGGAGTGGAGGTAGACTTAGAAAGTCTATCAAGAGCAGCATTTTCTGCGTCCATTTGAGTGGCTTTAATTTGCCACTCTTTGCCAAATAGGTTTTCACCTGTACAGGGTAGATTTCCTAAACCATCTTGAACCCAGGGTTCTAGATCAGAAGCCTGGAGCCAAGCAATTCTACGAGCAGCTATAGCAATTCCTGAGGCTCTGCTGGCAACCTCAAAGGAATCAAAGGCTGCCCTGTTGGAAAACTTTGAAATGTCTTGCGTATGCTTAAGCCAAAGAAGGAATTCTTCCCTTTTATCTTCAGGAATAAAAGGGAGAAAGTTGTGCAGCTTTTCTGCAACCTCCTTCAGAAACATACCCATATAAAGGCTGTATGAATTGATTCTGGCAGTAAGCATGCTAGCTTGGAAGATTTTTCTACCAAAAGCATCCAAGGTCCTGCATTCTCTTTCTGGAGGAGTAGAAGAGTGTCTTTTGGTACTCTTTATCCTCTTCATAGCTGACTGCACCACAATAGAATGGTGAGGAAGCTGAGTTTTTTGAAAACCAGGAGAAGGAGGGACACGGTACATAGTGTCCAATCTACGAGAATGAGGAGAAAGGGTGAGAGGAGTCTCCCACAATTCAAGCAAATGTTCTTGGAGAATTTCATGAATTGGCAAGGTGACTGCCTCTCTGGGAACCTTAGAGTATCCCAAAATGTCTAACTTTTTTGCTCTAGGTTCTTTTTCAAGAGGTTACTGAAATAGAGTCCTTTAGCTACTTCCATGATGAAGTCTTGAAAGGACAAATCCTCTGGAGGAGACATTCTCCTCTTTGGAGAAGAGGGCTCCTCAGGAAGAGTAAGAGATACTTCAGGAGAGTCATCCGATGAATCGGAATCATCAGAAGACTGGAAGTATCGTCTGTTTGCTTCCAGGGATCGATAAGCGTATCGACCGGTATCGACATCGGGCGTACCCGGAATCGGATCGGTATCGGGAAAAGCCCCGGAACCGGGAACCGGAACCGGTATCCTGGTCGATGTGGATGCCCTGGGTACCGGTATCGGTTGCGGTACCGGAACCGAGGTCGGTACCGCTTGGTGCGGTACTGTGGGCGTCGCAGCCTTAATAAAAGCCATTATGGCCTGCTGCATGGATTGAACTGTATGATCCATAGACGCCACGACTGCCTGAATGTCGGTACCGGAAGAGTGTGCCGGTACCCCAGAGCAGTCTAACAGGTGATCGGTCGAGGCCGTGCCATCGATATCAACCTGTAACCCCATAGGAGGAGCTTTGGAAGCCGGAGCTTCCCGCCAGGGTTGTTTGGCTGGGGCAGGGTCCTCAGGGTCAAGCCCGGGGGCATCTCGATACTTGGAGGGAGATTTGCCCTTTGAGGACCTGCCAGAAGAATGTTTGGTTACCTGAGATCCATCAGGAGAGGAAGACCTGGAAGATGTCAATGCTGGAGTATCTGTGGAAAACAGCATATGAAACTTGGCTGCTCGGTTCTGTAAGTCACGTTTAGACATCAGGGAGCAGGACTGGCAATCCGGTATGGAGTGGTCAGGCCCAAACATTTAAGACACCATTCATGTGTGTCGGTGACTGAGATGGTACCGCTACACTTGGTGCATTTTTTGAAACCAGAAGCTGGTTTCTCCATGAGGGAAAAATTTTCTCCAGGCCTAGAGGCCTAAGGGGAGAAAAATTTCACCAAGTAGGGAAAATAATTTTTTTTTTTTTTTGAAAAGTAAAAAGTAAAAAGACCGGCGGTACCGGTATGGAGTCGGGTAAGGCAGACACGCGACTAAAGAAACAAATTAAAATAAGAACTTCTTCAGCGGTGACAGGAACACGACCTGCTGGCTCCACGGAAAAGAAGAACTGAGGAGAGTTGGTCAGGAAAGGCGGGAAGGCAGCGCGCATGCGCTGTGGGAGGCTCCCAAAAGCTTTCTTCTGGGAAGCTGGGGAGCTTTCCCGCGCAGGCTCCGTCGGTACCGACGTACCCATATGTGAGGGCTTATTCCTGCTTGTTCCTGGAGATTAGCAACTTCTCTCAGTACTATATTAGAGGATATACACCAGATGATGGCATCACTGAAAGGTGCTCAAGTCTGCTTTCACCTGCTGGATGGGGAGCATAACGCACATGTCTGGGCTGGTCTGGCAGGATAAGGAAGCATAAGTGCAAGAGTAGGGAATGGGGGGGGAGAATATGAAGGCTATGGGTACGGGTGTGAGTGAGGAAGGTGGAGCGAGTGTGGGACAGATGGGAATGGGTAGGGGGTGTGCACATGTAGGAGATGTTTGTATGAGAGATGGAGGTTGACAGGTGTGAATAGTTAAGACAGGTGGAGATGAAAGATTATGCAGGTGAGGGAGAGGGATAGGTGGATGGATGGGATATGTGCAGAAGTGAGGATATGTGGGGGGAGTGTGATGGATGGGGAGCATGCGGAAGGGAGTGTGGAAGGGATGGAGATAAGTAGGGAGGTGTCTTCATGTTCAGGGTATGGATAGGTGGGGAGGTGGGGTGGGAGCATGATGGATAGCTGGATTGGTAGGGTGGGATGGCGAGCTAGTGTATGAGGGGGTGGATATGCGTATGAACAGGGAAAAAAAAAAAAAGACACACAGATGGGGCTTCACTAATAGGCACAATCAATCACATTAACAAGACATGACTAAAAATTATAAATCTACAGAAAGTCACTATTAAAGCAATAATACTCTAAAAGAATTTCACAGTTTATTAAAATCACTGTGATCCAGTCTATGTTCAGAGGGCTGTCAAATTGGTGGCTCTTGGAGAAAACCTAACTATATAATGACAGGAGCAGCTTAAGTAAAATTAGGGAACTGCCATCTGATCCTTTCTCCATGGACAAGCAGGCTGAGTCAGCCACGCCTAGGTGTGTCATCCATTCATCCACTGGGACTGGAGTAGCCCACCATAGCTCAGAGAAATACTTTTTTTTTTGGGGGGGGGGGGGGGAGAAGAGTTCCTCTGAGCAGCCTGCCCTTCCCCTTCCTGTTTCCTGGCCCTGCCCCTACCATCCTCAGTTTTTTCCATCCGTCTCTTGGGACGGATAGATACCTTAGCTCTCCTAACACTAGGAAACACAAAAATATATCTATAGACAATCCCTTAACAGAATGGACCCAGCAAGAGCGAGATGGTGTCCCTGCTGCAACAGGCAAAAGAGCATCAGCGATAACTGGGAGAGATGCTCCAGATGCACCAACCCTGCACACGTACACCCCTGAACAGTGGCTTGGAAAAAAGAGCTGCCCAGCAGGAGCCAGCATCTAGGACCAAAGCAGCGCAGAAGGAAAAGGCAGCTGAAAATGGACAAATGCTGCTCCAAACAATGGAGCAAGCCCAACCACTGCACCAATGGGGGACATAGCCCACAGTGGTCTATACCATATGCTTCATTGATCCAAAAAGTAGGCCCATGTACTGGCACCCCCCCACACCCCTTCCAGCAAAGCAGTGCAAGGCTAACCCAGATGGCTCCTTCATGGGACCAGGCATTCTCCTCCTGCCACCCCCCCTCCCCCGACAGCCTCCTCTGGCAACCATGGAGACTTCCTCTCTCCCACACCAATGCCGACGGCCTGCTCCGATCCCTGCCTCCAACACCCCCTTGCAGAGATGCTCTCCTGCAACAACCACAAGGCATAAATTGAGCACCGGAAATGCAGGTGCCATGACTCCAGAGGGTTGTGTACACGTCATAACTCCGCCTATTGATGTCACCGCTATAGCCCCACAGGAATTGGAGGACCTACAGTTCTTCCTCCTCCTCCCCTCACCTGAGCTTCCACAAAAGCATCAGACCCAGAGATCGCGGGAAGAGAACTCCAAGAGACATGCAGCAGAGAACAATGGCATCAGATTCCAGGGCAACAGACACTGATAATCTACTTCACCAGCACCTCCAACGGCAAGAGAGGAACAGCTTGCCAGACATCCCTCAGAACACCATTCAAAACCTGGACCTCATGGAGCTATAGAGCAAGTTCTTAACAAAACTGATCATTGTGAAGCGCCTGCCAGCCCAGCACTCATCTCCACAATGCCCGACCACAGTATCGTGCCAAACAAGGAACCCCCCCCCCTCTCCTTTATTCACAGCAGTGACACCAGTGTCTCCCCTTTGAGGAGGGCGAGATTCTAGACCACGATGACTCTCCCTGGGACCGACAATGACATGTGATGGGGTCCCCAGTGTCATCACAATCACCAGGCATCCCATTAGACTCCACCCCTTCTCCTCTGAACCTGGCCTCCTCTCCCCAGAAGACCTGATCTATCCAATGTTCCTGCAAAAATTGCACAGCTGGGACTAACACCAAAGGACACGCCGGACCCCAAGAATGAAGTTCTCAGGCTCCTGAAGTTCCTGGACTCACAAAAACCCATTGTATCAGTTCCCATCCATCAAGTACTGCCGGACTGCAAGGATAGATACTGGCAAACCTCTGCTAAAGCACCAGCTACTACTAAGAGGCTTGACCTAAAATATCAAGTTCAACCGGCACCGGGGTTCGAAAAGCCACAGCTTCCACACCAGTCCATTGTGGTGGCATCAATGCTGAAGCGGGCCAAGAGCTCACATCAGCACTCAAATGCCCTGCCAGGAAGAGACCAAAGAATCCTTGATGGTATCAGAAAGGTGGTTTACCAGGGCACCATGCTCAACACCAGGATCGCTTCTCATCAATTCCAAATAGTCATGTACAATGACACATTGCTGACCAAAGAGAGGGATTCACTGGCCTCCCTGCTGCCAGAAACCCGCAACACCCTGGCTTGATCCTACACTACCTTGGGGACTGCAGAAAACACCTAACCTAATCTTCCTTTGATGCTTTTGAGACTGCCTCACGCACGGCAGGATCGGCAATCGCGGCCAGGTGAATGGCATAGCTAAGAGCGTCCAGATTACACAAAGACATCCATGAATGCCTAGCAAATGTCCCCTATATGGGCGACAACCTCTTTGGCAGAAACGTTAAAGGTATGATAGATAGTATCAAAAATGACTGCATGACCCTCCAACTCTGTCCAGTGAAAGATTAAAACCACCAGCGTCCGGGGAAGCGACACAACACCCATAAACCATATTACCTGTTGTGCAAATACAATTCTTACAGCAGCAACCAAGAAACCACAGCAGTACCAGACCCAGAACTCCTACCAGCATAAGACATGCCAAAGGGACAGAAAACAGAAAAAGTCCCATACCCCCTCAGCAGACAAGCCATCAGCAGGTTTTTGACCATCTGGTCCTGAGGGCTGTGCCTGAGGGAGGTCTGCCTCACTCAATTCACGAAGGTCTGGGAAGACATCTCAGACTGTTGGGATCATCCAGTGGGGGTTCTGCATTAGATTCCAAGCCACCCTCACTTCCACAAGAGGAAACCCTCCAGCTCCTCAGAGGAGCAAGGCCTCCTTCAGAAGACTGTCATAGAGTCGGTCCCACACACTGCTCAACCAAAGGTTTCTACTCCCGAAACTGCCTCATCCCTAAAAAGGTCAGGGGGATGATGGCCGATCCTCAACAACTCAACAAGTAAATCCTTAAGAAGTTCCAAATGCACTCCTTCGGAACCATCCTCCCCCTCACTCAAGAGAGCGATTGGCTCACATCACTAGACCTACAAGACGCATATACCCACATTCCACTACACCAATCACAGAAGAAGTTCATACAGTTCCAGGTGGGCAATAGACACTATCAATACAGAACACTCCCTTTCGGCCTTTCTTCAGCACCATGAGTCTTCACGAAGTGTGTGGCAGTAGCCGCAGCACACCTCCGCAAGGCAGGGATCCAAGTCTTCCCCCACCTAGACAGTTGGCTAGTTGCAGCACATTCTCAGAAGGAAGTGCACCAAGCAGTTGAAGCTGCAGCTGCACTCCTTTGCTCCCTGGGCTTCCTAACAAATACAGCAAAGTCACATATGGCCCCCATGCAAATTCTGGAATTCATAGGAGCATGAATCCACATCACACATGCCAAAAGTGTTCCCCCCAACCCAGAGAGCAGACAAGATCATGCTGGCTGACCAGATCTCTGCGATGAGCACAACCTCAGCATTCACTTTCCTGTGCCTTCTGGGCTGTACTAAAAGATGTGCATAGACCAAACCAACCAATCAACCCTCTGTTGGTGGAGAGCGCAAAAAAAAAAAAAAAAAAAAACCCTGATAAAAAGGAGACTTCTGCAACCCCCTCAAATCCAGATCATACTGATCATTGATGTATCCACATCAGGGGTCATTCAAATAGACAACCAGGTGGCCATATTCTACATAAACCAGGGGCCTATCAGATCTAGACCTTTGCAATCTCCACGGGCTCTCACCTCCAGGCAGCATACCTCCCCAGAGACAACACCCTAGCAGGCAGCCTGAGCCAGCAGCTTGCACTGTACGAGTGGCCGCTGAAACCCTCTGTTGCCTCTTGCCTGTTAAAACTGTGGGAAGAACCCTCACTGGACCTCTTGGCCAACAAAGACAAAACCAAGTGTCAAGCCTTCTGCTCCAGACAACCTTCCTCCCACAGGTTAGCTGTGGATGCATTCTCAATCGACCTGGGCTCAACTCTCCTATACCTATCCACCGACACCACTAATTACCAAGGCTCTCCAGAAAAGTCACACAAGACAGGACAAAAGTGATCTTCATTGCACCCTCCAGGCTGAGGCAGCAGTGATTCCCACTCATGCTACAACTGTCCAAAAGACAACCCCTGCATCTGCCAATCTGCCCCAACCTGGTCATGCAGGACAATGGGCATGTGCTCCATCCCAACCTGAAAAACATGGCACTAACCGCATGGATGTTGAACAGGCAGGGTGTCATGGAAGTACTCCTGACAGCCAGGCACCCCGCAACACAACACTCCTATGCTACAAAGTGGGAAAGGTTCTGCACATGGTGTGATAGTGAACAGCAAAACCCCTTCGCCTGCCCCATCCCGGCACTACTGCAGTACCTCCTCACCCTTTCCCAAAGGGGACTAAAGGTGAAATTACTTACCTGCTAATTGTTGTTCCTTGAGGAACTCCAGTCCAGTCCCGAACCTCCGGGGTCTTGCATCTCTTCTAGCAGCCCTGGAGACTGAATACGTCATCTTTTTTTGATGACCCTGGTATAAATAGCCGAGGGACCGCCTCCTTGCTCCAGTAACCTAATAACAAAGCAGACTCACCGGAGCAACAATTAAGTAGTAAACATCACAATTAAACTGTAAACTGTCATAACTAGTAACCAAGTTAAATGGAGGAAATCTACCCCTTTCTACCCTTTCACAAGGGGTACGTCGACCTCTTTGCATTGCCTAGGTCTGCCCTCCCTCCTCACGGGGAACCCTGACCATATCTGAATCCCCATTCCACCCACTCCCCATTATGAACTGCAACCTCTGCAGCTGCTCCACTTACCCGAACAATGAAATACTGCCTCGCTTCAGGCTGCAGTCCAAAAGACCAAAACGGGGAGGGAAGCAGGACTGGACTGGGAGTTCCTCAAGGAACAACAATTAGCAGGCAAGTCTAATTTCACCTTCCTTATCGCCCCTCCAGTTCAGTCCCGAACCTCTGGGGATTAACAGAGCAGTTCAAATTTCAACGGGAGGGACCTGCTAGACCAGCCTGAAGCATTGCTGATCCAAAACGAGTATCCCTCTCCGCCAGAACATCCAAACGGTAATGCCTGACAAAAGAATTTAACGACGACCACATAGCCACTTTACAAATGTCCACAGCCGGCACCGAACTATACTCGGCCCACGACGTCGCTTGTGCCCTAGTCGAATGAGACCTTAAACCTTCGGGCTTACCTTTCAACCGGTACACTAATGCTATCGCTTCTTTGAGCCACCTGGCAATAGAAGCTTTGGAAGCTGCTTCTCCTTTCCTTGGCCCGCCAAATAAGACAGTCTATCTGACTTGCGGAAGTCTGCTGTACCTCGCAGATACTTCTTAAGAGCCTGGCGAATGTCTAGAAGATGCAAGCTCCCAGGAGTCGAAGCTTCGCTATTTTCTCCAAATACCGGCAAAGAAACCACTTGACTGACATGAAAAGCCGACACCACCTTAAGTAAAAAGGAAGGAACTGGCCTCAATACCACCTTCTTATCGAAAAATGACAGAAAAGGCTTCCTACAAGACAAAGCCTGCAACTCCGAGATCCTGCGAGCAGAACAGATGGCCACCAGAAAAACCATCTCGAGGGTAAGGTCCTTTATGGAAGCGCTAGTCAAGGTCTCAAACGGTGCACCCACCAACGCCTCCAACACCACCTGTAGATTCCACGTCGGAACTGTAGCCCTACAGGGCGGCCGCAAGAGACACACCGCCCTCAGAAAATGCTTAACATCTGGATGTGCTCCCAACGCCTCACCTTGAACTTTACCTCTGTAACAGGATAGCACCGCCACCTGAACCCTCAACAAGGCAGCTGCCAAACCCTTCTCAAAACCTACCTGCAAGACAGACAAAATTTGCGGCACCGAAGCCCTCAATGCCCAAAGCTGCTGGTCCTTGCACCATGCTTCAAAAATGCGCCAGACACGGACATACGCCATTGACATAGACCTACGCCTAGCCTTTAGCAGAGCAGAAATAACCTCTCGTCCTCAGCCGCACCCTTTCAAGAAACAAGTCGTAAGCAAGAACCGATCCACCTGCGGCATGCGCAGTGGGCCCTGCGACAACAGGTCTCTTTGAATCGGTAGCCGCCAAGGTCGGCACACCAAGAGCCTCATCAGATCTGCGTACCATGGCCTCCTTGGTCAGTCTGGTGCTATCAGGATTACCTGACCTCTGTGAACGTCTATTCTCTGTAGCACCCGGCCGATTAGTACCCAATGAGGAAACACGTATAGAAGTTGATCCTCTGGCCACCTTTTGAATTAGAGCATCGAGACCTTTGGACATCCTCTCGTGCCGCCTGCTGAAGAAACGGCTGCTTTTTGAAGACTCGAACGTCGCCATCAAATCCATTACCGGAGTCCCCCATCGGCGAACCAGCATCTCGAACACTTTGGGATGGAGAACCCATTCTCCTGGGTCCACCTTGACCAGACTCAAAAAAAAAAAAAAAAAAAAAAAAAAAAAAAAAACGGCTTCCACATTGTCGGCGGCAAAAGTCACTAGATTTACCTCGGCTTCGGCCTCCAGCGACACACTGCTGGTGCCCCTTTGACAGTTGATGTAGGCCACTGCGGTCGCGTTGTTGGAAAACACTCGAACCGCCTGCCCGCGCAGGTAAGGATGAAAGGCTCAGAGAGCTAGGGTTACCACCCGCAACTCCAAAGTGTTGATGGAGCACTTTCTCGCCAACGAAGTCCAGCGCCCCTGAGCGAAATGATCCTCGAAGTGTGCTCCCCAGCCCGAGAGACTGGCATCCATTGTTAGCGGTATCCACGATGGCGATTCCAAGGGCATCCCCTTTTTCAGATTCTCTGGACGCAACCACCACTCCAACGCATGCCTGGTCTCCAGTGGACAGGGGAGCTTTTGAGACAACGGATCCGACTGGTGCGACCACCTTCGAAGCAGAGCTCTCTGCAAAAGGCCTCATGTGAGCTCTTGCCCACGTCACCATCTCGAGAGTAGCCACCATGGTACCCAGCACCTGAAGGTAATGCCATGCTGTAGGTATCTTCTTTCAAAGAAACTTCGGACCAGCTTTCTCAACCGCTGCACCCTCAGCTGTGGAAGAAAGACCTTTCCTACGCTTGTGTCAAACCGAGCCCTCTGGTATTCCAGGCTCTGCGACAGAGTCAATCTGCTCTTTGCCATATTGACTACCCAACCAAGACTCTGTAGGAAGTCCACCACACGGGATGTAGCTGACTCGCTCTCCCTTCTTGATTTTGCTCGAATCAACCAATCGTCCAGATAAGGGTGCACTAGCACTCCCTCCTTTCGCAATGCTGCCGCTACTACCACTATTACCTTGAACGTCCGTGGAGCCGTTGCTAAACCAAACGGCAAAGCTCGGAACTGAAAATGGCCCATAGAAACGGCAAACCTGAGAAACATCTGATGCTCCATGTGAATCGGCACATGCAAATAAGCCTCTAACAGATCCAGAGAGGTAAGAAACTCTCCTCTTACCGCTACAATAGCCAACATCAGAGTTTCCATATGAAAGTGAGACACTCTGAGACATCGATTCACTCTTGAGATCCAAAATTGGCCTGAACGATCCTTCCTTTTTGGGAACTACAAAAATATATGGAGTACCGACCGCAGCCGTACTGGTCTGGCGGTACCAGTACTACCGCCTTCAGGCTCAGCAGCCTTTCTAATGTGTCTTGCACTGCCTTCAACTTGAAGCTCGCCTTGCAGGGAGATTGAACGAAAGTCGCACAGTGGGCATTGAAACTCTAGGGCATATCCGTCTCAAATCACTTCCAACACCCACTGATCCGAAGTAATTTGGACCCAGGCAGGATAAAACTCCCGCAGTCGACCTCCCACAGGCACTAGCCTTACCTGGGCCCTCCTAACTTCATTGTGATTTTCTAATGTTCGGGGATGAGGTGACTGCAAACCCTCTGTTTGCCCCTCAAAACCCCTGATTCCTATATGGAAACCGTCCTCTTTGAAACTGACCGAACCTCTGAGAACGGAAACGTCTAAATTCCCTTTGCGGACCCTTTGACTGGGTATTCTGCTTATTCTGTTTCTGCTTGTCCTCAGGTAGCCATCTGCCCTTGGACTCCCCCAGGTCCTTTACTAACTTGTCCAAGTCCTCCCCAAAGACTAACTTGCCCCTAAATGGCAGCTTACCTAGTTTGGCTTTGGATGAACCATCTGCCGCCCAGTTACGAAGCCACAAATACCGCGCCTACCACAGACGCCATACTTTTCGCGAAACCACGAATAAGATCATAATGAATATCGGCCAGATAGGCTTCCCCGGTCTCCAATCTGGCTGCCTCCCCAGCCGACTCCTGCACTTGCTCCCCCTGCATCCTCTGAGACCACCGAAGGCAAGCTCTCGCTACCCATGCGCCACAAATAGATGCTTGCATGGAGATCGCATTGATTTCAAAAACCTGCTTCAACAAAATGTCCAGCTTTCAATCTTGGGCATCTCCGAGAGCAGTACTACCCTCGACAGGAATGGTCGTCTTTTTGGTAACAGCCGAAACTGCGGCATCTACCTTTGGAGATTTGAACAGATCTCGATCTTGATTCGCCAAGGGATAAATACGGCCCATCATTCTGGCACCTTTCAAACCTGCCTCAGGCATGTCCCACTCTTCCTGAATCATTTCACGTACTACTCTGTGAATTGGGAAAACCCTTTGGGCTTTCCGTACTGCCTGCAACAACGGGTTCTCTAGGGAGGCATCCTCTTCCAGACCCGCGGCCGTAATATTAAGGGCCCTAAGCGTTTCCATAATGAGCACTGGCAACTCTTTCCAACGGAAAACACGAACTACCCTAGTCTGATCTTCGCGTTCCGCGAGTTCTCCTTCCTCGAGTTCTTCTTCTACCTCCACATCCGGATCCAAATCCTCCAAGCGCGGGGCCTCCAACACCACAGAGTGTTCTGGCTGGTCCCGTACGCTCCTAGACCTCTTGGCCGGCACACCACCAGTCCTGGAGTCCAAGGGATCCCCTGGCCATTTTCCTCCCAGTGCTCCGTCCGCGGAACTAGCCTCAGACCCTCTTAAGGTGGTCTGTTGGAGCAGAAGCATAAATTCTGGAGAAAACATCGCCGCCAAACCTCCCAGCAAACCCCCTGAGGAGGAAGATCAGGGACGGAGGATGGCCCCGCTAGGGACTCCAGCGGAGGCAAAGAAGGGGAAATGGGTTCTTGTACAGCTAAAACAGTCCCTTTCTGACACACAGCACTGACCTCCAATGCCTGTTCCATAGAAGAGGCTTCCTGGACGCATCCTCTATAGACCCCCGTCTCTGATACAGACCCTCTTCTAGCACCGCAGACCAAGCACTGCAGTTTAGAAGGCATTTTGTTCAGGTAACTCCTTTTATATGCCACAGAGCTTTTGGAAAGCTATAGTGGGCTCTAGCAAACCACCACCGCTGTTGCTGGACTGTACTGAACAAATTGAAAAGGGGTGTTTTTTTTTAAAACTTCAAATCTAAAATAGGTGAGGGATACCCCAGCAGCCCCCCCCCCCCACCCTAACTATGAAAAAAACCACCATAAAACGAAGCCCTCTGACGCCACAGAGACACTAAACACAAACCATTGTGAACTGGCTTTTCCCGTGCAAGAGACACGTGGCCAGGCCTGCAGTCCTCCGATATAGCGTACTCGTGCCGCCTGAAGGATCTGTCACCAAATTCACTGCTGTGCCCTTCTTATCTCCAAAAAGATGTTCCCCAGGTGCCGTTCACACACACTGTTGTGATCATGTCCCGATCTCTCTGCACGCGCTCAGCCGGTATCTGCAGCTTCAGTGTCGTGGAGGAGAGAGGAGCAGAAATGGAGCTGCTGCAGCGATCTTATCACATGGGCCTCCTCCGTCGCTTCACGCTGCCCTTCGCTGCTCCCGCTACCGGCTCCTCACCCAAAATCGTGAGTTCGGAAGCCAGAGCCTTCCTCCTCAACCCAACAGAATCTCCTCCGAAAAGAAGGAAGGGGGGGGGGAGGATGGAGGGCACTTCAATGCTCCTCAAACTGCATTTTATTAACTTGCCAAAACAGTACCTGAAATACAATACTGTCAACTAATTTAACAAATTTAACTTAATTTAAATTTAATTTCCTAGTTACACCTAACTCTCCTTAATTGTCCCTGAAGTGAGTCCTGAACCTCTAGGCTCACTACTCCTAGCTGCTTGGAGACAAATACTGGAGCAAGGAGGCGGTCCCTTGGCTATTTATACCAGGGTCATCAAAAAAAGACGACGTATTCAGTCTCCAAGGCTGCTAGAAGAGATGCAAGACCCCAGAGGTTCGGGACTGGACTGGAGGGACGATAAGGAAGCCATCATTAATCGGAACTCATCTGAGTACCATACCATGACAAGGTAGACCAAAAGTCCATTTTGGTACACCCAATGGTCATGCAATTCATGAGCGGCCTCAACCACCTGCACCCACCAGTCAAGCCACTCGCCCCAGCGTGGGACCTCAACGTTGACCTGCAACAATTGACAAGCCACGCCTTTGAACCACTGGATCAGGCACACTGAATTCCTCTCATGGAAAGTCCTATTTCCAGTGGCAATCACATTGGCACATCACATCAGCAAACTCCAGGCTCTGGTCGACTACCCACTTTACACACAGCTCCGGCACAACTGGGACACCCAAGATTCCTCCCAAAGGTCATGTCTGCATTCCACATCAACCAGGCGATTGTGCTCCCCAGCTTCTACCCAGAAACTCATGCCACAAAGGAGGAATGTCACTCCACATGCTGGACTGCACCCGCACCCTCCAGATATACATTGACAAGACAAAGCCTACCAGGAAAGCCTCACAGTTGTTCCTCGCTTTTAACCCAAACAGACCGGGCATTTCGGTCATGAAACGCATATTCTCCAGATGGCTGGCAGAGTGCATTGCATATTGCTACATCGGACCAACATACACTAGAGAGGGCACATGTGTGCCAGCTGCAAGTGATGATTGCTACATTGGCCAACCTACATGCAACACCTCCAGCAGACATTTGCAATGCTACCACTTGGACATCCATCCATACCTTCAAACACTACTGCCTCGACTACCCCCTGGACGCCTCTAGTGCTTTGGAAGGGCGGTGCTACACACTGCGAATCAAAAAGATGTCCAGGCCCTGGAAGGCAATACAGAAGGACCCTGTTAAGGATGTACCACCTCTGTAATTGATGCCTCTTTACCAGGTGTTGCTTGTTTTTTTCATTATACCCAATTTGTTCCATTTCAATTGACTTAATACCTGCTGTGTTGAAATAAACAAAGCATTATGTTGGCGACTCAAGGTCTACTAGATCATTTGTCTTAGCTCATTGCAGGCTCTCCTACCACAGCATCCCCGGGATGCAGAGGGGACAGGACCACAGAACATCTTCAATAGTCCCTCCTCCTTATCCCAGCTCACCTAGGCATGGCTGACTCAGCCTGCTTGTCCATGGAGAAAGGGAGGTTACTTACAGTAACACTGGTTCTCCATGGATAGCAA
Source organism: Ichthyophis bannanicus (assembly GCA_033557465.1). Classification (NCBI taxonomy): domain Eukaryota; kingdom Metazoa; phylum Chordata; class Amphibia; order Gymnophiona; family Ichthyophiidae; genus Ichthyophis; species Ichthyophis bannanicus. The sequence continues at coordinate 334,761,106 of CM066035.1, forward strand.
CATGAGTTAACCACGCCACCCCACCCTCCATCCCCTTCGGATGAGCCAGCTTGGCTAGGAAATAACTGGAGGGCAGGTCTAGGAACCAGAAGGGGAAGGGCAGGCTGCTCAGAGGAACCCAAAAGGATTCCTCTGAGCTATAGGAGGGCTACTCTTGTCCCAGTGGATGACATCTAAGCGTGGCTGACTCATCCTGCTGTCCACAGCACAGAGAACCATTGTTACATAAGAAACCTCCCTGATCAGATCATCATAAGCAATATAGAAGGGAACTTTTTTTTTTAAGTGGTCTTAACGCAAAGGCAGGCAAGAATGAAAATATAGAAAGCAATACAAAATTAAATAAAATGTAACAAAGCATGACTATCAAAAAATGGAGTATATTTTATAAGCTCACCAATTATTAAACACATACCATCCTCTTTCCCTTTCAGCTTACATTTACTTAGGGAAGGTACCACAATCAGTGGTCTAAACTCCATCCAGCTGCCCCTGCGGTGCAGGAGGTACCAGAGAAAAAAAAAAAAGGAGACACATTTATAATTGTTCCCATCTGAGGGGGATTCTCCCCCATCCCCTCTTTCTGGGGGCCCCTTTTCAAATATTTGGCTTGGGAGCCCTCAGTTTGAATTTCTACCATTAATATGAGTAGACACTAAAAACACAACATTCATGCTAAAAAATTCTTACCTTCTGGACGATCAACAAACAAGCGCTTCAGACTCTGATACGTGCCTATTTTTATGGTTCCATATGAAGCCTGGCGTAGCATTGCAGGAGCAATCCTATAAAAGCAACAGAATAAGCTTATTCAGAAGACCTTGGAGACTTTCTATTCTCAAAAATCAGCTTCTTAAAAATGTTACTTTCAGAGAACAAATGAGTAGGGCTGACCTCCTGTTATTTGTATATTCAGAACCATTTATACTACAAACACACACACTTTCAAGCTATTACAACACTACATGACAAAACTACTTGTGAGTTTTCAGTAGCTAAATTTAATGTGGCAGAAATCCAGAGACAAGGTGACCAACAGCGAGCAGAGCTGGTTACAATTTTCATTAGATGAACATTAACTGAAAAACAAAGGCTGATTTTTTAAAAGCCCAATATTCAATGAGCTGTCCAGTGAACAGGGCACTGCTCATACTTTCTGGATATTCAGCAGTATCCAGATACTGGATACTGAATATCTGGACCGAGTGGCTGCTATCCAGATAAGTGCCAACCTTATCCTGACAGCAACCATTTTAAACTGCCATTTATCTAGATATGAAAAGCAGGCCTAAATTACTATAGCCTAAGCCATCTGGATAAGGGCTGCCTGAAAATCACCACTAGCCAAACAAAAGGTTGGCATTTATCTGGATAGTGGCCATACTGCATTAGCTTTGCCCACAAATTGCCCCACCACTAACTGGATAGTGCCAAAGCAGTCTGTGGAGATAATTCCGCGGCACTATCCAGAACACTGCTGAATCTCTCATGCGTTTATCCAGATAACCCCACTGTGGGCTATCCAGATAAGGGCTTCAAATATTGGCCCAATGCGCTTCAGTGGTACACAGCAGCTTGATCAGGCACACAAGTATGTGACATCACCCCATGGTACCGGGATGAACAGCTCTCCCAGAGCTTAAACCTAATGTAAAGTTAGGCATGCATGATCTTCCTGTATGCAGCTGTTTCCTAGCTCAAAGAGTTGTATTCTTTTCAGGGAGGTTGGATGACACTGCCTGATCAATCCTGCTGCTATCTATGGAAAAATATGTATTTCTATCAACAAGCAGGACAGTCAGGCACACAAATGAGCAAAACCCAAGCTCACATCTACTTGTTAGATATAAAAATTTGTCCAGGAGCATTCCAGCATAAAGAAAGATGAGATGATTGCAGTGTCTGAATGTGGACTGGTGCACAGAGTAGTGTGACGTAAAGGTAGGAAGCAAAGATCCAGTAGCTGCTCTGCATATGCTGTCTAATGACAATTCAGGAGAGCCACGGTAGCTGAACTGGCTCAAATTTGGTGAGGTTTCACTTTACTGGCTAGAAGAGAATTGGATATAGGATGCTAACCAGTTTGCTTAAGAGCAGGTAAAACTACATGTGGGCGAGGTACATGCATAGGTGTATATTTTCTAAAAACTAAATCATACTTCAGGACTCCATCCATGCTTTGCCAAACTATATCCTTGAACACATAAATGCAGATAACAAGAAGGCATGTACTCTTATGTGATTGTGTGTATTTATAAAATGAGGGAGGGGAGGGGAACAGCATATGGAGGAATTCTATAAGAGGCCTTTTATGCACAACAGGGTTTATGCATGAAAACATTCACACATCTTTTAAAATTACCCTCTTCAGGAGGGTTTCAGGCCTATTTTAAAGTCAAGTACAACAGTACTGGACTTTATAAAATACTAAAGTAAGTGCAAAGAAGAAGAAAAAAAAAACCACAACCAAAATTTCCATACCTGCTAATTTCTTTCCCTTGAATCCTGCTAAATCAGTCCAAATGAGAAGGTTATGCTCCCCAACTAGCAGGTAGAGGCAGGCCAGAGCAACTTTCAGCTGTCATCACTTGTATATACATTGGTGCAGCACAGAGAAGCCTGTATTACACTTCCCAGGCAGAAAGCAAGACAAACTCAGGATGTATCAGCAACAGCTTCTTTATTCTAATTGTTATTCTACCTAATCAAAGGTTCCAGGCAGTGTTACAATGAACATATATTATGAGTTATAAATCAGGCAAGGGAAGGTAGGTAGAGGTGGTGTTAAAACAGACACAATGAATTATAGACTTGTGTATTCTGTTTTGCAGGAAATCGAAATTACACTTACCTGGTAATTGCAGTTCCTTGAGTGATGACAGTTTAGTCCTCCACTTCTGGCTAGTGCGCCTCCTCCTGCAGCTTGGAGACTGGACCAATCAGAAACTTCCTCTCACTGGATGTAGCTAGCTGGAAATCCCATCAGCCCCCAGTGAACTATTGACAAAGACTCACAAGAGCAACAAATAAGTAGCCACCTATGTTTTTTTTTTTTGTTTGTTTTTTGAAATTGAACTATAAACAGGAACAAAACATAGCCCCTCCTTAACAGACAAAGAGGTGAGATACTCCATAGCGATACTCTACTCCCCTGCAAAGTCCGGAAGAACAGACAGAGGATGAAATGACAAGTGAACAACAAGCGAAAAAAGGTAGCCGCACATACTCACCTGCCAATATTCTTGCTGACTGAAAACTCATGCCAAGCTAGCCCTAAAAACAGAGGGCGGGAAGGAGGACTAAACTGTCGTCACTCAAGGAACTACAATTACCAGGTAAGTGTAATTTCGATTTCCTTTTCGTTCCTCCAGTTTAGTCCTCCACTTCTGGGATGTAACAGAGCAGTACTAACGGGAGGGACCTTGCCAGCCGGCACGCAACACCGCCGACCCAAAACAGGCATCCCGAGCCGCTAGCACATCTAGCCCGTAATGTTTACTGAACGTATGCAGCGACGACCAGGTAGCCGCCTTACAAATCTCCACCGGTGGAACCAGACCGTGCTCTGCCCAGGAAGCCGCCTGCGCTCTCGTGGAATGCGCTCGAAGACCCACGGGTACCAAACGCCCCTGCAACAAATACGCCAAGGCTATTGCCTCCTTAATCCACCTGGAAATGGATGCTTTCGAAGCAGCCTCTCCCTTTCTGGGGCCTCCAAACACCACAAACAGGCGATCCGACTTGTGAAAGGAGTCAGTAACACTCGTTTTACGTCCAAGCGACTCAAACCTCGATCAGAGGATTGGCCTGCGTCCGACTTCAGGACCGGGAGCATTACCATCTGATTGACATGAAAAGGTGAGGACACCTTGGGCAAGAAGGAGGGCACCGGTCTGAGCACCACCTTTTCTCGCGAGAAACAAAGAAAGGGCTCCCTGCACGAAAGGGCTTGCAACTCGGAGATGTGCCTAGCTGAACAAATCGCCATCAAAAAGACCACCTTAAGGGTCAAGTCTTTGACCGAACTCTGGGATAAGGGCTCGAAAGGTGCCTTACACCTAGGGCCCGTAAGACCAAATTGAGATCCCACGCCGGAACAGAAATACGGCGGGCTGGACAAAGTCTGGAAACCGCTTTCAGAAAACGCACGACATCACCATGGGCCCCAAGAGACACGCCCTGGATCTTACCTCTATAGCAGGCCAAGGCTATAGAGTGGAGTGGAGGAGTGGCCTAGTGATTGGGGCAAGGTACTTCAGGCCGGAAGGTTGGGGGTTCAAATCCCACTAGAGGACAGCAACCTTGGGCTGGAAGGACCGGGGTTTCTAGTCCCACAGGTGCCCCTTGTGGTCTTGGGCAAGCCACTTAACCCTCCATAGCCCATGTTCCCTGTAAAATAGTTATCTCCAAGTTATAATGCCCTGTTCAATGTAATTTCAGTTTGTTCAATGTAAACCGCACTGATGCAGAACAGCGCGGTATATAAGAGAATGTAAATAAATAAATAAGGCTGCCAATTCTACCCTCAGAGAACTGGCGGCAAGGCCCTTTTCGAAGCCATCCTGCAAAAAATCCAGCACTACTGCCACAGACGCTTTGGATGCTCGTACCTGATGTCTGGAACACCAATCCTCAAAGATTCGCCAAATGCGCACATAAGCGAGCGAGGTTGACTGCTTTCGGACCTGAAGTAAGGTTGAAACGACCAACCTCGAGTAGCCCCGCTTTCTTAACCTCGCCCTTTCAATGGCCAAGCTGTAAGCAAGAATCGATCCACCTGTGGCATCCGAAGGGGCTCCTGAATCAGGAGCTCCTGAGACAAGGGGAGCCGCCACGGCAGTCCGTCTAAGAGGCGTACCAGATCGGCGTACCAAGGGCGCCGAGGCCAATCCGGCGCTATCAGCAGCACCCTGCCCCGATGGGCTTCGATACGCTGAATCACACGACAGACCAGGGCCCACGGAGGGAACACAGAGCAGATCCAACGTCAGCCACGGCTGAATTAAGGCATCGATCCCTTCCGACATGGGTTCCCTCCGCCTGCTGAAGAACTGATTCGCTTTCGCCGACTGACACGTCGCCATCAAGTCTATTACCGGGACTTCCCACCAGAGAGACACCTGAGCGAACACGTCCGGATGCAATTCCCATTCTCTGGCATCCACCTGTACTCTGCTGAGAAAATCCGCTGTTAAGTTTTCTCTTCCGGCAATGTGAGCTGCCGAAATGGCCTGTAAGCGCGTCTCCACCCAGGCAAACAGCATCTCGGACTCCTCCTCCATGGCTGCACTCCCTGTGCCGCCCTGCCGGTTGATGTACGCTACCGTAGCCGCATTGTCCGACAACACTCGCACCGCTCGGCAGGTCACTAGACTCTTGAACCGCTGAAGAGCCAACACGGCTCTCAGCTCCAGACGGTTGATCGACCAGGAGCTTTCCCCCGCCGACCACCGCCCCTGAGCAAAGTGTACTCCGCAATGCGTCCCCCCAGCCTGTGAGACTTGAATCCATGAACAGAGGGAGCCACTCCGGCTGCTCCAGCGGCATCCCCGCTTGCAAGGCAGCAGGGCACAACCACCACCGCAGAGCCTGCCGAACGCGCAGCGGGCAAGGAAGACGCTTGCTCAGCGACTCGGACTGATTGGACCAACGACGAAGCAAGGCCCGCTGGAGCCGTCTCATGTGAAACCGAGCCCAAGGAACAACCTCCAGCGATGCCGCCATGGTCCCTAACACCTGAAGATAATTCCATGCCGTTGGTGCCGACAGCCTCCTGAGGTTTTGCACCAGTCTTTGAAGAACTTGTGCTCTGCGTTCTGTTAGAAAGACCGACCCTCTCCGGGTATCGAACCGCACTCCCAGATACTCGAAAACTTGAGTCGGTGCTAAATGACTTTTGAGTGGGTTGACCACCCAACCTAAGCTCTGCAGAAACTCCACCACCCTTCTCGTGGCTTGTCTGCTCTCTTCTAGGGACTTGGCCCTTATCAGCCAATCGTCAAGGTAGGGATGCACTAGGATCCCCTGCCTCCGCAATGCCGCCGCCACTACGACCATTATCTTTGTGAAGATGCGGGGAGCCGTCGCCAAGCCGAAGGGCAGCGCTTGAAGTTGAAAATGACCCCAAGGCAGGACGAAACGTAGAAATTTCTGATGCGACGCTCTGATGGGAACATGGAGATAGGCCTCGGAGAGATCGAGAGAGGAGAGATACTCCCCCTGACCAACCGCCACAATGACAGACCAGAGGGTTTCCATTCGGAAATGAGGAACCCAGAGACACCGATTCACCCCTTTGAGGTCCAGGATAGGACGAAGAGAGCCATCCTTCTTTGACACCACAAAATAGATGGAGTAGCGCCCCATACCGTACTCCGTGGGCGGCACTGGGACGACGGCTCCCAGCTGAAGGAGGCGTTCTAAGGTTTGCCGAATATGTAATGCCTTCTGAGGTCCTCTGCAGGGAGGCTGAATGAACGAGTCCCTCACTGGGACCGCCAGATCCAGTGCATAGCCGTCGCGAATAATCTCTAAGACCCACTGGTCCGACGTTATGTGGGTCCAGGCGGAAAGAAACCCCCTCAGGCGTCCCCCGATCGATTGTCCTTCCACTGGGACCCGCAGCCCTTCATTGGGGCTTTTGAGCGGCACCGGGAGCAGGCGCTGCGAAACCTCTGCTTGCCCCTCGGAACCCTTGGGAGCGTGATACAAATCTTCCCCGTTGGGAACCTGCAAAACAGGGGGAACGAAACCTGCGGAAATCTCTAACCTGTCCCCGAAAGGACTGGGAAAATTTTCCCTGCTTGGGTTTATCTTCCGGGAGTCCACCCCCCTTGGACTCTCCCAAATCCTTGACCAGCTTATCAAGGTTTTCACCAAACAATAATTTCCCTTTGAACGGGAGCTTGCCAAGTCGAGATATAGAGGACCCGTCGGCCGCCCAGTTCTTTAGCCAAAGGGCCCTGCGCACCGCTACCAGGGACGCCATACTATTCGATAAGGCCCTGATTAGATCGTAGTGCACATCTGCTAAATACGCCGATCCGGACTCTAAATGCTGGAGTTCCCGCATCTCGTCTTGCTCCAAGGATGTCGACTGCCTGAGACGCTGGACCCAACGGAGGCAGGCCCTTGCCACCCAAACACCACAGATGGAGGCCTGCAAGGAAACCGCATCCGCCTCAAAGGACTGTTTCAACAGACCATCCATTTTCCTATCCTGCGCCTCCTTCAAGGCCGCACTGCCTTCCACAGGAATAGTGGTCTTCTTCGTGACAGCTGACACCGCAGCATCAATCTTTGGGACGCGAAACCGGTCCTTGTCCTTGTCCGCCAAGGGAGAGAGCTTATTTATAGTTCTTATCCCCTTCAGGCCTGCCTCTGGGTGGTCCCACTCGTTCTGAATCATCTGATCTATCACCTTATGAATAGGGAACACTACCTGCGTCTGGCGCACCGCCTGAATAGGATCCGCAGTATCCTCTTCGCTTGTAGTCTGCTCAGACGTAAGACGAAGCGTCTGCAGGGCCTCCACAATGAGGGCCGACAACTCCTCTCTCCGAAACACCCGAATGATCCTCGCCTGATCCTCAGGCTCAGCTATTTCACCTTCTTCTAAATCCTCGAAGTCGCCCTCTAAGTCAGGCTCCTGCTCTTCGTCCTCCTGCAACTCCACTTGAGGGAGAACGCTCCGGTGGACGTGGCCTCTTGTGTGCTCTGGCCACCACATTTTCGGGACCCGCCAGCCCCAAACACATACTGACCGAGGGGAGAGGGGCCAACGCTGGCACAATACCCTGTCGCTTTCGACAGAACGCCTGATGCATAAGTAAAACAAAATCTGGGGAAAAGTCCTCCATGTGCCCCGACAAAACCCCTGATACTCCAGATGCCCCCTCGGCAGGCAGGGTGGAAGGTCCAGGAGTCCAAGCCTCCCCCTCAGGCTCCACCAACACTTCAGGCAGGGCTGAGCCTGCAGCGTCCTCCATTTGATGCTCCAGAGTGAGCAACACTGACACACAGCACCCACAGACACCTGTCTCTGGAGTCGTGCTCCTGCGGGTGCCACAAATCACACACTGAGACCTTGCTGGCATGAACAGACAAGCCTAGCGGCCCCACAAGCAGAAGGGAAATCCGCACTCCCCCTTGCACAACTGAAATGCTTGCCTACAGCCCTGATTCACTGTATACTTAAATGTAAGGTAAATAGCCTGCTCCTTATTGGTTTCTCCAGAGTGCCCAGCACCTAGGCTCACGAGGTCCTCCTGCTGCATGGAGACTGGACACACTGGGGGCTGATGGGATTTCCAGCTAGCTACATCCAGTGAGAGGAAGTTTCTGATTGGTCCAGTCTCCAAGCTGCAGGAGGAGGTGCACTACCCAGAAGTGGAGGACTAAACTGGAGGAACGAAAAGGAACAGTGGTTATTCTAATCTGAAGGCATCTGAATAAAAAGATTTTGTTCTTTTTGAAAAATGTGTTTGTCTCTGCAATTGATCTTACCTAATTTTGTATGTTCCAAATTTGTGCATACGAAGTGAAAGCTCTAAAACTGACAGTTTGCACGTTGTAGTTTCTGATTAATGAAGCGACTAAGGTGTTGAGAAGGAATGCTCTTGTAGGTTAGAAGGTTGCATGACAATATTGGCCCAATGCCCTTCAGTGGTATTGGAGTGGTGAGGGAGTTAGCCAAGAGGCTTCATTTTATCTTGAAGATTAACATGAGTTTGTACTGGATGTGATGGTTGACTGTAGCCAGTGTAATTGTGATCAGATCATTTAGTTACGATCTTTGCTTCAAAAGTTCTGAAACATTTGCAGTGGCCTGGAAGATCCATTAGTATAGAAGGAAAGAGTATAGCTTGAAATACAGTGCAAAGTCATAGGCAAGCAGATATGGGCAAAGTCAAAGGACCATGATTTTGAAAAAAAAGATTTTGAATTGTTTTCTTGATGTGGTAGCATAAACTGAAGTGATATACTGTAGGGTTACACCTAAGTAGTTGACTTTGTTAAACCAAGAGCCTAAGTACGAAAAAATGTGTGTGGTATGAAGGGTTTTTTTTTCATGTGAGACAAACATTACATACTTCACTAATGCCTTGATGCCAACAGATGCAGCGAGGGGCCTTTTCGAAGGTCCTCCAAGGAGAGAGGTTGGGCTGAATCAGTCCGATTAAGCAGCAGGACTTTTGGGAGAAAGGATGGTGCAATCCTCAGAAACCAGAAAAAGCTCCCTACAAAACCTATAAACTCTGACATCTGCTGGGTAGACGCAATAGCCACCAGAATACCATCTTCAGGGTCAAATCCTTGAGAGGGGCCTTCCAAAGGAGTTTTAAGGGGGGGGGCCTTTCAGCACCCTCAAATGCCAGAGACTCCACTGTGGTACAAACACACAGGCAAACAGAGCTGCTTCACCCCTCTGAAGAAGTAGGACATACATAGCAGGGTGCATTGCTGAAGACATTCCCTGAAGATGACTCCAGTAGCATGGAAGGGCTGCCACCTAAACTTTGAGTTCAGAGTCAACCCCTGGACCAAGCCTGATTGTAAGAACTGGGGGGGGGAGGGGGGGGTGTTTGTTTTTTTAATACCGCTTTATCATTTCAGTCAAAATGGTTTACATTGTAATTTGAACTTGATAACGTACGTTAAACAGGGACATTGATAACTTGGGATTTTTCTGAGGCAATGAAGGGTTAGGTGCCTAAGGCCACTAGGAGTGCTAGTGGGAATTGAACCCTGGTCTCTTGGTTCCCAAGCCAGTGCTCTAACCATTAGGGTACTCCTCCACAAAATGGTGATTACGTTTGCCTTCCTGGTATCTATGGCCTGAGAGAACACCACCTCTCACAGACTTGCCAGACCCATACATATGTCAAGGATGTAAAGGCCTTCTCGGCCATAGAATGGTATAGACTACCGCTCTAGAGTACCCTCTTAGCCAGCTTACACCTCAAGGGCTAAGATATAACTGAGATGGGATTAGGATATTCCATGACCAAGGGACCCTGTCGTAGAAGGACCGAGGCAGCAGCAGGTGGGACCCTGCCAACAAGCTTAGGAGTTCCATGTACCATGGTCTCCATGGTAATGTGGCACTACTAGAATCACAAGTACCAGGTGAGACAATCTGCAGAGAAGGCAGCTGACCAAGTCATGGGGGAAGGCATATAGAAGCCCCTCCTAATGGGCATCCAAGCCTGCTGCCCACACATTCTTCCTGCAGCTGAAAAGGTTCCTCATTTTGCATTCCCTGGTGGTCAGTCAGGCTGAACACTGGTAGGTCCCACTTCTGTACTATGGATTAAACATGTGAGGACTTAGCTCCCACTCTTTGGAATTCAGTGTTCAGACTCAAGCAGTTGGCCTGCACATTATCTAGGCCTGCTATGTGGGCCCCCATTGGAGCCACCAGATGAGTCTCCATCTAACACAGCTCTGTCACCTCTATAGCCACCATGACATGGCATATGCTGCGGTTGTTTGACATACACTACTGCTGTGATGTTGTCAGAACACAGATGGCATTGCCCTCTAGGAGGGACCAAAACCTCTCCAGAGCCAGGTGAATCACCTGGCCTCTAGTCTGTTGATCGACCAGGCAGCTTCCTTAGAGGACCAGTGCTTCTGAACAAAAACTGACCCAGACAATCCACTCTTCATCCTGGCAGCTGGCATCTGTGGTTTCTATCACTCAATCTGGCATCTCCAGGAAGTATCCCATAACTTGCAAGGCTCAGGGGGGGGAAATAAGCCAGGACATTGCACGCCCTCCAGACCAGGGTCCACTTGTGAAACCTCCCAGGAGAGAGCTGCATAATACATATGGAGGGGAGAAGGGAAGATCCCATCTTTTCACAGGAGATCACTAATGGACCCTCTCCCTCCACCAGTGGAAGCTCCCCTTCCTCTGAATCGCCAAAGTCAGGGATTCTTCTACCTCTCCTCAGCTTCCACCCCTCACCCCCCTAGGGAACAGGGCTGGACTGAGGAATGGACAGGCCAAAAAAAAAAAAAGAGGCAGGCAAGAAGGCAAGCGAGGATGCTTAACCCCCTTGCTGCCAGATTGGGGAGGGGAGCGGAGATGTCAAGAGATCTCGAATCCCCTGTAAGGGAGGCCAAGACATCAGACCCCTGTGAGGGCAGCTGCTATGCAGCTACCAAAGACTGAAGACAGCCTGAGAGCTATTTCAGGAGCCGCTGGTCAAAGCTAGCTGAGAATGGGCCCTTGGGCCTGTAGCTGCTTCACCATGATCCCCTTCAGCTGGGACCATTTGGCCATCCAAAATGGCTCTCAAACCCACTGGCATAGGAGACACAGCAAAATCAGCATGGGGTCCTGACATTTTCTTCAGTAATGTGCCCCAAGGCTTTATCATTGCACTTGGGGCAAAAAGAGCCAGTCACAAAGCTGAAATTGGCAGGAACCGCAAGTAGTGTACCTCCGTGAGTTCTGCTGTAGTGCCAGGTGCAAATGCAGTAAAGAAAAACCACAGCAAAACAAAAAGGACCCCTAAATGGTAAGGGAAACCCTTACCAGGCTGGCCAGAGAAACCTCAGAAGGGCCTCTCTGGCTGCCCTCAGAGACCTAGGAACGCCTTTTTTTTTTTTTTTTTTTTTTTAGGGTAGGAGGGGTAACAAAGCTGCTTTATTCAAGCAGAAAGACCTGAGAGACAATTTAAAAAAACAGGACCAAAAATTAAAAGCAGAGGGGGAAAAAAAAAAGCAGAACATGCAGGACAGTAAGAGCAAAGAGGAGGGGGGTCCTGGGCCCAGCCTTACTAAACCTCCCAAGGTCCCTCCTGTTTGCCCTCCAGCCCACCAGTGCTGGAACCCAGTACAGCCGTCAGTTAAAGGAGACAACGGGTGCCCAAGCTCCAAGCAAACTGTGGACCAAGGTCTCACCGAATAAGCCACAAAAACATGATCTAGGCCAAGGAAGATGCTTATCTGCACTACTGCACCAGTCCACACACCTTGCCATCTGCTGGACACTAACACCTCCACCTGCTGGCTGGTGAGCATAACCCATTCATCTGGTCTGGTCTAGTGCCTCAGGAATGCATCTTAAAAGGTACAAATCACTTACACCAGTCCTAAAGCTGGTGTAAATGAGCATGCCTACACCCCCTGGAACACAGATTATAGAATATGATTTATGTGCATTGCTCATACCATTCATGCTCTGCCCAAACTGACCACATGCATGAGCACAGTAAAGTGCATGCAAACACCATATGAACTTGTACACCCAATTGGCATTTTGAAAGAGGTCACTTATGCACATGACTAAAATACTGACATTTACGTGCCTTGTTGGCACCTAAGACTAGGTGCGTCCTTATACAATTACCCCAAAAATGTCTATCATATCCAGTCCCCCTCCCCTCCCATTTCTCCATTCTTTTGGGCTATCTACGTTTACGTCCTGAAGTCTCATATTACGTCCGGAAGTCTCATATTAAGTCTCATATATATTTGGGCACTGACCTTGCACCATTTTCATAGTCTCTCTGGAAAGCACAGTTACTTACCTGTAACAGGTGATCTCTGGGAACAGCAGGAATTAGTCCTCACATATGGGTACGTCGGTACCGACGGAGCCCGTGCGGGAAAGCTCCCCAGCTTCTTAGAATAGAAGCTTTTGGGACCTCCCACTGCACATGCGCACTGCCTTCCCGCCTTCCTGAACAGCTCTCCTCAGTTTCGAGTTTATAGCTGAGTCAACAGAGAGAGGACAGGAAGATAGATAGATAAAAGATACAACTCCTAGGGGAGGTGGGTGGGTTGTGAGGACTAATTCCTGCTGTTCCCAGAGATCACCTGTTACAGGTAAGTAACTGTGCTATCTCCAGGAACAAGCAGGAATAAGTCCTCACATATGGGGACTCCCTAGCTTAGATGCATGGGATCCCCTGTAAAGGTTCGCCATCTTCGTATGGATCTCAGGCATCCATTCTGGGAAGGTGGGCAGGAGTTGTTTAGGAATGGAACAGGTGCTTGAGGACAGCCTGGCCAAACAAGGCATCCCGGCGGGAGTCCTTGTCCAAACAGTAATGGGCTGTGAAGGTATGAACCGAGGCCCAGGTAGCGGCTCGACAGATCTGATCTATGGAAACAGAGTGCAGATGAGCCATAGAAGTTGCCATGGCCCTCACATTGTGAGCAGTGACATGGCCTTCCAGAGAAATGTTTTTGCTCTGGTAAGCAAAAGAAATACACTGAGCAATCCAATTGGAAAGTGTACGTTTGGAGACTGGAAGTCCCAAATGGGAAGGATCAAAGGCCACAAAAAGTTGAGAAGACTTTCGATGTGGCTGAGTCCTATTAAGGTAAAAAGCGAGAGCTCTTTTACAATCCAGAGTATGAAGGTTCCTCTCTGCATTGGATGCATGAGGAGCTGGAAAAAAGACAGGTAGATATACCTCTTGATTAAGATGAAAAGGCGAGACCACTTTAGGCATAAAGTGGGGATTCGTCCTAAGGACCACCTTATCATGATGAAATCTTGTGTAAGGTGGATTAGCCACTAAAGCCTGCAGCTCACTGATGCGGCGAGCCGAAGTGACTGCAATGAGGAAGATGACCTTCCAGGAAAGAAATTTCAAGGAGGTGGAAAACATTGGCTCAAAAGGTGGCTTCATAAGTTGACCGAGCACTAGATTCAAATCCCATGCGACCGGGGGTGGTCTGATGGGAGGTTTAGTGAGAGTCAGGCCTCTCATGAATCTTGCAACAAGAGGATGAGAGGAGATAGGTTGTCCATTTATATGTTTCAAGGATGCTGCAATAGCACTTAAATGGACTCTTACCGAATTCGTCTTGAGGCCTGCATTGGATAGATGCAGGAGATAATCAAGAAGAGAATTCAAAGGAAGTGCCAGAGGGTCAAGACCCTGCTGAGCACACCAAATGGAAAAACGTTTCCATTTGAAAGCATAGGAACGCCTGGTAGAGGGTTTCCTAGAGGCAGAAAGGATATCTTTCACTGGTTGGGAAAGATGAAAGTCTTGAAGGCTTAAGCCTTCAGTAACCAAGCACTGAGGTGAAGGGATTTGGGGTTTGGGTGCCACAAAGTCCCCTCCTCCTGAGACAGGAGGTCTGGCGCAGCTCCCAGATCCAAGTAGGATCCCTGGGAGAGCTGTAGAAGTAGAGGGAACCACACTTGGCGTGGCCAGCGTGGAGCTATGAGGATCATAGTTCCATGATCCCTCTGGAGTTTGAACAGAGTCTTGGGAATCAAAGGAATGGGTGGAAAGGCATATAGGAATGCCTGATTCCAATTCAGGAGAAAGGCGTCCGTAGCCTGAGCTCCCTGACACGGAGTTCTGGAACAGAACCGGGGAAGTTTGGCATTCCACGGACTTGCAAAGAGGTCTATGTCCGGGGTCCCCCATTCCTGAAAGATTCGGTTTATTTGGTCCAAATGTAGGGACCATTCGTGTGGCAGCAGAACTCGACTGAGCCTGTCTGCCCGAGAGTTTTGAACTCCTGGGAGATACACTGCTAGCAGGTGAATCTGATGCTCTCTGGCGAAGGCCCATAGTCTTAGAGCTTCGTTGCAAAGCGACAGAGAGCCCGTCCCTCCTTGTTTGTTTATGTAAAACATGGCCACCTGATTGTCCGTCTGAACTAGGACAGTGAGGTTGGCTAGGAGGGAGTGGAAGACCTTGAGGGCAAGGTAAATTGCTCGCAGTTCCAGAAGATTGATATGAAGGGTGGTCTCCTGTAGAGACCAAGTGCCCTGAGTGGAGAGAGTTTGCAGATGGGCTCCCCACCCTGTTTGGGAGGCATCTGTTGTGAGGGTTGCTTGGGGTAGCAATGGTTGAAATGGAGCCCCCAACAACAGATTCTTGGTGGAAGTCCACCAGTGGAGGGACCAAAACAGACGATCGGAGGTTTGTATTTGGTCTGAGAGCGCTCCTGACGCTTGAGTCCACTGAGTGGCCAGGGTCCATTGAGCTGCTCTCATATGAAGACGAGCATAGGGCACCACATGCACTGTGGAGGCCATATGACCCAGTAGGCGTAGCATTTCCCTGGCTGTCAAGTGAGTGCTGGACTGAGCTTGGGAGGCCAAACTCAGGAGGCGCTGGCCTCGAACATGTGGAAGGTAGGCCCTTGCAGTGATGGTGTCCAACTGGGCCCCTATGAATTCTAGAGATTGAGTAGGGATGAGTTGGGACTTGGGAAGGTTTACTACCAGTCCCAGATACTGCAAAAGGCTCCTTGTGTGGTCCAGGGAAATCTGGGCCTGTGACTGAGTTGGAGCTCGGATGAGCCAGTCGTCCAGATATGGGAAGACAAAGATTCCCATGCCTCTTAGAAATGCGGCTACGACTGCCATGCATTTTGTGAATACTCTTGGAGCAGAGGCTAGACCGAAGGGGAGTACTCTGTATTGGAAATGTTTTCCCTGAAACAGAAAGCGAAGATACTTTCTGTGGGATGGATGGATGAGTATATGTGTATACGCATCCTGTAGGTCTAGAGAACAAAGCCAGTCCTGACCCTGGAGGTAAGGAAGGAGAATGCCGAGAGACAGCATTTTGAATTTCTCCTTGAAGAGAAATTTGTTCAATTCTCTCAGATCTAGGATTGGTCTGAATCCCCCTGTCTTCTTTGGAATGAGAAAATAAGGGAGTAGAAACCGGACCCTTGTTGAGGAAGAGGAACCTCTTCTATGGCCCCTTGGGCAAGAAGAGAGGAAACCTCTTGACCCAACAGGGTTAGGAGAGATGGGGGAGAATTGAATGGTCTCACCATATGATGGGGAGGAAGGCTGGAGAAATGAAGTTTGTAACCCTCTCGAATGATAGAGAGGGTCCATTGTTCTGTTGTGATTTGTTCCCATCTGGGAGCAAAGTGAACCAACCTTCCGGGTATGGTGAGAGGTTCTGGTTGTGTTAGAACCAGAAGTGGCAAGTTCCCTAGGAGCAAGTCAAAACCCCTGAGGGGTTGGAGCCTGCTGAGCTACAGTAGCTGCTGCAGGCTTAGCTCGTGCTTGTTTGGATTGCTGACGCTTAGCAGTATAGCGAGGTTGAGAAGACTGCTGGCCAGTATTTGAAGCAACTCTGGCCTTCTTATAGTAAGGCCTTTTAAAAGACTTTTTCTTAGTAGGAATTGAAGTGGACTTTGAAAGTCTTTCCAAGGTGGCATTTTCAGCATCCATCTGGGTGGCTTTGATTTGCCACTCTTCCCCAAATAAGTTCTCACCTGTACAGGGCAGATTCCGTAAGCCATCTAGAACCCAAGGTTCCAGATCAGAGGCCTGGAGCCAAGCAAGACGTCGGGCTGCAATAGCAATGCCCGAAGCCCTACTGGCTCCCTCAAAGGAATCATAGGCTGCCCTATTAGAGAACTTAGAAACCTCTAAGAGTTGTTTCACTAGGGAAAGGAATCCCTGCTTTTTATCCTCAGGGATAAAGGGGGCAAAATGCCGCACCTTTTTGGCAAGTTCCTCCAGGAACATGCCCATATAGAGACTGTAGGAATTAATCCTGGCTATAAGCATACTAGCCTGGAAAATTTTCCTACCAAAAGAGTCCAAAGTCTTACATTCCCGTCCTGGAGGGGTGGAAGAGTGCCTTTTGGTACTCCTAATCTTCTTCATTGCAGACTTCACCACAATAGAGTGGTGGGGCAATTGAGTCTTTTGGAAACCAGGAGAAGGAGGGACCCTATACATGGTGTCCAACCTACGGGAATAAGGAGACAAAGTCAAAGGATTTTCCCAGAAATCCATCAGTTGTTCTTGAAGGATTTCATGGATAGGCAGGGTAACTGCCTCCTTAGGGGCCTTTGAGTATCCCAAAATATCCAGTTTTTTGGATCTGGGTTCCTTTTCAGAGGATGTGGTAATAGAAAGGGCTGTAGCCATATCTAAAACAAAGTCCTGGAAGGACAAATCCTCTGGAGGGGACATTCTCCTTTTAGGAGAAGAGGGCTCCTCAGGTAAGTTGAGTGAAAACTCAGCAGAATCATCAGAGGAGTGAAAATCCTCAGAGGAATCGGTGCTTTCCTCTAACGCACGATACGCGTACCGATCGGTATCGATATCGGGCGTATCGGGTATGGAACCGGTATGGAGCGAAAGCCCATACGGTACCGACTTGCGTTTAGAGGTGGACGGCCTCGATACCGGCATGGCGGACGATACCGGTATCGGGCCCGGAACCGCTGAAAGCGGAACCGATGGCGTTGCAGCTTTAATGAAAGCCATGACGGCCTGCTGCATGGACTGTACAGTATCGCCCATGGACGCCATAGCTGCCTGGATGTCGGTACCGGAGTGACCCGGTACCCCAGAGCAGGCTAACAGGTGATCTGTCGAGGCCGTAGCATCGATATCAACCTGAGACCCCTGAATTGGCGTTTTTGGAAGTTGGACTTCCCGCCGGGGTTGTTTGGCTGGGGCAGGGTCCTCAAGTTCTAAGCTAAGAGCCTCTCGATGCTTTGAAGGAGATTTGCTCTTTGAGGACTTGCCCACAGAAGGTTTGGTTACCTGAGATCCATCCGGAGAAGAAGACCTGGATGACTGTGATGCTGTATTCTCTGAAGCAAACAGCACATGGAATTTGTTGGCCCGGTTCTGCAGCCCACGTTTAGACATGTGGGAGCAAGATGGGCAGTCCGGTATGGAATGGTCAGGCCCCAAACATTTCAGACACCAGTCATGGGTGTCTGTGACTGAAATAACAGCATTACATTTGGTACACTTCTTAAATCCAGGGGCTGGCTTCTCCATGAGGAGAAATTGAGTAGGCCGAGAGGCCTCTCTGAAGTGACCAAAAAGCTAAAAAATAAGAAAAAAGAATTATAATTTTTTAAAGAAAGAAAGAAAAGACCGGCGATACCGGTATCGGTATGGGGAAGGCAGGTACGCGGTCTAAAGAAACAAATAAAATAATAATTTCTTCAGCGGTGACAGGAACACGACCTGCTGGCTCCGCGGGAAAAAAGAGAAACTGAGGAGAGCTGTTCAGGAAGGCGGGAAGGCAGTGCGCATGTGCAGTGGGAGGTCCCAAAAGCTTCTATTCTAAGAAGCTGGGGAGCTTTCCCGCACGGGCTCCGTCGGTACCGACGTACCCATATGTGAGGACTTATTCCTGCTTGTTCCTGGAGATCACCTGCATCCCATCTATATTTTTTGGGAGGTATAACCTATAGATACAAACCATACTTTAGGCGAGGTATATTGATGCATTACCTCTCCTATATAGCATGGTCTTACTAGGGATAGATCTTGTCAGATGAATCTGATGAATTTTTGGCTGAGCGATCATAGAGTTGGACCAGGGGAGTGTGCTAGATATGGTATACTTAGCTTTTGGCGAAGCCTTTGACATGGCTCCACATAGGCAACTTATAAAAAGCACAGAGTGCCCTTGATATGGGCCCTAAAGCAACTGACTGGGTTAGAAATTGGTTGAGTGAGGGGCAGTGGTAAAAGTCATTCATTGAGGATAGGGGGCATTACTGGTGGTATGCCAGAGACTGATCTTTGGTCCAGTTCAATATATATGTGTAAGAGATACTGTGGAGGGGCTAATGCATATTTTATCATCTGTAGACATCTGGAAGGGTGCCAGTTTTGCTGAAATACAAGTAAGCCACATCAAGTGCACAGCCTTGATTCAACACTCTAATTTAAGTATTTCCAATCTTTGTTGCAGCACACCAATATCTCTCCCCCAATTCTTGAGAATGTCACAAGCTGAAAATGAACTGGGCAAGCAGGGCTTCTTACTACCTTCACTCCAAAGTTAGAACTGCATGAGGCATGAAGTCTCGACAAGCTTTGGAGTGAATCCAGCAGAGGTGGTGACAACAGCGAGGGAACATGGAAGACAGACAAGATTCTGCTGTCAGCAGTGATGACCGACCTGTTCATCTTAAGTGCATGGCAAAAATCTGCTGCCAAACGAGTTCCCCTACAGCACACCAGTTAGGAGCATTTAATCATCCAAAGCGATGGGGCCAGAAGGGATACATCCCAGAGTACTGAAGGAACCTGGGGAAGGTTCTAACGGCTCCACTGTCTGACCTTTTCAATGCTTCTTTGAGTCAGGCATAGTCCCAAAGGACTGGAGAAAAACACATGCAGCCCCTTTACACAAAAGCGGAATTAAGGATGAGGTTGAAAACTACAGACCAGTTAGTCTGACTCCTGTGGTCTGTAAATTAAAGGAAACTCTGCTAAAACAGGACAGTGAGGTTTCTAGAATCCAATGGATTGCAGGATCTGAGGCAGCATGGGTTTACTAGGGGCTGGTATTGTCAGACAAATTCTTAAATTTCTTTGACTGAGTGACCGGAGAGTTGGAACGAGGGAGAGCCCTAAATGTGGTGTACTTAGATTTCAGTAAAACCTTTGACACCATTCCACACAGATGACATATTTATAAGTTGAGCATCCTAGGAATAGACCCTAAAGCAACTGACTGGATTAGAAACTGGTTGAGGGGGAGGCGACAAAAGGTCCGGGTAAATGGAGCTCACTCAGAGAAGGATGTTACCAGTGGTATGCCACAGGGATCTGTCCTTGGTCAAATTCTCCTTTAAGATGTTTGTTAGCGATTGCGGAAGGGTTGTCTCGTAAGATTTGCCTCTTTGCAGATACCAAAATATGCAGTAGACTAGACACCCAGGAGGGAGTAGATAATATGAGGAGGGATCTAACTAAGATTGAAGGATGGTCAAGAATTTGGCAGCAGAGATTTAAACCTTAAAAGATACAGGATCATGCATCTGGACTGCAAAAGGTCAAGAGAGCAGTGCAGTATAGGGGTAAAGTACATCTATCCACGAAAGAGCAGGACCTGGGTGTGATTGTTTGAGAATCTTAAGGTAGCTATAACAGGTAGAAACAGTGACTGCAAAAGCTAGAAGGATGCTTGGGTGCATAGGGAGAGGAATGGCCAGCAGAAGGTGGTGGTGATGATAGTGCCACTGAATAAGTCTTTGGCAAGACCTCATTTGGAGTACTGCATGCAATTCTGGAGATCACACCTTCAAAGGATATAAACAGGATGGAGTTTGTGCAGAGGGTGGCTACCAAAATGGTCAGTGGGCTTCATCATAAGGCATATGAGGGACAAACTTACAGATCTCAACATGTATTCTTTGAAGAAAAGGCAGGAAAGAGGAGATATGGAGATGTTTAAATACCTTAGTGGCATAAATGCACAGGAAGAGAGACTCTTTCAATTGAAAGGCAGCTCTGCAAAGAGGGACATAGGATAAAGGTGAAAGTGGAAACATTTATTTATGGAATGAGCGGTAGATGCATTGAATAGTCTCCTAGTGAAGGTAGTTGAGACCTGGACTGTAGTTGAATTTAAGCATGGGACCAACACAGAAGACCTCTAAAGGAAAAACAAAAAAGGGACTACAGTACTTGTTATGGAAGAGCAAACTGGGTAGTCCATATGAGTTTCTGCCGTCATGTTTCAAAGAAATTGCTTTTGACAAGACCTTCCTTTGATAAAAAAAAAAGCATGCTGCCTCAGACACCCTATATACTAGAAAATGCTGTATATCCTCTCATTCAGTAGGATCTCCATGAATTTTCCCCAAGTAGGAATAACCAGCCTGTATCTTCTAACCTCCTCTGTTGCCAATTAAGCGTAGTTACTCACCTGTAACAGGTGTTCTCCAGGAGCAGCAGGAATCAGTCCTCACTTATGGGTGACGTCGGCGCCGACGGAGCCCTCGCGGAGCAATTTTCCCCAGCTTTCAAAGAAAGCCTTTGGGAATTGCAGCACGCATGCGCGGTCCTCTTCCCGCCCAAGGGTGCCATCTTAGCCAGTCAGATGACATAGCTAAAAAAGACAGCATAAAAATTTGCAAAAAAACTAAAGCAGACGATTGCAACTCCAAGGGGAGGAGGGAGGGTTGTGAGGACTGATTCCTGCTGCTCCTGGAGAACACCTGTTACAGGTGAGTAACTACGCTTTCTCCAGGACCAAGCAGGAAGTCAGTCCTCACTTATGGGACTCCCAAGCTTAAGGCTACCGGAGACCCTAAGCACAAAAATGAGCTCCCTCTAGCTCAGCAGCAGAGAAGGAAGGATCTTCGCTGAATTATTACCCCCCGGTAGCCCTCATCCGGGATGGAGGGTAGGAGTTGCTCAGACCTCAAAGAGATTACGGAGGACTGCCTGTCCGAAAGCACTGTCCCTGCGGGACTCCCTCTCGAGACAGTAATGGACCGCAAAAGTCTGGCTCGAAGACCAAGTAGCGGCCCGGCAGATGTCTGCCAGCGGAACAAAGCGGAGGTAAGCCACTGACGTGGCCTTTGCCCGAACGCAATGAGCCGTGACTCGACCGTCCAAGGAGAGTCCGGCTGCCCCATAAGCCCAAGAGATACAGTCCGCAACCCAGATGGACAGAGTACGCTTGGAGACCGGGAGCCCCAATTTATTGGGGTCAAAAGACACAAAGCTGAGCAGCTTTACGGTGCTCCCGCGTACGGTCAAGGTAGAAGTTCAATGCCCTTCTACAGTCCAGGGTATGGAGGACCGTTTCAGCTCGGCTGGAGTGTGGTCTGGGAAAGAAGGTTGGAAGTACCACCTCCTGATTGATGTGAAAAGGGGAGACCACTTTTGGAAGAAATTTTGGGTGAGTCCGTAGGACTACCCTATTTTTGTAGAACCGAGTGTAAGGGGGATCAGACACGAGGGCCTGCAATTCACTTACGCGTCTAGCGGAAGTAAGGGCTATCAAGAACAGTGTTTTCCAAGAAAGAAAACGGAGAGAACAGGTAGCCATAGGTTCAAAAGGCGGACAGGTGATCCGCTGTAAAACCACATTCAGGTCCCAGTCAGGCGCTGGCGGGCGCAGAGGTGGTTTAAGTAGAAAGAGACCTCGGAGAAACTTCGCTACGAGAGGGTCGTTGGAGAGAGGTCTGCCGTCCACCGGCACATGATGTGCTGAAAGAGCACTGAGGTGAACTTTGACGGAGTTGGACTTAAGTCCCAGATTAGAGAGGTATAGCAAGTACTGCAAGATCACCGACACCGGGCAGGAGAAGGGATCCTGAGACTGTTGGGCACACCAAACGGAGAAACGATGCCATTTAAGGGCGTAGCATTTTCGGGTAGAAGGTCGTCGCAAAGCTAGGACGACCTCCTCCACCTCTGTCGGCAGGAGAAGGGGAGCAAGGACTACCCTCTCAGCAGCCAGGCCATAAGGTTGAGAGACCTGAGGTTGGGGTGTAGCAGAGACCCCTG
Source organism: Ichthyophis bannanicus (assembly GCA_033557465.1). Classification (NCBI taxonomy): domain Eukaryota; kingdom Metazoa; phylum Chordata; class Amphibia; order Gymnophiona; family Ichthyophiidae; genus Ichthyophis; species Ichthyophis bannanicus. The sequence goes on from CM066035.1 coordinate 334,783,346, forward strand.
ATCCTGAGTGAGGAGATCCGGTTGAAACCCCAGAGGGAATGGATCCTCCACCGCTAATTGCAGCAGGAGTGGAAACCACGGCTGTCTGGGCCAGCGAGGGGCCACCAGGATCATGAAGGCTTTGTCTCGGAGAACCTTGAAAAGAGTCCGGGAGACTAGCGGGATGGGAGGGAAAGCGTACAGAAGGCTCCCCGACCATGAGAGCAGGAAAGCGTCCGCCGCAACCCGAAGGGGGTGTGGCTGACGAGAGCAGAAGCGAGGAAGTTGCCGGTTGTGAGGACTGGCAAAGAGATCCGTCGTGGGGAGGCCCCACTTTAGAAAGAGCTTCTGAACTACCAAGGGATCCAGGCGCCACTCGTGCGGCTGGAGGATCCTGCTGAGTTTGTCCGCCAGGTAATTCTCTTGGCCTGGTAGATAAACTGCCTTGAGGAGAATGCCGTGACTGACGGCCCAAGAGCAGAGCTTCTGTGCCTCCCGGCAGAGGAGGAAGGAGCCCGTGCCCCCCTGCTTGTTCACGTAAAACATGGCAACTTGATTGTCCGTCTGGACAAGGACGGACTGGTGAGAAGTCAGGTGGGAGAAGGCCTTGAGAGCCAGGCGGATTGCCCTGAGCTCCAGGAAGTTGATCTGCTGAGCAGACTCCCACGTGGTCCAGAGGCCCTGAGTACGAGCCCCTTGGCAATGTGCTCCCCAGCCCAGGAGGGATGCATCTGTTGTCAGCACCCGGGCCGGCTGAGGTGACTGGAAAGGCATTCCGAATATCAGGTTCGGCTGCTGAAGCCACCACCGGAGAGACGAGATCAGCGGCTCGGAGACGCGCACTAGGTCTGCTAGGCCGCCTGTGGCTTGTCGCCACTGCTGGCGGAGACACCATTGAGCAGGCCGCATATTCAGGCGGGCATTGGGGGTCACATGGACAGTGGAAGCCATATGGCCGAGTAGTCTCAGGAAGCGCCTGGCGGAGACCAGGGGCTGGCTGCGAAAACGGTCGGCTAGGTCCATGAGCCGTTGAGCCCTGTCGAGCGGTAGGTACGCCCGCGCCTGAGGAGTGTGCAGCCTTGCGCCGATGAACTCGAGATCCTGTGAGGGGAGCAAAGTGGACTTTGCGAAGTTTATAACAAAGCCCAAGTACTGCAGGAGAGTCACCGTGCGGCGCGTGGCGTTGGTGACCTCCAGCGCGGACGCTGCTCTGATGAGCCAGTCGTCGAGGTACGGAAAGACAGAGGCCGTGAAGCCTGAGATGGGCCGCCACCACCGCGAGACATTTTGTGAAGACCCGCGGTGCGGAGGACAGGCCAAAGGGCAGTACCCTGTACTGGTAATGATTCCCTGCCACCACAAATCTTAGGTATTGGCGGTGGCTTGGGTGGATGAGGATGTGCGTGTAGGCATCCTTTAGATCCAAGGAGCATAGCCAATCTCCCTGCTGGAGGTAGGGCAGAAGGATTCCAAGGGTAAGCATCTTGAACTTCTCCCGCACGAGGAACTTGTTGAGGTTGCGCAAGTCCAGGATGGGTCTGAGGCCTCCTGTTCTCTTTGGTATTAGAAAATACCTGGAATAAAAGCCTTGACCCTTCAGGTGGTGGGGCACCGGTTCCACCACCTGTTCCTGTAGAAGACCTGCTAACTCCTGAAGGAGTAATTCCCTGTGCAGAGGGGGTCGTGGAGGTTCTCCCGGAAAATAGGAGGGAGGAACCTGGTGGAAGTGGAGAAGATAGCCTTCTCGCACGACTTGAAGCACCCAGGCATCTGCGGTGATGCTGGACCACCTGTGGGCGAAGTGAACCAGCCGGCCTCCGGTGCTGGGAGGAACCAGCGGGGGGGGAGAGGCTATGCTTAAGGAGTCAAAAACCCCCACCCTGCTGAGCAGGGGCTGGTGGTGCAGGCTTGGGGACTTGCTGCCTACGGGACCCGTTACCCCGTCCCTTGGCCTGCTGGCCCTGTTGGGGAGCTGCAGGGGCCTGATAATGGGGGTATTGTTTGTAGGCAGCCGCCTTCCTCGGGTAAAAGGACTTTTTTCCCGAGCCCTTCTTTTTCTGGGAAGGGGCGGAGGTCTTCCTAGAAAGCCTGGTCCTGGTGAGAGTCTCCGTCTCAATTTGTGCAGCCTTTTCAGCCATGGGCTTGCCAAAGAGGTTTTCGCCTCGGCAGGGGACATCGACCAACTTGTCCTGCACCCAGGGCTCAAGGTCAGACGACTGAAGCCAAGCCTGTCGGCGGGCACCGATGCCGGCTGCGGCCACTCGAGCCGATGCTTCAAAGCCATCATAGGCTGCTCGGGACATGAACTTGGAGCATTCCCGAATGCCAGTGGACAAGGCCAGGAACCTCCGCAAGGGTTCCTCGGACAAACCAGCGGAGAATCCGGCTAGCTCCTTAGCCAGGTCTCGGAGATACATGCCCATGTATAGCTGGTAGGTCTGGACACGACACGCAAGCATAGAGCCCTGGAAACACTTCTTACCGAGGCCATCCAGGTTACGGGCCTCCCTGCCAGGAGGCACCGAGGAGTGCATCTTCTGGCTCTTAAGACGATGCATGGCCGATTCCACTACCATGGAATGGTGTGGTAGCTGTGCTTTTTGGAAGCCAGGGCTCTTGCGGACTCGATAGATAGAATCGACCCGCTTGCTCAGGACCGGCGAGGTGGCCGGACTCTCCCACATGCGGAAGAGTAGTCGTTCCAGCATAGGAGGAACCGGTACAGTAAAGTGTTCCCTTGCAGGAGAGTCATACTGGAGGGCGTCGAGCTCTTCGGCTCGAGGCTCCTCCTCGGGGTCCGCAGGGAAGGCCAAAGCCTTGGCCATATCCCTGACGAAGTCCGAGAAGCGGACATCCTCCGGGGGGGACTGCTTCCGAGGTTCGGACTCCGGTGAGTCCGAGGGGACACACCGAGTCCGGAAAGAATCAGGCGACTCTTCCTCTTCAGACTCCCAGACCGACTCCAACGAGGACTCGGTGGGGTCGGCCCGGGCAGGGCGCGGCGCCTGCCGCCCCGACGCCGAGGGAGTCGGCGTCGGCGACCTCGGTCCCGAACGGGAGGCCGAGGGTGACCTCGACCGAGGATCGACTCGAGTTCGCATCGACTCGAGGATCGGCTCGGTCTCCGGGGTCGACTTGGACGTCGACGTCCCGGCGGTCGGGGCAGCGGCGCCAGCGAAACCAGCGAGCAGTGCCCGCTGCTGGTCCATGAAGGCAGACAGTCTGCTCTCCAAGGCCGTCAACCTGAGTCCGAGCTCAGGTGACCCAGCAGCCCCCGACTCGGGCCCCGACGGCGTCGGGCCCGACGTCGGCTGTCGCGGAGGCGAGTCCAGGAGGACCACAGGACTTACCCGAGCAGGCAGCTCCGACTCCAGGCGAGGTCGCTTCGTGAGGTGCTCCTTCTCCAAGGACCCGGGGCGGCTATCGGGGCTATGCGACCTGGCCCTCGCGGAGCCAGGAGCGTCCACCGACGCCGCCCTCGCGGGTTTCACCTTACGTCGATGGTCCCCGGAGGGAGAACCCCTGTCGGAGGAACTCCGGCGACGGTCCGAGCTGGAACCTTTGGACGCGGAGGCCTCCGACGAGGTCCGGGTACGGCTGGGGTCAGCGAAGATCCTATCCCGCTGATGCCGCCGACTTCTCAACGCTTTGGAGGACATTTTGCCGCAGGGCCCACAGATCATTTCTTCATGATCCGGGCCCAGGCAGCGGAGGCAAAAGTCGTGTGTGTCAGTTAGTGACACATTTCGGTCACACTGACCACACCGCTTGAAACCACTGGCAGCCATCGGGGGAAAAAGGGCCCCGGCGAGGTCAAAGGACCGGGCTGCCAGGGAAAAATCGAAAACGAAAGCTGACTAAATCAGAAAAACCGAAAAAGAAGAAGAGGACTTGTGACCGGCGTCGCGAGTCCGGGCGGGAAAAAGACCGGCGTCGAACCGAAGGAAAAAGAATAAAATTATGAAGAAATATCAACTTTTTCGCGGGGACACGACGGGGACGTCTGTAGGGCTCCGCGGAAAAAAGAAGACTGGCTAAGATGGCACCCTTGGGCGGGAAGAGGACCGCGCATGCGCGCTGCAATTCCCAAAGGCTTTCTTTGAAAGCTGGGGAAAATTGCTCCGCGAGGGCTCCGTCGGCGCCGACGTCACCCATAAGTGAGGACTGACTTCCTGCTTGGTCCTGGAGAATAGGGAGAATATCTACCCTTCACCAAATCTACAGACCATCCCTATCTCCAAAGAGCTATTCAACAAATCCTTCAGTTGACCCAAACCATCTCTAAACTCTCAATATCCAGAAAAAAATTCCTTCCATCCTCAAACCTCCGTCATTCAGTTCTACTAAATAAACTCTCAATGTCTTATGTTTCTATTATAAACTGCAGAGGTTGTGTAAGAACTGTGGTATATACATTTGTAAATAAAGCACAGTTACTTACCTGTAACAGGTGATCTCTGGGAACAGCAGGAATAAGTCTTCACATATGGGTACGTCGGTACCAACGGAGCCTGCGCGGGAACGCTCCCCAGCTTCCCAAACAAGGAAAGCTTTTGGGAGCATCCGACAGCGCCTGCGTGCTGCCTTCCCACCTTTCCTAACCGCCTCTCCCCAGTTCGAGTTTTAAAGCCGAGACAAAGAGAGAGAGGAAAGGAAAGATAGAGAGATACAACTCCTAGGGGAGGTGGGTGGGTTGTGAAGACTTATTCCTGCTGTTCCCAGAGATCACCTGTTACAGGTAAGTAACTGTGCTATCTCCAGGAACAAGCAGGAATGAGTCTTCACATATGGGGACTCCCTAGCTAGAGATGCCTGGGAGATCCCCAAGGTTATGAGACCCTGAGAAGGGCTCTACCTCCTCTTATGGATCTCAGGCATCCATCCAGGGAAGGAGGGCAGGAGTTGATTAAGAATGGAACAGGTTTTTGAGAACAGCCTGACCAAACAAGGCATCCTGGCGGGAGTCCTTGTCCAAACAGTAATGGGCTGTGAAGGTATGAACCGAGGAACAGGTGGCCGCTCGACAGATCTGGTCAATGGACACAGAATTTAGATGAGCCATAGAGGTGGCCATGGCCCTCACATTATGAGCTGTGACATGGCCCTCCAGAGAAAGATTCTTACTCTGGTAGGCGAAAGAAATACACTGAGCAATCCAATTGGACAGTGTCCTCTTAGAGACTGGAAGTCCCAAATGAGAGGGATCAAAGGCAACAAAGAGTTGAGAAGACTTTCTATGTTGCTGTCTCCTTTGTAAGTAAAAGGCAAGAGCCCTCTTACAATCCAGGGTATGAAGATTCCTCTCTGCACTTGATGCATGAGGACCTGGAAAAAAGACAGGTAAATACACCTCTTGATTAAGATGAAAAGGTGAGACCACTTTAGGCATAAAGTGTGGATTGGTCCTAAGGACTACCTTATCATGATGGAACCTTGTATAAGGTGGATTAGCCACTAAGGCCTGCAGTTCACTGATGCGGCGAGCTGAGGTGATTGCAATGAGGAAAATAACCTTCCAGGAAAGAAATTTCAACGAGGTAGTGGCTAAGGGTTCAAAAGGAGGCTTCATAAGCTGACCAAGAACCAGATTTAAGTCCCATGCCACCGGAGGAGGCCTAATGGGAGGTTTAGTTAAAGTTAGGCCTCTCATGAATCTTGCAATAAGAGGATGAGAGGAAATAGGCTGTCCATTGATAGGCTTAAGGGATGCTGCAATAGCACTCAAATGGACCCTTACTGAATTCGTCTTTAGGCCTGCATTGGAGAGATGCAGGAGATATTCCAATAGAGAATTCAAAGGTAGTGCTAGAGGGTCAAGACCCTTCTCAGTAAACCAAATGGAAAACCTTTTCCATTTAAAAGCATAGGAACGTCTAGTGGAAGGTTTTCTGGAAGCATGGAGGATATCCTTCACCTGCTGGGAAAGATTCCAACCTTGAAGGTCTAGGCCTTCAGCAACCAAGCTCTGAGGTGAAGGGACTTGGGGTTTGGGTGCCACAAAGTCCCCTCCTCCTGGGACAGAAGGTCTGGAGCAGCTCCCAAGTCTAGGGAGGGAGCTTGAGAGAGATGCAGAAGTAGAGGGTACCACGCTTGGCGTGGCCAGCGTGGAGCTATGAGGATCATAGATCCTTGATCCCTCTGGAGCTTGAACAGAGTCTTGGGAATTAAGGGAATGGGTGGAAAGGCATACAGGAAGTCTTGACCCCAATGAAGGAGGAAGGCATCCTTGGCCTGAACTCCCTGACACGGAATTCTGGAACAGATCCTGGGAAGTTTGGCATTCCACGGACTTGCAAAGAGGTCTATGTCCGGGGTTCCCCACTCTTGAAAGATTCTGAGTACCTGGTCCATGTGCAGGGACCATTCGTGTGGAAGCAGAACTCGACTGAGTCTGTCTGCCCAAGAGGTTTGGATTCCTGAAAGGTATACGGCCAGGAGATGGATTTGATGCTCTCTGGCGAAGGCCCACAATCTTAAAGCTTCGTTGCAAAGCGACAGAGAGCCAGTTCCTCCTTGCTTGTTTATGTAAAACATGGCTACCTGATTGTCCGTATGAATGAGGACTGTCTTGTAGTTGAGCAGGGTATGGAAGACCTTGAGAGCTAGAAAAACTGCTCGGAGCTCCAAGTGGTTGATATGTAGAGAGGTCTCCTGTGGAGAACAAGTGCCCTGAGTGGAGAGGTCTTGCAGATGAGCTCCCCAACCTGTATGGGAGGCATCTGTTGTGAGGGTTGCCTGGGGCAACAACTGTTGGAAGGGGGACCCCAGCAACAGATTTTGGGTAGACCACCACTGGAGAGAGCAAAAGAGGCGCCTGGAGGTTGCTATTTTGTCAGAGAGCCCCTGATGCTTGAGTCCACTGGGTGGACAAAGTCCATTGAGCTGCTCTCATGTGAAGGCGAGCATAGGGTACCACATGCACTGTGGATGCCATGTGGCCTAGCAGATGTAGCATCTCCCGGGCAGTTAAATGGCTCTTTGACTGAATCTGGGAGGCTAACTGCACTAAGCGTAGGCAACGGGCCTGAGGAAGATACTACCACTGCAAGGGCCTATCTAGCCAGGCCCCTATGAACTCTAGGGACCGAGTAGGGGTGAGCTGGGACTTTGGGAGGTTTACCACAAGTCCCAGATACTGCAGAATGCGCCTTGTGCAGTCCAGGGAAGTCTGGGCCTCTGACTGAGATGGAGCTCGGATGAGCCAGTCGTCCAGGTAAGGGAATACAAATATTCCCAGAGTGCGTAGAAATGCAGCTACTACTGCCATGCATTTGGTGAACACTCTTGGAGCAGAGGCCAGACCGAAAGGAAGCACCCTGTATTGGTAATGCTTTCCTTGGAAAAGAAAACAGAGGAACCTTCTGTGAGATGGATGGATGAGGACATGTGTGTACGCATCCTTGAGATCTAGAGAACAAAGCCAATCCTGACTCCAAAGGAATGGAAGGAGAGTGCCCAGAGAAAGCATCTTGAATTTCTCCTTGCATAGAAATTTGTTCAATTCTCTGAGGTCTAATATGGGTCTGTAGCCCCCTGTTTTCTTTGGGATCAGAAAGTAGGGGGAGTAAAACCCTGACCCCTGTTGAAGAAGGGGTACTTCTTCTATTGCCCCTTGGGCAAGAAGGGTAGCCACTTCCTGACTTAGGTCGAGGAGAGATGTTGGAGAATTGAAATGTCTCACCATGGTGTGGGGAGGAAGGTTTGAGAAATGAAGTTTGTAGCCCTCTCTTATGATGGAGAGGGGTCCACTGCTCTGCTGTAATTTGCTCCCATCTGGGAGCAAAATGAGCTAACCTTCCTGGAATGGTGAGAGGCTCTGGCTGTTTTAGAGCCAGAAAGGCTAAGTTCTCTAGCATTAAAGTCAAAAACCCTGAGGAGGCTGAGTCTGCTGAGTTGCAGCAGCCCCTGTAGGCTTAGGCCTGGCCTGTTTAGGTTGCTGACGTTTAGCAGCAAAACGACCTGTAGAAGATTGTTGGCCAGAAGCAGGATGGAATCTGCCTTTCTTGAAAAAAGACTTCTTGAAAGGCTTTTTCTTGGCAGGAATGGAGGTGGACTTTGAAAGTCTATCCAAAGTAGAATTTTCTGCATCCATTTGAGTGGCTTTTATTTGCCAATCTTTGCCAAACAGGTTTTCACCTGTACAGGGAAGATTTCCCAAGCCATCCTGGACCCAAGATTCTAGATCAGAAGCCTGGAGCCAAGAAATTCTGCGAGCAGCTATGGCAATGGCCGAAGCTCTGCTAGCACCCTCAAAGGAGTCAAAAGCTGCACGGTTGGAAAACTTTGAAATATGCCGAGTATGCTTAAGCCAAATAAGAAATTCTTCCCTTTTATCCTCTGGAAGAAAAGGGAGGAAAGTGTGCAGCTTATCTGCAACTTCTTTCAGAAACATACCCATATAAAGACTATAGGAGTTGATTCTGGCAATGAGCATACTGGCTTGGAAGATTTTTCTACCAAAAGCATCCAAGGTCCTGCATTCTCTTCCTGGAGGAACAGAGGAGTGTCTTTTTGCACTCTCTTTTTCATAGCTGACTCCACCACAATAGAATGGTGAGGAAGCTGTGTTTTATGAAACCCAGGACAAGGAGGGACACGGTACATAGTGTCCAATCTACGAGAATGAGGAGAGATAGTGAGAGGAGTCTCCCATAAGTCAATCATGTGATCATAAAGAATCGCATGAATTGGCAAGGTGACTGCCTCCTTAGGAGCCTTAGAATAACCTAAAATATCCAATTTTTTAGCTCTAGGCTCTGATTCAGAGGTTACTGAAATAGAAAGTCCTTTAGCCACTTCTCTTATGAAGTCTTGAAAGGACAAGTCCTCTGGAGGAGACATTCTTCTTTTTGGAGAAGGCTCTTCAGGAAGAGCTATAGATACTTCAGCAGACTCCTCCAATGCATCAGAGTCTTCGGAGGAATCAAAGTATCGACTGTCAGGGTGCTCTCCCAAAGCTCGGTACGCGTATCGAGCGGTATCGACATCGGGCGTCATCGGGACCGGTTCGGTACCGATGGGCATCCCTGGACAGGGAACCGCTGCAGTCGGCATCCTGGTCGATGTCGATGCAGTCGGTACCGGTACCGACACTGGTGCCGGTACCGGAGCCGATACCGACAACGGAGTTTGTTGTGGTATCAGCGGCGTCGCAGCTTGAATGAAGGCTGTGATAGCCTGCTGCATGGATAGAACATTCTGATCCATCGACGCCATGAATGCCTGGAATTCGGTACCGGAAGGTTGCGCCGGTACCCCAGAGCATTCTAACAGGTGATCGGTCGAGGCCGTGCCATCGATGTCAACCTGTAACCCCATAGGAGGAGCTTTGGAAGCCGGAGCTTCCCCCCCCAAAAAAAAACATTAACATCTGTTCTTTATTTTGAGCAAAATATTAGCCATATAGGCTCCTGCTAATAAGTGGTCCTTCTCCAATCCCTTCAGTAAATTATGAAAAGTATTTTAGCACTTATGCTTTTTTCTCCTCACCCTCCACAAAGTTCTCCTTTCCTCTTCCCAGTCTTAACACCTCACCTCTGCATGTCACATTGACACCTGAAAAAAAAAAAAAAAAACATCTCCCATCATGTGAGCCATTCTGACTACCCTCCCTTTCCTTCAATTTTAATAGTTTGTATAGATCAGCGATTCTCAACCTGTGGGTCGTGACCCCCATGGGGGTCGCCACAGGATTCAGAGGGGGTCGCCTCACTCCGCTGTTAAAAAAAACAAAAAGCGCTCAAGTTGCTGCCACTGCTGAGTCTGCTTCTCGGCAGCGGCAAACTGACAGTCTCCAATCTTCTGCAGCCTTGGCTCCCTGCCTCTTAGGGAACCGCGGCTGTGCCTGTGAGTTAAGCTGTTGGAGCCTGTCTGTCTCTCGATGGGCTCCGTGCAGCATTGTCCCGCCTCCAAAGGAAGTTGTTTACCACTTCCTTTGGAGGCGGGACAATGGCATGCTGCACGGAGCCCGTCGAGAGACAGAAAGGCTCCGCAACTGCTTCACTCACAGCAGGCACAGCCACGGTTCCCTAAGAGGCAGGGAGCCGCGGCTTCAGAAGAACAGGGCAGTAGCAGGCAGACAGGGAGAGGGGAGGAGGGGGCAGGGAACCTGCAATGGGGCTGAAATGAGGGAGGGAGGGGGCTGACATGGACAAAGGGAAGAGACAGGGGGACATACTGGACAGACGAGGGGACATACTGGACAGACGGGGGGAGACAGTGCGGGTTAGGATTATAATGGGCAGATGGGGGGGGGACTAGGACTGGTAATGGGTTGATTAGGGAAGGCTGGGACTGGTAATGTGCTGATAGGGGGGTAGGACTAGTAATGGACTGATGGAGGGCTAGCACTGGAAATGAGCTGATCGGGGAGGTTAGGACTGGTAATGGGCTGATTAGGGGAGCCTAGCACTGGTAATGGGGTTGAGGAAGGACTAGCACTGGAAATGGGGTTGAGGAGGGACTAGCACTGGAAATGAGCTGATTAGGGGAGGCTAAGACTGGTAATCAGCTGATGGGGGGGTAGGATTGGTATTGGGCTGATTAGGGGAGGCTAGCACTGGAAGCGAGCTGATTGGGGGCTTCGACTGGGAATGGGCCGATTGTGTGGAGGGGAGGATAGAGCTGCTGGCCCTGGAAGAAAACTGGGGGCTAAGGCTACAAATGGGCTGATATGAGGGGATGGGAGAATGGAACTGGAAGGAAGTGTATCTGAGAGGGGCTGCCATGGTATTTGTACTAGAAGGGGCTGGACACCAGTGGCAGTCATGGGAATGCAAGTTGGCATTGGAAGGTACTGGGAGTGAGGACTGGAAAGGGGCTGATACTGGGGAGGGTTACTGGGATTGGAAATAGGCTGATGGAAAGAAGTGATAAGAAATGGCAGATGGACCATAGACCACAGACCACAGAAAGAGAGCTAAGAGAAGACAGGAAAGCAGAAGCCTCAGATCGGGACCAGCATGATCAGAGAATAAATTGGTCAGACAACAAAGGTAGGAAAAATAATTATTTCATATTAGTGATTTGACTACAAAATCATCATAATTTTGAAATCAAATATTGTTACTTGTTATTGTGGTTTAAATAAGTAAATTTTATAAATAAAAACATATTGCAAAGGCCTATAATATATTAATTCAACAAATGCTTACAGCGACAATACGTTAACGATAAAGGAAGAGAGACGCATTTGATTTTATCATTGAGGGTCACCACAAGTTGACCAATGGTAAAAGGGGTCACGGTACAAAAGAGGTTGAGAACCACTGGTATAGATCAATGCTTCACTCTTTTTTGTTTGGGGGGCACAGTAAACTTTGCTTAAGTTTCATGGCACACCATACACGGACTTCCAAAAATTTGGTATTTGCTAGCATGTCCTGCCAATACACACTGTGGCACATCCCTCTCCACCCCCCCCCCCCCCTGCACACAGCCAGATTGTCCCTCTGCCTGCCCCACCATACACATAGCAGCCTGACCCTCACTCTGCCCCATCTCCAATTTGCATGGGCTAGCCTTCCCCTCTGCTGCACCCCCCCCCCCATGCACATGGTCAGCCTGCTCCTCTTTCTACCCCCCCCTACACTCTAGAACATAACTCTCTGCCCCTCCCAACCCATGCACATGGCCATTTTCTCCTCTGTCCTCCAAATGCACATAGCCAACCTGTTCCTCTCCCCATCCCCTGCAACACAGTAAGACATCTCTCTCTGCCCCCTTCAGTAAGCACAGCAGCCTGCCCTTCTGTCCTGAACACACATACAGTTTACTGTAAAACACTCTGAAATGTGGCAAAGTTTCAGTATATATAAAAATTAAACTGAAATATTCGTTTGTTTCTCTACTTCCCCCCCTTCTCACTACCACCCTCCACACACACACCCCTCCAGGTAGAGACGTCCTCTTCACCCACCCATTGGCAGCATTTTTTTTTACCCTCTCACCCCAGAAGCAGCGCTCTCTTGGCCTAATAAACAGCACTTTCCTTTTCTGCACCTCCCAATCCCCAGGTGCAGCACTTCAGTACTCTTACCCCTCCCCTCACAGACAGCACTTTCTTCTCTTGGTCCTCCACAAGTGGCCTTTATTTTCACTCTCCACATTTTTCCCCTAAAAAACATGCTCTCACCATTGTGACCTGTCCTGTTGATCTGGCCAGGGCTCCTCCTCACCACAACTCGCTGTGCAGGCAGGCCACAGTGGCAGAATCAGTGGAGAGGCCCTTTCAGATTCTAGAACAGCAGCGAGGTGCAGGAGTATCAATTGACAGTGGAGGCTATTGGCTGCAGCAGTAGGGAGGTGGCGGGCAGTGTGAATGAGAAGCAGTGGAGGGGGCCGGAGGCAGCAGGTGGTCTTATTTTGGGTGGGCCCAAGCACCGCCCTAAATCACCCCACAGGCAGACCCTTCCTGTCTGTCCCAGGAAGAAACAGGAAGGGTCTTTACCATCACTGTGGCCAGAAGGCTGCCCATGGGGATCCCATCCTCCACAGACAGCCTGCCACTGATTTTTGATGAGGCCAGGGCCTGTGTGGCCCACCCTTTTCCAACACCTTTGGAGAGGGTCATTATTATTACTTGGCAGCAGTGGAGGAGACCTGGAGTATCCCAGCAGTAACGGCATAGGGGAATCTGACAGCTGCAGTAATGGTGGAGGGAGAGATGGCATCAGCAGCTGTGGCAGACGGGGTGGGAACCTTCACTGAATCCGCATGGTGGTGGCAGAAGAGTTCCAAGAGTCAGCATCAGAAGCAGCTCTGCAATGGCACTGAACTAATAGACTGCATCATGGCACAAGCATGTGCAAACCAGTCTTATGTGCCTGTGTCCAATAAAGTAGGCCAATGAGATGGAGCAGAGGCTAGCTCTTGCAGCACACCAGGAAATTTACTGCTGCACACCTGATGAGAAGCACTGGTATAGTTCAGCACACCGACTCCATCCACGTTAGCTGTCTAGGACAAACTCAGCAAATATCTTCCCTTCTCCCACAGAGGAGGCAAAATACTGGTATACTTGTTAATTTATTTTTTATTTATTACAAATTCTTATATACCACGCTATTTAGAATCAGTGCGGTTTACATTGTAACAACATTTGCATTAGAACAAGATCTTTTGCTCACATTATAACAGGGATTGTAACTTGGAGGTAATAGGGTAATTATATACAGTTCAAACAAAGGAGCTTATAGATTATTTAAGTTATATTATGTAATAGAATCGTAATGTAGTAATCGTAATGTTCTTGATGGTGGATTCTTTGTAAGTCACTGGGGGTTATGTTGTTGGTATGTCAGATGCTGTGTGGGTGAGAAAAGGTGTTGGATGTGAGTGTACTAGGTTAGTGTGGGTAAAATAAAGGCAGAATAGGTGATGTTTAATAGCTTTTCTGAATTGCGAGAGGTCAGTAATTGATCTTATATGAGGTGGGAGATTGTTCCAGCACTTAGGAGCATATAGTGTAAATCCTCTGTTTCTAGTTGTTTGGGTACATTTGATGGACTCAGGTGATATAGATAGCGTATTGTTGGTTGTTGATCTTCTTAGTCTGTTAGTGGGGATACTTGTCAGGAGTGATGAGAGGGATGTGGAAGATATCCAGTTAATTGCTTTAAATGACAGGATTAATGCCTTGTAAGTGACTCTGTATTGTACTGGTAGCCAGTGTAGGTCCATAAGTATGGGAGTTGTGTTCTTTTCTAGAGATGCCGAAGAGAACGCCGGCTGCTGTGCTCATTGCCATTTGAACAGGATTGAGAGAGCTCTTAGGGAGTCCATGTAGAATGATGTTGGCATAATCAAAGTGTGGCATTACTAGTGTCTGGAATACTGTTCTGAAGTCATCCGGTGCTAGTAGAGGTCTTAGATGTCTTAGTGTCCGTATTTTGTTGTAAATGGACTTAGTGGTATTCTTTATATGCTCTTTAAAGTTAAGCTGCTGGTCTATTGTAATCCCCAGATATCGTATTACAGACTTGCATGGGAGCTCAGCGTCACGGACTTTCAATGAAGCGGGGGGAGAGAAGTCTTTGTTCCTGGTTATGAAAAGGACTTCAGTTTTTTTTTTAATTTATGCGAAGAGTTTGGGACAGGAGCCAATCAGTAATTGTATTGAAGCATTCAATAAGTGGAGCAAGGTTTGGCTGCTTAATTTTAATTGGGGCGAAAATCAGTACATCATCTGCATATATAAAAGACTGGAGATGTTAAAAGAACGGATGATATCACAAATGGGTTGCACATAAATGTTAAAGAGTAGAGCCGACAGGGATGATCCTTGGGGTACTCCTTGTTGCTGATGGAATGGTTCCAATGTTGAGGGACCTATCCATACTTGTTGCCAGCGGTTCGTGAGATAGGATTTGCATTTCAACCACCTTCTCTATGAGTTTGGCTAGATAGGGTATACTTGAAATCGGGCGGTATGAGTCTGTCTTTGCTGGGTCAAGTTTGTTGCTTTTCAAGAGAGGTCGTATGGAGGTTTGTTTCAGTATTTCTGGGAATGTTCCTGTTGAGAAGGAGATTTCCATGATGTAGACTAGAGTTGAGCTAAGTTCTATACTCATCGATCTGATCCAATGGGCAGGACAAGGATCATTTGGCACCGTAGTGGTGTTGAGGTTGGTAATAAGGTCAGCAATGTACTTCTGTCGGAGAGGTGAATTTTGTCAATGGCTGAAGTATCTGGGGGAGGAGGCACGGTGTGGAGCTTTGCGTAAAATTTGTTTTTATAATTTTAGATTGTAAGTACTCAGCGAATGACTGGGGTTGGATAGACACTGTTTGACTGGAGGAAGGTGTCTTGGTTAGTGCTTTAGCAATGCTAAAGAGGTCTCGTGGTTTATTTAATGATCTAAGGAGGGTATCCGTGTGGTGCTCTCTAATTTTTTGTAGACTTTTTCACGGTGTTGTTTCAGGGTGTTCTCATACTCTGATTTGTCAGATGTGGATCGAGATTTGCACCATTTTCTTTCTTGCCTTAGAAGCTGAAGCGATGTACGTAGTTCAGCAGAGAACCAAGGGGCTGGTTTTCTGTTTCGTGGTTGTTTGTTGGATGCTGATGATTTTTTGGAGGAAGGTAGATGTGAACAAGAGGTAAGGGTGGAGTTCCATCTATGGATCATTTCATCGAGGTTCTGCGCTGGTTGACGGAGTGTTGGAAGAGTGTTGTTGAGGAAATCATCTCTATCCAAGGATTTGAAATGAGATTTTTCTCCCGAGGAGATTGAGTTTGCTTGATTGGTTGGAGTTTGGGTATGCTGGCATGGGATTTGGAAGGAGATCACATTGTGGTCTGACCATGGAACTGGTGTGGATGATAGGCAAATATTCTCGATTAATTCAGATTGAGGGGCAAAGATGAGATCAAGGGCGTTTAACATTATGTTTAACATTTATATCCAACCCATCTGTAACATCATTAGATCCTTCAACGTGAGTTGCATGATTTACGCAGACGATGTCCTACTGTACCTGCCAATATCACTGGATTGCCCGGACCTCACCCCACTAACCAAGTGCTTCAATGCAATATCAGAATGGCTCCTCTCCCAAAATCTGCGCATCCAACATAAGAAAACTGAGGTCCTGTTCATCTCTAGAAATCCGGAATTTACTCCACCTAACCACTTGGAAGTAGACAACGCCAAGCTACAAGTAAAATCAGCCATACGGTATCTCGGAGTCACATTGGATCAGAACCTCAACATGAAGCAGCACATAGCAAAAATAGTAAGAGCGATCTACTTCAAGATCAGATCCCTCAGACACATACGCCCTCTACTCGAGCTGAGCGACTTCCGTACCATCTACCAAGCCCTCATCATCCCTCATTTTGATTATGCAAACGCCATCCTACAAGGACTCCCTCAGGCAACCTTACATCCCTTACAACTCGCCATGAACTGCGCTGCGCGAATCCTCTTTGGAGCACCAAGGAGAGCACATCACACCCCTCCTGATGCAGCTGCACTGGCTCCCCATCCAAGCCAGGATTAGCTTCAAGACCTTAGTGATGACATTCAAAGCCATCAACGGGTTATCCGCCTCTTCAATATGTGACCTTATACAACCACCCACACCCAATAGGATAAGAAGAACCTCTGCAGCCAACATGCTAGCAATACCAAAAGCTATGACAAGATGCGCCATATCAATTTCAAACAGAGCCTTCAGTCTGAGTGCCCCAAGCCTCTGGAACTCCCTACCACCACACATCAGAGCTATCCCCAACTTGAGCCAGTTTAGGAAGGCCTTAAAACACTTCCTCTTCATTAAATACCTCACAGCCTCCCCCGAATCCCAGCCACCATGTATGAGCAACACACAATAACTCCATCTCACATATATACAGTTACCTATTTCAATGTTCCACACATGTAGATAGTTTCCCCTGTTATCCAAGTTTACTGCTCCTGTTCATTGTAATGACCTGACTCTTGTTTATTGTCGGATACTGTTTGTTCTATGTAAACCGCGCTGATCGCAAATAGTGCGGTATATAAGAAATGTAAATAAATAAATAAAATAAATTAAGATGTGTTGGAGAGTTCACCAGCTTGGTATAACCAAGGTCCTTCATTGTATCGAGGAATGTATCAGAGTAACTAGGCTGCAATGAGGTGAGGTTAAAATCTCCAATCAGCCAATTAGGTTTGCTTGGGCTTCCAGGGTTACATGCAAGGTCTATAATGTTGGAAAAATCTTCTGGAGGTGACGGAGCTCTGTAAATAAGATTTATGTTAATATATTTGTTAGCGATAGATATTGTGTCCATGTGCAGGATACTCATTGAGGCTAGTGATTGGAGCTGGAGATTACTTTTTGAAAGAATGAGGACTCCTCCTCCTTTCTGGTTGCTTCTATGACAAGCGTGTATCACATAGCCGTAGGGGATGAGTTGATTTATGATGACGGTATCTGTATCTGATAGCCAGGTTTCTGTGACCATGAGGATATCAAGGTTCTGAGTAGTGATAAGATCTGTGATGGCTGGCCATTTTTTTCGAATAGATCGTGCATTGATGAGAGCACATTTTAAGTTGTCTTGAAGAGGAATGTTTTTAGACTCCGGATTAAAGGAATTGTTAATGGATATATATAGTAAGTGCGAATGCCTGATATGATGTGCATGTGATTGTGTATGGTGGGAGCTGCTACTGTTTCTCCTTCCCAGGCTATGTAGGATAGGGATGTAGCTATGTGTGGGTGATAAGGCTGAAGTGTTTTGGATGATGTCTGCTAAGAGGTAAAAGCTAAATATAGCAAATAAGGATATAGCCATGTTATGTTTAGGGTGATAGGCTAGAAGCAATAGTATATTAATTCAATCACAGTGATAAGTTACTGGCAACAGTACAATGGAGACTAGCACTAATGAGTCTACTGGCAACAGTATCGAGATATACAAGCAGTGATAAGTTACTGGCAACAGTAATGGTTACTAGCACTATTAAGGCTACTGGCAACAATATATAAATTAAGTAGCAATGAGATGCAGTGGCTATACTTGTGAGGCTATACTTGCGATAGACTGCGGGGGATAAAACAATTGTCTGAAGGGAGATGTTAGCTCAGGATCCTGTTGCGTGGAGTCTGTTTGCTGGCGTCAGTCAGTTCGTAGGAGTAAGGCTGAAGCTATGGCTATGTCGTTGGTGAGAGCTCGCTCATGCTGTTGGATCGTTGTTAGAGAGTCCAGGATTAACCGGCCATTAAGCTGCCTGGGCCAACTGCCTAAGGGCCACGCCAAAGGGCCCTCTGGCGAGGCCCGCCAGGCGCAGGCACGCCCGACGGCGCCTTTCTTTTAAAAGGTGCGTTGGCTGCCCCGATTGGGCAGCAGAAGATGGAGGTGCGGCCCTGTATCCCCAGCTGGCTCGATCCCGGCCGGGAGAGCTATGGACAAGCCGGGGTTAACTGCTTTATTTATAAACTTTTAAATGGATGCTTCACCATGGGTTTCTAACTCGCAACATTTACAATGTACTTGCTCCTTGCATCCAAAGCACAATTTTGAACAGGCAATGCAAACTTCCCTAATCACAGCTAGTCTGATCCTCCTTGGTATAGTCTACAGCCTATGGGTTTTCATATGCCATTTAATTCTACAAAATAGGGGCTTAGTTACTAAGCTTCACGGAAATCTCATATTTTATGGCTACTTAATTTACAGCAGGTTAGCGACTCCCTCAGTAACTCAGTACCACAGCTTAGTGACTCCTTGAATAAAAAGGATCATACATACAACCTGTAGTATATAGTGCAAGCTGTGTCACAATAGTCAGAAAGTAACACTTCTCTCATTACTGGATTTTTCTAATTATGAACCAGACTTCGACTTTTTAAGCATGTTTCACAAAAGCAATACTACCTATTGGGAAGAGCCGACTTAATTCGAGTTGTGTCGGTATTCATCTGTTTGCACATGTGCAAACAGATTGGCAAAGATGGGGGGCCATACCTAAATAGCAGGTGGAAGAGCCAGTGAAAGCCCCAGTCTGCTGGCATGAGAGGGGACCCTGCTGGTCTGAAGAGCTGGGCTGCGCCTGGAGACTCCAATGGGAAGTCCTGGGTCTCACAAGCTTGACGAATGCAGCTGTGGCCTGGCTGACAGATGGAAAGGGGTAGGGGTCAAAGAAGGAACTGAAACTTGAAAAAATATAAGAGAAGAAAGCACACAGGAGGGAGGGTAGGGGTGAGAAACCATATGTGCATATGCAAGCACCCCATCCCCACCTTCCATGACTCATGCACACATTCCTTCTTACCCCCCATGACACATGCATGCATCCCCCCAGGGACATCACACAAATGCATGCATACCCACCCCCCATACCCCTCATGTGACACCACCTGACACCCTCCATTACACACACACACACACACACACACGTACGTCCCCCACCTGCCGGATTCTGTCTCACATTGCAAGTGTATACTTTTCAACTTGTTTAATATTAAAGTTCATATTGTGAATTCAAAAACATTGTACTGGTAACAAACATCTGTTACAGCCAACTCTGCACTTGGATGTATAATATAATGAAAAATAGCCGAACTTAGCTACTACAAATATATAGCAAGCTGCTACAAAATTCTACATTCAGCAATACAAATGAATTCTATGAACAGGCTGAATTTACCCCGAGTAGAGTGCTTTCAGCCCTTCTTCTTTGCCTATTCTCATTAACGCATGTAACATTCCACGGTATCTTATTTCTTTGAATTTGGCATCATTCGTTTGACCTTGAACTTGGAGGCGTGTTTTGGTCAAGTCAATGGGAAAAGTGCCTTGAAAAAAAAAAAACAGATTACATTGAAATGGATTTAGAAACAAAATTACCTTCATTGTACAAAATCAATGTACGAACTTGTAGTGAGCTTAAAAAAAAACAACACACACACAAATCTGAACAAGAGGAACACTGAGCAATTCATGTGTGCGTGTGTACAGTCGAAAGAGCTGCTAGCTTTTCAACCAGCTTTGTTTATCCAAACAAACAGTATTTACCCCAGTTACAAATTTAAAAAAACTGGAAGTTTTGGTATGTAGAATGTAGCGCAAAATTTCACTTTCTGAAAGCCATGGTACGGGACCGTTACTGCATGAAAGAATACAAAATAATTTTAGCTCTTCACATGGTATGTGTTAGAAAACAACTTAAAAAGGAGATCTATGCACTAAGTATATTATTGTGTGAGGAAAAACACCCTGGGGTAGCTTTTAATGAAGGCTCATATCCAGGGAATATCTTAATTTTTCATAGCTGCCACCGTCACATTAGAATAGTTTTTTGTAGCAGCAAGTCAAGTATCAGTCTGAAGCATTATAAAAAGAGTTACTTACCTGTAGCAGGTGTTCTCCATGGACAGCAGGATAAGTTCTCAGATATGGGGGATGTCCGTGATGAAGCTCCACATGGGAACCTCTCAACTCCTTTAAGAAACTTTAGAAGTTCTACTGTACATGTGTGTAAATTCCCACCTGCTGCCAGCATGCCTTATCGCCTCAGTCTAGCTAATGCCAGAATACAACTCCAAGGGGACGTGGGAAGGTTGTGAGGATTTATCTGGTTATCCATGGAGAATACTTGCTACAGGTAAGCAATTGTTTTCTCTGTGGACAAGCAGGATAAGTGCTCGCATATGCTATTTCCTAGCTGCTGACTGTCATGAAAATAAAAAAAAGGGTAATTCGGTGTCTCAACAAGCAGACATTTTTTCTTTCCTCCCCAAGAGATCAGCTACTTCCCCTACTCTCCCCTCTTCACTCCCAACTCCCCCCACCCCCTACCTCTGCTACCCTTTCTTCCTTTTCTATGATCTCTGAGGAGGAAACCACTCCTCCTCCAAACTACCTACCTGCTCATCTGATCCTACTCCCACACATCTCCTTGGCTCCATCGCCTCCACTGCAGTCCCCTTCCATCACTCATATTCTCAACATATCGCTCTCCACTGCAACTTTCCCTACAGCCTTCAAGCATGCTGTGGTCACTCCTCTCCTCAAGGAACCCTCATTATTGACCTATTTCCCTCCTCCCCTTAGTTTCTAAACTACTTGAACGTGCCATTGTCTCTTTCCTTTCGAGCCCTTCTGGATTCTCTACAACATGGCTCGCTTACTTTACATTCTACCGAAAAGGTTCTTGTCAAAGTCTCCAGTAACATGTTCCTGACAAAATCCAAGGGCCTTTACTCATTCCTTATCCTTCTTGGCACCTTGTCTTCGCTTGGTTTTAAGGGCTCTGTGTTATCCTGGTTTTCATCTCTCCCATCGCTCTTTCAGTGTTTGTTCTGGTGGATCCTCCTCTACTGCTATTCCACTCAGTTGGTGTACCCCAAGGATCTGTCCTGGGTCCACTTCTTTCTCTATACCCAGTCCCTTTGTGCACTCATCTCTTCCCATAGCTTTCAGGTCCATATTTACACTGACTCCCCCCAGATCTACCTCTCTACACCCAAAAGCTCTCTGGCAATCCAGGTCAGGATCTCTACCTGCCTTTCTGACATTGCTTCTTGGATGTCTTACCACCACTTGAAAATGAACATGGCCAAAACTGAGCTTTAATTTCCCCCCCCCCCCCACACCCAAACCCTCCTCTGTGAATAATGCTCTACTCCTGTCTCCTCAGCTCGCATTCTTTGGGTCGTCAGACTCCTTCTCCATACACATCTCCAACTGATCGCTAAAACCTGCTGTTTCTCTACATCAACAAACTTTGCCCATTCCTTTCTGAATACACTACTAAGACACTTATCCACTCTTTAGTCACCTCCCGACTAGACTATTGTAACCTATTCCTTGCTGGTCTTCCTCTGAATTCTCTCTACCCTTCAATCTGTTCAACACACAGTTGCATGGCTAATCTTCAGCCAGCCTCATCATGCTCATATTATCCCTCTTCTCAGTTCACTTCATTGGCTCCCTATCCATTTCAGAATCCAGTTCAAACTTCTCCTGCTGACCTATAAGTGCATTCACTCTGCAGCTCCTCACTATCTTTCCTCTCATCTCCCCCTACACCTCCCCTCGGGAACACCACTCTTCTGGCAAATAGCAATACAAAAGAAGGGCAAAAAGAGAAGCAAACTCCAGACTTCACCTTTTACCTTGCTGCTTCTTATGCCTGGAACAAACTACCTGAGTCTCTGACCCTTTTCAAATCCAGGCTGAAAGCTCACCTCTTTGCTGCCACTTTCAGATCTTGACTCACCTGATCTCCTTTCCTTAGCACTCCCCCTAGCTGTATCCCATGTCTACAACTGTGTTGTCTGTCTTAACTAGATTGTAAGATCTGATGAGCAGGGACTTGTCTTTTACATGTGTCTGTGCAGCGCTGCATATGTCTTGTAGTGCTATACAAATGTTCAGAAGTAGTAGTAGTATCCTCCAAAGGTGAAATTGACGTTCCTCAAGTGAGTCCAGTCACGCACTTGTGGGTGGAGTCACCACACCAGCAGACTGGAGACTAAGCATGTCATGCTTGATGAAATCAAGGTATATATACTGGTGGCACCTCCCATCAAGCACAGTTACTTACCTGTAACAGGTGATCTCTGGGAACAGCAGGAATAAGTCTTCACATATGGGTACGTCGGTACCGACGGAGCCTGCGCGGGAACACTCCCCAGCTTCCCAAAAAGGAAAGCTTTTGGGAGCATCCCACAGCGCCTGCGCGCTGCCTTCCCGCCTTTCCTAACCAACTCTCCTCAGTTCGAGTTTAAAGCTGAGACAATAGAGAGAGGAAAGGAAAGATAGAAAAGAGATACAACTCCTAGGGGAGGTGGGTGGGTTGTGAAGACTTATTCCTGCGGTTCCCAGAGATTACCTGTTACAGGTAAGTAACTGTGCTATCTCCAGGAACAAGCAGGAATAAGTCTTCACATATGGGGACTCCCTAGCTGAGATGCCTGGGAGATCCCCAAGGATATGAGACCCTGAAAGGGGTCTGTGTCCTCCTATGGATCTCAGGCATCCATCCAGGGAAGGAGGGCAGGAGTTGTTTAAGAATGGAACAGGTGTCTGAGGACAGCCTGACCAAACAAGGCATCCCGGTGGGAATCCTTGTCCAAGCAGTAATGGGCTGTGAAGGTATGAACAGAGGCCCAGGTGGATGCTCGACAGATCTGGTCGATGGACACAGAATTTAGATGAGCCATAGAGGTGGCCATGGCCCTCACATTATGAGCTGTGACATGGCTCTCCAGAGAAAGGTTCTTACTCTGGTAGGCGAAAGAAATACACTGAGCAATCCAATTGGACAGTGTTCTCTTAGAGACTGGAAGTCCCAAATGAGAAGGATCAAAAGCAACAAAAAGCTGGGAAGACTTTCTATGTTGCTGTGTCCTATGTAAGTAAAAAGCAAGAGCTCTTTTACAATCCAGAGTATGGAGATTCCTCTCTGCACTGGATGCATGAGGAGCTGGAAAAAAGACAGGTAGATATACCTCCTGATTATGCCTAAAGTGGTCTCACCTTTTCATCTTAAAGTGTGGATTTGTCCTAAGGACTACCTTGTCATGATGGAACCTTGTATAAGGTGGATTAGCCACTAAGGCCTGCAGTTCACTGATGCGGCGAGCAGAAGTGACTGCAATGAGGAAAATAACCTTCCAGGAAAGAAATTTCAAGGAGGTAGTGGCTAAGGGTTCAAAAGGTGGCTTCATAAGCTGACCAAGAACCAAATTTAAGTCCCATGCCACCGGAGGAGGCCTAATGGGAGGTTTAGTTAAGGTTAGGCCTCTCATGAATCTTGAAATAAGAGGATGAGAGGAGACAGGTTGTCCATTGATGGGCTTAAGGGATGCTGCAATAGCACTCAAATGGACTCTTACTGAATTTGTTTTAAGTCCTGCATTGGAAAGATGCAGGAGATAGTCTAACAAAGAAGTTAAAGGTAGTGCTAGAGGGTCAAGACCCTTTTCAGCACACCAAATGGAAAATCTTTTCCACTTAAAAGCATAGGAACGCCTGGTGGAAGGTTTCCTGGAAGCATGGAGGATATCCTTCACCTGCTGAGAAAGATTCAAGTCTTGAAGGTCTAGGCCTTCAGTAACCAAGCTCTGAGGTGAAGGGACTTGGGGTTTGGGTGCCACAAAGACCCTTCCTCTTGAGACAGAAGGTCTGGAGCAGCTCCCAAGTCCAGGGAGGGGGCTTGGGAGAGATGCAGAAGTAGAGGGTACCACACTTGGCGTGGCCAGCGTGGAGCTATGAGGATCATAGATCCTTGATCCCTCTGGAGTTTGAACAGAGTCTTGGGAATCAAGGGAATGGGTGGAAAGGCATACAGGAAGCCCCGACCCCAATGAAGGAGGAAGGCATCCTTGGCCTGAACTCCCTGACACGGAATTCTGGAACAGAACCGGAGAAGTTTGGCATTCCATGGACTTGCAAAGAGGTCTATGTCCGGGGTTCCCCATTCTTGAAAGATTCTGAGTACCTGATCCATGTGCAGGGACCATTCGTGTGGAAGCAGAACTCGACTGAGTCCGTCTGCCCATGAGTTTTGGATTCCTGGGAGATATACTGCCAGGAGATGGATTTGATGCTCTCTGGCGAAGGCCCATAATCTTAGAGCTTCGTTGCAAAGCGACAGAGCCAGTTCCTCCTTGCTTGTTTATGTAAAACATGGCTACCTGATTGTCCGTATGTATAAGGACTGTCTTGTAGCTGAGGAGGGTATGACAGACCTTGAGAGCTAGAAACACTGCTCGAAGCTCCAAGTGGTTGATATGAAGAGAGGTCTCCTGTGGGGACCAAGTGCCTTGGGTGGAGAGGTCTTGTAGATGAGCTCCCCAACCTGTTTGAGAGGCATCTGTTGTGAGAGTTGCTTGGGGCAACAACTGTTGGAAGGAGGACCCCAGCAACAGATTTTGAGTGGACATCCACCATTGGAGAGACCAAAAGAGACGTTTGGAGGTTGCTATTTGGTCTGATAGAGCTCCTGAAGCTTGAGTCCACTGGGTGGACAAAGTCCATTGAGCTGCTCTCATGTGTAGGCGAGCATAGGGTACCACATGTACTGTGGAAGCCATGTGGCCTAGCAGTTGTAGCATCTCCCTGGCAGTTAAGTGGCTCCTTGACTGAATCTGGGAGGCTAGCTGCACTAGACATTGGCAACAGGCCTGAGGAAGGTAGGCCCTTGCAGTGGTGGTATCCAACCAGGCCCCTATGAATTCCAGGGACTGAGTAGGGATGAGCTGGGACTTTGGGAGGTTTACTACCAGTCTCAGATACTGCAGAATGTGCCTTGTGCGATCCAGGGAAATCTGGGCCTCTGATTGAGATCGAGCTCGGATGAGCCAGTCGTCCAGATATGGGAAGACAAATATTCCCAGAGTGCTTAGAAATGCAGCAACTATTGCCATGCATTTGGTGAACACTCTCGGAGCAGAGGCCAGACCAAAAGGAAGGACTCTGTATTGGTAATGTTTTCCCTGGAAAAGAAAACGTAGGAATTTTCTGTGAGATGGATGGATGAGTACATGTGTGTACGCATCCTTGAGATCTAGAGAACAAAGCCAATCCTGACTTTGAAGGTATGGAAGGAGAGTGCCCAGAGAAAGCATCTTGAACTTCTCCTTGCATAGAAATTTGTTCAATTCTCTGAGATCTAGAATGGGTCTGTATAGGTATGAGAAAATAGGGGGAGTAGAACCCTGACCCTTGTTGAAGAAGAGGAACTTCTTCTATTGCCCCTTGGGCAAGAAGAGTAGTTATCTCATACATAGCTCAAACAAATCAAGCACCCAACACAGCCATCACACAACCAAGTTTCATCCTCACTGCATGTACAACACACACACTTTACCTGATTGCTTGCTGTGATACCACCTTGATTATTAAGATAAGGCGGTTTAGAAATACTGTTAAATAAATAAATAAATCTCCTGACCTAAAAGGTCGAGAAGAGATGTGGGAGAATTGAAGTGTCTCACCATGGTGTGGGGAGGAAGGTCTGATCCTGGAATGGTGAGAGGTTCTGGCTGTGTTAAAGCCAGAAAGGCTAAGTTCTCTAGCATCAAGTCAAAAACCCTGAGGGGGTTGGACTGCTGGGTTACAGCAGCCCCTGTAGACTTAGGCCTGGCCTGCTTAGGTTGCTGACGCTTAGCGGTAAAGCGACCTGTAGAAGATTGTTGGCCAGAAGTGGAAGGAAACCTGCCCTTTTTGAAAAAAAAAGACTTTTTAAAAGTCTTTTTCTTGGCAGGAATGGAGGTAGACCTTGAAAGTCTATCCAGAGCAGAATTCTCTGCATCCATTTGAGTGGCTTTAATTTGCCACTCTTTGCCAAACAGATTTTCACCTGTACAGGGCAGATTTCCTAAGCCATCTTGAACCCAGGGTTCTAAATCAGAAGCCTGGAGCCAAGCAATTCTGCGAGCAGTTATGGCAATGCCTGAGGCTCTACTGGCACTTTCAAAAGAGTCAAAGGCTGCCCTGTTTGAAAACTTGGAGATGTCCTGAGTATGCTTAAGCCACATGCGGAATTCTTCCCTTTTATCTTCTGGAATAAAAGGGAGGTAAGTGTGCAGCTTTTCTGCCACTTCTTTCAGAAACATACCCATATGAAGGCTATATGAGTTGATTCTGGCAATAAGCATACTGGCCTGGAAGATTTTCCTACCAAAAGCATCCAAGGTCCTGCATTCTCTTCCTGGAGGAGCAGAAGAGTGTCTCTTTGTACTCTTTATCCTCTTCATAGCTGACTGCACCACAATGGAATGGTGAGGAAGCTGAGTTTTCTGGAACCCAGGACAAGGAGGGACACGATACATAGTGTCCAACCTGCGAGAATGAGGAGAGAGAGTGAGAGGAGTCTCCCATAAATCAATCATGTGTTCATGAAGAATCTCATGAATTGGTAAGGTGACTGCCTCTTTAGGAGCCCTAGAGTATCCTAAAATATCTAATTTTTTTGCTCTAGGCTCTGATTCAGAGGTTACTGAAATTAGAGAGTCCTTTAGCTACTTCTCTTATGAAGTCTTGAAAGAACAAGTCCTCTGGAGGAGACACTCTTCTTTTTGGAGAAGTCTCCTCAGGAAGGGCTATGGATACTTCAGGAGACTCATCTGATGTATCAGAATCATCAGAGGAATTGAAGTATCGCCTGTCAGGGTGCTCGTCTAATGCTCGATATGCGTATCGAGCGGTATCGACATCGGACGTCCCCGGTACCGGATCGGTACCGAGAAGTAGCCCTGGACAAGGAACCGCAGCAGTCAGTATCCTGGTCGATGTCGATGCTGTCGGTACCGGCATCGGCACTGGTGCCGGTACCGGAGCCGATACCGACAACGGAGCTCGTTGCAGTACCGCCGGCGTCGCAGCTTGAATGAAGGCTGAAATAGCCTGCTGCATGGACAGAACATTCTGATCCATCGACGCCATGAATGCCTGGAGGTCGGTACCGGTAGATTGTGCTGGTACCCCAGAGCATTCTAACAGGTGATCGGTCGAGGCCGTGCCATCAATGTCAACCTGTAACCCCATAGGAGGAGCTTTGGAAGCCGGAGCTTCCCGCCTGGGTTGTTTGGCTGGTGCAGGATCCTCGAGGGCAAGCCCGGAGGCATCTCGATGCTTAGAGGGAGATCTACCCTACGAGGACCTGCTAGGTTTATGTTTGGTTACCTGAGATCCTTCAGGAGAAGACGACCTGGAAGATGTCGATGCTACTGCCGGTGCCTCAGCGGGAAACAGGACATGGAGCTTAGCTGCTCGGTTCTGTAACCCCCGTTTAGACATTAGGGAGCAGGACGGACAATCCGGAATGGAGTGTTCAGGACCCAAACATTTAAGACACCATTCATGGGTATCTGTAACAGAAATAGTACCGCTACACTTAGTGCATTTTTTGAACCCAGAGGTTGGTTTTTCCATGAGGGAAATTTTCTTGTGGGCCCTGAGGCCTTAAGAAGAAAAGTACACCAAGTGAGGAAAAAATAATCAATTTTTTTTTTTTTTTTTAAAGAAAGAAAGAAAAGACCAGCGGTACCAGTCCGGAGTCGGGGAAGGCAGACACGCGACCAAAGAAATAAAATAAAATAAAGAACTTCTTCAGCGGTGACAGGGCTCGACCTGCTGGCTCCACGGCAAAGAAGAACTGAGGAGAGTTGGTTAGGAAAGGCGGGAAGGCAGCGCGCAGGCGCTGTGGGATGCTCCCAAAAGCTTTCCTTTTTGGGAAGCTGGGGAGCGTTCCCGCGCAGGCTCCGTCGGTACCGACGTACCCATATGTGAAGACTCATTCCTGCTTGTTCCTGGAGATCACCCAGTATCCTATTGACAAAGCAGACTCACAAAAGCAACTTTACAATGACCAAAAAGGAACTATATACAGTAAACCTCAGACAGCAGAAAACCCACCCTGCTCCAGAGGAAAGCGAGAGCGCGAGATTGCTTACCACCTTCGAGATCACCTAGCCTGGACACTCCCATCGAGTCACGCCAGGAAACCTTCATCTCAAGTGTAAACTCCATGCTTATACTCCACGGCTGTGCCCCCGACTCCAATATGTGTTGAACTTGAAGGCTGGAGACAGCTATGGAGCCAAGAGGGGGGAAAAAAAAAGCCACACACACACACAACACTATACCCTGGGTGGTATCAGAACTGGACTGGACTCACTCAAGGAATGTCAATTAGCAGGTAAGGCCTAATTTCACCTTCCTTATCGTTCCTCCGGTCCAGTCCTGCATCTGTGTGATGTATCATAGCAATATTAAACATGGGAGGGACCTGCAAGACTGGCCTAAAGAACAAGCGCTCCAAAACATGCGTCCCCTGCTGCTTGAACATCCAACCTATAATGTTTGACTAACGTATACAGAGACGACCAGGTTGCTGCCCTAGAAATATCCCCCAGCGGCACCAATCGCAACTCCAACCACGATGCAGCTTGCGCTCAAATCAAATGTGCTCTCAAACTGATCAGTAACTGCTTGCGACGCAGCAAATATGCTGAGATGGCCCTTTCTCACCCATCCGGAAATTTAGGCCTTTGACACCGCTTCACCTTTTTGTGCACCAAAACACAACTGGTCCAGCCTCTTACAGAACTGTTGCCTTCAAATACCTCCACAACACTCTGACATCCAACCGATGAAGATGCGGATCCTGCAGTGTTCTTCCTGCTCCCAAACACCGGGAGCTTTACTGACTGATTCATATGAAAAGCGGACACCACTTTAGGCAAGAAAGAGGGAACCAGCCTCAGAACCACCTTCTCTTGTCAAAACCAAAAAGGGCTTCCTGCACAACACCGCCTGCAGCTCTGAGATCCATTGCACAGAACAGATTGCTACCAGAAACACCGCCTTTAGCGCAAGATCCTTTAATGTACATGAAGCCAACAGTTCAAAAGGAGGCTCAATTAACACCGACACCACCAGATTGAGGTCCCAAGAAGAAATGACTGCCCTTGTTTCACTGCTTAGAGAAACCTGACCACATACAGATGTGCCGCTACGGATCCACCTTGCACTCTTCCCCAGTAGCAGGAGATTGCCGCAAGCTGCACCTGAAGAGTGGTATAGGACAGCTCCTTTTCAAACCCTGCTTTTAGAAATGCCAGCACCTCTGGCACAGATGTGGCCAGTGGTCGATATTGTTCGAGGACTGGTATGCCAGTTACAAAACACTCTCCACATTCTCACATATGCTAGCGACATCAAAACACCGCCTAGCCCTGAGCAACATAGCAACTACCTGAGATGAGTAGCTTCGACTAAGCAACTGCGCCTGCTCAACAGCCAAGCAGTAAGCAAGAATCGATCCACCTGCAGCATCAGAATGGGACCCTGAGACAAACTGTGTGGCCGAGGCGGTAGCCTCCATGGATGGTCCACTGCCATCCGCACCAAACTGGCAAAGCATGGGCAATGAGGCCAGTCGGGCGTGATCAACAGCATGAGCCCCTGATGTGCCTCTCTATCCACTCATTACTCAGCCTATGAGCACCTATGGCAGAAACACAGAGGAGCCCCTCTATCAGCCACCTCTCTACCAGCGCATTGAGTCCTTTGGACATTAGCTCTCTGCTTCTGCCAAAAAAAGGTGTCACCTTGGCAGACTCTAAATGTCACCATCAGGTCCATAATTGGTTGCCCCTACCGCCAAAGAGAGCAAACACCTCGTCGTGAAGGGTCCACTCCCCCGGGTCCAGACAAACTCTGCTGAGATAAATTGGCCGTGATACTATCCTTGCCTGCTACATGCGCTGCTGACAAGGCCTGCAGATTTGCCTCCGCCGAGGCCAATAACGGCCCCACTTTGTTTTCCAGATTCACACAGCTTGTTCTATCCTGGCAATTGACATATGCTACCGCAGTGGCATTGTCTGAGAACACTCACACTGCTCTGCAGCGAAGGAGAGGATCAAACCGTTGCAATGCCAAGAATATTGCTCTCAACTCGAGACGGTTGATTGACCAAGCTGTATCCTGCACTGACCAACCTCTCTGGCTATTTGACCATCGCAGTGAGCTCCCCAGCCGATCACGCTGGCATCCGTGGTCAGGGTAACCCAGCAGGGACTTTCCAGCAGCATGCCTTTCTGCAAGTTGTCACCCTGTAGCCACCACTGGAGCGATCTGCAGATGTCCTCCACATACGGCAGCGGAAGTGACGGGATGACTGTGTGGACCATCATTGCAATAGGCTCTTCTGCAGTGGCTGCATGTGATCCCGCGCCCAGGGCACGAGCTCTATGGTTGCTGCCATGGACCCCAACACCTGCAAATAATGCCAGGCTGCTGGCAACTACATGCTACAAAACCTGATCTCTGCCTGCAATGCCAGCACCTGATCTTCTGGCAAGGACACTCACCCATCACTGTCTGAAACTTGGCCCTTAGATACACCAAGTCCTGCGTGAGCCTGAGCTGACACTCTGTGAAATTTATCACCCATCTAAGACTGTAGATAAACAACCACTCTTGCCATGACACATACGCTCTTGCTCTTTGACTTTGCCCAGATCAGCCAATCATCCAGGTATGGATGCACGAGGATCCCTTCCGGCCATAGCCCTGCCACAACCACCACCATCACCTTTGTAAACATGCATGGCATGGTGGCTAATCCGAATGGCATCACCTGAAACTGGAAGTGGCCCATGGGCACTGCGAACTGCAGACACTGTTGGTGCTCTTCCCAAATCGTGATGTGTAAGTAGGCTTCTATGAGATCCAGGGAAGTCAAAAATTCTACTTCCCTGACCACCACAATCACCGATCTCAAAGTTTCCATGTGGAATTGTGGCACCCTTAAGCACCAATTGACCTGTTTGAGCTCGAGGATGGGCCAAAAGGTACTTTTTTCTTGGGGAATACAAAATAGATCGAGTATCGACCAAACTCACATTGGTCAGTCGGCACCCTGTGTATGGCTTGAAGGTCTAGGAGTCTTTGCAACGTCTCCTGCACGGCCTCTCACTTCTGAGCCACCTTGCATGGCGAGAGGACAAAAGGCATCTGCGAGAGGGCCCTTCAACTCTAAGGTGTAGCTCTCTCGGATGAGCTCTAAACACACTGATCGGACGTCATTTGCGCTCACTGGATAAAAGTCCTACAGCCAAGCCCCCTACAGGTAAAACTCCTGTGGGAGTGACCCTCGCTTCATTGTGACTTTTTAGGAGCTGTGGGGGATGCAAGAGAAATTCTCTACTGGACCCCTGGAACCTGTCAAAGGACTGTCCCCTTGCCAGGAATCGGCCTGATAGAGTGGTCCGCTTTGCGCTCTGCTCTAAATTGCTGGAGTTTGAAGCTTGCCCTCTCTGAGGCCCAGCCGCCCTAACAGTCTTCTGTTTGACTTTGGGAAGGTGACAGTCTTTGGACTCTCCCAAGTCCTCTACCAATTTCTCCAGATCCTCTCCAAACAAAAAAGGTTCCCCTGAAAGGTTAACTTGCTGAGAAAGGATTTGGAAGAAACATCAGCCAACCAATTCTGCAGCCAGAGATAGCAACGAGCCACTATCACTGCCACCATAATTCCCTTGGCCAGCCCTCTGATCAGGTCATGAAAGGAATCAGCCAAATAAGCCACCCCAGACTCCAACTTAGCCACCTCCGCAGGAGTGGTTGGGACACCCCCAGAGACGCAATGATCCCTTGTATCCAACGCAAACAAGCGTGTGTCATGTAGGCCCCACACATTAAAGCTTGTAATGAGAAGGTGTTGATATCAAAGGCCTGTTTTAGAAGCATCTCCACTTTCCTATCAAGGACATTCTTAAGTGCCGAACTCCTTTCAAAAAGTATAGTAGTCTTCCTTGTCACCATGGACACCGCTGCATCAACCCGGGGCAAACAAAGCAGGTCCTTATCCTTATCTGGGAGCAGGTATAGCAGAGATATCATGCGCATACCCTTCAATGTGGCCTCCAGTATATCCCATTCATCCTGGATCATCCGTTTGATCACCCAGTGCATAGGGAACCCCCTTCTGTGTCTTTCAGACCACCTGGAAGAGTGGATCCTCCAGTGGTTCCTCCTCTAACGGGGCCTCTGTACTCATGCTGAGGACCTTCAATGAATGTGGGATCAATGCTGAAAGCTCTTCCCTTCAAAAGATGCGCACTATATGTGACTTTTCCTCCTGAGGAATCTCACCCGTCTCAATTTCCTCGGCCTGCTCCTTGCTGTCCCTCTTCTTCATAGTCTTCCATGGACTGGAAGGACCATATCTCCCCCCAGGGATCATCCTCCAACTACTAGGGTCCGGCTCATCCTGTGCCCCATCAGCCAAAAGCGCTCCTGGCCCAGCTTGTTTAAGTTCCTTGCCTTATGCTCCTCTCATCTATTGCTTCAGGCAGAAGGCCTTGTGCAGGAGGAGAACAAACTCTTGGAAAAATCCCCCTTGTAACCCCTCCTTGCCGGTCCTTTACCAGCTGGCCCTTCGGGACTTTAGATTAGTTTCCCTGCTTCTTCTTGGGCCACTGCATCTGTGAGGTTTGCGAACCTCCCTCACCCGTTTGTCTGCCCTGCAGGGATGGGCATCATGTGTACTCATAGCCTGCGAAGAGCTGGCACTCCGAGGGCCCCAGCCCTCCAGGAGACTATCTTCCATAGATCTGGACTTTGCCTCACAAGTGCGACAGAATCCAGACCCCACCTGCGAACTGCATGCTAGGCAGGTTGTCTTCAGGGTCCTTTTTTTTTTTTTTTTTTTTTTTAAACTCTGTCAGCAACGAA
Source organism: Ichthyophis bannanicus (assembly GCA_033557465.1). NCBI lineage: Eukaryota > Metazoa > Chordata > Amphibia > Gymnophiona > Ichthyophiidae > Ichthyophis > Ichthyophis bannanicus. Next base: position 334,816,014 of record CM066035.1, read on the forward strand.
GAGAACTCCTGCAGCACTCTGCTTGTCCTGACTAACCTTACTACTTTAAATGACAGGCTTTCTTTCCACCTGCAGCCCAGTAGCACTGAAGTAAAAAAAAAAAAAAAAAAAAAAAAAAAAAAAGACACGACAGATTGGTGGAGATTCAACGGACGCGGGGAAAGCAGACTGCTGTTTTAAACGAAAGTGAAACTAAAATGAAATCCAAAAAGAAAAAAAAAACCACAACAACCGCAGGCTCAACAAGATGGCCTCCGCTCCCTCATGGTGCAGGAAAAACCCCCAGCTCCAACAATGTGTGCTGCCTATCTAGCCCCCCAATGCTGCCAACCAACAGGCACTCACCACACTTTATTTTCCTTCGCCAGCCCTCCTGATGAGATGCTCAGCTTCCCAGAGAGCTTTGGTGTCACTGGGAATGCCCTCAAGACTTACTGTCCATTCTCCCTGTTCACCGCAGCTCAGCAGTGGGAGGAGGGGGGGAGGGGGCCTCAGGCATAATCCTCTCTCAGCAGAGGAACGCCCGCTGTCAGACTGCAATCAAACGCCCGGTATGCTGCCAGTTTCATACAGAGCAGCCAGCCATCCCGGACATCAACATGCCTTCTGCTCCTTTTTTCCCCCCCACTTTATTAAGCCTATCCCAAACCAAGGAACCAACTAATTTAGACAATCTGCTGTTCCTGTGCCTAAATTTCAATAAAGGGGAAACCCAGTAGTATCTTTCCTAGAACCCTAGGTTCCTAATCTGTTCCTTCAGCGAGTCCTTCTGTGGAATCACCTTATCCTAGCTGCTTGGAGACAGATACTGGTTGAGGTGAAAGGTGCCACTGGTATGCATACCCTGATGTCAAACATGACATGCTCAAGCTGCTGGTGAGGTGACACTACCCACAGGTGTGGGATTGGACTAGAGGTACAATAAGGAAAATGGGCATTTCTAATAGTTTTGGTACATGTAAAAAAGGCAACATGTACCAAAAAGAGAACTGGGCCTAGGAAGATCAATTGGGTTCTAATCCCCAAACAAAGTCTGAAGAACGGATTGGCCTAAATCTACTGTTGTGGTGTCAGAAGTCCCTTTCCAGATAGTAATAGAATGTGCGGACAGCACACCAAGTGGCAGCTCTTCAAATCTCTTCTATAGAGGCTGAGCATAAGTGGGGCCCCTGACGCAGCTATGACTTGGACATTATGAACCATGACAATCCTCAACAAGATCTGCTTGGGAGTAAACAAAGGATATGCAATGTGTCAGCCACACAGCAATTTTGTTGATGGTACCCCCCTGTGGACTTTAGTCCACTCTGGATTGAAAGACAAAGCTCTCTTGCAGTCCGTGTGCAATGCACTTTCCATTCTAAGCGCGAGATCTTGGGAAAATGCTGGAAGGATGATTAAGGTCAAACTCAGACACCACTTAAGGAAGGATGAACAGCAATTATTGAAAAATTTCATCAAGGACAGATCTGCTACTAGAGACTGGAGCTCGCTAACTATGTGATGAAGTCACCACCACCAAAAACAAAAGAGACTTAATGGTCAGGAACTTCAGAGCACAGGTATCTAGCAGCTCAAAAGGGAGTTTTATCAGTCAAGTAACACACTACACTGAGGTCCCAAGACACGGTGGAAGGCTTAAAAGTTACGACCCCCTTACTCCTTGCTTGTTAGTGTAGTAGTATATTGCTATCTGGTTGTCTCTGAATCATGACAATTTTGTTAATCAACTGTTCTTGAAAGCCTTTCCAGGAAATTGATCCCAGAGGCTTGTGGGTGGACCACAGCTCCTGAATGTGAAACCCCATCTACATGGGCTCCACAGACAACTTTGGACATATCTGTATAGAGAGGAATTTGAATTGGTAAAATTTTGGTCAGATTAGAATTATCCACCTACCTGAAAAATGTCTGAGCCTTTGAAAATCCTGTTTCCCTGTGTGCTCAGAGTCCACAGACTGTCTCACATCAAGATGTGCCAAGTGGGTAACATGAATTGCTGAGGCCACGTGGACAAACATTCTCAATATGTTTCTCTCCGACATCTGCAGACTGTTGTACTTCTTCTATGATCGCCAACAAGGGGGCCAAGTTTTGTGGAAAGGCAGCTTTCACCAGAGTCGTGTCTGCTGTTGTTGTTGTTGTTAAGTGCCGTCGAGTCGGAGTAGACTCATGGTGACCCTCTGGATAGCTATCCTAAATTGTGTTCGGTTTTCAGTCAGGCGGCTCATTGTTGACAGACTGGTACCCGTAGCTGCTTTTATTGTATCGATCCATCTCATTGCTGGCCTTCCTCTTTTGCGTTGACCTATCTTGCCAAGCATGATGTCTCTCTCTAATGATCTCTCTCTTCGCATGTGTCGTCCAAAATATGAAAGTCGAAGTCTTGTCATCTGAGCTTCTAAAGAAAGCTTAGGTTTGATCTCCTCTAGTACCGACTGGTTTGTTCTTCGGGCAGTCTATGGTATACACAGTATTTGCCGCCAGCACCATAATTCAAAGGCATCAATTTTCTTCCTGTCTTTTTCACTGGCCAGCTTTCACATCCATTTGATGTTATTGAAAATACCATGGCTTGATCAAGTCAAATCTTTGTATGGAGAGAGACATCTCTGCTCTTCAGAATCTTATCTAGATCTTTCATAGCCATTCTGCCAAGAGCAACTCGTCGTCTGATTTCTTGACTGTTTGTTGCTTCTTTATTGATTCAAGTAGGTTAAAGTTGTTCACGATTTCAATTTCTTCTTCTTCAACGATGAACCTGTTGATTATGCCAGTTGTCATGATCTTTGTCTTCTTTACGTTAAGGTGCAGGCCCATTTTGAGACTATGTTCTTTGATTGTGAGAAGCAAATGTTTCAGATCATCTTCACTTTCAGTCAGTAATGTGGTATCATCAGCATAGCGAAAGTTGTTCATGAGTCTTCCACCAATCTTCACACTTCTGTTGTCTTCATACAATCCTGCTTCTCTCTGATGATTTGTTTTGCATATAAAATTAAACAGATAGGGGGAAGTATGCAGCCTTGTCTTACACCTTTGCTTATTTTAAAATCATTCTGTTTCTCCTTGTTCCATTCAAACTGTTGCTTCTTGATCAATGTTCAGATTGTGCAAGAGTACGATTAGGTGTTCTGGTATATCCATGCTTCTTAATGTGGCCCAGAGTTTCTCATGGTTTACACAGTCAAAAGCCTTGCTATAGTCGATAAAGCACATATAGATATCCTTTTGGTATTCTTTAGTCTTTTCAAGGATCCATCTCACATCCGCAATGTCTCTCATTCCTCACCCTTTCCTGAACCCTGCTTGCACTTCAGGTAGTTCTTGTTCCAGGTATGCTTGTAGTCTCTTTTGAATAATCTTCAGTAGAATCTTGCTGGCCTGTGGGATCAGAGCGATTGTGCGATAATTTCCACAGTCAGTTGGATCACCTTTTAGTATTGGTATAAAACACAGATCTTTTCCAGTCAGTTGGCCATGATGTTGTCTTCCATATTTCTTGGAATAACCTTGTAAGTATGGTAACAGCTGCATTAGATTGCTGTAATACTTTTATGGGAATGCTATCAATGCCTGGTGCTTTGTTCTTTGATAAGGCTTTCAATGCTGCTTCAACGTCTTCTTTCATCACCAATGGTTCCTGATCATAAGGTACAGGTTGAAACGGCTGTTGGTCCACTTGATCTTTATCATATAAAAACTCTGTATATTCCTTCCACCTTTTCTTAATCTTCTCAGCATCATTCAACATAGAACCTTGAGCATCTTGTAACATTCCAGTTCGAGGCTGGAACTTTTTCTTTAACTTGTAGCTTTAGGAAAGCCGATCTTTTTCTTCCTCGAATAGTTTCTGCTTCTATTTCCTTGCATGAGTCGTAGTACTTTTCCTTGTCCTGTCTTGCTGCATGTTGGAAATCTCTGTTGAGTTCTGTGATTGTCTTTCTTTCTCCTCTGGCTTTAGCTTCTCTGCGTTTCTGGGCAATTTTCAGAGTTTCTTCCGTCATACATTTTGGCCGTTTTTTCTTTTTCACCTTTTGTAGAGACTTCTCGCTTTCTTCCAACACAACCTTCTTGATGTCATTCCATAACTCTTCTGGAGCTCTGTCATTTGTATCTAAAGCAGCAAATCGATTTTACAGGCAGTCTTTAAATTTCAGTGGTATATTCTCAAGGTCATATTTTGCTGCATTCATGAGTGGTTTGCTCTTTTTCAACTTTAGCTCGAGTTTGCATACTAGTAGTTGATGATCTGTACCACAGTCAGCTCCAGGTTTTGTCTTTGTTGATGTTACAGAGCTTTTCCATCGTTGACTTCCGCATATGTAGTCAATTTGATTTTTATATAATCCATTGGGTGACGTCCATGTGTACAGTCACCGCTTGTGTTGATGGAAGAAGGTGTTTGAGATGAATAGATCGTTGGTCTTGCAGAATTCCAAGTCCATATTTTCCAACTACTTTGCCTTCTTCTTTGTTGCCGTTTGTGTTCCAGTCACCCATGACTATCAGGATATCCTGTTTGCATGTTCTGTCAATTTCAGCTTGTACTTGTTCATAGAACTCAATTTCATTCTCTTCTGCAGCTGTTGGGGCATATACTTGAATTATAGTTGTGTTGATAATCTCTATTTGTCTACGAGGAATGCCTAAGCGTTCGCTGATTGCATTGTATTTCATAAAAGTTCTTGCAGGTTTCTTCTTTATTATAAATGCAACACCATTTCTTCTTTGTCTTTCATTTCCAGCATAGTAGACCATGTGATCATCTCATGCAAAGTGCCCGATGCCAGTCCATTTCAGTTCGCTGACACCCAACAGATCAAGTTGTACACGTTCCATTTCATTCTTGACCACCTCCAAACTTCCCTTGGTTCATGCTTCGTACGTTCTATGTTCCAATGTGTAAGACATCTTTACAGCTTCTGACTCTCATTTCTTGCGCAGCTACATCAGCAGTCAGACGTCCCGAGGGCTTTGATCCAACCACATCATAAATGCTGGTTTTACTCTGAAATGGCTTCAATTCCCCAGTAGCAAGTTGCGTGCCTTCCGACCTGGGGGTCTCATCTTCCAGCACAATTTGTTTTGTTGTAACTATCCATTGGGTTTTCATGGCAAGATACAGAAGTAGATTGCCGGGCCTTACTTCCGCGCAGTTTAAGTTTGGTGTTGTTGCCGTTGTCACAGAAATGTGATCCTCCGCTGTCAACACTATCCCATTCTGCGGTTGCCCAGATGGGTGGTTTGTCTTGGTCTGGCACCTCAGCTGAGACCTGTCCATCTTGGGAGATCCTGCCAGTAGTTAAAACTACCGATAATTTAGCTCTCTGCATCACTGATGCACACACGCCCTCACAGCACGACAAGCTGCAAACCAAGTGAGGGGAGTCATGTCTAGCAGAGCTCAGATGAATTCCAATTGGTATGACAGACTTAAGTTTGACTTAGGATAATTGACAAACTTTAGTAGCTGTAGCACCCAGATGGTGATGTGTATGGATTCTTAATTACAATTTTGAGACTGTGCTTTAAAATGTTAGTTTAAAAAAAATTGTTATACAAAAGGTCAAGCTTCTAGCATTTTAAAATCTCTGTAAACACAGAAGTGTTAAGTCTCAGAAATGACAATTAATGACTTACCACATTCAGCAGTTACAGATGCTAAACCTCCATAAACAAATGGCTTCCAGTTAAGAGCAGACATTTTGACCAAAAAAGTGTTCTTTTCTGCAAAGAAAGGCAGACATTTAATTGGCATTGATAAAGCGTAATTACTCATCTGCAACACGTGATCTCCGGGAACAGCAGAATTTAGTCTCACACATATTGGGTAACGTCGGTACCGACAGAGCCCACGCAGAATGCTCCCCAGCATCCAATAGGAAAGCTTTTGGGAGCATCCCACTGTGCCTGCGTAGCTGCCTTCCTGCTCTACCTCCTCAGTTGAGTTTGTAGTTGAGATAAAAGGAGAGAAGAAGAAAAAGAAGAAGAAGAAGACGACGACCTACAACTCCTAGGGGAGGAGGGTGTGTTGTGAAGACTAAATACCTGCTGTTCCCAGAGATCACCTGTTACAGGTGAGTAACTATGCTATCTCCAGGAACAAGCAGGAATGTAGTCTTCACAAATGGGACTCCCTAGCTCAGAGATGCCAGAGAGATGACCTCGGAGTGAGCTGTGGATCACAGGCATAACTAACTAGGTCATGTATCCTCCAAGGATGTCTTGTATTGAAACCCGGGACAGAGGGTAGGAGTTGATCTAAGTCTGAAAGAGATGCTGGAGAACAGCTTGGCCAAACAAGGCATACCAGTGGGAGCCCTTGTCCAGGCAATAGTGAGCAGCAAAAAAGAGTGGACAGAAGACCAAGTTGCTGCTTTGCATATCTCATCAATCGCTACAGAGCATAGATTTGCCATAGAGGCAGCCATAGCCCGAACATTATGTGCAGTGACATGACCCTCGAGACCTTCCATAAGCAAAGGAGATGCAATCTGCTAGCCACCTGGAGAGAGTTCGCTTGGATACTGGCAACCCCAGGTGACTCAAGTCAAAGGTGATGAAAACTTAGGAAGCTTTTCTGTGCTCTCAAGTTCTCTGGAGATAAAAAGCCAAGGCATGTTTGCAATCCAGAGTGTGAAGAGTTGCCTCTGCCCTAGAGGAATGAGGTCTAGGAAAAAAAGACAGGAAAGTAGATTGACTGGTTCAAATGAAAGGGCGAGACCACCTTCGGCATAAAGTAAGGATGAGTCCTAAGGACTACCTTATCATGGTGGAATTGTATATAAGGAGGATCAGCCACCAAAGCCTGGAGCTCACTAATGTGTCTTGTTGAAGTGAGAGCAATAAGGAAGGTGACCTTCCATGTGAGAAACTTCAGAGAAGTAGGAGGTTCAAAGGGCAGCTTGAGAAGCTGTCCTAGAATATTAAGATCCCATGCCACTAGAGGGGGCTTAATGGGAGGTTTGGTTAATAGAAAACCTCTCATGAAGCATGCTACAAGCAGCTGAGAAGAGATGAGTTGACCATCTAAGGGCATGTGAGAGGCAACAATTGCACTTAAGTGTACTCTTACCGAATTGGTTTTGAGTCCAAAAGACGACAGGTGGAAAAGATACGCAAGTAATGCATCCACCGGAACTTGAGAAGGGGTTAAGCGCCCTCTGCGAACACCAAAGAGAAAATCTACACCACTTGAAGGTGTAGGAGTGCTTAGTGGAAGGTTTCCTAGAAGCTAAAAAGGATATCCTTAACCTGTTGAGAGAGGTTAATGTCCTGGAACACTATGCCTTCAGCCTGTAAGATGGAGGGACTCCGGATTGGGATGGAGCAGCATCCCTTCCTCCCGAGAGAGGAGATCTGGAACAGACTCCAGATCTACAGGTTGAGCCCGAGACAGACGTAGGAGAAGATACCACGGTTGTCATGGCCAGCGTGGGGCTATGAGTATCATGTAGCCCCTGTCTCTCTGGAGTTTGAAAAGTGTTTTGGGAATTAGAGGAATGGGAGGGAAGGCATATAGGAAGCCTTGACCCCAGTGGAGGGGAAATGCATCTACCTGCTAGCTCTCTGGTGCAGGTGCGAGGAAACTTGGCATTCTGAGGGCTTGCAAACAGGTCTATCTCTGGGGTTCCCCAGATCTGAAAAATGTGAGTGACCTTGTCTGCATGGAGAGACCACTCATGGGGTAGAAGGACTCGATTCAGTTTGTCCGCCAAGACACACCACAAGTAGGTGAATGTGAAGCTGTATGGCAAAAGATCACAGATGCAGGGCCTCGCTGCAGAGGGTCCAAGAGCATGTTCCACCCTGCTTGTTCAAGTAGAACATGGCTACTTGATTGTCTGTCTGGACTAGAACTGTGCGGAATCGAAGATGGTCCTGGAACACAGAGCATTGTGAATGGCTCCGAGTTCCAGCAGATTTATGTGGCGTTGTGACTTCTGATGAGACCAAAGCCCCCGAGTGGAGAGATTGTCCAGATGAACTCCCCAGTCTAGTTTGGACGCATCCATCTTCAGGGTACATTGATGTGCTGGCATCTGAAAAGGTGATCCTCCCAGGAGGTTTTCTGGGGACTGACACCACTGGAGACAAGATTAGGCGGGTAGAGACCATTATTTTGTCTCCCAGAAGACCCGATGCCTGAGACCACTGGGAAGCCAGTGTCCATTGAGCTGCGCGCATATGTAGACAAGCGTATGGAACAACATGCACCATTGATGCCATATGACCCAGATGTTGTAGCAATTCGAGCAGTGAAGAAGTTTGAGGCATGCCTGAGATGCTAACTGATTGAGTCTAGCACAGCGGGGTTGAGGCAGAAATGCCTTTTGATTTTTGAGTGTCTAAGAGAGCCCCTATGAACTCTAGAGTTTGAGAGGGAACGAGTTGGGACTTTTGAAAATTTTATTATAAAATCCAAGTGCTGCAGCACTTGCATGGTGCACAAGAGGGAAAGACAGTCGTCTAAGTAAGGGAAGACAAATATCCCAAGAGTCCGTAGGAATGCGGCTACTACCGCCATGCACTTTGTGAAAATTCTTCAGGCAGAGGTGAGGCCGAAAGGCAGAACTCTGTATTGATAATGTCTCCCTTGAAACATGAAGTGCAGAAACTTTCTGTGCTGTGAGTGAATACGTATGTGAGTAAATGCCTCCTTTAGATCTAGAGAACAGAGCCAATCCTGACTCTGGAGATAGGGGAGAAGGGTGCCTAGGGAGATCATTTTGAATTTCTCCCGTAGTAGGTACTTGTTCAGTTCTCTAAGGTCCAGGGTGGGCCTGTACCCTCCTGTTTTCTTTGGAAGGAGGAAGTATGGAGAATAAAAGCCCATTCCCTGCTGGGATGGTGAAATCTCCTCTATTGCACCCTGAAGAGAAGGGAGATGACCCTTTGCAACAGAGCAGTGAGCGAGGGCTGAAAGCGGAACGCTATTGGAGTCGTCCGGAGGGGTCGATTTCATAGATGAAGCTTGTACCCCTCCCGTACCATGGACAGTGTCCACTGCTCTGATGTGATAAGTTGCCACCTGTAGGCAAAGTGACAAAGTCTGCCGGGAATGTGGATAGGTTCTGGAATCTCCAGAGGCAGAATGGCTATGTTCTCCAGAAAGGAGTCAAAGACCCTGAGGAGGCTGGGTCTGCTGAGGTGGCTGTGACAGGAGTCTGAGCCTTCTTTTGCTGTTTTGATGGCTGCTGCCCATTCTGAGGAGCATAGTGTTGACACTGTACAGCAGGGGTGTAAGAAGGATAGTACTTATTATTGAAAAACGCTCTTTCTTCGCTGCTTTTCCCCTAGCTGGGTTGGCAGTAGATCAAGATAGAATCCGAGAACACCACTCTTAATAGACAGAGGCCTTGCCCTGCCAACACTTGCCGAAAAGGTTTTCACCAGTGCAAGGGATATTACCCAGCTTATCTTGAACCCATTGTTCAAGATCCAATGCTTGGAGCCAAGCAATCCTGCGTGCACCGATGCAGTCAAAACAGTCAAAAGTTGCCGTGTTAAACTTTGAAACATTTTGAGCATGCTTTACAAGGGTGAGATAATCCACTCTTGTCATCAGGGAGAAGAGGAGCCATTAACTCCAAATCCCTAGCCACCTCTCTATGGAACATACCCATATAGAGTATGTAGGAACTGATCCTGGCCGATAACATGGAGGCCTGAAAACAACGTCAACCAAAAGGCATCAAGGGTTCTCGAATCCTTACCTGGAGGGTTCGAGGAATGTGTCTTTAGCACTCTTTATTCGCCGCATTGCCGATTCCACCACCATGGAATGGTGCGATAATTGCATCTTTTGAGAACCGGGACACTTCAGTACCCAGTACATGGTATCGAGTCGTCGGGTATGTGGAGAGATGGTAAGGGGTGTCTCCCACATACGAAGCATAAGATCGTGAAGTAAGTGATGAATAGGGAGAGTAGCAGCTTCCTTCGGGGCTGTAGGGAATTGAATAATTTCAAGTTCTTCAGCCCTAGGCTCTTTCTCCGAAGTCACAGTTATGGACAGAGCCTGAGCAACATCACGAATAGTCTTGGAAAGACATGTCCTCCGGTGGGGACATGCAACATTGTGGAGACAGATGGGTCTTCCGGGAGAGTTCTCATGTCCTGGGTATCGACTGATTCGTCATCCGATGAATCGGAGTTCGATGATTCAAAGTATTGACGGGTAGGGTGTTCCTGCTCTGCACATACTGGATAACAATCAAAACCAGTAGTTGAAGCTTGCGGTGCCGGAACCTCAGTGCCGGAAACTGATTTGAGGGCCGGCTTGGGCGGTAGTGAGGTAAGTGGCAAAAATGTTGATGCAGGTTGTGTCTCGGCACCAGAGCCGGTACTGATGCCCGAGGGATAGAATGTAAAGGCTTTACTGGTATGGAGGCTGCCAGTAAGGCCACTAAGCTCCGCTCAATGGCCAGGATACATTGATCCGGTACCGAAACAAGTATCGGCAAGCTGCATGGAATTGCGGGCCACAATCCTTGAGCATGGCACCAGGAGCTTTCCGGAGGTAGAGGCCTCGGGAGCATCCTGGGACCCCACTAAGGCTTTGGAGGCAAGGTAGTCCCGCCGGGGATGTTTAGTCGGTGTGTCCCCCTTCATGGCAACGCCCAAGGCATCTCTATGCTTAGAAAGAGATCTACCCTTGGAGGGCCAGCCAGTCTTCAAAGACGACCTAGGTTTTGATACCTGAGATCCTTGGGAGGAAGATGAAGCTCTCAATGACGTCAAATGCTAAAGATATTGCATTGGAGGCAGCTTTGCAGCTTGGTTCTGTAGACCTCTCTTTGTCATCTTCCTACAAAGAGGACATGCTGATGGTTGATGATCCAATCCTAAACATTTTAGACACCAGTCATGGGTGTCTGTGGCTGAAATAGTACTGCCACATTTGGAACACTTCTTAAAACCACTGATGGTTTTTCCATTTCGTCTGTGACAAAAGAGGAGGCCTAAGCCTAAGATGGCATTGATGCACCTGAAGGAAGATTAAATTCTTTCCCTCACAGAAGATTTTTTTTTTTTTTTTTTTAAAGAAAGCACCGACAGGTGTCGGTACCAGCGTCGGACGGGAAGGCAGACGCAACCACAAAAAATAAGGACGGACAAATTTTCTGCGGTGACAGGAATTGCTTCTTGTCAGTTCCGCGGAAAACAAAGAACTGAGGCGGGAGAGCAGGAAAGGTAAGAAGGCAGCTATGCCGGCGCAGTGGAATGCTCTCAAAAGCTTTCCTATTGGACGCTAGGGAGCGTTCCCACATGGGCTCCGTCTGTACCGACGTTACCCCATATATGAAGACTACATTCTTGCTTGTTCCTGGAGATTATGAAGTTCAATTTAAAAATGTTGAACGACATGATTTCAACATATATAAATACCAAGACAGAAAGCCAAGTTACCTACCTTTGGTAAGTGCACCCCATAGAGAGCAAGATTCAAGTCTTCCTAAGTGGGTGATGGCAGAGCCCAGCACAGTAAAGTGCTTTTCTAGCTTCAGCTAATTTCTGGAAGCTTTCAGTATCTCAGCCATGCATATATCATATTTCTGCAGAGGCCTCTCTTTGTTGCTTTACAGTTTGAATACAAATGTTAGAAGTGAGGAGATATGAAAACTTGAATACTACTGTTCACAAGAAAACCTGTTAAAGGTAAAGGTATATGGGGACAAATTTAAATGAGCTCAATATCCTTCCTGCTTTGGAGGAAAAGCAAGAGAGGAGATACTGCACGGAGGTATTTAAACATCTCTATCATAAATGCACAGGAGGAGAGCCCCTTTCAATTGAAAGAAAGCTCGGCAACGAGGGGGCATAGGATGAAGGTGAAAGGGGATAACCCAGGAGTAATATGCAGAAATATTTCTTTACAGGAAGAGTGGTAGATGCATGGAATAATCTCCCAGTAGAGGAAGTAGATATCAGGACAGTATCTGAATTCAAGAAAGCATGGGACAAACAGAGGATCTCTAAAGGGAAAAAAGGGAATACTGTATAGTAATTGGTATGGAAAGGCAAACTGGATAGGCTATGTGGTCTTTTTCTGCGGTCATGTTTCTATGCAGATTTTATGGGACAGAAATGGGATCTAGGGCCTTATCACACCACATTGCAAACTCCTTCCACTTAAAAATGACAAGACCATCTAGTGGAGTCTTCTAAAAGCCAGAATGCCCTACAATACACTATCTGGCAGATTCAGGGCAACTGTGGTTATCCTTTCAACATCTGGGCAGTGAAGGAGTGGGACCTAATGTTGGATACAACATAGTCTCCCAAGTCTGCATGATCAATGTTGGAGAATTACGCAGTCTGGCTGGTCTCCTTATGGACAATTCATAAACTTGCCTTAGCCAATATGAAGCAATGAAAATTAGTTCCTTGTGCTTATGAGTTTTAGGAGAGTTTTTGCCGAGAGCAGAATCAAAGGATACACAAGACCTTTCCCCCAGTCTATAAAGGCAGACATCTGAGACATCTTTGCCGCAAGTCCCCATCTTGGATCCGTACAGAGGGACTTTTCTGTTCTGAGAAAATGTGAAGAGATCTACTGCAGATATACTCCACATGCAAAAATCATCTATACTAAAACTGAGTCAAGACACAAGTCGTGGTGTTGGAGTATATAATTCAGTGTGTCTGTTTGGGCATTGCCTTTCCTTGACATCTCTTAGGGTCATCCTGTGAAATATAACTCGGTACCACATTGACAGTTTCCCCAAAATAAGCAGTAAAAACTCCCCCCTCCCAGTTTGTTGGAGAGATAACTGATTTAACACAGCTGTTATGCCAGGAAATTTATCTGATGAAAAATCTCATGGCTTTTCAGGGGATTAAAGGATGGAACAGGATACACACTAGATGTTTTTGTCTTCAATGTCAGTCCACTCTTTACTTTATTCTCATCTCTCCTGTTTTTATTGTAGTTCTATTTATTTTATTAGTTTTTAGATTTTTAAGTTGCTCTGGTACTGTGTAACACAGTGGTATAAGAAAGTTAAACAAACAGACCAGAGAACCAGAGTGTGAAATCCATCTATATGGGCAACCCAGTCTAATCTGTTGCAAGAACAATTTGTACAGGAGAAATCTGAAAAGGAATTTTTAGTCAGATTCAAAAATCAGTCCATTCATCAGAATAGAAATCCTTTAGAGGTTTGGTCATGCAGACATCATCCCATATCATCTGGTTGACTTGGATCCACTAAACAAGGTCCATAGAGCCTGTCTTAAGATGTGCCAGGGGAGTTGAAGATGGTTGGCAACATGGTGTCAACAAGACACACATGTCCCAAATCTCCTGTACTGCGGAGACCAGAATGGTGATTTTCAGCAAGAGAAAAGCTTTTGCTAGAGTTGTGTGTCTATGACAGCCAATTGAGGCGATGGGCTCAAATGTGATTCTGGATAATTTATTGTGGATTATAGTGACTCCACTGCATGGTTGATTATGTGCATAGACCTCTGAGCTTCTTCTTGAGAAGGATTCTTGATCAATCCATACATGGAAACATACACTATCCATTTGTGTAGGTTCATAGCTACCATGGCTAGACGTTTTGAAAAACAAATTTGGAGCATTTAGGTCAAAGGCCAGGACATACCATTGGTAGTGACAGATTATGTTAGAGAACAGAGATGCTTCTCATGACTGGACTATCTTCTAGGAAGGGAGGGGGCAAGGCTAAATATTTTAATGTTTCTTTTATACCGCTTTTCAAATACCAAAGTGGTTTACAGTGAACATGAACCGTTTACAGAAAACATTGGGAAATGGGGAAAAGTATGAATATAAGTTATATTAATATAAATATGTACAATACTTATAATCATAGTAATTAGAGATAATTATTTTATGGGAAACATGAGTGTGTTAGTGGTGGGAAATTTCTTGGGACATGAATTTATTGGGTGCGTTTACTGAGAGATGTTTGGGGAAGAAGAGGTTACAGAGATAGGGGGGATTAGTATTGGATTCAGGGGAGGTCATTTAGGTGTCAGTTCCAAAGAATTCTTGGAAGAGGTACACTTTTAGTTTTTCAGAAGTACATCTTCAGGTCCATATAACAAATCAATCAATCTCATGTCTAAACCAGGAAAACCAGAGTTAAAATATGGAACTGTTTCAGACTTCAATGATGGGGTTTAATTATGTTTATGTTTATGTTTAATTTCTTGATACCGCTCAGGCCGAAGCATCAGAGCGGTTTACAATACGATTTAATTTTTAAGAAAATACGAAAAGAATGCCATATATGAGATAGGACAGAGTGAGAGACAGTGATAGACAAAAGAACAGAAGAGAGAAGAAGGAAGGAGAACAGCAGGTTACAGCCATGATATTACAGCATATGTCCTGAAATATATTTTACTCACACGCCACGGCTCCATGCCTAAGGGCCACGCCAAATGGCCCTCAGGCGCGGGCGCGCCTCAGGAGCGGCGGTATTTGGCCCGTTGGAGAGGGCTGCTGAGGGCTGCTGATTGGCAGGTGCAGGAGGTGAGGAGGAGCTCCCGCTCACTCCCTCCGATGAAGTGTGCTGCCCCTCGATCTCATCTCGTGCCTCAGGAGCGGCAGTATTTGGCCCGTTGGAGAGGGCTGCTGATTGGCAGGTGCAGGAGGTGAGGAGGAGCTCAAGATCCCTGAACAAGCATTTATGCTGAAACATTGATGTCTGGTGGTGAATCACATGAGTGTGACTGACAGCTGAAGAAAAAGGGGAAACTATTTAGCTCCAAGTGAGCTCTAAATACTCATCTTTTGAATGCTTTCTGGATGCTGCTCGGCTCACATGCTGGGAAACTACATGAACTCTAAAGTTGGACAAGGTCTTAAGCTAAGTATCCATGCTGGTTTTTCATATATTTAAATATCAGTGGATGATTTTTTAGTTCCTCTGGACAATAAAATATTCTTGTAAAAGAATTTAGTCCCAGAGACAGAAGATATACAAAGGACTTTGGAGGTCAGCTTTAATTGATCCTATAATAACCCACTGATATCTCCTAGAAGTCCCATTAATATAGTAAGGTTTTTGGTATATCCTAGTTTGTTTTCAGTTTTAGTGGGGTTTCCTAAAGGAGGCCTTGACAAAACTGTGCTGATTTAGGAGCCAGTTCTCATGACCTCCTCCTGCCCTCCTCCACGGTTCTCACTTTCTCATGTTCTCAAGTCTCAGATCAGCGCCAGAGTTCCTAAACCGTGCATCATCTTTTGATAACAGCTATAGCTTCAAATAAGTGTGTGTGCATGCTGCAGAGCCAGGGAGCTTGTATGTGCACGCTGCAGAGCCAGGGAGCTTGTATGTGCACATGTGTATGTAGTGTGCAGCTGAGGTGCATGTCTGTCCTATACAGTTGGGGTGCCTGTGTGTATTCTTTACCTTTCAGTAAACAGGCATTGTGCCCCTTTTTGTCAACCTGCATTCATCCTTTTAACCTTGCACTCTTCTTTCCCCCCTTCTACTGTTCCCCTTCCAGACTCTCTCTCTCCCCTTCCCCCACCCCCTCCAGAACACCTATCCCCCTATCCTTGATGTCTAACTTTTTAAAAGAGACTGGCCCTTTAAGATTCTGTAGGTCTCCCCTCCCCTCCTATCTGCATGATCATGTACTTCCCCTACTGTTCTACCTGCAGGAATCTGATTTCCCATAGACAGCATGCATCTGTTCTGCAATCATGGCTATCCACTCTTCTGCCCAGGGAGATAGGAGCCCCACCAGCAGCCAGGGCTGGTCCCCATCACGACTGCAGCCTTTGGAAGCACTTCAGCCTGCAGGGGTTGGGATCCCCGTGGGCAGCCAAAGCCAGTCCCGATTTTCAAGCTCCTGCACAGGTGTTCCGAGCCCCGGGTGCCAGATCTGATTTTAATCACCATGGTGACCTGGCCTTGGGTTTGTCGAGCCCTGTCCTAAAGCATTTTATTATACTGATGCCAGTGAATACTCATGATTAAGAAGGATATCAAAGCAACTGAAATACAGGAGACATAGGGAAAAAGAGGAAAGACTATCATCTCAGAAAGAGAAGATGGCACTTACATCCACATTGGTGTTGTCTACAAACCTCCATCTCACATGAAGGAATGGGACAGATCTGGCAACAGATATTAGAAAGTTAGGAATGAAAAGGAGGTGCTGTTGCTAGGTAATTTTAACCAACTCGATGAGGGTGGAAGCATCCCACCTGCAGAAATGTTAAAGTAGTGAAATCTTGGATACCTTATAGGGAACTCTACTCAAGCAAATGGTGATGCAACCCACAAGGGAAGGGGGTGACACTAGATCTAGTGCTCACAAAAGGAGAGACCATGTGCAATGTCTGGATAGAGGCACACCTGAGATATTTCCCTTGAGACAGCGTTAGCGAAGCATGAAGACGTCAAAGGATAGGATTTTCTTTGTGTTTAGGGACAAAATCATCATTACCAGACTGAAAATAATCTGACTAACCAGAAAGTATATGCAGTTTGAATGGCAGAAATCCTTTCTATGTAAATTATTAGTGGACCGTTTGATATTTATGTTCCAACAAAAACATTAAGTTTTATGGGAATTTTGAATGTCTAGATAGGAATCTAATCATATACATGAGTTTTTAAATGCTGAAAAATGCATCTGTAACAAACTGTATTAAGAACAAACTTTATCCTATCTGCAGTTCTCTCCTCCGCCTCCCTGCATGTGTGAGCCTGCCTTTCCTGCAACTGAAATTGTGGATAGGATACAGCCAATATGAAGGCTCTGGGAGCAGGGCATTGACATGCTTCTCTAGGCAAAGAATGCGATGAGCAGGGCAGGTGCAAGGGCATTGGCTGCCCTAGGCATCATTCTTCTCACCTTCCACCCCCCCCCCCCCCTTATTGATGCCATGCCATATCTCTCAGGTCCAGTTGCGACAAAGAAGCAGAAGCCTCTGAACCCCTATCCACTGTGCTCTGAAAGTGCAGTCTGTCCTGCCCCACCGATGCAGAATTCCTATTTGCGACAGGGTGGGGCCTGCTGCAGTTTCAAAGGACGGCACACAGGATTAAGGCTTTGCTCTGCACAGCACTCCTGCTAGTTTGCTGCTGCATTATTGTCACAGCTGGACCTGGGAAAGCGTAGTTACTGACCTTGAACAGGTTTTCTCCAGGGGCAGTAGGAATCAGTCCTCACTTATGGGTGACGCTGGCACTGATGGAGCCTGAGCAGAGCAATTCCCCAGTTTTCAAAGAAAGCCTTTGGGATTGCTGCCATGCATGTGTGGTCCTCGTACCGCCCAAAAGGTGCCATCTTGCTCAGTCAGGTCCCATAGCTAGAGCCCTACTCAGCAGATGGCAAGGGAAGGAAAACAAAAATGGCAACTCTTAAAGGGAGGTGGGAGGGTAGTGCTGATCCCTGCTGTCCCTGGAGAACACCTGTCACAGGTGCGTAACTACGCTTTCTCCAGGAACAAGCATGAAGTCAGTCCTCACTTATGGGACTCCCCAGCTACAGGCTACCGAAACCTGCAAGCCAAAAATGCCTCCACAAGGCCATGAGCAGAAGCCGATGACCACAGGAAGCCTAAGTCCTCGGGCCCTTGAGGCCAAGCTCTCAGTAGCCGCAGAAGAAGGGTCAGAGGGCAGGAGTTACTTATAACCTGAACAGATTAATGAGAACAGCCTGGCCGAAGGTGCTGTCCCTGTGGGACTCCCTCTCCAGGCAGTAGTGTGAAGCAAGGATATTCATGGAAGACCAGGTCGCAGCCCGGCAGATGTCCGTCAGAGGCACTGAGTGCAGCGAAGCCACTGACATCGCCTTGGCCCGGGCGCAGTGACTTGGCGATCCAGTAAGGCGATGCAGTCCACCACCCAAACTGAGATGGTGCGCTTGGTGACTGCAAGCCCCAGGCGATTAGGATCGTAGGCAATGAAGAGCCGGTTGGACTTGCGATGATCCTGGGTGTGCTGCAGGTAGAAAGCGAGAGCCCTCTTGCAGTTGAGCGTATGTAGGACTGCCAATGCCCGATCGAGGTGGGGTCTCAGGAAGAAAGTCAGTAGGACAAATCTCTTGGTTGAAATGGAAATCCGAGACAACTTTCGGTAGGAACTTGGGTTGAATTCGAAGGACCACCCTGTTCCCGTAGAACCTTCTGTAGAGAGCTACGGCCATGAGGGTTGCAGCTCGCTGACTCGCTAGGCCGAAGTCAGCGCTACCAGGAAGACCACCTTCCAGGAGAGGTGCCAAAGCAAGCATGTCTCCATCGGCTCGAAGGGCAGCTGTATCAGCACGATGCTCAGGTCCCACTCTGCTGGTGGAGGCCAGATGGGAGGCTTGAAAAGTAAGAGGCCCCGCATGAAGCGAGAGACCAGAGGCTGGCCCAAGAGGGGTTTACCCTCGACGGGGGAGTGGTTGGCCGAGATGGCGCTCAGGTGAACCCAGACCGAACTGGATTTCAGCCCCACCTGTAAGAGGTGGAGGAGATACTGGAGAACCCACCGGGTGGAGCAGGAGAATGGGTCGATCTGGAGCTCAGAGCACCAGACCGAGAAGTGCCGCCACTTCAGGGCGTAGGCCCATCTTGTCGAGTCCTTCCTCGACGCGAGGACCACCTCCTCGATCTCCTCTGGGAGGTGCAGCGAGGCTAAAGAGACCCGTTCAGCTGCCAGGCTGTCAGGGATAGTGAGACCAGGTTTGGGTGGAGCACCCATCCCTCCTCCTGCGTCAGCAGACTTGGGGTACTGCACAGACAAGAGCTGGAGTAGAAGCGGGAACCAGGGCTGTCGAGGCCACAAAGGAGCCACGAGAATCACTGAGGCACAGTCCCGCTGAATCTTGTGGAGTGTCCTTGCAATGAGAGGAGCAGGAGGGAACGCATACAGAAGCCCAGTTCAGGAGGAACGCATCCAGTGCCACCCTGCTCGGGTGCAATATTGGCCCGCAAAAGCAGGTAAGCTGCGTGTTCACCGTGCTGGCAAACAAGTCCATGGACGGAACAGGTGGAGAACCACCTCTGGACTCAGACGTCACTTGTGTGGGCAAAGGAGCCTGCTGAATCTGTCCGCAAGGATATTGTCCTGGCTCAGGAGATAGACTGCTCTTAGGGTCATGCCCCGGCATACGGCAAAGGAGCAGAGGACTGCCTCCCAACAGATGAGGTGGGAGCCCATATCCCCCTCCTTGTTGATACAGAACATCGCTAACTTGTTGTCGGTCTGCACAAGCAACAACTTGCCTTGCAGGTGGTACTCGAAGACCTTCAGGGCCAAATGGACTGCTTGAAGCTTGAGCAGGTTGATCTGCTGCTGAGATTCCACAGGTGACCACCACCCCTGGGTACAGAGGTTGCCGCTTTGGGCTCCCCAGCCCAACAGTGAGGCATCCATCATCAGGATGAGCTCGTGTTGCCGAGTCTGGAAGGGCATGCCCTGAAGATGACTGTGGGCGTTCTGCCGCCAATCCAGGGAGCTGGAGAGGCTGCGGGAGACCGAGACAGGATCCCGGAGGCAGCCTGATACTTGGGTCCATTGCGCTCTGAGGCACCATTGGGCCACTCACGTGTTTTATTTATTTATTTAACAATTATTTCTATACCGCTCTTTCACAAGTATCAAGTGCGGTTTACAATGAACATTATGTTATATGGTATGGGTAGTATCATACCAAGTCATTTTACATAGAACATAGAACAGGTGAACTAGGTACAGGTAACAGTATAATATTTAAACAGTAAATTATTAGAACGTTAAACTATTAGAACATATGTACATAGTAGATATTTACAATTATCATATATCGCTTGTAGGTGTAAACATTAATTTAATCTTGAAGGCACGTAGTTATATAATGGTTGTATTTGCTAGTTAACCTGTGTCTCTTTGTGTAGTCTGGCTAGTTTCTGCTCCTTTGTTGTAGTGTAATGAGAATAAATGGGTTTTCAGTTTTTTTCTAAATTCCTTTATGTCCGATAGTAGGCGAATGTTGTCAGGAAGGTTATTCCAGAGGATAGGTGCTGAATGAGAGAAGGCTCTCATGTTGGTTTGTTTTCTAGCTTTTGTGTAATCTTTTGGTACTGCGATAGTGTTTGTGTTTCTACTCCTTTGTGATCTTTTATCTATTTCTACATTGATGAGTGTATTGAGTACTGATGGCGCTAAGTTATTTATTAGTTTAAAAGTAGTTAGTAGAATCTTGTATTTTATTCTGCTGTGAATAGGTAGCCAATGGAGTTCAGCCAAGGTCGGTGTGATATGTTGGATTGAGCTTATATTCATTATTATCCTTGCTGCTATGTTCTGAGTTAGTTGTATCTTTTTAATGTTTTGCTTTGTGATGCCATTAAGGATTAAATTTGCAAAATCAAAATGTGGGGTTATGATAGCTTGAATTATGGTTATGAAGTCTTGTAAGTGAATTAAAGGTCTTAGTTGTCTCAAGGTCTTAAGTTTGTAGTGTATGTTTTTTGTTAGATATTTTGTGTGTGAATCCATGTTAAGCTTATTGTCAAGTATCACACCTAGGTATTTTATTTCTTTTTTTATGTTGATCTCATGGTTATCAAGTGTGATGGTGCTTGGAGGTGTGTATGTTTGGTTTTTAGTAATATATAGTACATCAGTTTTTGAGAAGTTAATGTGTAGGTTCTGATCGCTGAGCCATATTGTTAGTTCTTTAAAGCATTCTGTTATTTGTTGTAGTGGAGGGTGTGGGATTTTAAAATGGGAGGTAAAACATTATATCGTCGGCGTAGATATGATAATGGACGCCATGACGTTTAAAGATGTTGCTGACTGGTTGTAGGTAAATGTTAAACAAAAGTGCTGATAGTGCAGATCCCTGTGGGAGGCCTTGTGTTTGGTTGAATGTGTTGGATGTTTGGTTAAGGATTCTTACTGTTTGGGTTCTGTTTGATAAGTAGGATTTAAACCAGTTATAGACAGTGGATGTAATTCCTATTTGTTGAAGTCTGTTGAGCATTGTTATATGGTTTACGCTGTCAAATGCGGCAGAGATGTCGAGGAATACTAGGATGAAGGCTTGTTTTGTGTCATCAATTCCTCTTAGTAAGGTGTCGTAAAGGACTGTTAGCAATGTTTCAACCCCATGGAATGGTCGGAAGCCATATTGGTGTTCGTCAAGGAGGTTCAAGGTATCAATAAAATCCTGTAGTTGGGTTTGAACTATTTTTTCAATAAGTTTGGCCATGAAAGGAATGCTCGATATGGGTCTGTATGATTTTGGGGATAATTTGTCTAGTGTTTTATTTTTAAGTATTGGTCTTATTTGAACATGTTTGAGTGATGGTGGTAAGTATCCTTCATCTAGTGAAATGTTAACCATGGGGAGGATGAAGGGAGAGAGTATTGAGAGTGTCTTTTTTATCCAATCATCTGGGCATGGGTCAAGATATGATGTAGTTGTATTGATGTTAGATATGGTAGCTTTGAGTGTGGTCTTTGAAATTGGGCTGAAATTGGACCAGTTATCAGAGGTTGTGTGCTTCATTTCAGAGTGTGTTGTTGAGGGGTTATTTGTTTGTATTTTTGTTTTATTGATATAGTATTGAGCTAAGTCTTGTGGGGTAATATCTATGGATATTTCATCTGAATTGTATGTTTTGTTTGTTAGCTTCTGTATTATATAGAACAATTCTCTTGGTCGGTTAATTGAGTTATTGAGTAAGTTAGAGTAGTAGTTTCTCTTAGAATTGTCTATTGTTACTTTATATGTGTGTAGGGTATTTATGTATTTTTCATAGGTTGTTGGAGATTTGTTTTGCCTCCATTTCCTTTCTTCCATTCTTAGTTGTCTTTTAAGATTTTTAAGTGTCATGTTAAACCATGGGGCATCCTTTTTATCAATTATATTGTCGTTTCTATTATGTTGAGACAGGTTAGGTTTTTTTTCTGCTGCCAGTGAGATGGTTTTGTTCCAGGTTTTGATAGTTTCTTCCAAATTTGTAGGTGTTAAGGTGAGGTGAGGAATTATTTGATCTAAGAATTCTTCCTCATTAAACTTTCTAAATCTCTTATTTTGTGGAGGTTGTGTTCGTTTAGTGTGATTGTTGTCAGGGATGGTAATATCAAATTTCAGAAGGTAATGGTCTGACCAGGGGACTGGTATGTTTGAGAGTGATTTGGAGTTATATAGGTTATGAAGTGAGTTTGGTAGGAATACCATGTCGAGTGTTTTTCCTTTTTTATGTGTTTGTTCTGTTATTATTTGGTGGAAGTCTAAGTTGCTTACTGCTTCTGTGAAGTGGTTTGGTTGGTTGGTAGGTGTTGAGGGGAGATTAAAATCACCCATTAGTATTATTGGGTTTGTGTCAGTGGATGATGCTAGTAGTTCAATTAGGTTATCAGTGTTGTTTGTATTGTATTCTGGGGGTCTATATATTAAGCATATCTTTGTGGTTTTAATTTTTATAGTTAGTGTGTCTACATTATCAATATTATTGGATGAAATTAGTTTTGCATTAAGGTTTTTCCTTATTATTATTAGTACTCCTCCACCTTTTTTATTTGTGCGGTGGGTATGGAAGATCTCATATTCAGTTGATTTTAGTTGGTTCATAAATACTGAGTCTGTATCTTTGAGCCAGGTTTCTGTTATACAGACAATATCTGTTTTATTATCATTGATAATATCTGTAAAGATTGGTAGTTTGTTTCTCATAGATCTTGCGTTGATAAGTTGGCAGATGAGGGTTGTGTAGTTCTGAGTATGAGTTGGTTGTGGTTGCGTGGGGTTGTATTTTGGTGCGATTGTTATATAAATTAGTCTAGATTGTTTGGGTCTGGGGTTGGTACAGTTTTTGAACAGATGTATTGGGTGGTCATAGCGTGATGTACTTTGTATTATTGGGATTGGTCTTTTATAGTTATTTCTTATACATTTCGTTAGGTTTATCAGTGTGAGGATAATAAGACAAATTAGTATAATCCTGATAGGAGAGGGAGATTGAGTAGGCATTGTTTAATTCTAGTTTATTTTTGGAGATTGTCTGGTAATTAGTTCTTAAAGTGTATTTGTGTTATTGAACGTGTTATAAATCTGGTACTTAGGTCTTCTAACTGTGGAAATAGAGTTATAATGATTTATGTGTCTAGCAGCAGTGATAAAATCTGGTAGAGTTATGTTGCGATAATGATTAATGGAGTTCTATGTGAGTTACTGACAACAGTAGATCAAGAATAAGTTACTGATGACAGTAAATACGGTGTATACTTCTGACAACAGTAAAGCTAAAGTAGTATTCTAATTATAAATCAAAAATGAGTTACTGACAACAGTAAGTGTAAGATTCTGACAACAATAATGTCAAATGTGATGCTTCAATATTAAATCAATAATGAATTACTGACAACAGTAAGTGTAAGATTCTGACAATAGCAAAGTCAAAGTGATATATCAATATTAAATCAAGAATGAGTTACTGAGAACAGTAATTCCAGATTAAGTTGCGGATGACTGTAAATCTGATGTAATTTTTCTGACAGATTCTGAAAGTAAGGGTGAATTACTGACAACAGTAAATACAAGGTAAAATACTGAGTTAGTTATTGATAATAGTTGTGAATCTGTAGTGCATTAATGGTAATAGAGAGTCTGGGATGAGTTAAATAACAGTTGATCTGGAATGATATACTGACAACAGTAATATTCAGAAATAGTTTGGGGACAACGTTTATAAAGCTGATGTAGGTTAAATGAAAATAAAGAATTACAGTTAACGTTGGTCAATACTAGATTGAGGTAAGGTATAGTCACAGCTTGAGTGTGATAATGCTAACAATAGTGTGATCTTTAAGGCATAATAATTAGGTTAGTCCAGCAATTTTAGTTGTTCAAGATAAGTCTGTTAAATAGCGTTATTTTGGTAGGATATACTTGCTGCGATTTGTGATGCGTTGGTTCATTGGGTCCACGCGAGCTCAACCTACAGGGAGCTCAGCAGTGCGTTGAGGGAGGCTGTTGGTCTCTGCGAGGTGGAATTGTTTCGTTTCCGTGGTTGCTTGAGGTTCCTTGACGAGCCTTTTCAGGTTTATACTTGCAGGTTTTCCGTAGTGACAGTAGATGTTGGAGAGGTAGTTCTGTGAAGTTTCCTTACGTGCCACTGCCTAAGGGCCACGCCAAAGGGCCCTCTGGCGAGGCCCTCAGGCGCGGGTGCGCCTGGGCAGCGCTGCTTTAAGCGCTGGGTCGGATGGCCCGGATTGGTCAGCTCGGGCTGTGTGGGAGGTCCTGGGAGCTCCGGTGTGCTCGATCCTCGCGCCGGAGGAGAGCAGAGGGACGCCGGAGAGCTGAAGGCAGAGAGGGAGTTCAGCGTTGCAGCGCTGCTTTAAGCGCTGGGTCCGATGGCCCGGATTGGTCAGCTCGGGCTGTGTGGGAGGTCCTGGGAGCTCCGGTGTGCTCGATCCTCGCGCCGGAGGAGAGCAGAGGGACGCCGGAGAGCTGAAGGCAGAGAGGGAGTTCAGCGTTGCAGCGCTGCTTTAAGCGCTGGGTCCGATGGCCCGGATTGGTCAGCTCGGGCTGTGTGGGAGGTCCTGGGAGCTCCGGTGTGCTCGATCCTCGCGCCGGAGGAGAGCAGAGGGACGCCGGAGAGCTGAAGGGAGAGAGGGAGTTCAGCGTTGCAGCGCTGCTTTAAGCGCTGGGTCCGATGGCCCGGATTGGTCAGCTCGGGCTGTGTGGGAGGTCCTGGGAGCTCCGGTGTGCTCGATCCTCGCGCCGGAGGAGAGCAGAGGGACGCCGGAGAGCTGAAGGCAGAGAGGGAGTTCAGCGTTGCAGCGCTGCTTTAAGCGCTGGGTCCGATGGCCCGGATTGGTCAGCTCGGGCTGTGTGGGAGGTCCTGGGAGCTCCGGTGTGCTCGATCCTCGTGCCGGAGGAGAGCAGAGGGACGCCGGAGAGCTGAAGGCAGAGAGGGAGTTCAGCGTTGCAGCGCTGCTTTAAGCGTGGGGGACGAAATAGACAGTTGAGGCCATGTGTCCCAGAAGGTGAAACATGGCCTGCACAGAGACCCTGGACCGGCCTTGGACCTCGGTGGTCAGAGCGCAGAGTCGATCTGTGCGTGCTCAAGGGAGGAAGGCGGTTGCTTGTTCGGTGTCGAGAAGAGCGCCGATGAACTCCAGGGTCTGCACCGGCTTAAGGTGAGACTTGAAGTAGTTGATCAGGAAACAAGAGGTGCTCGAGGAGGAGGACCATGCACTTTGTCGAGAGGTGAGCCTCCTCTGCCGATGTGCTCGCGACGAGCCAGTCGTCCAGATAAGGGTAGATGGATATGCCCTGTAGCCGGAGGTGGGCTGCGGCTGCTGACCGGCATTTCGTGAAGACTCGCAGGGCAGACGCAAGCCCAAATGGAAGCACTCTGTATTGGAAGTGCTCCCTTTGCACCCTGAAACGCAGGTACTTCCTGTGTTTGGGGTGGACCGGGATGTGGGTGTAAGATCCAAAGAGCATAGCCAAGCGCCCTACCGGAGGAAGGATAGCAGGACGCCAAGCGATAGCATTCTAACCTTCTCCCGCACTAGAAATTTGTTCAGATTCCTGAGGTAGAGGATGGGGCGCAGGCCCCCCCCCCCCCCGTCCTCTTCGAAACGAGGAAGTACAGGAAGTTATAACCCTGACCTCGGAGGTGCAGCGTAACTCTCTCAACCACCTGTTGACCGAGGAGGTTGTTCAGCTCTTGCTGCAAGCAAGCTTGGTGCAAGGGAAGCCAAGTAGGCTCCGCTGGGGAGAAGGGAGGAGGAAGTCTGTCCAGATGAAGACGATAACCGTCCCGGATTACCTGGAGGACCCATGTGTCCGATGTAATGGCTGCCCATTCAGGGGTAAAAAGGGACACATGCCCTGCCACGGGCGGAGGTGCCGCCGGGAGGAGAGGAGCTATGCACTTCCCCGGGGCTGGCTGGGGTGGCACGGTGGTTGAGCTTTTGGCCTCTTCGGCTTCTGTTGACCCCGAGCACCCCATTTGCCCTGGCTGCTGGCGCAGGGGCAGGCAGGCAAGGTAGGTATCCCCAGTAGGGGAGCCCCTTCCTCTGGAAGAAAGGCTTCTTGCTGTGTTTCTTCCGCAGAAGAGAAGAGGTTTTACGAGAGAGACAGGTGTGGGTTACGAACTTTGTCTCGATCTCAGCTGCCTTATTTAAATTTTATTTATTTAACATTTCTTATATACTGCCTTTCATGATATCAAGGCGGTTTACATTGAACAAACTGAAATTACATTGAACAGGGCATTATAAAACTTGGAGATAACTATAATGTCTATCTCGGCTGCCTTGTCCTCCATGGGCTTGCCGAACAGATGTTCGCCAAGGCAGGGGACATCCAAGAGCTTCTCTTGGACCCATTGTTCCAGGTCTGAAGACTGGAGCCATGCTTGATGCCGGACTCCGATGCCGGCCGCTGCCACAAGGGCGGAAGACGCGAACCCGTCATATGTGGCGCGGGAAAGTTATTTAGAGCAGTTCACGACCGATCTCAGAAGGGTCTGAAATCTGAGGTGGTGTTCGCCTCCAAGGCCCACAGAGAAACCGCCAAGCTCTTTAGTAAGGTCGCAAAGGAATATCCCCACATACAGTTGGGTATGCCTGGATGCGGCACGACAGCATGGATCCCTGGCAAACCTTGGGCCCGAGGGCGTCGAGGGCACAGGATTCCCTACCAAGCGGGACCAAAGAGTGCGACTTCGGGCTCTTCTGCATCGCGGATTAAACTACCATGGAGGTATGGGGAAGTTGGGTCTTCCTGAACCCCGGACTACCCTGGACCCTGTATATGGCATCGAGTCTTTTACTGACAATAGAGACCGAGGTGGGTGCTTCCCACTTGCGGAGGAGCAGCCGGGTCATGATGGACGGTACAGGAACCGTGTGAAACTCCCTAGGGGGAGACTCATATTGCAAGATGTTGAGTTCCTCTGCCCTCGGCTCGCTCGGTCTGTGTGGGCAGATTGAGGGCTCGAGCCATATCCCGCACAAATACCAAGATGGTGGTGTCTTCGGGAGGTGACCACCTCTGCGAGGCGGGTGGGGATGGGACAGAAGGAAGATCCCTATGGACACAGGTTTCAGGGGACGTGTCCCCGTCCGATTCCCAGCCCAAGAGGTCAGAGAAGGACTGAATCGGGTTGATTCACATGCCCAGTGGCAGAGGCCCATTTGGAGCCAGAGACACTGACTCTGGAAGACCATGCCCCAAGGAACAGGACAGTGAGCGAGACCGGTGCCGAGGACCCTCACGAGGCCTGTGGCTCTCGGGGATTTCTAAGGCAGTTTTTGGGACCCCCATCGAGGTACCCTCGGTCTCAAGGCATGAGCCAGCCGTGCTGGGTAAAAACACCTGCTGGGCAGCTAGAAAGGCAGAAACACTGCACTTTAGTGCCAGCATACTGCACTCCCACTCAGGAGTGGGTCCCTGTGACATCGACATCGGGGTTACCGGATCTGGTGTGGAGGAAGAGAGGGGTCCTCACCGCGACGACCTTCAGGAGACCAAGTGCCATTGCCAGAGGACTCCATATCCGTACGAGATACCTTTCGAGGCCGTTCCTTGTCCGACTCTCAGGAACACAGAGGGCGGCTAAGGGTACGAGCGTGAGACCGCTCATGCTTGTCTGGAGCCCCCAATGACAACTTTGAGGTTGTCTTCTTTCGCTATTCCACCTCAGGCGAACCCTGATCGAAGTGACGCCTGGGGTGCGCGGTCACTGCGGGGGACCCTGCAAGTGGTGGATCGGTGGGCAAAGCGCCACTGGGGACCAATGTTCCCTCTAATTTTCTGTAGGCTGTGTGCGCATAAAATATCAGCTGTGTGCAGCTTTTGAAGGAAGGTTAAATTTTTGTGCGCCACATAACGACACTCGGAGTTATATACTTTAAAATTTGACTACACGTCAGAATACAGTATGTACACCACATTGATTTTAATCAAATTAAATGA
The DNA here is from genome assembly GCA_033557465.1 of Ichthyophis bannanicus. Taxonomy (NCBI): domain Eukaryota; kingdom Metazoa; phylum Chordata; class Amphibia; order Gymnophiona; family Ichthyophiidae; genus Ichthyophis; species Ichthyophis bannanicus. The sequence goes on from CM066035.1 coordinate 334,843,923, forward strand.
AAATAGACGATTACTAAATGAAGCGGGAAATTTCTAGTAATTACAATCATAACTTTTAAATTTTAAGATGTCTGTGTTGTTTTCTATCAGAATCAGAGCCGTAATTTTTGTGCGCTCTGTTGTAAAGTATGTGCGCTCGCTTGGCAAGGTGTGTGCGCGTGCACATGCGCACAGCTTAGAGGGAACAGTGCTGGGGACCCCGGGGCTGGCTTATGGAAAATGTTGTCCGACTTCTGCTTATGGCTTAGCAAGACCTTAGCAGACATTTTCCTAGAGTGAGCAGAGCTCTGGGTTGTGGTCGGCACCAGACACCGCAGACAGTCGTGGGTGTCCGTGAGCGACATATTCATGGAGCATCTGTCACATTTTTTTGAAGCCAGTGGCCATGGGGGCAAAAGTGCCCCTGTGAGGTCAAAGACCCTCGAGGCCAGCAGTTGGAAAAAAGGGCATGAAAAGGGCCTGGAGAGAAAAAAAAAAAAGGGGGGGGGCTCCCCTGGCCCACAGCCAGAACAGGGGCAATAGGGAGGACAGGGGAAGACCTGTGCTACCGGAAGAGAGGACCAAAAGGCCAGAGAAGAAAAACACTTTCCGAGGGACAAGGACATGCGTCCGAAGGGCTCTGCGGAAAAATGGAGTGAGCAAGATGGCACCTTTGGGCAGGAAGAGGACCATGCATGCGTGGCAGCAATCCCAAAGGCTTTCTTTGAAAGCTGGGGGGGGAGATTGATCCGCGTGAGCTCAGTCAGTGTCGACATCACCCATAAGTGAGGACTAACTTCCTGCTTGTTCATGGAGAAATAATTGTATGGTGGCGGCGGCGGCAGCAGCAGCAAGAGTGAGAGTGGAAGACTGGAGGTCGGGGCCACAGTCCCATCCTCCAAAACCTGGTGCTCTAGGCAACCTAATGGTAGCACCAGTCCTGGTGATGAGCTGGGAGACATTTCTGTGCTGTAAAATTGAACTTTCTGCCTATGGCAGGAAACAAAAGAAATTAAACCTCCTTCCCCCCCTCCCCTCCAAAAAAAAAAAAAAAATGCCTCAATGCATCTCTATAGGAAAAGAAGTTCCAACAGCTGCAGCAAAGCATCATTGATTCACGGTAACAAAAAAAAAAAATTGCACCTTTCAAATAGCCCTCACCTCTCACTGTTCAACAGCCAAAATGCTTCGGACACGAAAGCAGCTGTTCTAAACTAATTTAAGGTTGCTGAACACAGAAATCATAATGAAAATGGCTGATTAGGTCTAGTTGCTAAGATATATGCTATTAATTAGTCATTAGGGGCCATTAACTGTATTATGCAACATTTGTGCAAGATTGTGTAATCTCTACTTGCAACCAATAGAAATATCTGTCCAAAAACAGATGATGCAATCAGTATTTAAATTTGCATCACTTGACAGTATAAATCTTAAGGTGTATTAGTCACAGAAAAATTAAAAATTTAATTATTTTGCATTATTTTATGCCGATAGGTCAATCACAGCGTATTCGGTGATGCATCGTACTTGTGTTAATAATGCAGATAATTTCTGCTATATTTGTGGTGAAGTGACTTTTACATCACAAAAATGAAATATGACTCTGGCAGTTAAGAAAGCCTACAACTTATATTTTGGCTGCAGAATAGGAGATCAGGATAAGAGCTGGGCGCCACACATATGCTGCAATACATGTGCAACAAATCTCAGGCAACGGATGAATGGGAAAAGGCAAAATATGATAATTACACTTACCTGGTAATTGTAGTTCCTTGAGTGACGACAGTTCAGTCCTCTACCTCTGGGTTGTCGACCTCTTCCTGCAGCTAGGAGACTGGCATGTCAAAATCATGACATCACTGGATATAGCCTGCTGGATACTCCCATCAGCCCCAGTGTGAACTATTAACAAAGCAGACTCAAAGGAGCAACAAATAAGTGGCAATAATCAAACAAACGAAAGCTAAACGAGATAACCTCCCCCCTAGATAAGCAAACATTCCTATACTCTTCCCTGTCCATCTTAACAGGAGCTAAAGGGAAAAGGAACCACAAACAAATCTGAACTCCGACCTACCTGTAATTTGATCCTGCCCCCCGGAGATTCCGATTAGACAGCACCTTCATACAAACCCCGGGTGGGATTGAGGACTTAACTGTCATCACTCAAGGAACTACAATTACCTGGTAAGTGTAATTATTTCCTTATCGTTCCTCCAGTTCAGTCCTCTACCTCTGGGAAGTACCAGAGCAGTAAATTATTGGGAGGGACCCTTCCAGCCAGCACACAACACTGCCGACCCGAAACAGGCATCATTCGCCGCCGCCACCACATCCAACCGGTAATGCCTGCTGAAGGTATGCAAAGACGCCCACATCGCCTCTCGACAAATCTTCGCTGGAAGAATCAAACCGTGCTCCGCCCACGATGTCGCCTGCGCTCTAGTGGAATGAGCACGTAACCCAGCGGGTATGGACCGCCCTCGAAGGAGATAGAGGAAGCAAATCGCCTCCCGAATCCACCTGGCAATAGAGGCCTTCGCTGCCGCTTCTCCCCTGCGAACGCCCCCGAACACCACGAATAAGCTGTCCGACTTGCGAAAAGGCTGCGTCACCCTCAAATACTGCTTCAACGCCCTCTTCACATCCAAGAGGCGAAGATTGCGATCCTTGTCACTGCCCTCTGAGGCCCCTAAAACTGGCAAGGATACAGACTGGCTCAAATGAAAGGGAGAAACCACCTTAGGCAGAAAGGACGGCACAGGACGCAGCACCACCTTCTCTTTAGAAAAAGACAAGGGTTCTCTACACGACATAGCTTGCAGCTCCGAAATGCGTCGAGCTGAACAGATCGCCACCAGGAACACCGTTTTTAACGTTAAGTCCTTCACCGTAGCCCCAGACAGCGACTCAAAGGGCAGCGAAGACAATGCAGCCAACACCAAATTGAGATCCCAAGAAGGCACCGTCACCCTGCGCAACGGGCGCAATCTCGAAATAGCCTTGAGAAAACGCATCACATCAGAGTAAGCGCCAAGAGCAACGCCGTGAATCTTGCCCTGATAGCAGGACAGTGCCGCCACTTGCACCCGCAGCGAACTGGCAGCAAGGCCTTTATCAAACCCGTCCTGCAAAAAACCTAAGACGGACGGGACGGACACCGTGGAGGCCCGAAGCTGATGCCGGGAACACCAATCCTCACACACATGCCAGACCCAGACATACGCTAGAGAAGTGGACTGCTTACGTGCTCTCAGCAACGTAGCAATGACCGACGCCGAATAGCCTTTCTTCCTCAGCCTGGCCCTTTCAATGGCCATACCATAAGCGAGAATCAATCCACCTGAGGCATGTACAGGGGCCCTTGCACCAGTAGTTCCGCCCTCGACGGGAGCCGCCACAGATCTCCATCTAGGAGCCGCACTAGGTGCGCAAACCACGGGCGCCGCGGCCAATCTGGCGCCACCAGGAAGACCCGGCCTGGATGAGCACCTATCCTCTGAATCACCCTGCCGATCAGAGCCCACGGAGGAAATACATAGAGAAGCCCTGAAATTGGCCATGGATGTAACAGCACGTCTATGCCCTCTGACATCCTTTCTCGCCTTCTGCTGAAGAAACGACGCCATCAAGTCCACTACCGGGCTCCCCCAACGGCAAACTATCTGGGCAAACACTTCCGGGTTCAGCTCCCACTCCCCCGCATCTACCCGGATCCTGCTCAGGAAGTCGGCCATCACGTTGTCCTTTCCGGCAATGTGAGCCGCTGAGATTGCCGACACTCGACTCTCTGCCCAAGCGAACAACAAATCCGCTTCTTTCTCCATGGCCGCACTCCCTGTGCCGCCCTGACGATTGATGTAAGCTACCGCCGCAGAGTTGTCGGACAGGACCCGAACTGCCCAACCCCCCATTGCCTCCTTGAAGGCCTGGAGAGCCCTGAAAATCACTCGCAGCTCCAGATTGATCGACCAAGAGCTTTCCTGAGGAGACCAAGTCCCTTGCACAAACCTGCCTCCGCAGTGAGCCCCCCCAGCCTCCGAGGCTAGCGTCCGTCAAAAACGGAAGCCACTGCGGCTGCTCCAGTGGCATCCCGGACGCTGGCACCAACCACCATAGAAACATAGAAACATGATGACAGAAAAAGACCACATGGCCTATCTAGTCTGTCCTTTCATATCATCAAGTACAACAGTCCACTTTTTACCTTTAGAGATCCTCTGTGTTGGTCCCATGCTTTTTTGAATTCAGTTACTGTCCTCATCTCTACCACCTCCACTGGGAGACTATTCCATGGATCCACTACTCTTTCCGTAAAGAAATATTTCTGCATATCACTCCTGAATCTATCTCCCTTCACCCTCATCCCATGTCCCCTCGTAGCAGAACTTGCTTTCAGTTGAAAGGCTCTCTCCATGAACATTTATGCCACGGAGGTATTTAAACATCTCAATCATATCACCTCTATCCCGCCTTTCCTCTAAGGTGTACATATTAAGATCCTTAAGTCTGTCCTCATATGCTTTATAATGAAGCCCACTAATCATTTTAGTAGCCACCCTCTGCACCGACTCCATCCTGTTCACATCCTTTTGAAGGTGCGGTCTCCAGACTTGCACACTATACTCCAAATGAGGTCGCACCAAAGACTTATACAGAGGCATTATCACCTCCTTTTTTCTGCTAGCCATTCCTCTCCGTATGCACCCAAGCATCCTTCTAGCTTTTGCCGTCGCCTTTTCTACCCGTTTAGCTACTTGAAGATCATCAGACACAACCACACCTAGGTCCTGCTCTTCTTTAGTGGACAAAAGTACTTCACCTCCTATAATGTATTGCTCCCTTGGATTGCTGCAGCCCAAATGCATGACCTTACATTTTTTAACATTAAATCCCAGCTGCCAAATTCTAGACCATTCTTCAAGCTTAGCTAGATCCCTCATGTTATCTACACCTTCCTGAGTGTCTACTCTATTGCAGATTTTGGTATCATCCACAAAGAGGCAAACCTTACCCGACAGCGCTTCCGCTATATCACTAACAAAGATGTTAAAAAGAATCGGATCAAGGACAGATCCCTGGGGCACACCACTGATAACATCCTTCCCCTCAGAGTGAGCTCCATTTACTTGTACTCTTTGTCGCCTCCCACCCAACCAATTTCTAACCCAAGCAGTAACTTTAGGGTCCATCCCTAGGGTGCTCAGTTTGTTTATAAGTCGCCTGTGAAGAACAGTGTCAAAGGCTTTACTGAAATCTAAATACACCACATCTAGAGCTCTCCCTCGGTCCAACTCCCTGGTCACCCAGTCAAAGAAATCAGATTTGTCTGACAAGACCTGCCTCTGGTGAATCCATGCTGCCTCGGATCCTGTAATCAGCTGGACTCCAGAAACCTCACTATTTTCTCTTTCAGCAGCGTTTCCAATAATTTACTCACCACCGAAGTTAAACTAACCGGCCTGTAGTTTTCAACCACATCCTTACTTCCACTTTTGTGTAAAGGCACCACATGAGCCTCTCTCCAGTCCTTTGGCACCACTCCCGACTCCAACAAGGCATTGAAAAGGTCAGTCAGTGGAGTTGCTAGAACGTCCCCAAATTCCCTCAGTATTCTAGGGTGTATCCCATCCGGTCCCATCGCTTTGTCTACTTTAAGTTGAGCTAGTTTCTCACGAACACAGTCTTCTGAAAATTGTTCAAGATGTCCCTCGCTTCTGTTCCTATTTGTGGGTGTTTTCTGAGGTCCTGCTCCTGGTTCTTCATCTGTGAACACAGAACAAAAATATTTGTTAAGCAATTCTGCTTTATCCTTATCAGCTTCTACATATTCCCCCCCTGCACCCTTGAGTCTGACAATACCACTTTGCCCTTCCTCTTCTCACTAATATATCTGAAAAATGTCTTATCCCCCCATTTTATTGCATTGGCTATTTCCTCCTCCTTCTGAATCTTTGCCTTCTTGACTACTTTGCTAGCTTCTCTAAGTTTTTCCAAATACAGATGCCTGTCTTCCTCTCTGTGATCTCTTGTATTTCATGAAGGCCTCCCTCTTTTTCTTCACTTTTTCAGCTACTTCCTTCGAAAACCATAGCGGTCTCCTTTTCCTTTATTTACCATTTTAACAAAAAGGTTGGTTGCCCTTAAAATACCCCCTTTCAGTTTTGCCCACTGTTTTTCTACATCCCCCAGCTGTTCCCATCCCACTAACGACTCCCTGAGGTATTGGCCCATCTTCGCAAAGTTAGTCTTCCTAAAGTCTAAGATCCTCACCTTGGAATGGATTCTAACAGCCCTAGTCCTACTACTGAACCACACTATCTGGTGATCACTGGATGCAAAATGATCTCCCACTACAACATCAGAAACACTTTCAACATTGGTAAGCACCAAGTCCAGTATGGCCCCTTCACGTGTGGGGTATGTTACCAATTGCCTGAATAGTTCTCCCTGTAGAGAATCCAGGATCTCCTTACTTCTAGATGATACTGCAGCAGGAATGTGCCAATCAACATCTGGCATATTGAAATCTCCTATCAGTAGCACTTCCCCTTTCCTAGCAATGCTGCATATGTCTTCAATTAACTCTGTCCACCTCTTCCTCGAAGGGACTGTCTGACCTTTGAGGGGCACGGCAGCCATTTGTCCAAGGCATCCTTCTGATGTGACCAATGGTGAAGGAGAGCCCTCTGCAGAGGCCTCATATGCACTTTAGCCCACGGCACTGCCTCTATCGACGCCGCCATCGTTCCCAGGAGACGAGTATTAAGCCCATGCCGAGGGTGCTGGTGAAGCCCTGAATTTGCGCACCAGCCGCCTGAGCCCCTGCGCTCACTTCTCCGGTAAAAATACCTTCCCGTTCTTCGTATCGAACCACACCCCTAGATACTCCAGGTTCTGAGAGGGCTCCAATCGGCTCTTGTCCGGATTGACCACCCAACCCAGACTTTGAAGAAAGCTTACCACTCTTTCTGCGACTTGAATGCGCTCCGCTTCGGACTTGGCCCGAATCAACCAATCGTCCAGGTATGGATGTACTAAGGATTCGTTATTTGCACAGCGCCACCACCACCGCCACCTTGGTGAAGGTCCGCAGAGCTGTCGCTAGACCGAACGGCAACGCCTGGAATTGATAGTGCCCCCAAGGAACCTTTGATGCGCTGAACGTATGAGAATATGCAAATACGTTTCCATGAGGTCGAGCGACGTCAAATACTCTCCTTGTCTCACCGCCACAATGACGGATCTCAAGGTTTCCATTCGGAAGTGCGGAACCCGAAGGCAGCAATTTACCCCCTTCAGGTCTAAGATGGGTCGCAGCGCTCCGCCCTTCTTTGGCACCACGAAATAAATAGAGTACCGCCCTACGTCGTACTCTGCCCGTGGAACTTCTACGACCGCCCCTAAGCATAGCAGCCGTCACAAGGTATCTTGAATCGCTAAGGTTTTTCTTTGTCCCCTGCAGGGAGACATAACGAAGGTATCTTGTACGGGCCGCGCTAGCTCCAGCACATACCCCTGATGAACTAATCTCCAACACCCAACTGGTCCAAGGTGATGAGGGCCCAAGCAGGAAAGAACTCCCGAAGCCTCCCGCCTATCGGAGTCTCTCCTGCCGGGACCCGCCTCATCTCATTGCGGCTTTCTAAGCGCCGCAGAGGAGTTTGAGGAGAACCCTCTGTTCGTTCCTCGAAAGCCTCGAAATCCCTGGCCCCGCGAGGAAAAACGCCCTCTCTGGTAGCTACCAAAGCGCGCCGAGCGAAACCTCCGGAAATCCCAAAACTGACCCCGGAAACCGAGCCCTGGCTTCCCCTGTTTCGCCTTATCCTCCGGAAGACTGCCCGTCTTGGACTCTGAGGTCTTTTACCAATTTATCCAGATCCTCTCCAAATAGCAATTTACCCTTAAAAGGGCAACTTGCTGAGACGGGACTTGGACGAACCATCCGCCGCCCAATTGCGCAACCATACGGACATACGGGCCGCCATCACAGACGCTGTACTATTCGCGAGAGCTCTGATCAAGTCATAATGGATGTCTGCCAAATACACCTTCCCAGACTCCAGAAGGCCCAACTCCTTGAGATCTTCCTGGTCCAGGTGGGACGAGAGCTGCATCCGTTGAACCCAACGCAAGCACGCTCGAGCCACCCAAGCCCCACAGATCGAGGCTTGCAAGGACAGCGCGCATCCGCCTCAAAAGCCTGTTTCAAGAAACCGTCGACCTTACAGTCCTGTGCATCCTTCAAGGCCGCACTACCTTCCACCGGGATAGTAGTCTTCTTCGTTACAGCCACAGCCGCCACCGCCACATCCACCCGGGGCGAGCGGAATCTCTCCTTCTTTATCGGCCAGGTGATAAAGCCTAATCATGGTCCGAACCTCCCCTGAGCCCCGCTTCCGGGCGATCCCACTCGTCCTGGATCATCCTGTCTACCACCCCGTGAATCGGAAACACCGCTTGTGTTTGCCTGACCGCCTGAATGACCGGGTCCTCAAGCTCTTCCTCACTTACGGGCTGGGTAGCGAGATTCAACACCTGTATAGACTCAGTGATCAAGGCGGCCAGCTCTTCCCTACGGAAGACTCTAATGATCTTAGCCTGATCCTCGGGCTCAGGGATCTCCCCCTCTTCCAGATCCTCCAGCTCTTCTTCCTGCCCCCAGTCGTGGTCCTCAGACTCCGGCCAATCACCCCCCATGGACGAGAACAGATGAGTCCTCGCTTTCTTGGGGACTGGAGGCTCTGCACCCAGTCCCTCAGCAAACTCCAAGGGCTGAGAAGGACCAGGACACGGTAGCACACTGGGCAACTTGCCCTGACGGCGCAAACAAAAGGCCTGGTGCACTAATAAAACGAAATCAGGGCAAAACTCCTCGAAATCTGACGAAGCTGGTATTGCCAACACTCCTGAGGGACCTGCCTCGACTTCCACCTGAGCCCCTTGCCCGGCCGAGGGCAAAAACTCAGGTAAACTCTCCCCGGGTGCCCCCTGCGCCTCCGGAAGCTCTTTTGCCTCTATTTGTAGTTCGATGGCGGAGGAGAGTAGCGCACAGCCACGGCAAACCCCAGAATCGGCAACCGTGCCTCTTCTGGTGCCGCACACAACACACTGAGGACGGGCGGACATGAACCTGCCTGTGGAAAAAATTATTCCCTTTAGGAAAGGAAAGTATATACGTTGCGTTTGGGTTTTTTTGTTTTGTTTTTTTTTTTGACGCACTCCAAACTATTGGAGTGCACGAGAAGGACCGAAGAACTTACCGCAGAGACTTTTGACGCGGGAGAAAACCCTCCCCCCCATCAAAGGGATTTACTGCCCGCCCCGAAAGAACAAATGCTATCAGAACAAAAGAAAAGTCAAATAAAGTCCAATAAAACTAACACAATGAAACAAAAACCCCAAACAAACGAACACAGGGACCCCGGCTCAGATCATCTCGGCTCTCCTGCCTTTGCCGGGCAAACGGCGGCCACGCGGCTTCCTCGTGTCTTCCAAAATGGCCGCCGCAACCCCGACGGAGCCTGAAAAAGGGCGCCAAAGGCCTCTCTTATGGCTTTTGCAGCGTCGCCTACCCGTTCTCCGAGAGAGAAGACTCCAGCTCCTGTAAACTACCTGCTCTGTGCAGCTCAAAACTACTCTTTACGCGCCGCGCAGCACTCCGAACAAACCTGAAGTGCCGCCGGCAGAACAGCACGCTGCTCCGATGCCTCTGAACCGGCCCCCCGCCACAGTGCCTACCTCTGCCGCTGAACCGGGACCGGCGGCTGTAAGCTGACCAGGCATGAGCTCTCCCCCGAACAGTCCGAGGGGAGAGATCTCTAGGAGAAAGTAGAGAGGAAGACTGCAGACCAAACAGTAAGGCAGGGAGGAGTAAAGGAACGCTTACTCTCTCTTTTCTCCCCAGCTTATTTAAGTTGTTTTTTTTTTTGTAAACGCAATGGACCAAACAATAATTAATTTCTAGCCACAAGACTGACTAATCTGCCACTCCTTATCTGTTCCTCTAGTGAGCCCCTGCCTGGGCTCACGACGTCCTCCTGCTGCAAGGAGACTGGTCACACTGGGGCTGATGGGAGTATCCAGCAGGCTATATCCAGTGATGTCATTATTTTGACATGCCAGTCTCCTAGCTGCAGGAAGAGGTCGACAACCCAGAGGTAGAGGACTGAACTGGAGGAACAATGCCTTTGGCAGTTCCAATGATCTGGAGAGAGCCCACGGATAATGCCAGCAATTGCTACTTCTGCATGGTTCCTCCAAGTCAGAAAGGCATATCCAGAAAGAGTAAGTGGACCGTGCAATATCTAAACATTCCATCTGCAATACACCCAGTACCTCATGGAGAAGGGTTGCCAATTCCCAAAAATGTCAGAATCATTATTATTAGAATCAAGTGAGGAAGAGGAAGAAGTTTGTAGTCATGAACCGTCAACCTCACGTGATCCAGAGTTTCTTCTGGCCACTGTTAATGAGCCACACCTCATAACGCAAGGTGAATTAGAACATAAGATATGCCATACTGGGTCAGACCAAAGGTCCATCAAGCCTAGTATCCTGTTTCCAACAGTGGCCAATCTAGGTCATACGTACCTAGCAGTTTCCCTAAAAGACACAGGTTCCACAATGCTTGTACTGGGTGCAATCAGTACAATCAATATTGAACGACCTTGTCAGGGATTTGGATCTCCAGAAGAATAAAACTGAGCTTTTGGGTTCCAGACTACAGCAGTGGAATCTTCTGGCTGGTAACGTTCAAATGTCTTTTTTTCTGGGACCGTCAGAAAGACTTGGTGTCATTCTTTTTCAAAGAAGGTGATCTTGCTGCATGCAACAACGCAAAAGATTTAATGGCAGCTCTCAATATCAATTACAATGCAGATGACTGGAGGCTCTTCGTTGATTCATCCAAAGCAAGTCTTAAAGCTGTATTGCTGCATTATGGCAACTTGCTACCATCAATTCCTATTGGCCATGCAGCTTTTATGAAAGAGACTTATGACAATATGAAACAACTTTTGAAATGTATAAACTATGATCAACATCTATGGTCAATCTGTGGTGACTTCAAAGCGGTCGCCCTCTTGCTTGGTCTTCAGGGTGGATACACCAAGTACTGCTGCTTCCTGTGTGAATGGGATAGTCATGCTAGAGATTGTCATTTCGTCAAAAGGGACTGGCCACTCCGTCAGTCACTGGATCCAGGAAGCAAAAATGTTCTTTTTTCAGCACTTGTAGACAGCAACAAGATTTTGATGCCTTCCTTGCACATCAAGTTGGGACTAATGAAAAGCTTTGTCAAGGCGATGGATAAAACTAAACCTGCTTTCGGGTATCTTAGTGGTAAATTTCCTAGACGGAGTGATGCCAAAGTTAAGGATGGAGTTTTTGTTGGCCCTCAGATTCATGCACTTCAAGATGACGAATTTCTTTGTTTATTGCGTGGAAAGGAAAAGGCTGCATGGACAGCATTTGAATCAGTGAGACAAAATTTTCTTGGAAACAAAGCAAATAATTACCAAGAGATTGTTCAAGATCTTCTCAAGGCATACAAAAACCTTGGTTGCAACATGTCCTTAAAGATTCATTTTCTACACTCTCATCTAGATTTTTTTCCCATAAAATTGCGGAGCAGTAAGTGCTGAACATGGAGAATGATTTCACCAAGACATTGCAGCCATGGAAAAGAGGTATCAGGGTAAATGGAGCCCATCAATGCTTGCAGACTGCTGGACAGTGACAAGGGATATTCCATTGCTTCAGTACAAGAAACAGATCAGGAAGAATTGTGAAGTCACTGAATGAGAACAAAAATTGCTAGAATGTACTTACAAATGTTCTTAATGAAAGTTAAATTGCAGACATAATTACTCCTCTGTTTCTTCTAAGTACGTTTATGAACTTTATTTTATAAAACTATGTTTGTTATTGTTCAAAGTTTCATTTGTAATAAGATTTTGATTTACATTAAGGATTTAGGCTCGATTTTCACCATACATAGTGGTAAAATGTACATTCTTCAACATATCATAGAAAGAAGTAATTAGATCTTACCTGCTAATTATTGTTCCTGAAGGAACGACAGTCCAGTCCCTTTACTTCTGGGTTACGCAACCCTTCCAGCAGCTTGGAGGCTGAGCCCAACCTTTTTTGGAGGAGGAGCGGTATAAGTACCCCTGGGACCACCCACTCACTCCAGTATTCGAATGACAAAGCAAACTGTAACAATTTCTACGAATAGACCTCAAACAAAAATCTAACTCCCCTAGGGGATGACTAACACACAGTCCCGCAAAAGGACCGCCTTTTTATTTATTTATTTTTTTTATTTTTTTTTTGAAATGGGAGATAGGATCAAGAAGGAACACGGAGGAGGGAGGGCAACGGGGGGAAGCGGCGTGCTCGACACCGTCAGAGGAGACTTTCCCTGCTCTCTTTCGCTCAGACCTGGATCTCCGCTTGGCCCGCCCCCCGTCCTCGTCTGATAGTTCTTCAAGTCCGGCCGAGCCGGGAGGGATCAGGGACTGGACTGTCGTTCCTTCAGGAACAATAATTAGCAGGTAAGATCTAATTACTTCTTCCTTATCATCACTCCAGTCCAGTCCCTTTACTTCTGGGATGTATCAGAGCAGTTCAACTCCGGGAGGGGTCCGGCACGCCGGACTGAAGAACCACCAGACCAAACCTCGCGTCCGCTGCGCTCTGTACGTCCAGCCTATAGTGTTTTGTGAAGGTATGCAGCGAGGACCAAGTCGCCGCTCTGCAAATATCCAAAGGGGGAACCAGACTATACTCTGCCCACGAGGTGGCCTGCGCTCGGGTAGAGTGCGCCCGTAATCCCACTGGGGCCTGCTTCCCTTTTAGGATGTAGGCGGAGGCAATCGCTTCTCGGATCCACCTGGAGATGGAGGCCTTGGCTGCCGCCTCCCCTTTGTGCGGGCCTCCGAACTGGACGAACAGACGTTCGGATTTCCGGAAAGGGGCAGTGCGGGAGAGGTATCGCTTCAAGATCCTCTGGACGTCTAGGAGTCGTAGCTTACTGTCCCTGCCTTCCGGGACTCCGGCCGGCCAGGCCGGGAGGGTTACTGTTTGGTTCAAATGAAATGGGGAAATGACCTTGGGTAGGAAGGAAGGCACTGTCCGTAGGACCACCTTGTCCCTGAAAAAGGATAGGAAAGGAGGTTGGGAGGACAGCGCTTGCAATTCGGAGACTCGCCTAGCCGAGCAGATGGCGACCAGGAATACCGTCTTGAGGGTTAAATCCTTCAGGGAGGCCCTCTTTGCTGGCTCAAAGGGTTCCCTGACCATTGCATTTAGTACCAGATTGAGGTCCCACGGGGGGGGGGGGGGGGATCACCGATCTCCGTTGCGGACGCAAGCATCTGACTGCCCTCAGGAACCTGGAAACATCCGCATGGGCCCCTAGGGGCTTGCCGCGGACCTTACCTCTATAGCAAGCGATGGCTGCTAGTTGGACTCGTAAGGAGCTGTGCGCCAGACCCTTATCAAAACGGCTTGCAAGAATTCCAGCACCTCAGGGACTGAGGCCGAAAGGGGTTTCCTTCGGTGTTCCGCACACCATGCTTCAAAGATGCGCCAGACCCTTACATAGGACAAACAGGTCGAGCGTTTCTTCGCATTTAATAGCGTTGATATTACTGCTCCCGAATAACCACGCTTTAAGAGCCGCGCCCTTTCAATAGCCAGGCCGTAAGCGAGAATCGATCCACTTGAGGCATCAGAACTGGGCCCTGTCTGAGCAGGCCCCTTTTGCAGGGGAGCCGCCAAGGCTGGTCGGCTAGCAACCTCACCAGATCTGCATACCAAGGGCGCCTCGGCCAATCCGGGGCAATGAGGATCACCAGGCCCTGGTGAGACTCCACTCGCTGAAGGACCTTCCCGATGAGGACCCAAGGGGGGAACACGTAGAGGAGGCCCTCCGCCGGCCACTTCTCAGACAGAGCATCCAGGCCTTCGGACATTCTTTCCTTCCGCCGACTGAAGAACCTGTCCACTTTGGCTGACGCGAAGCTTGCCATGAGATCCATCACTGGGAGTCCCCAGCGGTTCACTATCTTGTCGAAGGTCTCCTTCTCTAGTTCCCACTCTCCGTGGTCTATCCTGTGCCTGCTGAGGTAATCGGCCCGTGAGATTGTCCGTGCCTGCCACGTGTTGCGCCGAAAGTGCTTCCAGGCGGGGCTCCGCCCACTGGAACAAGACGTCCGCCTCCTTCTCCAGAGAGGGGCTGCTGGTGCCGCCCTGGTGGTTGATGTAAGCTACCGTGGTGACGTTGTCTGAGAGAATGCGAATTGCCCTTCTTCGTACTAGAGGTTCGAGCGCTCTGAGTGCTAGAGAGACGGCCCGCAACTCCAGTCTGTTGATGGGCCATTGAGATTCCAGCGGAGACCAGCAGCCCTGGACAAACTGGTCCTCGCAGTGAGCCCCCCAGCCTGACAAACTGGCATCCGTTGTCAACAGTACCCAGAGATGAGGCTCGAGAGGCATTCCCCGCTCTAGATTCTTTGTGCACTGCCACCAGCGAAGTGACCGTTTGGTCCTTGGAGCACACGGTAACTGTGTTGAGAGGGAATGGATTTGTGGGGACCACCGACGCAATAGAGCGCGCTGTAATGGCCTCATGTGGGCCCTGGCCCAAGGCACTACCTCTATTGCTGCCGCCATCGTGCCCAGCACCTGAAGATAATGCCACACTGAGGGGTTTCGTCTGCTCTGGAACTGCGCGACTAGCAGTCTTAAGTCCCTTGATCGCGTTCGAGAGAGGAACACTCTGCCCCTTCCGGTGTCGAATCTTGCTCCAAGATATTCGAGGTCCTGGCAGGGGGTCATCCTGCTCTTTGCTCGGTTGATGACCCACCCCAACTCCTCTAGGACCTGCATAACTCTGTCCGTTGCCGAGCGGCTTTCTGCTACCGATTTTGCCCGGATCAGCCAATCGTCTAGGTACGGGTGTACTAGAATTCCCTCCTTGCGGAGGAAGGCCGCTACTACCACCATCACCTTGGTGAATGTCTGCGGGGCCGTCGCTAGGCCGAAGGGAAGTGCCTGGAACTGAAAGTGGCCCCCCGGCACCGCGAACCTTAGGAACTGTTGATGGGACTTCCTGACCGGAATATGCAGGTAGGCCTCTGTCAAGTCGAGGGACGTCAGGAACTCTCCGGCCCTTACCGCTGCGATCACTGAGCGTAGGGTCTCCATGCGGAAATGTGGTACCTTGAGACAGCGGTTGACCTGTTTCAAGTCCAGGATTGGCCGAAAGGACCCTTCCTTCTTTGGGACTAAAGTAAATCGAGTATCGACCCGATCCGAACTCGTCTGATGGTACAGGTACCACTGCCTCTAGTGCAATCAGCCGTGCGAGGGTTGACTATCGCCGACCTCTTTGCAGGAGATCCGCTGGGAGATTGAACGAATGCTGGAGGTAATTGCTTTGCAAATTCGAGAGCGTAGCCCTCTCTGATTACCTCCAGTACCCATTGATCCGTAGTGACCCGGGACCAGGCGGGAAGGAACTGTCTTAGGCGGCCTCCCACTGGACGCTCTACCCCCTGGTCCCCCGTCGCTTCATTGTTGCTTTCTAGGGGCAGAGGAGAAGGAAGAGGAGGCCCCAAAGCCGCGGCCTGCTCCCCGAAACCCCCGGAAACCTTGACTCCTGGAGGGGAAGCGTCCCCTGGAAGGGGGGTTGGATCTGGCAGGGTGAAACCTCCGAGAATCCCTGGACTGGGGGCGATTTGGAGGCAGAGGACGATTTTGTTTCGGCCTGTCTTCTGGTAGCCTGCCTCCTTTGGACTCGCCAAGGTCCTTTACTAGCTTCTCCAAATCTTCTCCAAACAGCAGCTTCCCCTTAAAGGGGAGTCGACTCAGGCGTGCCTTTGAAGAGGCATCCGCCGCCCAATTTCGTAACCACAAATAACGCCTGGCTACTACCACCAAGGCCATGTTCTTGGCCAGGCTTCTGATGAGGTCATACTGACTATCCGCTAAGAAGGCTGCTCCAGATTCCAACCTAGCGGCGTTGGACCGGGCGTCCCCCGCGGTAGCCTCTGCTGCTTGCAGTTGCTGCGACCACCTTAAGCAGGCCCGAGCAACCCAAGCTCCCGAGATGGAGGCCTGTAGGGCTAGAGCGCTTACGTCAAATGCTTGTTTCAGGAGCGTGTCCAACTTTCTGTCCTGAGAATCCCTTAAGGCCGTGCTGCCTTCAACTGGGATAGTAGTCTTCTTAGTGACTGCTGATACCGCTGCATCTACTCTGGGGGACTTCAGCAACTCCTTATCTGCCTCCGGGAGAGGGTAAAGGCGCAGCATGGGGCGGGTCCCCCTTAGGCTAGATTCCGGCTGGTCCCATTCTTCCTGGATCATCTGCCGAACCACTCTATGGACCGGAAAGACCTTCTGGGATTTCCTAATGGCCTGTATCAATGGATCCTCCAGCGCCTCCTCCACCGGCGTATCTGAGGCCACATTGAGCACCTTTAGGGACTCATTAATTAGTGCCGGGAGCTCCTCCCGACGAAAGACTCTGATGATCCTGGATTGGTCTTCCTCCGGGATCTCTCCCTCTTCCAGCTCCTCTTCCTCTTCGTCCAAGTCCTTGTCCGAGTACGTCTCCTCCGGAGTACCCTGAGAGAGGGTTGCCAGGGGCTCCTCCTCGCACAGACGAGGGCGCTTCGTTGGCACGCCGGATTCAGAGGCTGAATTGTCCTTTTTTGACGGCTCGGCCTCAACTGCTCCTAAGCCCTGCTTCCGCAAGCAATAGGCCTTGTGCAGTAGAAGTATGAAGTCCGGGGAGAAAAAAATCCCCGGACCCTCCTTCCCCCGCAGGGAGGGGGGAAGGGGGTAGGGGGGGGGAGAAGGTATGTCCGAGGACGTAGGTGGAGGTACTTGTGATCCTCCCTCCCCACCTAGGAGGTCTCCTGTCCCCTAAGGAGGAAGAGCTACAGCTAGATTAATTTCCTGCTCAACCAAGGCCGCCACTGCGGCGCAGCTCCTGCAGATTCCTGCCTCTGCGGAGGTGCCTCTGCGTGTTCCGCAGGAGGGACAGCGGGGCTTGGTTGTCATGTCCCTAGGATTATCCTCTGAAATATATAACTTCAATATACCTGCAATCTTTAACTACCACACTTCTCCCCTTTCTGCACCTCTTGGAGGGGAGGCAGTCAAATTGCTTGGGCACAAAGGAAAATAGAAACCAGGTAAAATCGCAAATAAATTAAAACTAAATTAAATTAAATTAAAATTAAATAAAGTTTAACTCTTCTTTCCTCCAACGGAGATACTTGCGTTTCAGATGCTGCCACTGGATCCTGCACCCGTGGCCCGCAGGCTCTACACGTGGTGGGTCTCACCACGTGGAGCCAGGTCGGGACCGTGCGAGGTCAGCCGTCGGGTCTGCCGTGCTCCCAGAGAAGGCCTGAGGTGAAATTGAGCCCCTTTATTGCTGCGATCAATTTCGCCGTTTCCCCGATGTCGGGAAGGCCGGTTCTTGCTGCCGCGTCTCTCCGTCCGCCGTGGAAGGGATTGGCGGTAGGCCCCGAATGACGGTCTTGCCTCTAGCGCTCAGCCACCCTGAGGGCTTCGGCGCGAGGCAGAGAATGGCAGCGGTTTTCCTTTGGCCCGACTTGTCTTGTCCGGAGCAGGGGAGAATGGGAGCACTCCCTGACGCTGCAGGCCACCGCTTACCTCCGTTCCCCGGCCCGATCGGGAGGGGGGGGGAGGGGGGGAAAAGGAGCCGGCAGAAATTTAAAGTCGCAGGAGAAGGAAAAAAGAAAACTTCAACCAGCAAAATAAATGTAAGTAAAATAGGCAATAGACAAACAAATTAATAAAATTAATAAAAAATATTATCTAAAAGAAGGACTCCAGTAAGCCCCAGGCTTACAGAACCCTCCAGCTGCTTGGAGGCTGAGAATACTGGAGTGAGTGGGTGGTCCCAGGGGTACTTATACCGCTCCTCCTCCAAAAAAGGTTGGGCTCAGCCTCCAAGCTGCTGGAAGGGTTGCGTAACCCAGAAGTAAAGGGACTGGACTGGACTGGAGTGACGATAAGGAACAGGAGCCAATTGACCAATTTCACTATCATATTTGAATTCAGCGTATCAAATTCATTAAGAAATAGCACATTTAATTTTTGAAGCAATTTTTGAAAATTTGTAGAACATCAATCAGACACAGAACCAACAGATATAAATGCGCACACACATACACACACGTCCATACATGCAGGAGATACATCTGGAAGTATTCATGCTTACACACACAAGTCAACAGCTGTGTGCATGCTACACACATGCAGAGGAGCCGGAAAGAATTCCATGAGCCCTATGGTCTACACACCTTCCACACTTGTGAATCCCTCTGTTATAGTCACAAACCCTAACATTGATCCAATAGAAGGAATGCTTATGGGGAAAGTAGAAAATATTACATCTCATTTATAAAAAAATATTACACCACCATTCAAACATTGAAACACGCCAAATCAGTTATTTCCCTATTCTGGCATCCCACCAACATCAGTACTCTTCTCTTATCTAAAGGATGTCAATACAGAAGGGTACTTCATAAAATTAAATAAGAGACTTCATCAAATTTAACATATTGCAACATTCAAACAATAGCCAACGAGTGACAGCCTCAGCAAAGACTCACTGATAAAACAAAATCAGGAGTACATATAACATCAATGGCTATCACTCGTTCATTATATCTATCTGGATTCACAGAACAGTATTCCAAGCTGTAATCTCGATAAACATTCAAACCACACTTATATCATCAAGTCCGTGAATCAAGATGAAATGATGATGATATAAGTGTGGTTTGAATGTTTATCGAGATTACAGCTTGGAATACTGTTCTGTGAATCCAGATAGATTAGCACAAAAAGGTGATTGGAGAGGTGAAAGGAATTGGTGACCTTGAGGTACTACATTAATGACCTCCCGACATCCAGCGAATGGAGCGCGTCCCCCACTTGCTGCTCTTTCGGGAAAGAGGGAAGAATCAGACAGGTTCACATGGAATGCAGACAAAACCTTTGGCAAGGAAGGAAATGGGCAGATATTAACGCCTTCTGGAGAGAAGGATAGAAACAGATCACAACAGGACTGCGCCTGAAGCTCAAACACGACGAGCTGAGGTGACAGCCACCAGAAGGACAGTCTTCAGAGTCAAATTCTTATGGGATGCTCGACGAAGAGGCTTGGAAGCAGCCCTAAGTACCAAGGAAAGGTCCCAGGATGGGACTACCAGGCATAGGGGGAGGGGGGGACCCAAGGTGTGCACACCCCCCCCCCCCCGGCAATAACCAAACCAAATCAGGAGAAGCCAGGGAACAACCTCGCAGAGGGCCATGGAAGCAGGCAAATGCAGTGATGTGAACCTTCAGGACCATACCTTGATCATACCCATCCTGAAGGAAGGCTAGAATGTCCGTGACCTTTGCCTTCCAAGGGGACAATGTCCTGCCAGAGCACCATGTGGTGAAGCGCTTCCAGACCCTAGCATAGGCCCATGAAGTAGAGGGGTGGCGTGCCTTCAGGAGAGTGGCTATCACCTGAGGGGAATAGCCATTCCATGCTAAGCGTCACCACTCTAGAGCCAAGCCGTAAGAGTAGGGAGTTGGGTTGCCCATGATAATCGGCCCCTGTCGTAGGAGCCCTCTGCAGGTGCTGAGCGATAAGAGGCATAGCCAGCAAGATTCGTACCAGGTCAGCATACCATGGGCGTCGTGGCCAGTCAGGCGCTATCAGTATGACTCGCCCATGGTGGGACTTGATGTGCCTGAGAATTCTGCCTATCAGAGGCCATGGCGGAAATACATAGAGGAACTGGTCCACAGGCAAGGGTTGGGTCAGGGCATCGGCTCCTGATAACCCGGTTCCTTGCGACGACTGAAGAGCAGTGCCTTGGAGGCTGTGGCCATGAGATCCACTACTGGACGACGCCAGCGAGCCACGATTCTCTAGAAGGCCCACAGGGAGAGCTCCCACTCGCTGGGGTCTAGAAGATGTCGACTGAGGAAATCCGCGTGGACATTCTCCACCCCCGCAATGTGCTGCGCGGAGATGGCTTGAAGATGTTCCTCTGTCCAAGGGACGAGCAGGGCCATCTCCCACGCCACTCCCAGACACTTTGTGCCTCCTTGCCAATTCAGATAGGACACCGTCATTGCATTGTCCGAATGTATGTGGACCGCCTTATTAAGGAGCAGAGGCCGGAAGGCCAGAAGTGCCAGGCGGACTGCCCGGGCCTCAAAACAAATGAACGGCCAGAAGGCTTCCCGGGCCAACCAAGAGCCCTGCACTGTTCGGCCCAGAGAATGAGCTCCCCAGCCTGCGAGACTAGCGTCAGTGGTAACCGGGATCCAAAGCGGAGTCTCCAGCAGGACCCCTTGGTTGTAACAAGACATCCACCAGCGGAGACTGCGGCACACCGCCAAAGGCAGAGGAAGACTGAGCAGATAATGGGAGCTAGGAGTCCAGCGGGACAAGAGAGTCTGCTGGAGGGGACGCATATGTGCTCGAGTCCAAGGAATCACATCCAAGGTGGATGCCATGGTCCCAAGGATCTGAAGGTAGTCCCAAGCAGAGGGTGACTGTAGTTGAAGGAAAACCTCTTGAGCTATGCGACTAGCTTCTCGCATCTGTCCTGGGTAAGGAAGACTCGACTCACTCAAGTGTCGAAACAGGCCCCAAGGAAGTCCAATGACAGAGGGCTGCAAGCAGCTCTTGCCCCAATTGATTATCCATCCAAGGCAAAGCAAAAAAGGATCCCACCTGCTAAACCGCCTTGGCTGCCTCTTGCCGAGACTTCGCCCGAATAAGCCAGTCGTCCAGGTAAGGGTGAAACCGGATACCCCGGCGCCGGAGGGCAGCTGCTGCTACCACCATGACCTTGGTGAAGGTGCAGGGTGCCATGGCCAGGCCAAAGGGCAGAGCCCTAATTAATAATGGCAACCCAGCACCACAAAGCGGAGGTACTGCTGGGGAACTGGGAGTATGCCTCGGCTAGATCGAGAGACGCCAGAAACTCGCCAGGTCGAACTGCCTGAATGACCGACCATAGCGTTTCCATCCGAAAATGCGACACATGCAGGCATCTGTTGACCCCCTTCAGATCTAGAATAGGGTGGTAGGAGCTGTCCTTCTTGGGTACCACAAAGATGGAATAATGTCCTGACCCAGCCTCTGCAGGAGGAACTGGGCAGATCGTGTGGAGCTGAAGGAAGCGCTGCAGAGTCTGCTGGACCATGAGACGTCTGCCCGGCGCCCCGCAAGGGGAGATCATAAAGGCAGCCGGGACAGGATGGTCGAGCTCATCGGGCCCATTTGCTAGAGTATGACTGCAGCCGACCACCTACAGGAGGCACCCCAGAAAGGGCCCCCGAGCTAGTCAGCAAGAGGACCTGGCGGCGCCAGCAAATTTGTTGGTGGGGAAGCCATCCTTCCACCAGGCTCCCTGAAAGGACTGGAGCCGGGACCACACCTTAGAGAAGTAAGAGGTGGAGCGGCCTGGCCTGAAGCGACACATGTCACGAACACGTGATCTGTAAGAAGGCGCAGAAGTGGCCTGGGAATGGCATGAAGCTGCTTTGTGCTTGTCCTCTAGCAGTCACTGAGGTTTAACTTCACCGAGGTCCTTGACCAGCTTGTCAAGATCCTCCCCGAACAAAAGCTTGCCCTGAAAGGGTATCTTGACCAGATGGGCCTTAGACGCAGAGTCCGCATTCCAATGTCTGAGCCATAGCTAGTGTCGAGTCACCGTCGAGGCAGCGATAACCCGGGCTGACAAACTGAGCAAATCATAGAAAGCATCAGCCAGAAACGCAGTGACGGACTCCAAGCGGGCCAGAGCAGGATCTTCTGGAAGTAATTGGAGCCAGCACAGCAGTGCTCTTGCGGCTAAGCCGCCACACACTGAGGCTTGTAGCGCCACTGAAGATGAAGAAAATGTCGTCTTCAAGAGACCCTCAATCTTCGGGTCAATCTGATCCCGAAGGGCCATATCCCCCTCGACTGGGATAGTAGTATGTTTAGTAACCACCGTAACCAAGGCATCGACCTTCAGGAAAAGCAGCCACTACTCTAGATCGTCAGGGGTCCAGAGATAGGTGCAACCTAGGCAGCAAGTGGATCAGAGGGAGGCCTCTGGGGACTCCCACTCCCAAGTGACCATTTGCTGTAACACAGGGGGAAAGGGAAAGACCCAAAACGGTTTCTTGATGCCCAGAATGATGAGATCTATCTGACGCTGCGCCTCCGCAGGGCGAGATGGCTACAGCTCCAAAAGGTGAAGGGCCTCCGCCACCTGAGTGATAAGGGCCGGGAACTCCTCCTTACAAAACAGGCAAATATCCTGCCCATCATCCCTCGCCTCTTGGTCATCTTCAGGGTGTGAAAGCTCTCTATCTGATGCCAAATGAAGGGAAGGGTCTTCAGAGGGGCACTCACCGTCTTCCCCTACAGGGTGCCAGTTCCCTAAGGGTGTGGGATTCACCTGGGTGCACCTATGGACTTCTGGGAGAGCCTTTGAGATGGAGGAGGATGTCCCAATGGTGTGGTAGGAGAAGCTGGGCCTTCTGGGAGGCCAGAACGCCAAAGGTCCCAGGCATGACAGAAAAAGTCCATGACCTGCAAATCTACCAGAACTGAAGGGACTGGAGCTGAGAGAGGCTGCAGAGCAAGCTGCTGTAAAGGCTAGTCCGGAGACCGCATCTGCGTCGAGAGATGCTCGGGTTGGAGGACCGGGGGGAGGGATGGGGCCGACCCTGAAGCAACAGGCAGAACTGATACAGAAGAAAACTGTGTGTGGGGAACAGAGGAAGTTGTCATGCCCGCAGAACTCTCCCCTTGGTCTGCCATACATGTGGCACAGAGATCCCCCACCAAGGACCGGCTTTTCCTGCCGCAGGCGAGGCAGCGCGGTAACGAGGAAGGCATCCCACTGTGAGGTAACAGGTCCCGATGCTGTGCACTGAGAAAATGGCAGCCTGCTCAACCAAAGTGGCAGCACTGCAGTCTGGGCGGGAAACCCCGAGCCTGAGATTTAAAGAAGAGCAGAGGCCAGGCAGGAGCGGCATCCAAGGATCTCAACGAGATGGGTGCAAAAAAGCCAAATGTGCGGCAAGAGAGGTGGCGGGACCAGCGGCAGCACTACTCAGGGGGCAGCGCAAAGCCACGACATGGAAACTGCAGCCCGAGCAGAGAGACCCGAATGGAGAACAGGTGGAGGGGCGTGGCCGCAGAACTGAGAATCAGAGGGAGCCAGACAAACGGGGGCTTTGGGCTGCCGGAAGAGCACAAGAGTACTCACTGCCAGTAAGCGCCGACCTCTGTGGCCCGTACAAAGTCGTTGTCCCCCGCCGACTGCTCACATATTCTGAAGCCGTCGAGAAGCTCTTTCCCCTCGTACAGCCTCTACTGAGCTTTCCTATTTATTTATTTTTTAACACACAACTCAGAGTGACGATCCAGTCAGCTCTCTGCAGCTGATATTCCAAGGCTGAACGTGAAGCCTGAGACAGGGGAGCAACACCCAGCGCAGGACTACACTGCTCCTCTTGAACAGGAGCCCCGCACCTCAGAGGTACTCCACTGACCCTCTTGGTCAGGAATACCTCTGGCTTAGCCAAGGGAGAGTTTAGGGAAAGAGCCCCTGCAGCTGAAAGGCTGTGCAGAGACTACACTGTCGAAGAGGTATATCCAGAGGCGTAGCGTGGGGGGTGCAGGGGGGGCCGGCCGCACCGGGTGCAACATGGGGGGGGGCGCCAGGGCCGGATTTACCTATACGCCATGTACGCCATGGCGTAGGGCCCACAGCTGCAAAGGGCCCACAAAAATGGAACAAGTTAGGCTTTTTTTAAAAAATAAAATTTAAAAAAAAAAAACCTGCTGGCTGCCGCCGCGGGGCCCCCTCTGCTGCCGCGGCAGCATGGACTGACCCGCGGGGGCCCCCTCTGCAAGCTCGATCCCTCCCTTCGTGCCTCCCTCCGTGCAGGCTGTGAGAGGTGCGAAGGCAGACTGTCTCCCTCGCGTCTCTGTTAAGCCCGCAGGGGCTGCGGGCTTAACAGAGACGCGAGGGAGACAGTCTGCCTTCGCACCTCTCACAGCCTGCACGGAGGGAGGCACGAAGGGAGGGATCGAGCTTGCAGAGGGGGCCCCCGCGGGTCAGTCCATGCTGCCGCGGCAGTAGAGGGGGCCCCGCGGCGGCAGCCAGCAGGTTTTTTTTTAAATTAAATTTTACTTTAGGCAGGGGGAGGGGGTAGGACTGGTAATGGGCTATTGGGGGGCTGGGCTGGGGCTGGAAATGGGTTGGGGGATTAAGGCTGGAGGTGGGCTGATGAGGTTAGGACTGGTAATGGGCTGTGGGCTGTTGGGGGGGTTAGAACTGGTAATGGGCTTTGGGGGGGGTTAAGACTGGTAATGGGCTGTTGGCTGATGGGGGCTGTCTGGTAATGGGCTATGGGGGACTAGGACTGGAAATGGGCTGGGGGGGTTAAGACTGGAGGTGGGCTGATGGGGTTAGGACTGGTAATGGGCTGTTGGGGGGGTTTAGAACTGGTAATGGGCTTTGGGGGGGGGTTTAGAACTGGTAATGGGCTTTGGGGGGGGAGGTTAAGACTGGTAATGGGCTGTGGGCTGATGGGGGCTGTCTGGTAATGGGCTATGGGGGACTAGGACTGGAAATGGGCTGGGGGGGTTAAGACTGGAGGTGGGCTGATGGGATTAGGACTGGTAATGGGCTGTGGGCTGATGGGGGGGTAGGACTGGCAATGGGCTATGGGGGGCTGACTGAAAATGGGGTGATGGGGGGTTAGGACTGGTATTGGGTTGGGGGGTTGCTAGGACTGGAAATGGGCTGATGCAGGGACTAGAAGGGAATGGATGCTGGGTGAGGCTGGAACTAGAAGGGAGCTGATGTTGGGGGAGGATTAGAATGGGATGGGGCTGGAAGAGTAAAATGGAGAAGGGAAAAATATTTTGTGTGGGAGGGATAAAAAAAATCTACAATTGGCCGGGTATTGGGAGAGTAAGTGGGGATTGAGGATGGAGGGGTAAAATTTGAGTGGATGAAATAGGAATGAGGAAAGAGCAAAAGGAGAAAGATTAGTATGTTAAAGCAGATGTAGAGAGAGAATGGAAAAAAACTAGAAGAGAGAAGAAAGGACAAATGGACAGCAGACGATGGAGAGTTAGCAGAAGACACGAAGAAACCAGAAGAAAGTGGCTGGAGCAATTGCAGCTGAAAAAAATGCACAAAAGGTAGAAAAATATCTTTATTTTGAATTTATTAATTGGAATATGTCAGCTCTGGTAAATGTGCATCATTAACATCTGCGCTTTGTTTAGTACAAGAGCAAATTAATGTATAGTTTTATTTCTACAGTGTTGTACATTCCAAGTTTGGCTTTTGGGATTCCCAGTTTAATTATTGTCTTCCTGTTTCTAAAATGTGATTACTTGTTTGGTGATGGTCTATGTTCTGCATGTGTAACTGAGCTGAGGTGTTCTGTTTATATAATTCCTATTTGACATTGCCACTTGTTCTCTTTCCCCAGTAGGTCATGTATTGTTGTTCTCTGAAATGTATTGGTTTAATATTTGCAGTGTTGCCTTTTGATTGGTAGAGTATGGTGCTTTGTGAGTCCTGGTAGTGCTGTTAGGATACGGCGGGTTTGCTATGGGTTCTAAATGGGCAGTGTTTGTAGTAGTTCCTAATGTGTCTGCAGTTGGCACTGGATTATAGTAATGTAGAAATCTTTTAGTCTTTATCCATACACTCATTAAGAGGCACGTTTACTAAAAGTTAGTATATGGTAACATTATGCAAATATTTATGCAAATGAGGCCCCTTATGCAAATGAGGCCCACACCCCCCTTGGGCCGCCCCTGCTGGGGGCCCACAATTTTTGTTGGCGTAGGGCCTCACTCAAGGTAAATCCGGCCCTGGGGGGCGCGCTCGCACTCGCAGCTCTCTGCAGTGCTGGCTGTGCGAATCCGATCCGAGCCGCCGCCCACTGTGGGGGGGGGGGGGTGCCAGGCGTGCGGTGCGGTGGGTGCGAAGAGAGAGCGAGGGACTATCTGGGGGAGGGACAGTGCAGCGCTGATCGCGGGAGAGAACCACACCAGACCAGGGGGGCGCAAATTACTTGCCTTGCCCCGGGTGCTGACAACTCACGCTACGCCACTGGGTATATCAGAAGTGTTTCTACCCCATGGTTGGGGGCGGAACCCGTGTTGATTGTTGTCCAGGGGGGCATGGTTGTCTATGTGTTCTTGTAGTTGGTGCTGTACAGTTTTTTTGATTATTTTTGCTCAGAAGGGTATGCTGGAGATGGGTCTGTATGCTGCCGGGTTGTTCTTGTCGAGTGTAGATTTCTTCGTGATGGGTCTTATTGTTGCGAGCTTCAGTTGGTTTGGCATGTGCTCTTGGGTTAGGGAGGAGTGCACTATCTTGTGGGTGACTTGGATGAAGTTTGATTTGGTGGTTTTTATACAGGGTACTGGGCAGGAATCTGTGGGGGCTGTGCTAGTCTTGATAGCTGAGATGATGTGGGAGAGTTGCTCTGTGGATGGGGTGTTAAATGTACCCCAGCTGTTCAAGGGTATGTTGGTCTTTGTGGATGGGCTGGGTCTGGTTTGTTCTGTTGAGTGGTATTTTTCTTGTATGTGGTCCGCAAATTTTTGTGGGTCTATTTGCACCTTTTCTTTGGTATTCGGATCCTTGGTGAGGGTCTTTACAATTTCAAAGAGCTCTCTGGGTTTGTTGTTAGAGTTGCGTATGATATTTGTATGGTATTCCCTTTTTGCTTGGTAGATGCATTTGTTGTATTGTTTTTGCTTTGCTAGGTATAGGTCGTGGGTCTCGGGTGATTTGTTCTGTCTCCATCTCCGTTCTATTTTTCTGAGGTTCCTCTTTTCGATTCGTATGGTATTTGAGTACCACGGCTTGTGTTGTAGTTTGTTGCAGCGCAGGGTCCTGTGTCTATAGTCTGTTGCTTTGGCAGCGTTGTGTATGGTGGTGTTCCAGTTAGTGATTAGTGCTTCTAGGTCATCTGTGTCAGAGTTTAGTTTTTGTATTGTGTCTTGCAGGAACTGGTCTCTGTCTAAGCATTTAAATCTTCTTTGTGTGGTGGTGCTGTCCGGATGTTAGTTTATTATCTCTTCTTGAGGTAAAATGTTGAATACAATTAAGTGGTGGTCGGACCATGGGACAGGTGTTGTGATGGGTGTTGACAATAGGCCTCTTGAGGTTAGGTATCTGGGTGCGAAGATAAGGTCTGGTGATGAGCCATGTCTGTGTGTCGGGGTGTTGATTATTTGTGTGAATTGGAGCGAGTTCATAGCTTGGAGAAATGCCTCTGCATCCTTTTTATTAGTGGACTTAAGGTTGAAGTCTCCTAGGAGTATTGTGGGTTTGTGGCTGGAGTTGACTGCGCAGACTGCTTCGAGAGTTGATGCTAGTTCTTCAGGTGGAGCATGGGGTGTTCTGTAGGTGAGACATATGGCCATGTGCTTGTTCTCAATCGCAATGGTGTTGGAGTGTTGGGTGTCGGTGGTACTTTTGTTTTGAATCTTAGGCTACTCTTTGCGATTATGAGAGCCCCTCCTCCTCGTCCGTGGGTGCGTGGGCAGTTGTGTGCAGTGTATGTGTCGGGCACTAATTGATTGAGTAGAACGTTGTCGGTGGGGCTGAGCCATGTTTCTGTGATGCAGAGTATGTCGGGCTGTTTGTCTATGTGATCAACTAGAGTATAGATCTTGTTGCATATAGATCTAGCATTGATGAGCTCCATTGTTAATGATCTTGGGGTGTTGTGTGTCCTGTGTGCTTCCTTTGCTTTGGCATGAGTGTTGGGTTTGTGCTTTGTTTGTTTCCTTAATGTGTGTGTCCCATGTGAATCCCTGCGAGTATGCTGCTGGCCTATGTATGTCCATGAAGTTGTTGTGGGCCATGGTGTGTGTGTGTGGGTTGGAATGAGTAGTGTGAGCATGAGTCCCAGAGGGAGGATCATGCTTGAGTGCATGTTTGTGTTCAGATCTGGGGTTTGCACTCACGATTGCTGTTCTTCTCTCCTGGCTGCTCGCTGGGTCTTTCTGTGCTGAGTTTGTGGGTTTTCTTCAGTGGGGCTGTGACCTTTGCTTTGTTCGCCTTTGTTCCACACCTAAGGGCCACGCCAAAGGGCCCTCTGGCGCGGGCCCGCCAAGCGCGGGCGCTTCCTTTTTGAGCTGAGTAGTCCGGGGGTGCTGGGCCCTGATTGGCCGCCGGTCGAACAGCGTGAGGGATTGCAGATCTATCAAAGGTTGATCTATCAAGGATGATGATACAGAGAAAATTCCAGAAACTTAGTGACATCTGCTGAAAGGGGGACACAACCCACTTGTCTGGACTGGTCTAGCAGGATGTACTGGAAATATACATCCTACTCTCACGCGCATGGAACATATTGCAGATTGGACATGATATGGGGAAGTGCGAGTCAGGTGGAGAAACTTTGAGAAAGTATACATCTACATTTTAATATGACTGATAAGGTAACATTGAGTATGGTATGGGACAGATTAAAGACGGTAATTTGAGGGAAGCTCATTAGCTTAGCAGCGCGAATTGAGAGAGAGAAAGGGAAAGCAGAAGCAGAATTATTAAACCTAATAAAGGAATTAGAAAGGAAACATCAAGATCCAGCTATCATTGCTTTGTTAGAGCTGCAAAGGCAGACTTCAGCAAGCTAAGAGCTCGAGAAATAGAATACAGATTAACAGTGCTAAAACAAATGCAGTTTGAAGGAGGCAATAAGGCAGGGAAAATTTTAGCCAGTAGGCTAAAAGCCCGAAGACATACGGCATACATAGATGGGATCAGAAATAGCAAAGGGGGAATGGTCCACCATACCAGGGAGATTAGTAAAGTATTCCGAGAGTATTATAGAAATCTATACAAAAGCAAAATAAACGGGAAGAGACAAAAGCTTTTTTAAGTGGAGTGCAACCTGAAACAAGTAGAACCAGAAGATAAAGAACGAAAAGGGCAGGAAATTAATGAAGTGGAAGTTTGGAGAGCCATTAAAACTCTCAAAACAGGGAAGGCTCAGGGATTACAGTAGATAGGTTCACAGCAAAATTTTACAGAGTAATGATGGATCAAATCACACCGATCTTAACCCAAGTGTTCAACAAGGTTCTCCAAGGTGAGGGAATCCCGAAATCCATGGAGGAGGCGGGTATTACGATTGTGCCAAAACCAGGCAAAGACAAAGGGGTGTGTGGTTCATACAGACCTATATCACTAAATTAATCTAGATGTAAAAATATTGGCAAAGGTATTGCTGAATCACATTCAAAAAGTGGTACCTAAATTGATACATAGGGATCAAACAGGGACTGTAAAGGGGAGATAAGGGAGTGACGATCTTTAGGAAGATATTAAACATTGTGTCATATCTCTAGAGATCTAAGGAACAAGCAGTCTTAGTTACGGTGGATGCGGAAAAAGCGTTAGACCGGGTGGAATGGCAATTTATGTTCCAAGTATTGGAATGAATGGGTTTTGGAGAAAATTTGATAAAATGGATAAGAGTGCTGTACGAGTGCCCAAGAGCGAGGGTTCGAATAAATGCAGGATATTCCGAGAGCTTTGATTTAGTGAGGGGAACAAGACAAGGCTGCCCCCTTTCCCCACTCCTATTTATCCTAATGATTGAATCCTTGGCAGAATATATCAGACATTGGGGGTCAGGAGGAAAAAATTACGCTATTTGCAGATGATGTCATTTTCACTTTGAGACAACCCATAACCATGCTACCTATACTGATGGGAGTAATACAGAGGTTTAGTAGAATAGCAGGATATAAAATAAATCATAGTAAGACTGTAGTGCTAGGGTGTAGCTTAATGCAAAATTTGGAAGAGCGATTAAAAAAAGCACGTCAAGTTCAAGTGGGTGGACTAACACTTTCTGTATCTGGGGATACAGTTAGAGAAACACATAGAAAATACCAAACAATGGAACTACCAAGCAATGATAGAAAACATTAGAAGAGACCTCTCCAAATGGGCAGGATTATATCCTGCCTGATGTATAGCAGAAGTGAAGATAAATGTTCTACCATGAATACTATTTCTGTTTGCGTCCTTACCCTGCAAAGTGCCAAAAAGGGAAATAGGAAAGATGCAAAACAATTATGCAATTCATTTGGGGAGGAAAGATGCCAAAAGTGGCAAGAAATACTATGTACAAGCCAAGGGATGAGGTGGGGTTGGATGTACTCTGCCTAGCTAAATACTATGAAGCTGCACAGTTTAGAGCACTCTCTGCATGAGCAGAAGGAATAGACACGCCAAACTGGGTACATATTGAAGGAAAGGGAGAAGAAAATAATGAAGCAAAGGTATAGAATCCTGTGGAAAGGAAGAAGGGGGAGGAGGATTGGAACCCATTAAAGGAACTCGCTCTCTTCAAGTGTGGAGAAAATGGAGAAGACACCTTATGGGGGAGAAAAGGTATTCTAGGCACATATTTATTCAAGAGGCAGGAGAGTATGGACCAAGAAAAACAATGAGGGTGTATGTGAGATGGGCAAATAAAGGATAAGCCAAATGGTAGGAAAGGGGGGGAGAAATCAGAATATTTGAGGAGATAAAACAGAAATACCAGCTAGACATAGAAACATGACGACAGAAAGAGACCACATGGCCTATCTAGTCTGTCTCTCCATATCAACAGCTAGAACAGTCCCCTTTTTTCCTTTAGAGATCCTCTGTGGTTGTCCCATGCTTTTTTGAATTCAGATACTGCCCTCATCTGTACCACCTCCACTGGGAGACTCCACCACTCTTTCCGTAAAGAAATATTTCCACATATCACTCCTGAATCTATCCCCTTTCACCCTCATCCAATGTCCTTGTAGAAGATTGTTTTCAATCAAAAGAGGCTCTCCCTCTTGTGCATTTATGCCACAGAGGTATTTAAATATCTCAATCATATCACCTCTATCCCATCTCTCCTCTAGTCTAAGGTGTACATATTAAGATCCTTTAGTCTGTCCTCATATGCTTTATAATGAAGACCACTAACCATTTTAGTAGCCACCCTCTGTACAGACTCCATCCTGTTTATATCCTTTTGAAGGTGCAGTCTCCAGAATTGCACACAATACTCCAAATGAGGTCACACCAAAGACTTATACAGAGGCACTATCACCTGCTTTTTTCTGCTAGCCATTCCTCTCCATATGCACCCAAGCATCCTTCTAGCTTTTGCTGTCGCCTTTTCTACTCGTTTAGCTACTTTAAGATCATCAGATACAACCACGCTTAGGTCCCGCTCTTCTTTAGTGGACAAAAGTACTTCACCCCCTAGACTATATTGCTCCTTTGGATTGCTGCAGCCCAAATGCAGGACCTTGAATTTTTTTTAACATTAAATCCCAGCTGCCAAATTCTAGACCATTCTTCAGGCTTAGCTAAATCCCTCCTCATGTTATCTACACCTTCCTGGGTTTTCTACTCTATTGCAGATTTTGGTATCATCAGCAAAGAGGCAAACCTTACCCGACAGCCCTTCCGCTATATCACCAACAAAGATGTTAAAAAGAATTGGACCAAGGACAGATCCCTGGGGCATACCACTGGTAACTTCCTTCTCCTCAGAGTGAGCTCCATTTACCTGTACTCTGTCGCCTCCCACTCAACCAATTTCTAATCCAAGCAGTAACTTTATGGTCCATCCCTAGGGTGCTCAGTTTGTTTATAAGTCACCTGTGAGGAACGGTGCCAAAGGCTTTACTGAAATCTAAATACACCACATCTAGGGCTCTCCCTCAGTCAAACTCCCTGGTCATCCAGTCAAAGAAATCAATCAGATTTGTCTGACAAGACCTGCCTCTGGTGAATCCATGCTGCCTCGGATCCTGTAATCCGCTGGACTCCAGAAACCTCACTATTTTCTCTTTCAGCAGCATTTCCAATAATTTACTCACCACCGAAGTTAAACTAACCGGCCTGTAGTTTTCAACCACATCCTTACTTCCGCTTTTGTGTAAAGGCACCACATGAGACTCTCTCTCTAGTTCTTTGGCACCACTCCCGGCTACAACGAGGCATTGAGGTCAATCAGTAGAGCTGCTAGAATGTCCCCAAGTTCCCTCAGTATTCTAGGGTGTATCCCATCCGGTCCCATCGCTTTGTCTACTTTGTTGAGCTAGTTTCTCACGAACAGTCTTCTGAAAATTGTTCAAGATGCCCTTCGCTTCTGTTCCCGTTTGTGGGTGTTTTCTGAGGTCCTGTTCCTGGTTCTTCATCTGTGAACACAGAACAGAAATATTTGTTAAGCAATTCCGCTTTATCCTCATCAGCTTCTACATATTCCTCCCCTTCACCCTTGAGTCTGACAATACCACTTTTGCCCTTCCTCTTCTCACTAACATATCTGAAAAATGTCTTATCCCCCCATTTTATTGCATTGGCTATTTCCTCCTCTTTTTGAATCTTTGCTTTCTTGACTACTTTGCAGCTTCTCTAAGTTTTTCCAAATATAGATGCCCGTCTTCCTCTCTCTGATCTTTTTCTTCACCTTTTGAGCTACTTCTTTCGAAAGCCATAGCGGCAGGGCCGGCCCGTCCATTGAGCGAGAATGTTTTCTGCACAGGGCCCCGCGTTTCAGGGGGCCCCGTGCAAAAAACATTCTTTTCGAAAAGTAAAATTGAAAAAAAAAAAACAAAAACCTGTCTGCTGCCGCGGTCGGGGCCGCCGCGGCAGAATCGAGCGTGCCGCGGGGCCCCCCTGTGCACGGCAGAGCCTGCCCTCCCCTGTAGCAGCTCTCTTTGGAGCTGAAGTCAGACGCGCCAGCTTGCAGAGCAGAGCGCGAGAGAAGAGTTTCTCCCTCGCTGCTCTGTTAAGCCCGCGGGGGCTGATGGGAACTTCCCATCAGCCCCCGCGGGCTTAACAGAGCAGCGAGGGAGAAACTCTTCTCTCGCGCTCTGCTCTGCAAGCTGGCGCGTCTGAATTCAGATCCAAATAACGAGCGGCAACTGGGGCGGGCCGGCTCTGCGGTGCACAGGGGGGGCCCCGCGGCACGCTCGTTTCTGCCGCGGCGGCCCCGACCGCGGCAGCAGACAGGTTTTCTTTTTATTTAATTTTCCCTGGGCTGGGCTGGGCTGGGCTGGGGAGGTTGTTAGGACTGCTAATGGGCTGGGCTGGGCTGGGGGGGGGGTTGTTAGGACTGCTAATGGGCTGGGCTGGGCTGGGCTGGGGGGGGTTGTTAGGACTGCTAATGGGCTGGGGGGGTTGTTAGGACTGCTAATGGAATGGGCTGGGCTGGGGGGGGTTGTTAGGACTGCTGCTGGGCTGGGCTGGGGGATGTGAGGACTGCTAATGGGCTGAGCTGGGGGGGTGTTAGGACTGCTAATGGGCTGGGCTGGGCTGGGGGGGGGGTTATTAGGACTGCGGGGGGTGGGGGTGGGTTGTTAGGACCGCTAATGGGCTGGGGGGGGGGTTGTTAGGACCGCTAATGGGCTGGGGGGTGGGGGTGGGTTAGGACTGCTAATGGGCTGGGGGGTGGGGTTAGGACTTGAGGTGGGCTGATGGGGGGGGGTTTAGGACTGGCAATGGGCTGATGGGGTTAAGACTGGAAGTGGGCTGATGGGGGGTTAGGACTGGTAATGGGTTATAGGGGGGGCTTAAACTGAAAATGGGGTGATGGGGGGGTTAGGACTGGAAGTGGGTTGATGGGGGGCTAGGACTGGTAATGGGTTGGGTGGCTGCTATGACTGGAAATGGGCTGAGTGGAAGGGGAGGCTTGAACTGCAAATAGCTGATGGGGAGGGAGCTTGGAATGGAAATGGGCTGTGAGGGAAGGGAGCTAGGACTGAAAATGGGCTGATGGAGCAGCTAGGATAGGACTGGAAATGGGCTGTTGGGGGGAGCTAAGATTGGAAATGGGCTGTGGTGGGGGCTTGAATTGAAATGGACTCATGGAGGGGCTAGAACTGAAAGTAGGCTCATTGGGGGGGGGCTTGGACTGGAATTGGACTGAGTGGAGGGGAGCTATGATTTGACATGGGCTGATGGGGGGCTAGGATTGGAAATGAGCTGATGAAGGGACTCAGACTGAAAATGGATGGGGGAGCTAGGACTGGAAATGGGTTGATGGTGGGCTAGGACTGGAAATGGGCTGATGCAGGGACTAGAAGGGAATGGATGCTGGGTGAGACTGGAACTAGAAGGGAGCTGATGTTGGGGGAGGATTAGAATGGGATGGGGCTAGGAGAGTAAAATGGAGAGGGGAAAAATATTTTGTGTGGGAGGGATGAAAAATCTACAATTGGCCTGGTATTGGGAGAGTAAGTGGGGATTGAGGATGGAGGGGTAAAATTTGTGTGGATGAAATAGGAATGAGGAAAGAGCAAAAGGAGAAAGATTAGTATGTTAAAGCAGATGTAGAGAGAGAGAATGGAAAAAAAAACTAGAAGAGAGAAGAAAGAACAAATGGACAGCAGACGATGGACAGTTAGCAGAAAACATGAAGAAACCAGAAGAAAGTGGCTGGAGCAATTGCAACTGAAAAAAAATGCACAAAAGGTAGAAATATCTCTTTATTTTGAATTTATTAACTGGAATATGAAACCTCTAGGAAATGTGCATCATTAACGTCTGTGCTTTGTTTGGTACAAGAGGAAATTAATTTATAGTTTTATTTCTACAGTGTTGTTGTACTTCCAAGTTTGGCTTTTGGGGTTCCCAGTTTAATTATTGCCTTCCTGTTTCTAAATTGTGATTCCTTGTTTGGTGATGGTCTATGTTCTGCATGTGTAACTGAGCTGATGTATTCTGTTTATGTAATTCCTATTTGACATTGCCACTTGTTCTCTTTCCCCAGTATTCTCTGAAATGTATTGGTTTAATATTTGCAGTGTTGCCTTTTGATAGGTAGGGTATGGTGCTTTGTGAGTCCTGGTAATGCTGTCAGGATACGGCGGGTTTGCTATGGGTTCTAAATGGGCAGCGTTTGTAGTAGTTCCTAATGTGCCTGGCGGTTGGTACTGGGTTATAGTAATGTAGAAATCTTTTAGTCTTTCTTTATCCATACACTCATTAAGAGACATGTTTACTAAAAGTTAGTGTATGGTAACATTATGCAAATATTTATGCAAATAAGGCCCCTTATGCAAATGAGGCCCCGCACTGAGTCTCCGCACATGGCCCCGCACCCCCCTTGGGCCGCCCCTGCATAGCGGTCTCCTTTTCCTTTATCTATCATTTTAACAAAAAGGTTGGCTGACCTTAAAATATCTCCTTTCAGTTTTGCCCACTGTTTTTCTACATCCCCCTAACAACTCCCTGAGGTATTGGCCCATCTTGGCAAAGGAGAAATTAGACCTTACCTGCTAATTGTCTTTCCTTGAGTTCTCTCCGGGCCAGTCCGGGAATGTAGGGTGGTCAATCCCTTCCAGCAGCTCCGAGGACTGATAAACTGAAAAACTCTTTGCTGACAGGTCCTATAGCTCCCCCTGGTGTCAGAGAGAGTCAGTCTTCTAGTAATAAAGCAGTGAAACTAATATGCTAATCTAAAACCGAACTTCAACAACAAACCCATCCATCTCCTTTGACCCTCTCATACTGTTTTATGCATTTTGTTTTTTTGTTTTGTTTGGTTTTTTTTTTTCCCAAAAAGTTCTTAGAACATGCCCAGTAAAGCCGAATCCCCAGCCCCGGTCTCCCGTTTGGAAACCGCAAAGTTTAGAACCTGTTGGCCGAGGATCTTAACAGCTCCACCTCTCGCAGCTAACAGAGGGCGGGTCCTGGACTGGCCCGGAGAGAACTCAAGGAAAGACAATTAGCAGGTAAGGTCTAATTTCTCCTTCCTATTCGTCTCTCTGGGCCAGTCCAGGAATGTAGGGCAGTACCAAAGCAGTACTCATCTATGGGAGGGCCCTGCGAGCCCCGCTATAATAGCCGAGGCCCCCACACTGGCATCTTTCTGAGCCTGAACATCCAACCGGTAATGACGAGCAAAGGTATGCAAGGAAGACCATGCCACCGCTCTACAGGAGGTCTACCGGCGGAACTAAGGCCGACTCTGCCCACGAAGTAGCCTGACCCCTAGTCGAATGAGCCCGGATCCCCACCGGAGCCGCTATGTTCTTAGCTTCGTAAGCTGTTCGGATGGCCTGCTTCACCCATCGAGCGATCGAAGCCTTGGTCGCCACCGTGCCTTTAGCTGGCCCCCCAAACAGCATGAACAGCCTGTCGGATCTCCGAAACGACTCTGTTTCCCGGAGATACTGCCGCAACACGCGCCCGAGATCCAACGTCTTCAGCAACCGATCCCGTTTGCCTCCCTCACTAGGTCGAAACGTAGGCAGAAAGACAGCCTGATTCATGTGAAAGCTAGAGATCACCTTAGGTAGAAAGCACGGTACCAGTCGCAGAACAACCTTCTCTGCCGTAAATTGAAGGTACGGCTCCCTGCACGAAAGCGCTTGTAGATCTGATACCCTGCGCGAGGAACACAAGGCTACCAAGAAAGCCGTCTTCCAGGAGAGCTCCCGGATATTACACGCCGACTTGGACTCAAACAGCAGCCCCGTCAAGGCCTCCAAACACCAGATTCAGATCCCACGGCGGAACCAATTGACAAAGCGGAGGTCGAAGAATCTTGGCTGCTCTCAGAAACCGACGCACATCCGGATGGGAGGAAATTGAACAACCCTGTATCTTCCCCCTATAACAGGCTATCGCCGCCAGCTGTACCTTAAGAGTATTCAGGGCCAGACCTCTCTCTAACCCTCCTTGCAGGAACTGCAAAACCTCCAGCAACTTTACGCCCGAAGGGGTAAGGAGTCGCTCCGTACACCATGCTTCAAAAATACACCATATCCGAATGTACGCCAACGAAGTAGACTGCCTCCGAGACCGCAACAAAGTGGCTATCACAGATTGCGAGTATCACCTGCATCGCAACTGTTCCCTTTCAAGAGCCAAGCCGTAAGCGAGAACCGATCCACCTGCAGCATCAGAACGGGCCCTTGGTATAGTAGATTTATTCAAGACGGCAACTGCCACAGAGCAGCCACCAGCAGCCTGACGAGATCGGCATACCATGGACGTCTGGGCCCATCCGGAGCTATGAGGATCACTGTACCGCCGTACCTTGCTATCTGCCGAACTACCCGTCCTATCAGCAGCCACGGAGGAAACACATATAGGAGCTGACCCGTCAGCCACGGCTGCACCAGCCCGTCGAGGCCTTCAGACATATGCTCTCTGCGCCTGCTGCAAAACCGAGCCGCTTTGGCATTCGCTAGAGTAGCCATGGAGGTCCATCACCGGCCGTCCCCATCGCTCTGTGAGCTCGTGAAACACTGCGCAGTTCAGCTCCCACTCTCTGGGATCCAACGCATGCCGACTGAGATAGTCGGCCTCAATGTTGTCTTTTCCTGCTACATGCGCTGCCGAGATTGCCAAGAGATGCGCTTCTGCCCATTGAAACAGTAGTCGACTCTCCTCAAGGCGGCACACACTGCCCGTGCCCCCCTGCTTGTTTATGCAAGCCACTGTGACCAAGTTGTTGGAAAACACCCGCACCGCTCGGCCGCGGAGCTGATCGACAAACTCCACCAGCGCCAACCGTACCGCTCTGAGCTCCAAGCGATTGATCGACCAAAGGCTTTCCTCCACCGTCCAGGTGCCTTGCGCTATCTGCTGCAAACAGTGTGCGCCCCAACCTGAGAGACTGGCATCGGTTGTGAGCAAAACCCAGTCCGGATCCGCTAGGGACACTCCCGCCTGCAGATGGGCCGGCACCAGCCACCACCGCAGACTGAAATGCACCTCCTCTGGACACAGCAACCGCTGGGACAGGGGATGATCCTGCGGCGACCACCGGGATAAGAGCGCTTGTTGTAGCGGATGCATATGGGTTCTGGCCCACGGCACTAGGTCTAAAGCCGCCGCCATCGACCCTAACACCTGCAAATATCGCCACGCCATCAGCGCCGAAACCCGCGACCTCAGCTTCTGTACTCTGTCCGCCGGCAGGAAAACTGATCCCACCTCTGTATCGAAGAAAGCGCCCAGATAAGTCAGCTGTCTCACTGGCTCCAGGTGACTCTTGGACCAATTGATGACCCAACCAAGTTGCTCGAGGAACTGCACTACCCGAGCCGTTGCCGCACGGGATTCCGGCACCGACGGAGCACGAATCAACTAGTCGTTGAGATAAGGATGAACTTGAATTCCTTCCTTCCGAAGCGCCGCCGCTACCACCACCATCACCTTGTGAAGGTTCGAGGTGCTGTAGCTAGCCCAAACAGTAGGGCTCGGAACTGAAAATGACCCATGGGTACCGCAAATCAAAGGAATTTCTGGTGCTCTGCTCTGATGGGAATATGCAAATACGCTTCTGTCAAATCTATGGAAGAGAACCTCTCCCTGCCTGACCGATTGGATTACGGACCTCAACGTTTCCATCCTGAAGTGCGGCACCCGCAAACAACGATTGACGTGCTTGAGATCCAGAATCGGGCGAAAAAAACCTTCTTTCTTGGGAACTACAAAATAAATCGAGTATCGACCTAAGCCGCACTGGTCTGCGGGCACTGGCACCACCGCTTGAAAGCGCAACAAGGTGTCGTTAACGGCTATTCTCTTCGCCCGGGAAACGCACGGAGATGCTACAAAGGTTTCTACCAGTGGGTGAGCAAACTCCAATGCATAATCCTCTCTGATAATTTTGAGAACCCACTGGTCCGTTGTGACGTTGGTCCAGGCAGAGAGAAACCCCTGCAAAACGTCCTCCTACAGGAATCTCTGCCTGGACCAACGTCCCTTCATTGCGGCTTTTTGGATGCTGACTGTTGAGCGTTAAAGTAGCCCCTACCAAATCCTCTGGCCCCCCGAAAGGACTGGCCACGAGGCAAAAAGCGGCCTCTCTGATAGGGTGTAAACTGGGAACCGCAGAACCTGCGAAACTCGCGCCCTGGTCCCCTCTGTCCCGCAGGCACTTTAGAGGACCGTGGGAGATCCTCGGGAAGACGACCGCCCTTAGAATCTCCTAGATCCTTCACAATCTTCTCCAAGGCCTCCCCAAAGAGCAGCCTACCCTTGTAGGGAAGCTTACTGAGACGAGTCTTAGACAACGCATCCGCAGTCCAACTGCAGAGCCAGAGAAAGCGCCTAGCCGCTATTACCGAAGCCATGGACATCGCTGAAATTCTCACTAAATCATAAAAAGCATCCGCCAGGTAGGCCGCAGCTGACTCCAGCTTTGCCCCTTCTGCTGCTGAAGAAGCGTCTTTCTCTGCAGCACCGTCCCCTTGAAGCCAACGGATGGAAGCCTGAGCCACATACACCCCACAAACCGAAGCCTGAAGCACCAAGGCACTGGCATCGAAAGTTTGCTTTAGGAGCGCCTCTAACCGACGATCTTGAAAATCTTTAAGAGCCGTACCCCCCTCTACTGGGATGGTAGTCTTCTTGGTAACTGCTGCCACTAAGGCATCCACCTTAGGCATCCGCAACAAGTCCCTCTCTTCCTGGGAAACGGGGTACAGCCGAGCCAGTGCGCGACCCCCCTCGCAAGGAGGCCTCCGGACATTCCCATTCCGAATCAATCATCTGCTTGATAACCCTGTGAATGGGGAAAACAGCGCTGTTCAGTCTTAAAACCCTGTAACAAGGGATCCTCTAAGGGTTCTTGCTGCACCTGAGGAGCCATCATATTCAGGGCCGCCAGAGAATGCGCAATTAATGCACCAAGTTCCTCCTTTCTAAAAACACGGAACACATTAGGGTCCTCGCCAGGCCCTAATTCCTTGGGCCACCCTTCCAGACCTGCTTCTGAAACCAGCTCTCTGTCCTCTGGCACTTGAGACTCCTCACCCAGAGGACTAGAAACTGCCACAGAAGCCTCTAACGCTGAACTCAAAAAGGAAACCCCCCTCCCTAGGGTCAGCATCTGAGATCTCACTCTGTTTCAGCAGTGCTCTACTGGCAGTAGAGGGGGAGCCCGCTGCCTGAGACTGTTTCACCAAAAAAGCCTTATGGAGTGTGTCATGGTCCAGGGCAGAATAGACCAGAGGAAATGCAGGAAAATGCTCGGGGGAGTTTTAAAAGGCACACTGAGAAGCACATGGCTAGGGGTTGCCATGAGCAACAAAGGAAA
The DNA here is from genome assembly GCA_033557465.1 of Ichthyophis bannanicus. Classification (NCBI taxonomy): domain Eukaryota; kingdom Metazoa; phylum Chordata; class Amphibia; order Gymnophiona; family Ichthyophiidae; genus Ichthyophis; species Ichthyophis bannanicus. Next base: position 334,884,084 of record CM066035.1, read on the forward strand.
ACACAGGCTCATGCTGCAGCAAAACACCCAGAGAGAGCATTACGTAAGGGCTCATTAGTAAGGCAGAAACAGCTGCAGGAAGTTAGCCCAATGGAAGTCTCAAGCTATGATGCAGTTAAAATAGGGCCAGCTTGGAGCACAGAGAAACCAGAGAGGAGGAAGGGAACCAGCAGATACACAGGAAACAGATACACGAGGAGCACAACAGGAAGCTCAGCTAAAGGCAGAGGAAGGGATAGAGAGAGATCCCAGGAGCCATACCGAAGTGTTTCTGAAGAAGAATCTATCTGCTCTGAAGGAGAGTTTGCCTCAGAAGAATTCTCTCAGGTCAGTGTTTTAAACCAGGGCTACAATAAGGAAAAGCCTGGTTGTGAGCTGACGAGAATTGCTTATAGCAAACCGAGGGAGAGAGAGATAGATAACAGGCTTAGCAGTCACACCTCTAAGCAAACAAACCGACGCTGGGCTGGGAAGCACCCTGGTGAATGGAATAGAGGGGCACCGGAATTCCTGTCTAGAGATCTGAGAGGGAAAGATCCTGTGAGGGCAGAAGCCAGACTCTATGGTAACCAGCCTTTCCTCACTGATAGAAATGAGAGCAGCTTCAGCTATGAAGAAAGAGGGTTAAATGATTGCCAGAGAAGTTACAGCCCTGAGCAAGTTTGCACAGAAGAAAGTCCTGAAGATATGGATTATGAATGTTGTGCTGATACTGATAATTGCTCTAGAATGGACTGTACACTAGTTCTTTCAGACGCTATAACCTCTTTTTGCTGAAGTGCCGTTCCCATTGAAATCTGTGCAGGTGGCACTGATTTCAACAGCACAGTTCTTCTGAAAAGTAAGAAAACTGTTTTCCTGTTTTGTTTGTTTAAGCTGAAGAGAAGCATTTTTTGTTATCCTTACTGATCCTTTTGTGTTACCAGAAAAATATGGTTTATTTCCTTTTTGTAACATTGATGCAAGAATTCTCCCGGGACGGGAAATAAAACCTCTTGAAAGCTTAGTCACTCGCGCACAACTACTTTCTTATTGACTGGCTATTGGGATACACAAACCCAGGGGACATTATAAAGTCCCTGCTTGAAATAAGAGGACCCCACTGCACATCTCCAGCCTTCCACCACAGGGGCCTGGGGAGTCGGTGACAAGTGTTAATATAAACTCAGAAGCAAGAAAGGACTCCACCGAATCAGAACGCTGTAGCTCGCCTTCAGTAGCCGAAGCCCTGCGTTTCTTTGACTTGCGCTTCGCCGGCTGCTCCTGCAGCACGGGAACAGAGCACGGCTGAGACAAAATGGCCGGCGTTCCCGCTCGATCTGCAACTGTCTGCGGGCAAACTAACCCTTCATCTCCCGAACCCTTAGGTGCCTCCATGAAATCGATGCACTAAAAGCAAAACCATCCGCTAATAGAGGACACGAACCAAACCGCCGACAAGAAAGAGAGAGAGAGAGAGAAGCGGCGTGAAGACGGGAGACGCAAGGCAAGACGCGACGGAACAACATGTCTTCCAAGCTAAAAGAACTCGCCCGCCATAGCCAAACTGAAAAAACAAAAAACAAACACCCTCACTAGTTAGCCACTATCACGTACCTGAAAAACTCCCCAGAGCAAGAGGTTAAGCTGCCAGGATCCTCCGCCCGCCGCCAGCGGGTTAACGGAACCGTAGCAAGCCGAGATTGGGAAGAGGGATCTGGGGCTCCCAGTCCTTACCCAAGAAGTCTCAGGCGGAGGCACTTGAAGGAGCCCCAATGAAAAGTTCAAGGAGACGCACTGAGCGCTGTAATAGGCTATCAAAAAAAGAAACGGAAGAGTGCTGAGCTGATCTGCCCTGCTAGGACCAAATAGTCAGCTCCTTCTAAAGATTCTGGGTTGTTTTTTTTTCCCAACCCCGTTGTAAAGCCCAGTGCCTTTCCTATTAGTCTCTCTGAGGAGCCTGTCAACTACACATCTTCCTCTGCTGCTGAGGACTGAAAGACTGACTCTCTCTGACACCAGGGGGAGCTATAGGACCTGTCAGCAAAGAGTTTTTCAGTTTATCAGTCCTCAGAGCTGCTGGAAGGGATTGACTACCCTACATTCCTGGACTGGCCCGGAGAGACGAATGGGAAGTTAGTTTTCCTAAAGTCTAAGACCCTCGCTTTTGAATGGATTCTAACAGCCCTAGTCCCAATACTGAACCACACCATCTGGTGATCACTGGATGTAAAATGATCTCCCACTATAACATCAGAAACACTTTCACCTTGGTAAGCACCAAATCTAGTATGGCCCCTTCACGTGTGGGGTCTGTTACCAATTGCCTGAATAGTTCTTCCTGTAGAGAATCCATGATCTCCTTACTTCCAGATGATACTGCAGCAGGAATGTGCCAAACATCTAGCATATTGAAATCCCCTATCAGTAGCACTTCCCCTTTCCTAGCAATACTGCATATGTCTTCAATTAACTCTCTATCCACCCCTTCCTCTTGTGAGGGAGGTCTGTATATCATGCCAATGAGGAAAAGAGAAATCTATCTGCTTTCTAGTTTAACCCACAGTGCCTCCTTTCTCCCTTTTAAGCTCTGTAATTCCAAAGCTTTAATATTATTTTTTTACATAAAGTGTCACTCCTCCTCCCCTGTCCTTTCTGAATATAGTATAGCCTAGTACAGTGATGGCTAACCTTTTTGAGCCCGAGTGCCCAAACTGCCGCACAAAACCAAAGAATTTCCTCAAAGTGCCAGCACGTCAATTAAACCTTAACAAGATTTTAGTATCTAAAAACTCTTTATAAAGTTGCCTGAACTATGTAACATCATTTGTAAAGTTTGGAATCTTTGTATTGTCAGAGAATCAATTTGATTCACAATCCTTTGGTTTTCATTTCAATTTATTGGCAATTTATAATGTTTTAATGATTTCATTCAATTTAGAAACAGGAAGGCAATAATTAAACTGGGAACCCCAAAAGCCAAACTTGGAATGTACAACACTGTAGAAATAAAACTATAAATTAATTTCCTCTTGTACTAAACAAAGCACAGACACTAATGATGCACATTTCCCAGAGCTGACATATTCCAGTTAATAAATTCAAAATAAAGAAATATCTTTGTACCTTTTGTGCATTTTTTTCAGTTGCAATTGTTCCAGCCACTTTCTTCTGGTTTATTTGTGTCTTCTGCTATCTCTCCATCGTCTGCTGTCCATTTCTCCTTTCTTCTCTTCTAGTTTTTTTCCATTCTCTCTCTTCATCTGCTTTAACATAATAATCTTTCTCCTTTTTTAGTCTCCCAATACCCGGCCAATTGTACATTTTTCTTCCCTCCCACACAAAATATTTTCCCCCTCTCCATTTCACTCTCCCAGCCCCATCCCCTTCTAATCTCCCCCAACATCAGCTCCCTTTTAATTCCAGCCCCACCCAGTATCCGCTCCCTTCTAGTCCCCACATCAGCCCATTTCCAGTCCTGACCCCCCATCAGTCCATTTCCAATCCTATCCGAGTCCCTTCATCAGCTCATTTCCAATACCAGCCTCCCATCAGCCCATTTCTAGTCCTTTCCTAGCCCCACCATCACTCAGCCCATTTCTAATCCAAGCCCCCCATGAGCCTACTTCCAGTTCTAGACCCTCCATGAGTCCATTTCAATCCAAGCCCCCACCACAGCCCATTTCCAAACTTAGCTCCCCCAACACCCAATTCCCAGTCCTATCCTAGCCCCTCCATCAGCCCATTTCCTGTCCTAGCTCCCTCCCCTAAGAGCCCATTCCAAGCCCCCCTTCCCATCAGCTATTTGCAGTTCAAGCCCCCTTCCACTCAGCCCATTTCCATTCCAAGTCCCCCTCCCCATCAGCTATTTGCAGTTCAAGCCCCTCACTTCCCCTCAGCCCATTTCCATTCCAAGCCCCGTCCCCCATCAGCTATTTGCAATTCAAGCCCCCTTCCACTCAGCCCATTTCCAGTCCTAGCAACCCCCCAACCCATTACCAGTCCTAGCCCCCCATAGCCCACTCCCAGTCCTAATCCCACCAGCCCATTTTCAGTTTAAGCCCCCTCATAGCCCATTACCAGTCCTAACCTCCCCATCAGCCCACTCCCAGTCCTAATCCCACCAGCCCATTTCCAGTCCTAATCCCCCATCACCCAATTTTTAGTTTAAGCCCCCCATAGCCCATTATCAGTCCTAACCCCCATCAACCCACTTCCAGTCCTAATCCCACCAGCCCATTTCCAGTTCTAATCCATCACCCAATTTTTAGTTTAAGCCCCCCCCATAGCCCATCACCACTCCTAACCCCCCCAGCACCCAGCACCACTCCTAACCCCCCAGCGCCCATCACCACTCCTAATCCCCCCGCAGCGCCCATCACCACTCCTAATCCCCCCAGCCCAGCCCAGCCAAAATTTAAAATAAAAAAAAGCTGTCTTCTGCCGCTTCCGGGGCCGCCGCGGCAGAATCGAGTGTGCCGCGGGCCCCCCCCCCCCCTGTGCCTGCCCTCCAGATCCTGCCTTCCCCGGTATCAGCTCCCTGTTTCCAGCTTGTCACACGCGCCGGCTTTCAGAGCGCGAAGGGAACTAGTTTCCCTTTCGCGGCTCTGTTAAGCCCGCGGGGGCTGATGGGAACTTCACATCAGCCCACGCGGGCTTATCAGAGCAGCGAGGGAGAAACTCTCCCCTCGCGCTCTGAAAACCGGCGCGTGTGACAAGCTGGAAACAGGGAGCTGATACCGGGGAAGGCAGGATCTGGAGGGCAGGCTCTGCCAGGCACAGGGGGGGCCCCGCGGCACACTCGATTCTGCCGCGGCAGCCCCGGAAGCGGCAGAAGACAGCTTTTTTTTATTTTTTTAAATGCGGACCTTCCCGCGTGCCAGCTGCAAGGCCTTCGCGTGCCACAGCTGGCACGCGTGCCATAGGTTTGCCATCGCTGGCCTAGTAGTTACATCCCAGTCATGGTTTTCTGTGAACCATGTTTCTGTAACTGCCACTAAATCTAAGTCAGCCACTCCCACCAAAGTTTCAACATCAAGGATCTCATTCCCCATGCTACAGGCATTTATACACATTGCTTTCCATATGTTACCCCTTTTACCCATTTCTATAAAGGTATTTAATGTTTCACTTACCTGGGGGCTTTCACATGACAGACTACTATGTGTATGTGCAAAATGTGGTGTGTTTTTTTTTTTTTTTTTTGGGGGGGGGGGGGGGGGTTTACAACAAAAAGATAAAGCTGGATCTATTGGCCAAACCACTCAATTTGAGGAGCTGATGGATAAAACAAGATTCGGAAAAAAGGATAATATCTAAATTACATAAAATCTTAAGTAAAAAGGGAGAGGGAAAGTCAGAGTCAAAAGAGATAGGAAGAAGTACCAGGATTCTGGGACATTAACAGATAAGAACATAAGAACATAAAAGATATGCCATACCGGGTCAGACCAAGGTCCATCAAGCCCAGTATCCTGTTTCCAACAGTGGCCATACATACCTAGCAGTTTCCCCAAAAGACACTGGTTCCACAATGCTTGTACTGGGTCAAGCATTGATGTACTGGGTCCCTTCTTAATAATGGTTTATGGACCTTTCCTCCAGGAACTTGTCCAAACCTTTTTTAAACCCAGCTACACTAACAGCCTTTACTACATCCCCCGGTAACAAATTCCAGAGTTTGATTACACGTTGAGTGAAAAAATATTTTCTTTTATTAGTCTTAAATAGGTTACCCTGTAGCTTCATTGCATGTCCCCTAGTCTTTCTATAGATGGGAAGAAATACACAATAAAGCATACATGTTAGCACCTGGGATACCACTCCTGGAGAACAGCCTAAAGGTTAGATTGAGGATGTACTGGACACCAGTTAAATTAAAAGCTATCTATCCGGAAAGTTCAAGCAAGTGTTAGAAGACATGTGGGGAAAACGGAGAACTGCTAGACATGCTTTAGAGCTGCCCCAAACATACTGGAGAAAGGTAGAGAGATTATATGAAGACATTACTAAAATGCAAGTTAATTTAACACCAGCTATGGCAGCCCTAAATGAGGGGATGGGAGAAGGATGTGAGGATTTAGCAACATTTTTAGGATACTGTATAATAATAGTACAGATGATCCTTCTCAGATGGCAGAAGAATACAGAAATACCTTTGTTAAAAGAAGTGGTGGGAAAATTGTAACAGATACGGAGCCTATGTACAACAGAAGCGTATAGAAAACACACTACCAGAAAATACAGAAATACGTGGCAATGGTATGAAGAGTGGAGGGTGGAAGGGGTAAATCAGGTATGGGGGAATGATAAAGGAGTTAAATACAGTAAATAAACAAACAAATGAATAAATAAATGAGAAGGAAATCGGATAAGGGGGAAGGGGAGGGAAGATAAGGGAGGAGAGGAGAGGATTAGAACACATGCAAACTGCAAAACCATAAAGTAAAATAAGTTGAAGAAACTATCAATGCTATAATGCGAATTGCTATGTTATATTATAGAAGGTTTGAAATGAGTTGTGAGACTGTGCTAGAAAACAAATAAAATATAAAATTTTAAAAAATATATATTCATGGAACGATACAGAGGCATTATAATATCCTTGATTTTATTCTTCATTCCTTTCCTTATGATTCCTAGCATTCTATTTGCCTTTTTTGGCTGCTGCTGCTGCACACTGGGCAGAGGGTTTCAACATATCTATGACGATGCCTAAATCTTTCCTGAGTGGTGGTTTCTAAGGTGGTATCTTGCAAGAGGACCTTGCTAGATTGGTTGCATGATGCAATTTTTCACAATCCTCTTGCATTTTAAGAAAACGTAGCTACTCACCTGTAACAGGCGTTCTCCGGGGAAGGAAGAATCAGTCCTCTCAAATGGGTGACATTGGCACCAATTGAGCCATCGCGGAAGTATCCCCCCAGCTTTCAAAGAAAGCTCAAAGGGCGGGAGAGTGAGCTTCCCCAATACCACATTGAGGTCCTATTCAGTCACCGAGGGCAAACTGGTGGCTTCGATAAGAGCAGACCCCTAAGAAAGTGGGTCACCAGCAGCTGGACCGAGAGGGGCTTGCAATCCACCGGGTGGTGGTATGCCACCAGAGTGCTGAGATGCACCCGGACAGAGTTAGATTTAAGCCCGGATTGCGAGAGGTGGAGAAGATACTGTAACACCAGTCAGAACGGATCAGTCCCATGCTGGGTTCACCAGGCTGCAAACCAGCATCATTTGAGAGCATAAGCTTTCCTAGTAGAGGCCAGTAAAGGTTGAAAGGAGCTAAGATTACTCTTTCAGCAGCCACGCTGTCAAAGACAGGGACCCCAGGTTGGGGTGCAGAAGAGAGCCCCCTTCCTGAGACAGGAGTCCCGGAGAAATCCCCAATGGGATGGTGGGGGTTTCCACTGTTAGTCGGAGAAGTAGCGGGAACCACAGTTGCCTGGGCCACCAAGGGGTTATCAGAATGAGATATCTTGTCGCAGAGGGTCCTGAACAAGGTTTTGGCAATCAGCGGCATGGGAGGAAAGCTGTACATGAGGCCCTCCGACCACGAGACAAGAACACATCTGCTGCCACCTTGGAGAGGTGGCCTGCCGGCAACAGAAGCAAGGCAACTGGAAGTTGTCCGGACTAGCAAACAGGTTCATCACAGGTTTCCCCCAGATCCAGAAGAGCTGGGTCGGCCACACTGGGGTCCAGCTGCGGGACTCTGCTCAATCTATCGGCCAGCAGGTTGTTCTGGCCTGTTAGGTATACTGCCCGTAGGAGAATACCTTGTTGGAATGCGTACGAGCAGAGGGGCATTGCCTTCTAGCAGAAGGCACGAGACCCCGTGCCCCCATTTGTTCACATAAAACATTGCCACCTGGTTGTCCGTCTGGACCAGCACCAGCTGGTAACACAGGTGATGGCAAAAGGCTCAAAGGGCTAAGTACATCTCCAATAGTTCCAGGAGGTTGATCTGCTGGCCGCACTCGTCTGGTGACCAGCTGCCCTGGGTGTGGAGTTTCTTGCAGTGAGCTCCCCAGCCAAGCAGGGAGGCATCCGTGGTAAGGACCTTTAAGGGGTTTGGGGTATGAAAGGGCATGCCTACCTCAAGATATTGGGGAGTCTGTTACCAGGTCAGAGAGTCTGCCAATTGACGGGTTATGGAGACTGTCTCTGAGGCGCCCCGTGGCCCGAGTCCACTAGTCTCGGAGACACCACTGCACAACCCTCATGTGGAAGCGAGTGTCTGGGGTGACGTGGACCGTGGAGGCCATGTGTCCGAGAAGGCGCAGAGCGGGCACGAAGGGATGGTGCTGTACATTCCGTGCCAGAGTCCTGAGGTGGTCAGCTCAGTCCCTGGGCAGGAAGGTCTTTGACTGGAGTGTGTCCAGTTTTGCCCTGAACTCCAGACATTGTGTCGGAAGAGATGAGACTTGGGGTACTTTATAACAAAGCCCAAGTGCTACAGGACCTGGATTGTGCATGCAGTTGCTTGCTGCATCTCGGAGGCCGTGCCTCCCTTTATGAGCCAGTTGTCCAGGTAGGGGAAACCAAAGACCCCCTGGAGGCTGAGGAAGGCAGCCACGACTGCCAGGCATTTTGTGAAGACCCTTGGGGTGGAAGCCAAGCTGAAAGGCAGCACCCTGTACCGATAGTGCCTGTCCCCCACTATGAACCGCAGGTACTGCCTGTGGTTGGGGTGAATGAGGATATGGGTATACGCATCCTTCAGGTCTAAAGGAGCATAGCCAATCTCCCTGCTAGAGGTAGGGCAGCAATATTCCAAGGAAGAGCATCTTGAACTTCTCCCTCACCAGGATCTTGTTGAAGTTGCGTAGGTAGAGGATGGGCCTTAGGCCCCCTGTCCTTTTTGGCACAAGAAGTACCTGGAGTAGCGATATCGGAGGCAAGTATGAAACTCAGAAGAAAAATAAACATTTTCCGGGGACAAGCCAGACGAATGTCTGAACGGCTCCATGGAAAAATGGAGACTGAGCAAGATGGCACCCTTGGGTGGGAAGGGGACCACGCATGCTTGGTAGCATCTCCCAAAGGCTTTCTTTGAAAGCTGGGGGGATGCTTCCACGAGGGCTTCGTCGGTGACGACATCACCCTTATGCGAGGACTGACTTCCTGCTTGTTCCCGGAGAACTTTAAACTACTTTTGTGTCATCTGCAGAATTTGATCACCTCACTCTCCCATTTCCAGGTCATTTATGAATATGCTAAAACAGTGGACCCAGCACAGCTCCCTGGGGTACTCCACTACTCATCTTTAGTCACTGAGAAAATTGGCCATTTAGCCCTACTCTTCTTTCTATCTTTTAATCAGTTCTTGATCCACAATACTACACTGCCTCCAATCCTATGATTTTTTTTTTATTTTAATTCCGCCAAGAGTCTCATAAGGAACCTTGTCAAAAGCTTTCTGAAAATCCAAATATACTATATCATACGGCTCTGCAGGATGCTGATTTCAGATGTGCTTCTTAGAGACAACTGGTAGAGCATGGTAGCCTCCCAGATGGGAGATTTGTTAGAGGATACTGATGCTTTTCACCCATGTCATGGTATTTTTTTCTAAGCATGGAACCAGAACAGTTGTGATCATTTTGGGTGATGACCTTAGGAGTTTGGATAAAGGCATTAACTAACTCAAGGTCTTTTAGATTCAAGTTCAAACATCTGATAAACTATTAACCAGGACAGCATGATCAACAGTTAACAGCTCTTGGCATTACATGCTCTATAAAGAGCAGGGTGACATACTTAGCATATAGATCTCAGTAGGGGTCGTCAGCCTTTCCCCTTTTAACATGCAAGTGAAACCCTTCACTGATTTGGTCACAAGGACTAGGCTTAATTGGCCCAATATTCAGTTTTGCTGGTTATGCATCTCTAAGGCACATAGCAGTTGCTGTTTTTAGAAAGCTGGTGGGGGGGGGGGGGAGCCCCAAGATGGTAGCAAGTTAGAGCACTCTCACCTCATGCTTAGCTCATGGTTTGACTGCTATTCTGTGGCTGGCGTTTTCCTTCGACATGCCGTCGAGGAAATGTAAATCCAAACAGTTCACCTTGGTGTCCTCGGAGCAACCTGCAGTTGGTTCAGCGGTCCCTGGATGCTTTTGTTTGACAAGGAGATGGCTGCATCCTTACAGCCGGTCTGGCTGGATCTGTCTTGCCAGATTGAGCAAAGGGGTATCTGAGCCCCGATGACCACTCTGCACCGCCAAGACCTGGAAACAATCGGCGGGGAGTGCATGGAGCAGTTCCAGATCAGCCTTACTTAAGAGTCCCCAGCACGTGTCGAGGGAGTCTGCTGCAGCCTCATCCCCAAAGATAGAAAGGGTTTCCTGTGCCAGAGAAATAGCTGATGATGGCCAGGAGAGGAAGCGGTTCAATATTGCCACTGCCCAGTTAGCAGTGGTGCTGCCTCTGCTCCAGAACACCCACAACATGCCCCAATTTTATGCAGATTCCATCAGGGCATGTAGCGGCGGAACTGGGGGATATTCATCGGCACTAACCATGTTAGTGCCGATGAATATCGCAGTACAGCAGCAATTACACGGTTTACAAGGTTTTAAACTGCATAAATGCCATTGAATAACGTGACTGATATGTTTATTTTATGCAGATATTTAAATAATCTGAATTGCAACCTGAGGGCAAGAGAGACTTCTTCTATTAATAGAGAGCCTGATTTCTGTCCAAAGATAGTTCCAAGGAATCCAACCATTTAAAATGTCTCATATCACAGCATTACTGTGTTAGGAAACACAAATATTGTGAGCAACCAGTAAGTCTCAACCTGTGGTTTGTGGACCCCTGGGGATCTGTAAAACCATAATGGAGGTCTGAGCAGACAAAGGGAAAGAGTGAGAGCAAGACTGATGGTGACAAGGGGGAAAGGAGAGACAAGACTAGTGGGGAGAAACTTGATGCAGAGGGGAAGGTCTGGAAGAGTTGCAGGGATAAATTGGGGGGTCCATGATTTTGCTGGTGGTTAACAACCATAAAAAGATTGGGAATCCCGAGCCTACATTGTTGAACCAAAACAATAGCAAAATCCCTGGGGGTAACACTGGACACTGACTTTTCCATGGAGATACAGACTTCTAATCTAATGAAAAGGCCTTTTTGGAATTGGTGAATGATTAGCAACTTGTACTCTTTTTTTGTAATGTCATGATCTTTTTTCTAATTCAGAGTGTCAATTAGGGGCAGGCTGCACTACTATATCTATTGTACCTGAATGCAGCTTGCCTTGAGATACTGATGAATAGGCGAGTGCTAAATCTAAATAAATGCAATGTACAAAACTAATGTTTTATACATTGTATTGTTGATTTTTCTCTCAAACGTTTCAAACTAAATCTAGTCCAAAATACAGCTGCACGTATTTTCAAGTTCAATACCACAGTGATATGATAAAAGGTTTGAAGCAGGGTCAGCCCTAGCACTAAGCAGATTAGGTGTTCACCTAGGGCAGGCAAGTCAGGGGGTGGCACTTGTAACACTTCCCTGACTCCCTTCAGTAGTCCAGTATTTCTCCTTTGCTCCACGGCCCAGGATTGCTGCCCTACCTCCATTCTGCTTGGGAGTAATGGTAATAAGCCATCTATGCACAGTGGTGGTCCTCAGAGCACTCATGTGCGCCCTAGGCCTACCCGGCCCCTGCCGACAGACATTTGTGTTGAAAGGAGCGGATGCAGCAGGCCTTGAGCACAAGTGAGTGCTCTAAACCCCGCTGCTATGTTCTGCTTACTTAAGTTGCAGCTGCAGTTCTCAATAATGGAGGTGGGGGGGGGAAATGGTAGTAGAGGAAGAAAGTGATGGGCGGCTATCCAAGACACAATGATGGGGGGATATGAAGAAAAATAAATAATGGATTGCTGGAGGGGGGGGGGGGATCAAGGGAGAGAGATTCTAGGGACCTGGGGAGTGGGAGAGAACAGATACCGGACAGATACCGGACAGATACTGAGGTAGGGGGAAGAGGAGGGAGTCGGATGTTGCACAGGGAAGGGAGGGCACATGGCTGAGGATCCACTTAGGGCACTGGATACCTTTGGCTAGCTCTGTATTGAATGAACTACGCTGGCTTTGAATTTACATTGGTTGAACTTTGAGCATCTTAAGATTTTAAGCAGAGTTTTTAGGCTGATGCAAAAGGATTATTTATAGTATTTTGAATAAAAATTACACCTGCATATCACAGGATGTTCTGGTCTTTGCAAAAATGTACTCACTGGTTGAAAATGTTTCAACTAAAAATTTCAAGTATGCTGAAGATAATAGATAAGCTTTTTCATGTGTGGCTCCACAGTTGGAAACTCCATGCACAAAGATTTGTTCAACATTTTCACATTCTATAAACTATGCAATGCAGAGCTATTTGAAAAAAAGGATTTAATTGCATTATATATTGCCAGTACATTTTTCCTTGAAGAAAAAAAAATAAGAAGAAAGAGGTACCAGCAGTACTCACATGTAGGGCCTCTCATTAACACACAAACACCATGGGGGTTATTCCGAGCCACAAATAGCAGGGATGGATGTTCCAAAGGGACATTCATCCCCGCTATTTGTGGCGGCTGCCGCCCCCCCTCCCCCCCCCCCCGGTTGTGTGGGGACGTTAGTCGGGGACGGGGAAGAGGTGGCCTGGGGGTGGAGAGTAGGCAGGCAGTGGGTGGTCACCAGCCTTGGACGTACAGGACCAATTCTAATGTTGGCCCTGTACGTCCAAGGCCAGCAAAATGTCCGGGAAAGTTATTCCACCCCTGGGGTGGAATAACTTCCCTGTATGTTTCTTTTTAGCGATGCCGGGGCACGCATGGGGCTGGGGAGCCCAGCGATTACAGGCCAGATCGGGAGGGGGGGGGGGTCAGGCTGCAGGGAATAATCATTTTAATCCGGCGGCCGGCATCACAACTTTTAAATGGAGCCACAGTGCCATGGCAACATGATGCCATGGCGCCACGGCTCCATTTAACAGTCCTGACCAAGTTAGCCGGGCTGTGACTTTACCTGCAGTCCAGGACTGAATTGCAGTCCCAGCCTGCACGTACATGCTTAATCACGATACTGATCCTGCAGAGCTAGATGTGCCCCACGGGATCAGAATCACAATCCCCTTTGTACGTCCAACTCAGACCAGACGTACAAAGGGGATAGCCAGGCGGGACAGAATCAGACCCCATGTGTCAATTTTAGCAAATAATGAAAAAGGTGCCAGTACTCTGTATCACTGCATACTCTGTGTATTACAGTTAAAGTTGGGTATTCATAACCTTGTTCTAACATTTTAGAAGCTGAACCTTGGTGTTTCTGCACCTAAACTGGCCTCTGAAAATTACACTCCTAAATTTAGCAAGCTAAAAAAAAAAAAAAAAAAAAAAAAAAAGTGTGACATTAGGCTCAATATAGGCAAACGAATAGCAAGCCTAACCAGGAATATAGCAATCTTCACTTCTAAATTTAGATAAACTGTAAGCAGAAAACAGACTGCTATGTTTGGCTGAAACTGGAGACAAGTTTAGGCACCTAACTTAAGCTCCGCCTTTTTTTTTTTAAATGAACTTTAAGTGCCAATATTCATCCCACAGCCATCAGCAATTACTTTGAACACCGGTTACCGCAGGCAAAATATACCAGATATTCAACAGCAGCTGCCCTAATATACAGGTTTTGAGGTCCGTGTCCGTGGCTCTACAGATGTAGCAATATTCAACCACTATCCAGATAGCCACGCTGCTTAGACTTAGGATAGCTTTTTACTTATCTTATGCGGATACTTATCTGGATAGCAGAGATTTTCAATGCTACTATCAGGATAAGAATGCTGGTTCCTCCCTGCTCCACCCACAGATGGCCCCAGAACTATCTGGCTAGTGCCACAGCAACCAGAGGAAATATTCAGCTGCATTGAATACCAGGCTCATCAGTACTTAGGGGCACTGTTCCCTCTAAGCTGTGCGCGTGTGCGCGCGCACATACTTTACAACAGAGCGCACAAAAACTATGGCTCTGATTCTGATAGAAAACAACACAGACGTCTTAAAATTTAAAAGTTATGATTGTAATTACTAGAAATTTCCCGCTTCATTTAGTAATCGCCTATTTTCATTTAATTTGATTAAAATCAATGTGGTATACATACTGTATTCTGACGTGTAGTCAAATTTTAAAGTATATAACTCTGAGTGTCGTTATGTGGCGCACAAAAATGTAACCTTTCTTCAAAAGCTGCACACAGTTGATATTTTATGCGCACACAGCCTACAGAAAATTAGAGGGAACATTGCTTAGGGGCATATTTACTAAACCCCATACCAGTTACACATGTGTTGGCCACATTACCAGCATCGGTCTGTGAACTAACTGCAGGGAGGGGGCAGGTACATCCATGCCACTGCAATTACTGTGCTTCACCATGGCACAACCACCGCTGGTGCAATTAACCCTACCCACTGAGATGCTGTTAATTGCACTCCTACTACTTGCTTAAGTGGCAAATGTCACACTAGCTGTGCCACAAGGGGAATGTCCCTGTCTCACCCAGCTGTCATCACGATGCATGCTATCAATGATGATAAATAGTGCGGTATATAAGAGACTGTAATAAATAAATAAATAAATCAAACCACATGCTAAACCTTTAGTCAACATGAACCTCAGTTCATAGGGCCTATCAATGGGCTAAATCTTTTTGATTATCAGGCCTTAGATTGTTCCAATTTTTTTTTTGTGAATGCTCATTAAAAGCTAAAAATATATATACAGTCAAAATTAGAACAAACCCTCTCATTTTGGGGTCGATTCCAATCCAGACGTAGATCTCCTCTGGACGTCCAGGCTGACCCACATTTACAAAGGAGAACGCGATTCTGATCCCACAGGGCATGTCTAGCCCCGTGGGACCAGAATCGCAAACACGCCTGTATGTGCAGGCCAGAGCTGCGATACAGTCCCAGCCTGCACGTACAGGCACTGCCCAGCTAACTCAGCCAGAACTTTTAAATGGAGCCATGGTACATGGCATCATGTTGCCATGGCACCGTGCCCCATTTAAAAGCCACGATGCCTGCTGCCTTCTACAAAAGGTTAATTCCCCACAGCCCAGCCCCCAATCTGGCCTCGTAAGGCCAGGGTCAGGCTGCGGGAAATTAACTTTGCCCCCGCCCCAGTGCAGACTAAGAAAACATCCAGGGACGTTATTCCACCCCGGAGGTAGAATAACTTCCCCAGATATTTTGCCGGCCCATCAGAATCAGCCCTCTATGTCCAGAGCTGGCGACCACCCACTGCCCGACCCAGAGCTGCCCCTTCCCCGCATAACTTCCCCACACAACTGGCAGGAGCCAGCATGAAGAACGGGGATGGACCGTGCCTCAGTATAACCCCCATTGTGTCTGTATGTTGTTTTTACACCAATATTTTATAACGTACATCACCTTGGGCTCTTATAGAAGATGGAGACAATCAACAGGTGCTATAAATACAGTTTTTTAGGCAGGTTCTCCTTTCACTGGCAGTTCACGAGGCTCGTAAATGTTATTGTCTCCTTATTCCCAACTCCTGGCCCCTTGATGGCAAACCTCCAAATGTGTGCAATGGTCAAGGGGCTCTGTCGAGGTTCCCCTGCAGAGTTTCACCGCCTCCTGCAATATAAGCAGGATGCTGTATCAAGAGCCCAGCCTCCCCCAGAGAAATCTCTCCCTCGTCTGCGCCTCTTGACATTAACACCACACACAACCCTTTTCAGTCACGCTGGAGAAAAAAAAAAGATTTAAAAGAAAGTCACCATGCCATGTGCTTTTTAGGCATTGAATGTCAGGGAGATGGAGGGCTTCCAAAGCTGTACGTCAGGGCCGCTCACGCCTCACAATCCAAACCCCACGTGCCCTCAGTACTTTACTCACCCATCTATCTGCAGAAGTACCCTCGCCGTAGCCTCTCGGACTGGGAACGGCGACGGATATGTCAGCTCCGTCACCGCCCTCGCCCCACCTCCTCTTCCTCCTCCGTGGGCAGGAGCGCTCTCGTAACAACTTTCCGCCGCTCAGCTCTCAGCAAAGGGAGACACGACCCATGCCAGCGCCGCAAACTCCCTCATCCGAGCGCACGCGTGCGTCACTACGAAATGCGGCCGCTGCCTGAGTCACTAATGGTAGCCGCAGAACGAGCTACCCGCGCACAGCCAGAGTAGCGATGACGGGAACACGAGTCAACCACTCGCGCGCTAGACCAAAACCAAGCGGAAAGAACTACCTCGCTCCAGAGACGAGAGGAGGCCTTAACCAGCGTCCTAACTCCGCCTTTCACAGCGCCAGCCCCGCCTCTCCTTGGCAGCGAGAAGCTGGCGCCTGGCCCAGCCGGGGGGGGAGGGTCGCAGCTCACGTGGAAGGAGGGTGATGAGTTTTTGAGCCAGGAGCTTAGTGTGCGTGGAAAATGGGTCGCTGGGCTGGTGGTTGTACACATCTCGCTAGATCTGGTCAAGGCAAGGCTCAACTGTTTCCTCACCAGCGGGAACCAGTGGGCTTGCCTGGAGTTTTGAGAGAGAAACGTTCAGCCTCCCAGCTTCCTCATCGAAAAGAAAAAAAAAGCACAGGGCTTTAGTTGTATTTATATACCTCCTACTCCAATCCATGCCACCCAAAGAGATGTACAAGAAAACTTAAGTTATTATCCCAATTTGGTAATTTTCCCTTTTTTATTTTAAAATTGGCCACGGGTATACATACTTCGCGGGCTGGGTCGCCAGGAGTTCGCATTGACTACGGCACACAACATACATACATACATACTGTACATACATGAAAGGACAGACTAAGGCAATATAGCATAGGTGTTCCAGCTGGGCGGAAAATGAGCGGAGGTGGGGGTGCACTTGCAAGATCTGCGCTTTATCTGTTCAAATTTAGGCGGAAAAATTATACCTTAGGGTCAATTTCTCCAAATAGGTTAGTTTTGTGTATAGCAACAGTCATGAACCTCATTCCTAAGCCACAGGTGTAATGGTGGAGGAACTTTTGGGTAAGCTATTTAGTATTTACCGCTGAGAAAAAATACTTGTTTGGATTGGCAGTACAGAAATGTTTATAAATAAATATATAAAAGTACATAAGAGCATATATTGCCTTTCCAAAAGATGTACCACATGTGCCTCGACAGACTTGGTAATCTATTATTAAATTACCCTCCACGTTTATTACATTGGCAATACATATACAAGTTGTCATACAAAAGTTATCTGCATCATGGTTATGACTGTAAAGTTTTTGATAATCTGGGCAGACTAGATAAACTAATTGCCATTATCTGTCATCAGGCAACAATGTTTCCACTCTGTTTCTTTAAAGATGAAAACAAAGTGTTGCAGCTACTGCCTTGCTGTTTAGAATTATCACTTTTCTGTTTTATAAATTGTCTTCCAACCATTAGCAAACTAGCACGGCCTTTAAGCACAGATAATGTCACTTTTAGGCACAATTACCACCACAGTCAAATGCAGAAAAGAGACGGATATGCGTGTAAACAGCAAAGGAAAAACTAGCGTATGCATAATGCCAAGAATATTTAAATTACAGGCAAATGAACTGCCCGTATTAAAATGACATGCTAATATTGTCTGCGTCTGATGCAGAGAAATGCATAGAGGATTGCATAACCAGCCTTAGTGCCAATATATCTATACCTGATCTTGAGGTGGCTTAAATGTTTTACGTGTGCCCACGACAGTATTTTGATGGCATCGGGGGCTTTCTCTCTCAGATGATCCAGGCATCAGGGAAAGTCCCTGATACCATCAAAATATTGTCAAGGCTCAAATGTAAATTAGCCACATGGTGCCCCTATTTCTGTGGGAGAACATGCCAAACTTGCGCCATCTTCCTCTCGCATGTGTTTGACTTGCTCTCCCAGTTTAACGTTGCCATTTGCGCACAGTTTAATGCATGGCTAATTTGCATATGAGTCCCTTTCTGCGTGCCTGTGCTGAAGTCGCACGCTATCAGTGCACTGCAAAGAGGCATATGAAGTTGATAGCGTGCAACTTCAGCGCTGGCTTTCTGCATTGGCCTGTGGTTGCCTGGGGCAGCAAAGAGCAGGGCATTCAGAACTAAACAATAGATTCTGATGGGCGAGGGGGGGGAGGGGCGGGGAGGACATAAAGCTTGAGGTTTGCCTAGAATGCCAAAACCTTGAACCAATTCTGGGGCCAGCCCTGTTCCTTAGACAAGCTGTGTAAGGAAGCCAAATTGTGCACAGTGACAGCCTTCAGGAGTAACAACAATCCTTGAATTTAGTGTTTTTCATTGTAAGACTGGAAAGCTATGGCAGCATCTAACAACTCTTAAGTGTGGCTCCAGTATGTACTTTCCCCACAGCCTTCTCCAGAGACTTTGTGCTAGCACCACCTTTGAAATATCAGTTTCTACCAGTACCATGTGTTTCGCAGTGTGTTTGAACTATGCAGTGCCAAAACTCCCAGACTATTCTTGTAAGACTGATTTCAGATACAATTCTTGTTTCCTCTTCTGGAAGGTCATTCCAAGCATCTACCACCTTTTCCATAAAGAAATATTTCCTTAGATTACTCCTGAGCCTCTCCTCTTTCACCTTCATTTTATGCTCCCCTTATTCCAGAGCTTCTTTTCAATTAAGAGACCCACCTCATGCACATTTATGCCATGGGGATATTTAAACATTTATATCATATCTTCCCTCTCCCACCTTTCTTCCAAAGTATACATATTGAGATCTTTAATCTGTTCACATATGCTTTATGACAACTAACCATTTTAAAAGTCACCTGTCAAATCAACTCTGTCCTGTTTATATTTTTTAAAGGTGCAGTTTTCAAAACTGTACACAGTATTCCTTCTTTTCTTCTTTAATCCTTAGCTGGCATTTGGGGAGCAGGTCATCCTCTCAACCAATACGCTGCTGTAGGTGCCATTGGATTCCGTGTGTTGTTCACAATACATTTCCAATCTTGGCGATATTTCTGGCCTCATCAATGGTCAGTCGCTGGTTCCTTAGGTCTTCCTCAATGTGTCTGAATATTCCAAAAAGAGTATTTCATTATTCCAAATGAGGACTCATTAAGAGACTTCTACAGAGGCACTGTCACCTCCTCTTTCCTGCTGGCCATTCCTCTCCCTATACTCTCAACATCCTCCTAGCTTTGCCTTTGCCTTCTCTACTTGTTGGCCCACCTTATCATCATCAGATTCAATCACGCCTGGGTCATGCTCTTTCATGCACAGTACTTTACCCTCAGTTTTCAGACAATAGTCTAAGAATTAATTATACCATACCTTAATTATTATAATGCACTTTATGTAGGCCTTATACATTTCCTGTTTAATTGTAAACTTACCCTCGGTTATCCAAGTTTTGCGATCCTGTTAATTGTAAACTCAGGCATATGTATCCTGATTTTTCTGTTCCATGTAAACCACGCTGATGCCGAATAGTGCGGTATATAAGAAATTGTAAATAAATAAAAATACAGAGTTCTTTGCAGATAGCGCAGAATACGGCAGCGAGGATGACAGGTGGCATTAAGAAATTCAACCACATCTCCCCAGTTTTAGCAGAATGGCACAGGTTACCTTATTGTTAAGTGCTATCGAGTCAGTGTCGACTCATGGCGACCCTTTGGATAATTAACCTAAATTGTGTTTGGTCATAGGTCAGGCAGCTCATTGTTGATAGAGTGATATTCGTAGCTGCTATTATGGTATCGATCCATCTCATTGCCAGCCTTCTTCAACCTGCCCAGGCACTCCAGTCTGAGGGCTGAGGCCTATTGTATGTCCCATTCTTCCAACAAGTTTATTTAAATGAGCTCCAGCTGAGAGCCTTTTTTATGGTTGGCCCATCCCTATGGAATTAGCTGTCCACTGTGTTGAGGATGACAGAAGAGTTTTTAAGTTTTCATATGCAGTTGAAAGCCTATCTTTTTAAGCAGGCTTTTGTAATCGAATGAAATGATCCTATAAATAGTATACAGAGTGGCATCCTGTTTATTATTTATTTGTTTTATGTTTTAAGATACTTTGATTTAATGTAAGTTGTTTACTGATGTTTTTTTAATTGAATATTTTATTGGATATTATAGAAATACACAACAAGAAAAGAGATAAAGTAGTTACCAGCAAATATATCAAGCACAAAACAAATACAGCTCCTTATGAAATAATGCCAACAGCTTGTATGAAATCAATAAAAGAGAAATCCAATCTGGATACAGAAAGATATTAAGGAAAAAAAAGAAAAAAAATAGGCACGCTGAAGCCAAGGCTATCTACCAGATAAAGCAAAACATCAAAGAGAGAATTCAGTCCTCCAAAACCAAAGTATAAGTATTGATCTTCCTGATAGAAATGCTTTTAACTGGTCAGGTTAAAAATACATAATCATTTAATTTAATTTTACATTTACAGGGATAATTTAGAGAAAAACTGGCACAGTGGCCAAGAATCGGAGACCGCATAGCAAAAAAATTACGTTGCTGAATTTGGTTAGGATATGATATGTCCAGATACATTCTTAAGTACATCCAAGAAACGTTTTCTGACAAAAAGGAAAAGATATTTTGAACAGTCAGTCTTGTGTAAGATTGTGTCATTCAAGTGAAGTCAATATAATATTGGAAACAATAGCTTACAGCGATCTTGACTTTGCCATAGATAAAATGCAGATAAAACTGGCGGTAGCGAAGACTCAGGAACCTGCAAAACCTCATGCATATAACTTTTAAACAGGTTCACAGGAGAAACGTTTTCTAATTTGGAACAATCCACTAAACAGATGTTTTGTCTACGCTGAATGTTCGCCATAGTTACCAGTTTTGAGTCAATATGTTTGAAGTCTTCAGACAATGACAGTTCTGAGTATTGCTTGTGTCTTATTTTCACACTCAGTTAACTGAGATTCAAACTTCACAACTACATCATATTGCATTTCCAATTTAGTTAATACAAATTTTTCAAGCCAGGAGAACACATTCAGAATTCTCTCGACCGCAGAGTTATTGATATCACCTTCATCATGAATTACCACAGTCTCAGAACTGAATCATGCCTACCAGGAGTCTGAGAAAGTAGAATCTTAGGTCGAGTTGAAGCTTGTTGGGAAAAATCTTTATTGGTGCCAGAAGCCAAAGCGACTTCATTTTCAATTTTCCTGGTAGTTGATACATTCTCTGAAGAATGAGCAGTTGAAAGTAACTTCAACTGACGCTGAGCCATGTCAGAACCCGCAAGTCGCTCACTGAGTCCAGTAATTAATTATTGAGAGCCGATACCAAGGAGCTTTCTTCCAAGGATGCCAAGAGTTCTTTGTCAAAATCTGAAGGTTTTGAAGCCCCGACCACCGGAGGGACCTCTGTCAGGTAAGAAGACTTTGGAGAGCCTGAGAGAAGCGGCAGTGATTGTTGGGGGACTTTAGTCACTCTGATGGAGGACGAGCTGCGAGCCAGATTGCCTGGCATGGAGAGTGCTGAAGCTACTATCCCTGCTGATACCGTCTGGAGTCCCAGAAACTCCCCTTAGCTAGAAAGGGGAGAATAGACAGCTGCTGAAGTTCTCCAGAAGAGTTGGGCGAAAGCACTTTGTGTTTAAACATCGCAAACAGACAAAACTGGAGAGCTTCTGCTTACTGCTGTTTTATGTTATATTTTGTTTCTAGATATTGTTGTTTTTAATTGTATGTTATTTTACTACTTTTTATAATATATTAAGAAAAATCCTTGTCTAGACTTTTAGATAAATACATAAACACTGTACTACTCCTTTGTTTTTTTGCAACCCAAATGCATATTTTAAATGCATTAAATCTTAGCTGCCAAATTCTAGAACATTCTTCAACTTTTCTAGATCCTTCTTGGCAGCAGCAGAAGCAAACCCAGCTGAGAGAGGGATGAGGGTGGAGGCTGATTGATATGGGACTGGGGATACTAGTGGGGGAGAAGAACTGGAGAGAAAGCATTGGAGTAAACAAGGCTGTGAAGAGTTCATAAGATAAGATGGGCTGGGGAAGGGGAGGAGAAAAAGAGAGGGAGGATGCAGTAGTGGAAGATGGGTTGAGCTGTGGTATTGTGGCCAGATCACGGGGTTTTCTTCAGAAGATGGGTTGAGGGAGAGAGAGCATGGGCAGGGCAGGGCCGGTCCATCCACTAGGCGAGCTGTGCGGCCGCCTAGGACAGCCACCCAGATGGGCGGTAGCAGTGGCAGACATGACTGGCTGTGCCACCCCCCCCCCCCCCCCGATGCTGCCAATTCTGTTTGGGGGGGAGACAGGTAGCGGCAGCAGCAGTAAAGTGGCTGCTTTTTGCCATCGCTTTCTTGCCCGCAGCAGGCCATGTCCTTCAGCATACATGGCCTGCTGCGAGCAAGAAAGTGGCTGCAAAAAGTCACTGCTGCTGCCTGCCTCCCCTTCCCAAAATGGAAATCAGCAGTAGCTTGGGGGGTGGCTCAGTGGCAGCTAAGGGGGGGGGGGCAGTGAGGCTGGGGTTTCTATCTAGGGTGGCAGAAACCCTTGGGCTGGCCCCGAGCATGGGGGAGCAGACCATTTGATTTATATGTGTTACTCTGAGTGCAATTGAGTAGTCAGGTCAGTAGCATTATCAGAGAAAACTTATTCCCCCTACATCTCTTTCTTCTCACAGATGGCCATGTCACTGGAGGGGGATCTCCTAACAGAGGGCACCTGCTACTTTGTCCAGTTACTGTCTTAGTTCTCATATTGAAGGTTGTTTTTTCTGTTTTGTTTTGCCAAAATGGCCCCCAGTTGAAAATGGTGAAGAGCACTGACTTAGAGCTATTCTGCCACAGAATTTGCAATAAAAATGCACTTGGTTTAGTCCCTTTCTGGAAGTTTATTCTGCAATTTTAAAATAAATAGGTTCAGTGAACGAAAGGTGAAAATCTCTGGTACCTGTTTTCAAGGAATTTATCCAAAGATGTAGACTAAGACACTTTTATCATAATTTTATCTGTCTTACAAAGTTTTAGGGGGGTTTACAGGTGTGTAGATAGAAAAGATTGTGCTTCATTCCTTTGTCCTCCACCCTCCAGTCTGTACATTCTGTACCATCACAGTGTGCTCACTAGATTTTTATCTGATGAGTAGTGACAGGATAAACATTTTGTAACTGATCAGGTCTCAGGATTCTTTTCTGGTTCATAAGAATAATGACTCCATTTCAATCTTGTTTGGAATTATGAAGAAAAGTGTTTTCTGCAGCTTCAGTATAAGTAATGAGCAATGTGATCTTTGAAATGTGCAGGCAGAATCAGTGTGTTTGTTTACTCTTACTTTAGGTACACTTTAACAGCATTTTTAAATCTGCTGCAAGTAGAACCTATTTTGCTTAAATTGTTGAAGTTCCTAATTTAAATCTTATAAATTATTCTCTTGCATTGTGCTCTAATGGTGTAACTAACCAAGATGAGCAATAAAAAAATCTAAACTAAACTCTCCTGTACAGTATGAGAATGGGGGGAGATGGTTGTCTATTTTGATTAACCTCTTGGGCGTGGAATTCATATTTACTGTTTCTACTCTGACAAAATTTCCCATGTCTAAATTTTGAGATCGACATGGATTCTTCCATGCGTTATGCCTATTTCATTGGCTTAATCAAATCTATAATCCAAGAGAGGAGACTACTAATCTACTGAAGTTTAAAAAAGAGTCAAAAGATGGCTTTCCCAGTAAACAGATCATAGTCTTCATTTATGCCCATGACATTATTAACAGAAACCAGCAACATTGTGAAAGAATGGCAATCGTAGTATCAGCTGCGCCAAGCATTAGGGTCCAGTCAAGGGGCATTGATGGAGGTTCCATTAGGATCAGTGATGCCAAAAGTGAAATTCAAGATACAAGCTTTTTAGTGGCAGGCCCTGCCTTCTGGAACAAGATGTTATTAGAGATTGGGAGTCTACCAGTGCCCCCGAAGAGGAGACTGATGGAGTTGTTTAAAGAGATAGCCTGCACGAGATCCAAGGACTTGAGATATTGTTTGGGACTTTGCCAATTGATTTTGAGGGGGGGAGGGTCTGTTTACCTCTTGCCTTATATGTGCTTTATTTGTGTGGAATCACCAAATAAATGTGTTTTACATATAGACACCCCAAGTGTGAATTTGTACTTTTCCCAGGGCCTCTGAATGTTTTTATTATTATTGTGTCATTCTACAGTAATAAAGGCCTTGAGGGTATTTTGCCCCCTCCCCCCATCCACCAGAATCCTTCCATTTACTACTCGTATTTAATTTGTATGTGTGTGTCTTAGGGTACCCCCTGCAAGTTTACCCTTACTCCCAGGTGAGTGGTGGGCTACACTTGCATTCACTTATCAACTTTCAAACTTCCAGGTAGCAGGTAGTCGTCGACTTACGACCGTGTCTGGTTCCGACAGACCGGTCGGTCGTAAGTCGATCTGCTCGTAAGTCGGCCTATGTTAAATTACTGTACTGTATTTACGCCAAACGCCAGACCAAGTGAACCAAACGCCAGACCCAGCCTCCGTCCAGATAAGACAAGTAACTGGTTTAAAAAGCTAAACTAAAAAGGTGAAGGGCCTGTGCTGCGCTGCTTTTTCTTTTTCGGAGCCGTGAGGGAGGGGGGGAGGTTATAGAAGGACAGGAGGGAGGGCGAGTGGGGCTCCACTGAGCAGATGGTTTGCTTGGCGGAGCGCTCGTCGTCTGCGTGGAAGAGCTGAAGGGCTGCGGGTGTGGGGAAAGCTCTTGCTGCAGAGGATTCAGGCGCAGGCAGCTTTGAAACTGAGAACCTGCTGCCGGGGTGCTGCGTTGTGAATCCGGCAAGACTTACGACCTGTGCGACTTAAGACAATTCCCTCGGTCGTAAAGTTGATCAGTCATAAGTCGCATAGGTCGTAAGTCGACGACTACCTGTATATTGCATAGGTAACAGATGTTGAGGGCAGTTGTATAAAAAGGGGTGGGAGGACAATCAGGCTCTGTGAAAAAAATTAGTACTGCTGACCTTATTTTCAGGTGGCTGTTTGTAAATTCAATACTGGTTCTCTGCCTGAGGGAATTTACTTTAGTACAAGGTTAACATGTTTAAATACAAGAACTTGTTGAAATAGAATAGCAAAAGGTCATTCACAGCAGAACAGCAAGGAGTTAACTCACTCTCTGGCAGTTTGGGGGGAGGTGAGCTGTTTAGGCAGGTAGCTTGTGGCCTGTATTATGTAGATTCCTTTTAACGCTCTCTCTGCTAAGGAAAGCCCCTGGAAACATGGGGACATACTAAGAGGAGCGCATCGTCGGCGCTGCCCCGAACCAGCACACCAGCAGCAGGGAAGCTCCCCCGATCGGGGAGAAGCGCCTGAGCTGGAAATCGTCCCGCTCAGAAGCTCCTGCCCAATCGGGGCAGTGGGAGAGCAGCATAAGAGGAGCGCATCGTCGGCGCTGCCCCGAACCAGCACACCAGCAGCAGGGAAGCTCCCCCGATTGGGGAGAAGCGCCTGAGCGGGAAATCGTCCCGCTCAGAAGCTCCTGCCCAATCGGGGCAGTGGGAGAGCAGTATAAGAGGAGCGCATCGTCGGCGCGCCTGCGCCTGAGGGCCTCGCCAGAGGGCCCTTTGGCGTGGCCCTTAGGCGCGGCACAGAGGTGAGCACAAAAGGAAGGAGACCATCTCAAGAAGAAAACAGCTAAAGGACACACCGGAGCCACACAAAAGACAGCCGGAACAACGAAAGCAGCAAAAGACCCGAGCGTAAGTCCAACAGACAAACAGACTACAAAGTCAGCACAGCAGAGAACATGAACCCATTACTAATCCTCCCCATCAGCATCCTCATCACGCAATTCATACCCCCATTCACACCCAACACTCACACGCCAACACAGACAAACACACTATGGCATCTACCAACAGAATGGGGACACGCAGACCCACAGTACATCCTCACAAACACCCACAAAACATCCAGGCGCAAAGCTCAAACCAAGACCAAGTACAACAGACACGGACATTCAAAGGAAGCACACAGTACCACAAACACCCCAATAACATTATCAATAGAGCTCATAAATGCCAGATCCATACGAAACAAGACCAACACAATTGCAGACCACATAGAAGAACAACAACCAGACATACTATGTATAACAGAGACCTGACTCACACCCACGGACAATGTACTACTCAACCAATTAATACCCAACACATACTCAGCATTCAACTGCCCACGAACCCACCGGCGAGGAGGGGGGGTTCTAATCATCGCAAGGAATACACTAAACTTCAAATCACGAAGTGCCACTGATACCCAACAATGCAACACTATCTCTATTGAGAACAAGCAGATAGCCCTATGCCTCACTTACAGAGCACCCAATGCTCCATCTGATGAACTAGCCTCCACAATTGAAGCAGTATGTGCAATCAGCATGAAACACAAACCTACACTAGTACTAGGAGACTTCAACCTCAAATCATCTAACACCAAAGACGCAGAAGCCTTCCTACAAGCAATGAGCTCCCTACAATACACTCAAATAATTACCTCACCAACTCACAGACTCGGATCTTCACCCGACCTCATCTTCACATCCAACCACCTAATCAATGGAGGACACATCTCGACCCCCTCCATCACACCTGTACCATGGTCAGACCACCACATGATCAAAATAAATATAACAACACAACGACAAAAACAAGATGGGAACCCGGACATCCCACCCACACAAAGAAGATTCAAGAGTTTCGACAGGGATCAATTCCTTCAGGACACTATACCACACCTACAACCAGAAGAAGAGGATCTAGAAACACAAATCACAAACTGGAACAACATCATTAATACCGCTGCCAAAGCCACTGAATACAGACAAGAGAAAGCTTGCTGCAACAAATTACAACACAAGCCATGGTACTCAAATAGAATACGGTCTGAAAAGAGGCAACTCAGAAAACTAGAACGAAGATGGAGACACACCAAGTCAACGAGTACACAGGAACTATACCTAACAAAGCAAAAGCAATACAATGAGCTCATCAATCAAACTAAGAGCGAATACCACACAAACATCATACTTAAATCAAACAACAAGCCGAGGGAACTCTTCGAAATAGTGAAAACCCTCACCAAGGAACATGGGACTGAAAATGAAGTCCAAATAGACCCACAAAAGTTTGCAGATCACATCCAAGAAAAATTTCACTCATCATTACAGCCAAGACTCAACACGCCCACAAAGAAAAGCACACCACCGAAAACATGGGGCACATTCAACACACCATCCAAAGAGCAGCTCTCGCACATCATCACCACACTCAATACAAGCACAGCTCCAATAGACCCATGCCCAGTGAAATGGATCAAAGCCACCAAGTCAAACTTCATCCACACCATACACAACATGGTGCAAAGATCACTGACACAAGGATTCATGCCGAATCAATTAAAGCTCGCCACGATAAGACCTATCCTAAAGAAATCCACACTCGAGAAGAGCAACCCAGCAGCATACAGGCCGATATCAAGCACACCCCTACTAGCAAAAATAATCGAGAAGACAGTGCAACATCAGCTACAGGAGCATATTGACAACCACGCACCGCTTGACATCCACCAACACGGTTTTCGCCCCAACCATGGAGTTGAAACCCTCCTACTATATCTCTTCAACGACATACTCCGCCTCATTGACAACTGTAAGAACGGGATACTCATGATCTTCATAGACATTTCCTCTGCATTTGACACAGTAGACCACATAACTCTGCTGGACAGACTACAGGACATTGGATTGCATGGATCCACACTGAAATGGTTCCAATCATACCTAACCAACAGACACATACAGGTCAAGATCGGCCCCAACAAATCTCTGCCCATAAAAGTCAAGCAGGGAGTACCACAAGGCTCCGCCTTATCTGCACTATTATTTAACATCTACATTCAACCAATATGCAACATCATGAAAGAAAATAACACACAGTATACAATCTATGCCGATGACATAATGATTTATACACCCATCTCTATCGACAACCCGGACTACTCCAAAATAACATACTGTCTCATGCAAATGAACGACTGGTTCCAGACCAACAACCTATCCATAAACTACAGCAAGACCGAGGCACTAATCATCACCCGAAACACCGACTTCATCTCCCCACCTAACATCATGATGAAGAACACAAGCATACCCATAAAAACCCGAAGTAAAATACCTGGGAGTAACCCTGGACAGCGAACTGAATCTACAATCTCACATAAGCAAGACCACCAAGAAGGCATACCACAGGATGAGCCTAATCCGACGTCTCAAACCCCTCCTCGCCCCAGAAGACTTCCGCACTGTCTGCCAGGCCCTAATAACACCACTCCTAGACTTCTGCAACCCGATCTATCTTGGCCTCACAAAACAGACCCTCAGACCACTACAACTGGCACAGAACATGGCAGCACGAATAATAGCTGGCACTTCAAGACAAGACCACATCACACCTATCCTGAAAGACCTACACTGGCTTCCAATCACCGCACGCATCAAATATAAGACAATCATAAACATTTTCAAAATTAAACAACAATCATCAGCCCTTAGCTTACAGACAAATCATACAACCTGACAACAGCACTCGATCAAGGAGAAAGGGCACATCCAACCGCGTCAACACACCAAAGGAGATAACCAAGGTACGGAAGGACACCTCAGAACGAGCCCTTTCCCTGGCTGCACCAACAATTTGGAATAAGCTACCAGACGAACTTCGACTAAATACAGACATCAAAGATTTCCGGAAGCAACTAAAGACAACACTATTCATTGAACACTATGGGGACGTTACATGATTCAAATCTACACAGACGACCAATCCCCCGCCCCCACTACTTGTATAATAGCGCATAATGTAAATAATGCATCACGAATCTAATATACCCTAACACACTCGCACTGCATGACCCCCCCAAAACACATTTGTGATTGTTTTCTGTGAAAACCGCCTTGATTCAATGAAAAGGCGGTATAGAAATTCTTTTAAATAAATAAATAAGTGGCATTTTAGAAAGTACCTCCAGGTGCAATCTGGGATGCCCAGGGCAAAATGTCTGAGAAAACCCTGGGGACATATATATTTCAGGCTGAGTTTGGAAACATGAATGTCCCCAAATGGATGGCCGCAGAAATGGCTTCTTGGGTGACCTGGCCAGCGTTTTCCAGAAGAGAGATGTCCATGTTCAGTGACAGCGCAGGTTAATAATCAATCTGTTGGGGTTTGCATTTGCATGCAAGTTTCTTTGCTCAGGCAATATTGATAGTGACGATGACAGTTGTGGCGCTGCACCCTGTCTAGGCGGCTGCCTATAAAGAGCACTGCGTGCCAACTGTTCTTGTTAAACTGACTTTTTACCAGAGCAAATGCTGCTGGGAATTTTTAGTTGTGGTTAATAAGCAGTCCGAGTAGTTTTAGGCAATTCACAGGAAATTTATTAATTTTCTTTTGTATCGTTAGACTTTAGCAAAGTAAATCTTTAGAACATGAACAAGGTATAACAGAAACAATAATGAACTCAAGTAGCTTTCTTCAGCATACAGGACTAATGCTTCAAACAGTGTTAAGCAAAACACATTTGTAATCCTTTCCTTTTGCATTCAGCATTCAAAAACCTCAGAGCATTTATCACAGTTCTGAATTTTCTCTTTGGCTAGCAATTCAGCTTTTCCCCTTATGAAACATAAGCTGTTGAGCAATCCATTAGAGACTGTATCCTGCTCCAATCCAGTTAACTCTATCTCCATGTCTTCAGTTTCACCTTGAAACAGCTCTGGGTCTTTATCTGCACAATCAGGTTTCAATCGTTGCATTAGCTTAAACATTTCATCCCAGGGATTCCCTTTTCTCCCTTCAGGCTTCCTATATGAGCTGCACGGCTTTGTATTTCTGGGCAAGACACTCACAGGTTTCTGCTGTCTTCCCTGGCTTCTAGGAACAGTTTTTCTCTCAGGCTTTCCAGAAGGATAAATCTCTCCTTCTGAATTCTCAGCAGCCTCACTGCTATCTGAGCTATATTCTACAATTCTCCCAGAGTTTGGGTTCCTACCTTCACAAGGGCTTGCAAATTCTGTACATCTGTCTCTGGTAGAAGAGCTGCTGTTAGAATCCCTTCTGTGCCGAAGCTCAGACTTTCTCTGCCATTCTCCAGAGCCTCTGGTCAGACTCCTCAATCTTTCTATCCTAGACTATCCAATCTGCCGGGACTCTCTTGGCTTTGGCTTCTTGCCTCTCTGCCATGACTCCCATGTCTGCCTTGTCCAAGACTCCCGTCTTGACTCTGCTCCTTCTGTTCCTTCCTCTGCTTCTCTCCCTGCTTCTCTCTCTCTCTGCCTTTGATTCTGCGAGCTTAAATGTTTTAGTGTGAGACCCGTTTCCTTGCCCCATCCCCCCAGGTGTTTCTCATTTGCACTCTGTGTTGCCATGGAGGCAGGGTGTGGTCTGTACCCAGCACTCTCAATCATGTGGCTTTGCTCTCTAGGTGCTGATTTAAATGAATGCCTGTCTGAGCCATGTACCTTCCCCAGGGGCTGCTGATTGGTGGACAGGAAATATCTGAGACAAATGGGATTGTAGAATGAGTTTGAAAATGTACAGTATATAAGGTATTGTAGGACATCCCTCGAGGCTCAGATTTTTTTGTGGAGATTGCTGGTTTCTCTGTCTGGGCCTATGCGCACATTAAAAGTTCCTGTTTGCATACCAGCCTGTCTATGTGTTTTCCTTCTGTGGGTGAGTGAGAGAATTAGAGCTTTTTCAGCAGCTATGCTGCATCATTTCTGGCACCCCAGGTGG
Organism: Ichthyophis bannanicus; assembly: GCA_033557465.1. Classification (NCBI taxonomy): domain Eukaryota; kingdom Metazoa; phylum Chordata; class Amphibia; order Gymnophiona; family Ichthyophiidae; genus Ichthyophis; species Ichthyophis bannanicus. The sequence continues at coordinate 334,914,905 of CM066035.1, forward strand.
GACGAAAATAAATTAAATTAAAAGAAAAGCCTCTCTCATCACACCCACGGTGGGAAGACTACTCTGCTTTTTGCAGGATCGGGCCTCCGCCAGTCAGGGACCGGGCCCCTCCAGGTGATTAACGGTCCTTGGTGCCCCGGGCCCCCTTTTGTGCTCCGGAAGGACACCTTGACTCATCTGGTCGGTCGGTCCCTGCGGCTGACCCACCAATTGAAAACCGGCTGGATAGACTGGCATCCAAACTCTCTGTCTGATCAGAGTTCTGGTGAGTACTGTTTTACTGTTTTGGGTAGTTCAGTATTCCTGTATCTGGTAAATCTGGTAATTCTGGTATCTGGTAATTTCTGTGAACCTGTAGCGGCCCGATCACCCGCAATGAGCAGTCCGAGTAAGGGTCCTAGAGGCTCTGAAACCATTGCTCGTCCTGTCTGTATCTGGTATCTGGTAAATCTGGTAGGAATAGGGGGGGGGGGGCGCTTGCGAGTACCGGTAAATAACTGCAGTATAAATTTAACTTTGCCACCTCGGGCCCCTTAAAGGTATTTAAAGTGCAGCGCTGCCAAAGCTATTAAAAATTGCCTAAAATATTAGTACTTAACCCCCTTAAGTGTGCCTTTCAAGAATAATTGCGCTGATCGCAATTCTCCGATGATCGGGGCGATTTATTTAGAGCCTTTGCCCCATGTGCTCCTAGTGTTGGGGGCTTTTTTTTTTTGTGTTGCTGGGGGTTTCTTTTGTGTTGCCATGTGCTCCTATAGTGTTGGGGGCTTTTTTTGTGTTGCTGGGGGTTTTAGTGTTGGGGGTTTCTTTTGTGCTAGTAATCCTGGAGCTCCATCTAGTGGACATTAGAAAAATAGCTAGCTATATTTCTCATGTTACTATTATCCTCATGGTAAAAGTTAAATCCTATGCTACAGCTAGAGAGAGTGTGTGTAATGTGTATTTGTAACGTATTCGCTGCTGAGACGTCTCTGTTTTCTGTTTTCCCTCTTTCTTTTTCCCTTTGTGGTCCTGTGTGTTTTGTGCAACCAAACTCTGCCTGTTACCTGGATTATATTGTATATTGTATTTCCAGAAGTGAGATTAGAAAATTTACACTGAACATTGCATTCCTAGAATTGAGATTAGAAGATTTGCACTGTAAATTGTGATTTGCAAATTGTGATTAGAGCATGGGGTCCGGAGCTAAATTGTAGTGAAGGAGTATCCGGACCAGTTTCCCTATATAGATTCATGGCTGGTCCATATAGTTAATGTGCTGTTATGTAGAAACTGTTAGAGTGTCTCTGTAAATGTTAGAGTGTCTCTGTATTTAGTTGTGACATTAGGGAAAGATTAGGGAAAGAAAGTTTTTGTCCAGACATTAGGTCTTTATATTTCAGGATTGATTGGTGTATGCTTGAGACTGTACGTACATTGGTACGAAGTGGGTGTGTGTCCCTATCCACGTTTCCATACTCCCATGAGGGGATTGGCTGGGATTGGACGAAGCGCAAGGATTGCATGTCTGTATGAGTCCTGGATTTGTAATTTCACACCTCTGTAGATAAGGAGGTCTGATACTCTATCAGTAAAAGGTGAAGTTATTAACAAATCGCCCCTGTGTCCCCAAACAGTGAAAAACACCAGGTCTACTGATTGCAGGGAACGGGACAGTTTAGAAAATGTTTAAAAAAGAAATTCAAGAAGGGGATAGATAATGAAAAAGGGACTGTTCCCTGTAAATGAAAGGGGGGTGGGGTTTGCTGTATGTAGACTGTAGTACTGGTATAGCAATGAAGGAAGACAATTGCTTTATTTAATACATATCCAGTTTCATTGCTATGTTTCATGCATAGTGTGGTGAGGAAACCACGGCTGATTATAGAAATGCACAGGAAAAAGGGTTCTGTCACTTTAATTCAGGTTGTATCAAAGGTTTCCCCGGTAACCAGGAGTCTGTGACTCAGAAGCTAGTCATCCCTAAGCCCCGCCCACAGCAGCACGTCAGAGAGAAGCTTGTCCCTAGTCACATGTGCTGGGAGCAGGGTGTGCCTCAAAGAGAAGGAAAGTTTAAAAAGCTGATTCACAGAACAGAAGTTAGTTCACGAGGTTCAGGGAGTTCACGAGGTTCAGGGAGTTCACGAGGTTCAAAGAGTTCAGAAGAGGGGCCAACACGGAGTCCAGGAGGCAGAGCAAGTAAGAGAGTGTTTGCAGAGCCTGAGAGACAGAGTGTGAGAAATACTATTTGCTGTGAAGAGGAGATTGAGGAGAGATTGCCAGACACAGCTGGGAATGAGAGGCTGGTGTCAGCAAACGGAAGGTCTGCACTTGAAGAAAAGCATGACTGGTTTGCAGGACGGAGGGAATCCCTAAATATCTCAGAACCCAGGCAAGTCTGTCCTTTTCAAAGCCTACAGAGGAAAAGCCCCAGAGAATTACCCATAGGAGAGAAAGCTAAGTTTAAGCATAGCCAGAGTCCCAGGGAAAAGAGAGACAGCTGGTCTAATCAGCACGTAGCTCAGCTAACAGACGAGTTGCTGCAGAAGCAGACTTTACTGAGAAGGCTAAGTGATTTAATAAAGAAGGAAAATAGTCAGCTCTCTGTGCAGATACCTTATGCCATAAGTGAGGGTGATAGAGAGGAAGAAATGGACACAACGAATGTGGATAATAGCATTTTGGATTGTCAGTGTACTATGTGTTTTACCTCTGACGGTGAAGAATCCTAGAAAAGCCATTATAGCTGTGCCATGCCCAGGAAGCACGTTAATTTGTGAAGACGTCACAAACTGCAAGAAACAGCTGACTGTGCTGACAAAGTGAAAAGCTAAGTTACATGTTTAAGGAACATTTAAAAGTTTTGTTTGGACAACGAGAAGTTGTTCCTGTCTAAGAAGAAAGCATTTATCTGTTTAAAGTTCTGAAAGTGCCAATTTGATTTCTCAAGCAAAGTGATGCCTATTTCTGTTGGAAGTTATATTGCAAAGCATAATTTGTTCCTGTTGTTTTGAAGCAGTACCGTGGATTAAAAATCCTTTCCATACTTTATGCCTCACGCCTCCTGTGTATGAAGAAACCCTGATTACATTAAAAGAAATATTCTCTGTCTTGTGCCTAAACCCTCGGATCACAACTCCTTTGCTTTAGGATAAACTACGATTCCCATCAGCCCTTCTGGCAGCCATTACAGGGAGTCTTGTCTTAAGGCTAAAAGGCGACCTCACCTGCAGCCAGTTACCTACCTGGCCAGGAGGGGGCGACAGAGTGGCGTAGTAGTTCGGATGCGAAGTAGGCCACACCACAAAGTGATATAAAGTTTGGATGCGGAGTAGGCCACGCCACAAAGGAACGCAGTTCATTGGATTACAGCGGAAGTACGACTACACACCAGGAGACGCATACAGTGATTCCAGAGTCGACGGAAGGACACCGGAGAGTTGCAAGCACCTGAGACTAGGAGTCCAGAGTCCTGCAGAGCCGGAGGGTCCGGAGACCTGTCGAGGTCCTACGCTGTTGCTGAGCGAGATGCACCACTAGTACCAGGTAACCCGTGTATAACTAGAGAGAGTTAAAGGATACTGGTACTGGGTGGGGGCAATAGCAGCAGGTAGGGAGGAACGCATGTCTTGTGTTAGGAATCGCACTTGGGTGTTGTGTGTTTGTTTTTCTACAGGAAACAGAGACGAAGATGGAAAGCCAAGATATCCTTGCATGGGCGGCAGCAGAGCTCAAGAAGCAAAGGGACTTATCTTTGGAACTTCTAGCGCATGCAGCGAGTCAGACGCAAGCCCAGCAGAAACCGCTAATGGAGCTTATGGAGGCCTGGGTGAAGGAACAGAAGAAACCACCAGAGCCTGATCCAGTTCAAACAGGTTTTTCTTTGGGAATAGCCCATAACTTTGGACTCGGGTCCAGAGAGACCTTTGGTTTGGGACAATTAAGGGATGGTGAAAATGTAGACACGTATTTTGATGCATTTGAAAAAGCACAAATAGCCAGGTGGCCACCCGAACAGTGGGCGGTAAGGTTAGCTGTCTCGCTTTCTGGTGAGGCATTGGCAGCCTACCAAACCGTTCCAGCTGAGTCGGCCAATGACTATTTTGAGGTAAAGAAGGCTATTAAGGATAGGTTTGGTCTAACACCTATAGTATATAGACGCCAGCTTAGGAATGCAAAATTACGCGTAGATGAAACACCACGAGCACTATACCATAGGCTAAAAATGTTAGTGTTAAAATGGCTAGAACCAGAACATAAGTCGGTGGAAACACTGATAGATGAGCTCGTTCTGGAACAGTATTTTGCGGCAGTACCCGAAAGGTTACAAGAATTCTTGTTGCTACAAGGTTGTAAAAACACCGGAGAAGCCATAGCTATGTCAGAACGATTTTTGGAAGCTGAGGTGATAGCTAATGATAGGGCTTCACCCTATACAAGAATGTCTCTGGCTAGGTTGAATGGGACTGGCAAGAAAATGCAGAATGTTGGTGTTCCCACCAATAGAAGGGTGCGTGAGAAGCGTGCGTGTTATCGGTGTGGAAGTGAACAACATTTGATGCGTGAGTGCAAAATGAAAACAGCCCTAGTGTTGAGTGACCCTAGTAAGAAAAGGGAAGGCTTTTTACTGGAGGTGATAGTACAAGGCATACCAGTTAAAGCACTATTGGATTCCGGTTCGGACCAATCGATGCTCTCCAAAAGGTTATGGAGGAGGATAACTGCCACAAGTTTAGACACACCTCAGACACCCACGGGCAGTGTGAACATTAGGTGCGTTCATGGAACAACAAGCACCTACCCTGTTTACCCTGTCCGTATAAAAGGTTTGGGCGTAGAAAGAAAGGTCCCGGTCGCCATTGTTCCCAGACTACCCCAGGAGGTAGTACTTGGAAGAGACTGGCCCCATTTTCAGCAAGGGTTAGGGGTTAAGGAAGGCTTAGTATCTACGCAAGCCCAGTCCCAAGCCCACCAGGCCCTAGAGGAAGTGTCTACAAAGGGGGAGATAAAGGTTCAACCCTCTCATGAGGTTATACGGACTGCTCCCATGGAGGGAACAAGTAAGCCTGAGGCGGCTGCAGCAATGGCAATGTTAAGGCCTTTATTTGGGAAAGCGGACAAGAAGAAGCCATATTTGCCTAAGGAAGAGTTTCCCAAGAAGCCGGGTTTCGTTTTACGCTTTTGTCGCATGAGTCCGGAAGCCCGAGCCCCAAGGAAGACTACTCCCCAAGCTGCCGGCTTCGACCTTTACAGTGCCGAGGAAGTTCTGGTACCGAAGCATGGGAAAGCACTAGTAAATACAGCGCTACAAATGGAGATCCCCATAGGCTGCTATGGAAGGATTGCACCCCGATCGGGATTGGCTGTAAAGCACTTCTTGGACGTAGGAGCGGGTGTAGTAGACCCGGACTACAGAGGCGCAATCAAGGTACTATTATTTAATTTTGGACCCGAAGATTTCCAAGTGAGTGTGGGCGACCGAATCGCGCAAATTATCTGCGAGCGAGTGGGTTTCCCTCCGTTGGAGGAGGTGGCCATGGTGTCTGATACGGTGCGAGGGACGCAAGGTTTTGGGTCCTCGGGGTATTCAGACAAGCATGGGTTGACCGCATCACTGGAGGAAAGGACGGAGGATGACCTCGGACCCCAGCTGAGCGATTGCAGGAAGGAACCTGAACTCAGGACAGCGGATGGTCTCTCGTGGTCTCAGAGACAGGAGCTGGAACGTCTGCTTAAAAGCTTTACAGATGTCTTGACACCACTGCCGGGAGAAACCGAACTTGTCGCGCACGAAATCCTGACACCAGCAGGAGAAATAATTCGGCAACGCCCGTATAGGCTACCTGAAGCCAAAAAGCGTGAAGTGATGAACCAAGTCAAGGAGATGCTGGAACTTGGCATCATTGAGGAATCCCGGAGTCCTTGGAACAGCCCGGTTGTCCTAGTTCCAAAACCGGATGGATCCCTCCGCTTTTGTATCGATTTTCGAAAAGTTAATGCCATTTCAAAATTCGATACTTATCCGATGCTGCGGATAGAGGAGCTCCTTGACCGGCTGGGTCAGTCCAGATACCTAACAACGCTGGACTTAACGAAAGGATACTGGCAGATTCCCCTGACCCGGGAATCTCGCCCGAAAACAGCATTCAGTACGCCGCAGGGGCTGTTTCAATTTCGTAGGATGCCGTTTGGGCTTCACGGGGCAGCAGCCACCTGTCAACGCCTCATTGATATAGTGCTTCGGCCGCACCAGAAATATGCTACGGCCTATATGGATGACATCGTGATCCACAGCACCGGATGGGATCAACATATGGTCCATTTAAAGGCCGTTCTGCAAGCAATAAGGGGAGCGGGGTTAACTTTGAACCCGACAAAGTGCATGTTCGGGGCCCAAGAGGTGAAATACTTGGGGCACCTAGTAGGACATGGTACGGTGAAACCCCTACTAAGCAAGATTGAAAGTGTCCAATCTTTTCCACGCCCTATCAATAAGAAACAACTCCGTAGTTTCCTAGGATTGGTAGGGTACTACCGAAGGTTTGTGGCACAGTTTGCCGAAAAGAGCGCACCGCTTTCGGAAATGTTGCGTAAGAACAGACCCAATCAGTTGTACTGGTCTGAAGAAGCAGATAGAGCGTTTGAACGGCTGAAGGAAGAACTGTGCGCGGCCCCGGTGTTAAGAGGGGTAGAATTTAGTCTGCCGTTCATCTTACAAACAGACGCTTCGGAAACAGGTCTGGGAGCCGTGCTCTCCCAGAAACATGAGGGTCTGGAGCATCCGGTAATGTTCCTCAGTCGGAAGTTGTCACCTGCTGAGAAGAATTACTCGACCATAGAAAGAGAGTGCCTGGCAGTGAAATGGGCTGTGGAATCTTTAAAATTCTATCTAGCAGATAGGAAATTCCTGCTTATGACCGACCATGCCCCATTGAAATGGTTGGGGCAAATGAAAGACCATAACGCCCGTTTAACCCGGTGGTATATGGCACTGCAAGCCTTTGACTTTCAGGTGGTCCATCGCGCAGGGAAACTGCATCAAAACGCAGACGCATTGTCTAGAGGCACTACCATGGATGAAAGCAATGAGAAAAGGTATAAGAGATTTACGTGCTGTGATTCTGGGAGAACCCCAGCACGAAATGTCTTAAGAAGGGGAATATGTGGTGAGGAAACCACGGCTGATTATAGAAATGCACAGGAAAAAGGGTCCTGTCACTTTAATTCAGGTTGTATCAAAGGTTTCCCCGGTAACCAGGAGTCTGTGACTCAGAAGCTAGTCATCCCTAAGCCCCGCCCACAGCAGCACGTCAGAGAGAAGCTTGTCCCTAGTCACATGTGCTGGGAGCAGGGTGTGCCTCAAAGAGAAGGAAAGTTTAAAAAGCTGATTCACAGAACAGAAGTTAGTTCACGAGGTTCAGGGAGTTCACGAGGTTCAAAGAGTTCAGAAGAGGGGCCAACACGGAGTCCAGGAGGCAGAGCAAGTAAGAGAGTGTTTGCAGAGCCTGAGAGACAGAGTGTGAGAAATACTATTTGCTGTGAAGAGGAGATTGAGGAGAGATTGCCAGACACAGCTGGGAATGAGAGGCTGGTGTCAGCAAACGGAAGGTCTGCACTTGAAGAAAAGCATGACTGGTTTGCAGGACGGAGGGAATCCCTAAATATCTCAGAACCCAGGCAAGTCTGTCCTTTTCAAAGCCTACAGAGGAAAAGCCCCAGAGAATTACCCATAGGAGAGAAAGTTAAGTTTAAGCATAGCCAGAGTCCCAGGGAAAAGAGAGACAGCTGGTCTAATCAGCACGTAGCTCAGCTAACAGACGAGTTGCTGCAGAAGCAGACTTTACTGAGAAGGCTAAGTGATTTAATAAAGAAGGAAAATAGTCAGCTCTCTGTGCAGATACCTTATGCCATAAGTGAGGGTGATAGAGAGGAAGAAATGGACACAACGAATGTGGATAATAGCATTTTGGATTGTCAGTGTACTATGTGTTTTACCTCTGACGGTGAAGAATCCTAGAAAAGCCATTATAGCTGTGCCATGCCCAGGAAGCACGTTAATTTGTGAAGACGTCACAAACTGCAAGAAACAGCTGACTGTGCTGACAAAGTGAAAAGCTAAGTTACATGTTTAAGGAACATTTAAAAGTTTTGTTTGGACAATGAGAAGTTGTTCCTGTCTAAGAAGAAAGCATTTATCTGTTTAAAGTTCTGAAAGTGCCAATTTGATTTCTCAAGCAAAGTGATGCCTATTTCTGTTGGAAGTTATATTGCAAAGCATAATTTGTTCCTGTTGTTTTGAAGCAGTACCGTGGATTAAAAATCCTTTCCATACTTTATGCCTCACGCCTCCTGTGTATGAAGAAACCCTGATTACATTAAAAGAAATATTCTCTGTCTTGTGCCTAAACCCTCGGATCACAACTCCTTTGCTTTAGGATAAACTACGATTCCCATCAGCCCTTCTGGCAGCCATTACAGGGAGTCTTGTCTTAAGGCTAAAAGGCGACCTCACCTGCAGCCAGTTACCTACCTGGCCAGGAGGGGGCGACAATAGTCAATAGTCAGGGAGCCAGGTTTTTGATCACACCTCTCAGCAGTGAGTAAGGGGTGGTTGAAACTGCTGTGATAGTTTGCATAGCTATAGAAAGATACTGGAAGATTAGAGAGGAGTTCCTTCTTCTAGCAGATGAATGGAGGCCCATTAGAGAGGACAAAAGAAAAATCACATAGGAGTCTTTCTCCTAGCAAACAAATGGCACTGTACTCCTGAAACCCATTAAAGAGGACAAAGAACCCCACTTCACCTAGCCACACCTAGCCTCCAAACAATCCTCTTGTCATCAATTTTAATTGTAGAGTTTTAAGCTTCTAGAACCACGGGGGGTGCCTCCTTTGAGCATCCTCAGATGTCTGACCAGCATCTTGATTGTGTAAGGCTGGAAGCAAACAAAGGCTGAAGAAGGACTGTCAAATTACTGTTAGCAATATCTGTAGGGCAAAGCTGATGTGTGAAAATTAGCTGCAACACATTTGTTACAACCTATAAAAAGGGAGAGAAAATCCTTATAAGATTATGAAGAAATGAAGATTTTTTTACTTGTCTTTTTAAAGCCTGAATTTTATCTTTGGTACATATATTTGGTTTTGACTGCACATACAAAATTAAACAAGTAATACTTCTGCATGATATGCCATCTTTGACATTTTATTCTGCAGACAGTAAATGCTGTTTTGATGATTGCATTCTTTCCTGCTTGGTACATTAAACTGCCTTGATCAACTGTATTAATTTTTCTGATACTACAATGATATTGCATTCCAGGTATCCACCAACCTTTTTTATGGAAAAGTATCAGTTTCATGCTTGTTTTGAACTGTAGGATTCAAGGTAATTACTTTGCCTTGTTAAGCTCTGTGCTGACAAATGATGAACAGAACAGAAACATCATAGATGCTATACTATTGGATTTTGGAATAAATTCACCTGTTTTTCTGTATTTGAATTTTACGCATTGGTGTCCAGAGAAAAAGTGTACCTTGTTTTGAGGGTTTTCAGTTTCAGGAGTACAGTATATTTTAGCACTGTGAGATAGAAATCTTTTTAGTTTATACATTTGCACTTTGTTACCAAATATACTGGTAGCAGTACATTATGTAGAGGTCCAGTATACACAGCAATAATAAGATGAGTAAATATTATTTTTTTGCCAAAATTTTGGAAAGAGGCTGATCTGAAATTGCTTTATTCCCAAGTATATAGAGCACATTTAGTGGAAAGATGGAACTGAGTTCCCAGAAAATATGGAAATATTTGTAAAATTATTTACAAATATAACGATAACATTAACTTGAGTTGATTGGACAAAACCAAATTTTGCTTGTCAGCAATGATCTAGGAGAGGTTTGAGAAAAGAAACAATACACAATATACCAGCTAAGATCCAGTCAGCTCTAGTGTGCCAAAAACCGCCTCGACTCACCTCCTGCAAGCCTCCTACCTCTTGGGGTTAACATGGAAGACATGATCATCAGGTTGATATGCCTGTTCCTACTTATTATAGCACTACCATCCAATATTTTGGCCCTCACCACCCCACAAAACCACATTCCTATTGTACTACATAGGGAGAGAAAATGGTCAGGAGACCCCTATCACAACTCACGTGGGGCCAACCTCTCGCACCACAACCTCCTATTACAAGTCCCACTACAACACAACAAGAAAACCAGACAATCTAAAAAGTTCTACCCTAGTAGCATGAAGTGTGCACTTATAAATGCCCGCTCACTTCGAAACAAGTGGCCAGCGATCACAGACATAATAATATCCCATAAACTAGACATTCTCATGGTAACCGAAACATGGCTCTCAGCGGAAGACAATATCATCCTTAACCAGCTGCTCCCACCTAACTTTACAGCCTTCACCGGACACAGACAGAACAAAAAAGGCGGAGGAGTAATTATCATCGCCAAAGCCGACCTACAGTTTAAATTGGAGGAATCCAACAGCAACAACCATCTAGAGACAGTATCTATTTCAAACAACTTATGCTCTATAAACCTGGTCTATAGATCACCATCAGGAGATCCAGACGACCTAGCAACCATAATAAATCTGGCATCTCTCACCCAGGGCCCAAACAAACCCAATTGGATCTTAGGAGATATCAACCTACCATCATTACAGGACACCCAAGCAACAGCATTCCTAGATGCCCTAGAGAGCCTCGGATACACGCAAATGGTGAGAGAACCTACTCACGAGAAAGGCAATATCCTCGACCTCATATTCGCACCACAGCTAATTTTGGATCAACCACAAAACATAGTACTATCCATAACGGCAGTCCCATGGACCGATCACAAACTCATCACCTTCCAGATGCATACCACTAACCATTCACACAAGACAATAATGGATAAAAGCAAGCCCACTAACTCATCTACCAGAAGTTTCCAACCATTTAACAGAGAACGCATCCTCTCTGAGATTAGCACACTCTCTGATGACACCTCACTAAGCCTTGAAGAACTGATCTCCTCCTGGAACAGAAAAATCAGCACTATTGCTATCCGCCCTCCAACAAACAAGAACCCAAAAAAGAGATCTACAGCCCCATGGTTCACAGCGGACTTAAAAGCCTCACTAACTATTCTAAGAAGGCTAGAAAAACGATGGAGAAAATCACGCACCAGTAATGACCAAGCAGCTTACATCCAACACCTGGCAGAGCATCGTAGAACCATCACAGATAAAATCAGACAACACCACACAGACACCCTGAAACGGTCATTGAATAAACCTCATGACCTGTTTAACTTAGTTAAAACACTTGCCAAAGAACCAACCCCGGAGCACCACAGCATGATCCACCCACAGGACTATGCAATGTATATGCAATCTAAAATGTGCAAAACTAATAAAATATTAATACCGGAACCTCTTGATGAACAAGACTACCCAGTATCTCTGGCATCCTTCTCCACTCCCTCAAAGAAAACCATTGAAGATACCATCCTAGCACTAAATACATCCACTGCGCACACAGACCCTTGCCCTGCACACTGGATAAAGGACCTGCGTTGTGACATATCATCAATTATAGCAAAAATTTTAAACCAGTCCTTCACCACCGGCTCATTTCCAACTACGCTCAAGCAGACCTCTGTAAGACCGCTGTTAAAGAACACTAAACATGATCCTCAGAAGGTAGAATCTTATAGGCCCATATCTAGCATACCTATGCTAGCAAAAATCATTGAGAAAGTAGTGCACAGGCAACTACAGGATCATATAGACACCTCTGCTCCACTTGATCCGTCTCAACATGGTTTCAGAGAGTCACATGGAGTAGAAACACTACTTACAACACTCCTCAACAACATAATCTCAGGTATGGATAACATACGCCAAGGTTTCGCTCTTGTATTTCTCGATATAGCAGCGGCCTTTGACTCGGTATGCCATGAAATTCTCATCTGCCGGTTAAGGGAAAAAGGCATCTGCGGAACAGCACTTGAATGGTGCAAATCTTACCTGTCCGACAGATGGCAGCACATCCGAATTGACGGGGATACATCTGAACCATTCCAACAAAGTCAAGGTGTACCCCAAGGATCCTCCTTATCTGCATTGATGTTTAATATATATATTCAACCCCTCTGCAACATCATCAGATCCTTTAATGTCAGTTACATGATATATGCAGACGATGTGCTACTATATATGCCAATATCATTGGATTGCCTGGATCTCACACCGCTGACTAACTGTTTTGACGCCGTAGCAGAGTGGCTCCTATCCCAAAACCTGAGAATACAACACAAAAAGACGGAAGTCCTTTTCGTCTCAAGGAACACCAACTTCACTCCTCCTAGTTGTATTAATGTAAAGGATGCCCAGCTCCAAGTGAAACCTGCAATACGTTACCTTGGAGTAACACTGGACCAAAACCTTGACATGAAGAGTCACATAGCCAACACAGTCAAGGCAATCTACTTTAAAATTAGATCCCTCAGACACCTACGCACACTACTTGAACCAGATGATTTCCGTACCATTTATCAAGCCCTTATACTTCCCCATTTCGACTTTGCAAACTCTATTCTACAGGGGCTCCCCCGGTCCACCCTGAACCCCCTGCAACTGGCCATGAATAGTGCAGCGAGGGTACTCCTTGGGGCATCTAGGAGAGACCACGTGACACCACTCCTAAAACAGCTACACTGGCTTCCCATTCAAGCAAGGATCAGTTTCAAGACTGTACTGCTAACATTTAAAGCGACCAAGGGGCTCACCTCTTCTTCTCTCTCCAACCTCATACTACCACTTGCACCAAACAGGCCAAGAAGAACAGCAGAAATGAACACACTAGCTATCCCAAACGACACCACAAGATGTGCCAGATCAACAGCCAACAGAGCATTCCGACTCTGTGCCCCCACTTTATGGAACACCTTACCAGCACAAATCAGATCAGTACCAAATTTGAGTCAGTTCAGAAAGTCACTGAAACATTTCCTCTTCCTTAAATATCTCAATGACAGCTCTGAACATAACCTTCAGGTGAATAGCAGGAGTGGCCAAACAGACAGACCATCGCAACAGGCCAACTACACAATGTAAATACAAACAGTTCCATATACTATTTGTGATGGGGCCTGTGGTTAGAGGCCTATTTAGCCCTATATAGGCGGTTGCCTAGGGCGTATGCACAAGTAATTGCTCTGGCCTTGTAAATAAAAAGTCTTTCAGAGCAACTTGAAATGAAAAGTGGGTTTTATTCCCCGTCCCGCTCGGACTTTGTCAAAGGAAACAGAAACTTTAAATCAGATAAGTTTAGCAACAAAAGTGGTGACACACGTATTTTCTCTTGTTATATTCACAGAGTTCTCTTCATCCAGTATTTACATCATACGGTTGCATTTAACACAGACACTGCAATCCATAGGAATATCCTCTTGCAGACTAGCAGCGTCTTCCCATATCATTTCCCCAGCACTACTCACACTGCTGGTATCAGACCCTTCTTGAGAACGGTATTCAGCTATAGCGTCTTGTGACACTTCACTATAACAGTCACTGGAGGCTTTTCCCCCTTTGGGTCTATATCTCTCTCTGTAGCTGGTTCTGCCTGGGCTTGCCTCCCAGAACATTAGCTCTGAAACATCTTGCTTCTTATGTCTGTAATCAGAACCCTGCCCTTTGCAGTTATAAGCTTTAAACTTCTCTTTGTTACTATAGGGAAGTTTCCTTCTTTCTGCAGGGCTTGTCTTTGTGTTTGGCTCTCTATAGCCTTTGCTTCTAGCCTCCCGGGCTGGTTGAACAGGATATATTTGTTCCTAACTTTACACCTATTTCTTAAGCTGTAGTCATGCATGGAGTGCCCATCCCCCAACACTTCCCTCTCACCGTGACCTCTGCCTTGAGCTGGCAAATACTGGCCTCTGGGGTAGTGGGGTAATCCTGGCTTCTCTCCAAAGCTATTCCTGGTAGCAGGTCTTCCCTTAGTGCAGCTTGCCTTGAACCTTCCTTCTCGAGAGCTGGAGACAGACTCACTTCCTGACTCCTCGTGAGAAGAATTTCCTCCCAGCAATCCCCTGGGGCTTCTGTTCAGCTGACCTGGGACACACCTCCTGCTCCTCTCTCTCCTACTGCTTCCCGTGGTGATCCTGCTTCTGACTCTGCTTTCTAACTGACTGGAACCCTGCCCTAAATAATCCCTAGCTCTACACGTGACCTGGGGACTCTCACTCAGGTGTTCCTGATGGGACTTTTGTTTGCTACGTAGCAAGAATTTCCCTTGCTGCAGTGAATCATGGTGCCTAGTGCTGCTTTCTAAAGCTGACTCTGAGGTAAGTCTCTCTTTTATCTTATTTTCCCTGGGCTGTGTGCCCCTTGCTGCATCACATATCCCCCCTCTTAAGATATTCCGTGCTGGTAAACTATTGTGCACACAGCGCGGAATCTGTCCTAGCCTCATGAGTGTTCCCTCATACCTGCTGTATGCTGGGTTACCCTCCTCGTAGGGCTTCCGGGGACCTGTGTGTGCTGCCCGGTACTTGGGTACTATATTAAAACTGCTAACAGTGGCCATCCTTTCATGCCATGGTTTTAAAACATTTATGTGGTACGTCTGAAGGCGCCCTCTGTCACTCTTGACTAGATATGACACCGGACCCTTGCGATCCACTACCGTATAGGGACCCTTCCACCGGGCCTCAAATTTTGGCCCTGGATCAGTGACCATTACCACGACCTTATCACCTGTGGCCAACTGTCTAGGTTTTTTACCCCTGTCATAGTACTTTTTCTGTGTTATTTTCTACTATCCTGTAGATTCTTATCCGCGACTTGAGATGCCCTCTGGAGGCGACTCCGTAGCCCGCAAAGAAATTGAGGAACTCCTATTTCTTCCTCACCTGGTTCCACCCACTGGTCTCTTAATATGTCCAAGACCCCTCGTGGTGCCCGTCCGAACATAAGTTCGTAGGGAGATGTTCCTAGGGAAGTTTGTGTCCGTTCCCTACTAGCATATAGGACAAATGGGAGCATAACATCCCAGTCCGCCATTTGCCCTTCTAACCCTCTCCTTAGCAACTGCTTAAGGGTTTGATTGAAGCGTTCCACTAGACCGTTTGTCTGTGGATGATACGCCGCTGTTTTTATATGGGTGATGCCAAAAGCATCCCATACCTGTGCTAAATATTTTGAGACAAAATTGCTTCCCCTGTCTGTGAGCATTTCCCTCGGGAAACCTACCTCACAGAATAACTTTATTAATTCTGTGGCTATAAACCTAGCAGAAATGTTCCGTAAAGGAATCGCCCATGGGAACCTAGTGGCTACATCCATGATAACTAGGATATACTGAAATCCCCTAGGGGTTCTTATTAGGGGCCCTACAATGTCCATTGCCATTCTCCTAACTGGTTCCGTTATGGTAGGCATCTGGATCAGGGGAACTCCTGCAGGCTTTGCAGCGCTTACTCGCTGACAAGCCGGACAAGCCTCACAAAATTTCTTTGTCTCGCGAAATACTCCAGGCCAATAAAACCGCTCGAGAATTTGGTCGAGTGTGGCCTGTACCCCTTTATGCCCTCCAATAGGATGGTCGTGAGCGAGCCTCATGACAACAGCCTTAAATGTGGTAGGAACTACCAACTGTTTCCTAATGGCGTTATTTTGGGGGTTACTACTCTCCCTGTATAATATCTCCTCCTCTAATAGGAATCTAGGGAGTACGTCCCTCTCCGCCTTTGCAAACTCGAAGGCATATTTTAATACAGGGTCTGCCCTCTGTTCTTTAGCAAAGGACGGAAACTTTTTTACTAGGTCCGCCGGTACCCATGGCAAGCCTTGCCCATCGGCTACTCCGGCTCTCCACTGGGCTCGGTGCTGCCTCTCTCGGCGCTTTTCACCCTTACTCTTCTTTTTCCCTTCGCTGGGGTTAGCAATTAAATCATCGTGCCTGGGAAGCTCGTGTAGGCCCTCATCTGCACTCACCTCTTCCCCCTCTTCTGGTTCTACCTCACCCTCTTCCATTATAGGATTAGGATTTTCCTCCACTAAAGTGTCACTAGGGGTCCTCAGTTCCTTCGCCTGAGATCTGGTGGAAACTAACCCTCCCTTTATGCATGTATTGCTCTCCATGCCTTTATAGAAGGGTGGCCAATCTCTTCCTAGCACGATGTCGTAGGGTAGCCTGGGAATGATGGCTACTAATACTTCCCTTCGTGTGCCTAAGCCCTTAACTTTTATCCTGAACAAAGGATATGAAGTTGTTGCCCCGTGCACACACTGAATCTTCGCTGTTCCCTCTTGCTGACTCGGGGGAAAACCCCTCTGGGCCTGTATGGCCTTCCAAAAACGGCGAGAGACCATACTTTGGTCGGCCCCCGAGTCAAGCAAGGCCTTAGCTGGGACTCCCTGTACCTCCACATCCACTCGGAAACCTGCAGCTGTGAGGTGAACCTGGCCAGTAACAAGTGCTGTGCGAGACCTGCATTCCCTTTTAAAGTGTCCACTTTTCCCACACTTAAAACACTTTAACACCTTGTTACCTTCTGCTTTTATATACCTGGATTCCTGTGAACCCACCTTGTTCCTTAAAGACATATTAGCATTTCTTACAGAGTTGTCCAACCCTGACCTGCTGCTAGCGCTGGCTCCTTTGATTAGTTCAGCCTCAAAGAATCTTTCCGTTAGGTGCGCTGCTTCAGCAGAGGTTCTACAATTCTGTAGAGTAAGAAATGTTCTAACCTCTTCAGGTACTGCGTCAAAGAACTGCTCTAGTACAATTAGATCAAGTACTTCCTCCATTCGTTTACCCTCGGGTTCAAGCCACTTTAAAACCAACCCATGCACTCTGTGATACAGTGCCTTTGGTGTTTCCTCTGGTTGAATCCGGGTAGACCTGAGCATGCGTCTGTACATGGTAGGGGTTAAGCCCAACCTATCCCGTACAGCTCTCTTAACCTCTTGATAGTCACTTGCAAGAGCTGCTGGCATGGCCCTATAGGCTGCCTGAGCCTCACCAGTTAATGCTGAGGCCAGCCTAACGGCTAACTGCTCTTGTGGCCACTTAGCATTACTAGCTATTCGTTCAAATGTTTGCACAAAGTCATCAAAATTGTCACTAGCATGCATTTGTCCTAAAGTCCAAATCCCACAGCTCTGTGGGCCTACCCCACAGATAGGAACGGCTGCTGGTGATTCGTCCTTCTTAGGCTCCTTCAGGATAGTCCGCATTAAGTCCGTCAGGGGCTTCTGTTGCTCCACCAGGGCAGCGATGGCCTGCTCCTGGTTCTGCCGAGCTAGCTCTCCCTGTTTCTCGAACTGGCTGCTCATCCACCTGAGAACCTCCCGTGCATCCATCGTCGTCGTCATCTCCTTTCCTGAAACAAATCAGAAACACACCAAACCAAGTGCGGCACAATAACAAGGATAAAAATTTCTCCTCCCAAGCCTCCTCTTCTCACCAGCGATCCTCCCCAACCTGTGCCCAAATACCCGTTACCTGAGCAAGGTGGAGGGTCTTATTTTGAGAAGGTGCTTGCTGTCGCACTCCTGGAACCTGGATCCTCCTCCGTGCGTGCCAACTCCGCTCGTCCCGCGTTGTCGCTCTGCACTGTAGCTCCTTGTTTCCTGGACTGGATCCGATAAAACTACGCCAACCTGTGATGGGGCCTGTGGTTAGAGGCCTATTTAGCCCTATATAGGCGGTTGCCTAGGGCGTATGCACAAGTAATTGCTCTGGCCTTGTAAATAAAAAGTCTTTCAGAGCAACTTGAAATGAAAAGTGGGTTTTATTCCCCGTCCCGCTCGGACTTTGTCAAAGGAAACAGAAACTTTAAATCAGATAAGTTTAGCAACAAAAGTGGTGACACACGTATTTTCTCTTGTTATATTCACAGAGTTCTCTTCATCCAGTATTTACATCATACGGTTGCATTTAACACAGACACTGCAATCCATAGGAATATCCTCTTGCAGACTAGCAGCGTCTTCCCATATCATTTCCCCAGCACTACTCACACTGCTGGTATCAGACCCTTCTTGAGAACGGTATTCAGCTATAGCGTCTTGTGACACTTCACTATAACAGTCACTGGAGGCTTTTCCCCCTTTGGGTCTATATCTCTCTCTGTAGCTGGTTCTGCCTGGGCTTGCCTCCCAGAACATTAGCTCTGAAACATCTTGCTTCTTATGTCTGTAATCAGAACCCTGCCCTTTGCAGTTATAAGCTTTAAACTTCTCTTTGTTACTATAGGGAAGTTTCCTTCTTTCTGCAGGGCTTGTCTTTATGTTTGGCTCTCTATAGCCTTTGCTTCTAGCCTCCCGGGCTGGTTGAACAGGAATATATTTGTTCCTAACTTTACACCTATTTCTTAAGCTGTAGTCATGCATGGAGTGCCCATCCCCCAACACTTCCCTCTCACCGTGACCTCTGCCTTGAGCTGGCAAATACTGGCCTCTGGGGTAGTGGGGTAATCCTGGCTTCTCTCCAAAGCTATTCCTGGTAGCAGGTCTTCCCTTAGTGCAGCTTGCCTTGAACCTTCCTTCTCGAGAGCTGGAGACAGACTCACTTCCTGACTCCTCGTGAGAAGAATTTCCTCCCAGCAATCCCCTGGGGCTTCTGTTCAGCTGACCTGGGACACACCTCCTGCTCCTCTCTCTCCTACTGCTTCCCGTGGTGATCCTGCTTCTGACTCTGCTTTCTAACTGACTGGAACCCTGCCCTAAATAATCCCTAGCTCTACACGTGACCTGGGGACTCTCACTCAGGTGTTCCTGATGGGACTTTTGTTTGCTACGTAGCAAGAATTTCCCTTGCTGCAGTGAATCATGGTGCCTAGTGCTGCTTTCTAAAGCTGACTCTGAGGTAAGTCTCTCTTTTATCTTATTTTCCCTGGGCTGTGTGCCCCTTGCTGCATCACATATTGCACCACCTTTGTATATAGTTAACCATGATATCTCTTGTCAGATAACACACCTTTGTATATAGTTTCCCCTATTTCCCAAGTTTATATCTCCTGTTAAATGTAATTGACCAGACATATGTAAATTGTCGGATGTTTTTGTTCAATGTAAACCGCGCTGATGTCTAATAGTGCGGTATATAAGAATTGTTAATAAATAAAATAAATAAATAAAATACTAAGTTTTTAAACAATTGTTTGATAAATATGGATGAAATTAAGTTTATATCATTGTGAAATCTAATCCAGCATATTTAGTTTTTTTTTCCATTCAATATTTGTGCTGCTTTTCTGAATGAGGCCTGGAACCATGTCACCAATTGCAATCCAGAGAGTCCAGCAGAAGGAACTGGCCAGAGTCCAGATGGAACAGACCATCCCAAGAACTCGGAACTACACACTACTGGAATGTGTGAAGGAGTCCCTATCTGGATCAGTGTGTCACATTGAAAAAGGGCCAAGATATCTGCCTTTGAGAATGAGAGGTTCAAATTTTGAGAGAAACAGAACTTAAACTTCAGAGAAAGGTGAAGCACACTGTGAGGTCCTGGGGAACTGCTGAGAGGCAGGACCACATTGTCTGAGAATGGGAAGAGGACTATTGGACTGATTGGGGGTTTTGGGGGGCTTTTGTGAATGATTGTATTGTTATCCTTTTAATATTGTTTTCTTAGAAAGTAACTGAAATCTACAAGCCATTTCGGCTTCAGCAATTGCAATACCCACACCAGCTCAAGTTTTGCTGCACTATTCTCAGAGCTTTCTTTATCACATTATTAAGCACTGCTGCTTTTGATATACTTTCATGTTATGTGTTTTCAATATTATTGAGTTGCTGCAAGAAAATTATGTTACAATGTATGTTGTCTCTAGGGAACAGTACCAGAAGCTGCTTTTCTGATGCCCCCTATCTGTCTCAAATGGTTGTTGTCCATTGCCCTTAGTGGGATTACCTTTGCCCCATTCACAAGAAAAGAAAAAGAAAATTGGGGTATGAAGGGAAATTGGCTGATAGGTATGTCTAATATGGCTGCATCCTTGCCTGAGGCTGTAATACATTATGATGGCACGGAAAAAAGCATGTGGGCTAAGAAAATGAGTACCCAGAGCCCAGCACAACAAGAGTAAAGCCAGGGAACCATACTCTGAGCAGAAGTGCACAGAAAATGGACCCAGCTAAGAGAAGACAGCCCAGGCCTGAACAGATTGAACAGGCCTGAGCAAGTTGGGCAAGCCTGGACAAGTTAAACAGGCCAAACAAAGCTGGTGGTACAAAGTGCTCATGAGCCCTGAAGACTACAGTGCCAGTGATTAATGAAACAAAGGAAATGGCAGGGTGTAGCCAGAATGACTCAACACTAGCAAGAATAAAAGCCATTAATATGCTAACAAGGGTGGATCCCAGGGAAAGAACCTTTGCCCCAAAGGAAAGAGGCCTCTGCAGGCCCTACAACCTTTTACAGACAGTACAGCAACTTTTGCACATGGAAAAAAACTTTTGTGCAGGAGTTGCTACAGAGGGTATAGGGTATGTGTTGTTTTAAACTCACTGATGCAAGTGTTTCCATTGAACACTCTATCCAAGACCTACGTGATCTAGTTAATCATATTACTGACCCGTCCATGGGTCCTGGGTGGTTTATGAAGTGGTTCAGTTGGCTAGGGGGACTAAAAATCCTAGTGGTAGGGGTTCTTTTTATTTTACTGCTATGTGCCATTCTACCATGTTGTATCCCCATTCTTCACCGCTTCATTACCACCACCCTTGATACCCTGGTAGAACGCAAGGCTGCTACCACTGTCATGGCCCTGACCCAATACACCCCTCTGCGGCTTGCCTCCAATAATACTGCCCTCTACAGCCATAAGGTTTAGCTGTGGGTAACCCCTCCCCCCCCAGCCATGAGGTTCTTACATAAATGATCAGCTTGCTAAGAGGAGACATAAAGATTTCAGCAGGCACCCTTCCCCCCACTCCAGGTCTGAACACAATGCCCTTACATAAGTGATCAGCTTGCTAAGAGGAGACATAAAGATTCCAGCAGGCACCCTTCCCCCACTCCAGGTTTGAGCACAATATCCCCTTGCCCAGAAATCAGCAGACCAGAGCACACCGGTTTGGACAGGTCACCCAGGTACCTTCCCCAGGGGCTGCTGATTGGTGGACAGGAAATATCTGAGACAAATGGAATTGCAGAATGAGTTTGAGAATGTACAGTATATAAGGTATTGTAGGACGTCCCTCGAGGCTCAGATTTTTTTGTGGAGATTGCTGGTTTCTCTGTCTGGGCCTGTGCGCACATTAAAAGTTCCTGTTTGCATACCAGCCTGTCTGTGTGTTTTCCTTCTGTGGGTGAGTGAGAGAATTAGAGCTTTTTCAGCAGCTATGCTGCATCAATATTACCTATTGGGGATTTTGTTTTTTGCACTTTTCCCCAGGTAAAATATCCTTGTGTGCAATTACTGGAAGAGCTCCAACATTAAATTGCTAATCTGCTACTAGTAAGCTGTAAACCGATGGTTCCCAAACTGTGGGTCAGGAACGCAAATGGGGTCACATCATCAATGGATGGGATCACAGAAACAGGGCTGCTCCTTCACCCTCTAGATCTCTACTGTGACCTATTCCCACAACTCTATGCAGAAATCCAGCACTGCAGCCTAGCAGCAAAGTTCTAGCACAAGGTTTCCTAAGCAAGTTTAGTGCAGAAGTTTTGCTCAGTGATGCTGTAAACAAACAGCATGTAAATGAGTTATGCGCAAAAAGTCTAAACAAGGAGAACAAGCCCAGACATGTGCACGGAGGTCTGCGTTAGCAGCATCTATATGCTATGCACAAAAAACAGTTTGGCATTTGTGTTGGATTGCTATCTGACGCATAAACAGCAATATTATTCTAGCGTTATGCACCAGATATTATACACATTTGCTGTATTGCAATTGTTCAAGCATACTACCCCTGGCATTTTTTTCAGCACTGTCATCAGCAAAGCCAGAAAAAAGTTGTAGGTGCTGCACACTCAAAAAACTGGCATGAATTCTTCAGCAGCACTGACCACAGTCCTATGAGCAAATCTTCATTAAAATCTCACATTGAGCTCAGCCTTCTGGTCTTCTATGCACTTCTCTGCTTTTGTGCTGCAGAGTTAATTGCTTCATTATCAGCCATTTAAATGCACTGTTAGAGCACGCATTTGCACATTGTTTACACTCATGTTAGATTCCTTCCTTCTTCACCCACACTAGTGCAGATAATTCTGCTTAAACGCTGCGCTAATGGCTGCACACTTTTCTGAATCGTGCTGTCAGTAGTAGAAGTCAGTATGGAGCCTCTGAGTCTCTGAATGTTCACAGGCCCTGCCCCTCCTCCTCTTCTTTGGCATTCCTGTTTAAACTGGAAAACCAGGTCTGTTAGTGCATGCTGGCGTCCAGGGCCTTGTGCTGACTGTTGCCGTTGTTGCTTCCATGCTTTGGATAAGGGGGTGGAGGAGACAGTGGATGAGAAATGGGACAGGAGGGAGGACTTCATTTAAATGTTAAGATGGGGTCATATTGGATACAAGTCTAGGAAGCACTGCTGTAAACTATCATTAAAAATGGCCACACCATTTTTTAAGAAGAGCTCCAGGGCTCATAGAAATATAGCAAATGATGTTAGATAAAGATTGTAAGGTCTATTTTATTTGTTTAGCTCATGTCTTTCCAAGGGTAGTTCAAGGCAAGTTACATTCAGAGACATAGATATTTCCCTGTCCCCAGAGGGTTTGCAATCTAAGTTTGTATCTGAGACAATGGAAAGTTAAGTGATTTGCTCAAGGCCATAAGGGGTATCAGTGGGAATTTAACCCAGATCTCTTGAGTATTAGGCTGTTGCTCTAATCAC
Organism: Ichthyophis bannanicus; assembly: GCA_033557465.1. Lineage (NCBI taxonomy): Eukaryota > Metazoa > Chordata > Amphibia > Gymnophiona > Ichthyophiidae > Ichthyophis > Ichthyophis bannanicus. The sequence continues at coordinate 334,937,751 of CM066035.1, forward strand.
TAGGCTACTCTTCCACTCTGTCTAGTCTGCTCATCCATACCACCTACTAAGCTCAACAATCTCTTCCTCAGAGATCCTCTGTGGTTGTGCAATGCCTTTCTGAATTCAAATACAGTCTTCGTCTCCAGCATCTCTGCAGGGAGGCTGTTCCAAACATCCACTACCCTTTCCATAAAGAAATATTTTCTTAGATTACTCCGGGGGTCTACCCTCTTTCACCTTCATTTTATGTTTTCGTTCCAGACCTTTCTGTCCAACAAAGAGACCTGCCCATTTGAACATTTATACCATGGAGTTAAATTTCTCTATCATATCTCTTCTCTCCCACCTTTTTTCCAAAGTATACATATTTAGATATTTAAGTCTTCCCTCATATGCTTTATGACAAAGATAAATGGCCATTTTTATTGTCACCCTTTGAACTTACTCTATCCTGTTTATATCCTTTACAGGGTGCAGTCTTCAACACTGTACATAGTATTCCATTGGATCTGATGCAGAATAGCGCGGTATATAAAAGAATGTAAATAAATAAATCTCACCAGATACTTATATAGAGGCACTATTACTTCCTTTTTCCTGTTGGCCATTCCTTTCCCTATGCACCCAAGCATCCTGACTTTTCCCATCACTTTTTCTATGTGTTTGGCCTCCTTATCATCAGATGAGATCATTCCCAGGTTCAGTTCTTCTTTTGTGAACATAAATACTTCACTTCCTATATAGTACAAGAGTACCCTACTGGTTAGAGCAGCTGGCTGAGCCTCAAGGAAACCAGGTTTCATATCCTGCTTCTCCTACTGACTTTCCTTGTGACCTCAGGCAAGTCACTTCATCTTCCACTGCCTCGGGAGCACTTAGACAGGGAAATAACCTGTGTACCTGAAATTATAAAGCACCTTGAATTCAGATTTGGAACGGCAAGATAATTAAATCTCAAATCCAAATTATATCGCTGCATTAATTAGACCATTCTTGAAGCTTTGCTAGATCACTCTTCATGTTATCCACACTTTCCAGGTGTCTACCCTGTTGCAGATTTTGATATCGTTCACAAAGAGGCAAACCTTATCCAACAGCCTTTCCGGAATACCACTTACAAAAATGTTGAAAAGAATAAGACCAAGGACCAATCCTTACAGAACATCTCTAGTAATGCCCTTAATCTAAGAGTGAACTCCATTTACCCTTACCTTAAGAACATAATGCCATACTGGGTCAGACCAAAGTCCATCAAACCCAGTATCCTGTTTCCAAGTGGCCAATCCAGGTCACAAGTACCTGGCAGTTTCCCAAAAAGACACACAGGTTCCACAATGTTTGTATTGGGGCAAGTAGTGAATTTCCCGGGTCCCCTTTAATAATGATTTATGGATCTTTCCTCCAGGAACTTGTTCAAATCTTTTTTTAAACCCAGCTACACTAACAGCTTTTACTACTTTCTCCGGTAATGAATTCCAGAGTTTGATTACACATTGAGTGAAAAAATATTTTCTCTTATTAACCTTAAATGGTTTACACTGTAGCTTCATTGCATGTCCCCTAGTCTTTCTGTAGCTTCATTGCAGGTCCTTCTGTTGCCCCTAACTAGTTTTTGACTCAGTCAGTCATTTTAGGGCTGATATCAAGGGCACTCAGTTTGTTTATGAGTCGCGTATGCAGAACCATATCAAAGGCCTTGCTAAAATCTAAGTATACCACATCTAGAATTTTCCCCGATCCAATGCTCTGGCCATCCAGTCAGAGAAAGTGATCAGATCTGTCTGATAAAAGACCTACTTTTAATAAAATGTGCTACCTTGTAATCTGTAATCCACTGGAATCCAGGCATTGTACTATCCTGTTTTGGCAGCATTTCCATTAATTTACCACTACGGTCAGACTAACCGACCTGTAGTTCCCAACCTTTTGCTTACTTATGCTTTTGTGAAGAGGAACCACATCCATCCACCCACCCACCCTTTGGGATCAGTCCCAGCTCTAAAGAAGCATTGAAAAGATCAGAAAGTGGAGCAGACAGAATTTCCCTAAATTCTTTCAGTACCCTTGTATATATCTCATCGGTTCCATATCTTTACTTTTAGTTTAGTGAATTCCTCATAAACACAGTTTTCTGAAAATCATTCAAGGTTTGTCTCACTTTCATTCCTATTAGTTCTTGTTTTCTGAGGTTCTATTTCTGGCTCTTCATCTGTGAACACAGCAGAAATATTTGTTAAGCAATTCCACTTTATCCTCATCAACCTCTTCATATTCTTTCTCTTCATCCTTGAGTCCTACAGTACCACTTTTGCACTTCCTCCTGTCACTGATATTTCTAAAAAAGACTTATCTCCCCCCTCCCCCAATTTCACTCTATTGGCTATTTTTTCTTCCATTTAGCGTAGTTACTCACCTGTAACAGGTGTTCTCCAGGAGCAGCAGGAATCAGTCCTCACATATGGGTGACGTCGGCGCCGACGGAGCCCTCGCGGAGCAATTTTCCCCAGCTTTCAAAGAAAGCCTTTGGGAATTGCAGCGCGCATGCGCGGTCGCCTTCCCGCCCAAGGGTGCCATCTTAGCCAGTCTGATGACATAGCTAAAAGACAGCTTAAAAATTCTTTAAAAAACTAAATGATATGATTGCAACTCGAAGGGGAGGAGGGAGGGTTGTGAGGACTGATTCCTGCTGCTCCTGGAGAACACCTGTTACAGGTGAGTACGCTTTCTCCAGGACCAAGCAGGAAGTCAGTCCTCACATATGGGACTCCCAAGCTTAACGCTACCGGAGACCCTAAGCACAAAAATGAGCTCCCTCTAGCTCAGCAGCACAGAAGGAAGGAATCTTCACTGAATTATTACCCACCGGTAGCCCAACATCCGGGATGGAGGGTAGGAGTTGCTCAAACCTCGAAGAGATTTCGGAGGACTGCCTGTCCGAAAGCACTGTCCCTGCGGGACTCCCTCTCGAGGCAGTAATGGACCGCAAAAGTCTGGCTCGAAGACCAAGTAGCGGCCCGGCAGATGTCTGCCAATGGAACAGAGCGGAGGTAAGCCACTGACGTAGCCTTCGCCCGAACAGAATGAGCCGTGACCCGACTTTCTAATGAGAGTCCGGCTGCTCCATAAGCCCAAGCGATACAGTCAGCAACCCAGATGGACAGAGTACGCTTGGAAACAGGGAGCCCCAATTTATTGGGGTCAAAAGACACGAAGAGCTGAGCAGCTTTGCGGTGCTCCCGCGTACGGTCAAGGTAGAAGTTCAATGCCCTTCTACAGTCCAGGGTATGCAGGACCATTTCAGCTCGGCTGGAGTGTGGCCTGGGAAAGAAGGTCGGAAGTACCACCTCCTGATTGATGTGAAAAGGGGAGACCACTTTTGGAAGAAATTTAGGGTGAGTCCGTAGGACTACCCTATTTTTGTAGAACCGAGTGTAAGGGGGATCAGACACGAGGGCCTGTAGTTCACTTACGCGTCTAGCGGAAGAGAGGGCTATCAAGAATAAGGTTTTCCAAGAAAGAAAACGGAGAGGACAGGTAGCCATAGGTTCAAAAGGCGGACAGGTGATCCGCTGCAAAACCACATTCAGATCCCAGTCAGGGGCTGGCGGGCGCAGAGGTGGTTTAAGGAGAAGGAGACCTCGGAGAAACCTTGCCACGAGAGGGTCGTTGGAAAGAGGTCTGCCGTCCACTGGCACATGATGTGCTGAAAGAGCACTGAGGTGAACCTTGACGGAGTTGGACTTAAGTCCAAGATTAGAGAGGTAGAGCAAGTACTGCAAGACCACCGACACTGAGCAGGAGAAGGGATCCAGAGACTGCTGGGTACACCAAACGGAAAAACGACGCCATTTAAGGGCGTAGCATTTGCGGGTAGAAGGTCGCCGGGAAGCTAGGACGACCTCTTCCACCTCTGCCGGCAGTAGAAGGGGAGCAAGGACTACCCTTTCAGCAGCCAGGCCATCAGATGTAGAGATCTGAGGTTGGGGTGCAGCAGGGACCCCTGATCCTGTGTTAGGAGATCTGGTTGAAACCCCAGAGGGAACGGAGCCTCCACCGCCAGTTGCAGCAGGAGTGGAAACCACGGCTGTCTGGGCCACCGAGGAGCTATCAGGATCATGGAAGCTTTGTCTCGGAGAACCTTGAAAAGAGTTCGAGAGATTAACGGTATAGGAGGAAAGGCATACAGAAGGCTTTTCGACCATGAGAGCAGAAAAGCATCCGCCGCTACTCGGAGGGGATGCGGCTGCCGAGAGCAGAAACGAGGAAGTTGCTGGTTGAGAGGACTGGCAAAAAGATCCAGCGTGGGGAGGCCCCACTTCAGAAAAAGTTTCTGAACTACCAAGGGATCCAGTCGCCACTCGTGCGGCTGGAGGATTCTGCTGAGTTTGTCCGCCAGGCAATTTTCTTGGCCTGGGAGATAAACTGCCTTGAGAAGAATGCCGCGGCTGACGGCCCAAGAGCAGAGCCTCTGCGCTTCCCGACAGAGAAGGAAGGAGCCCGTGCCCCCCTGTTTGTTCACGTAGAACATGGCAACTTGATTGTCCGTCTGGACAAGGACGGACCGGCGAGAAGTCAGGTGGGAGAAAGCCTTGAGAGCCAGACGGATTGCTCTGAGCTCCAGGAAGTTGATCTGCTGCGCAGACTCCCACGAGGTCCAGAGACCTTGAGTACATGCCCCTTGGCAATGCGCTCCCCATCCCAGGAGAGAAGCATCGGTCATCAGTACTTGAGCAGGCGGAGGAGATTGAAAAGGCATTCCGAGTACCAGGTTCGGCTGATGAAGCCACCACTGCAGAGAAGAGGCCAGCGGGCCGGAGATCTGCACTAAGTCGGCGAGGCCGCCCGTGGCCTGTTGCCACTGCTTGCGAAGGCACCACTGAGCAGGCCGCATATTCAGGCGGGCGTTGGGGGTCACGTGGACGGTGGAAGCCATATGGCCGAGTAGTCTCAGAAAGCGCCTGGCTGAGACCAGGGACTGGCTGCGAAAACGGCCGGCTAGGTCCATGAGCCGCTGAGCTCTGTCGAGAGGCAGGAAAGCTCGCGCCTGAAGAGTGTGCAATCTTGCGCCGATGAACTCGAGATCTTGCGAGGGGAGCAAAGTGGACTTTGCGAAGTTTACGACAAAGCCCAAGTACTGGAGAAGAGTCACAGTGCGGTGCATGGCTTGTGTGACCTCTTGAGAGGATGACGCTCTGATGAGCCAGTCGTCTAGGTAAGGAAAGACATAGAGGCCCTGAAGCCGGAGATAAGCCGCCACCACCGCGAGACATTTTGTGAAGACTCGTGGTGCGGAGGATAGGCCAAAGGGCAGTACTCTGTACTGGTAATGATTTCCTGCCACCACAAACCTTAGGTATTGGCGGTGGCTTGGGTGGATGAGGATGTGCGTGTAGGCATCCTTTAGATCCAAGGAGCATAGCCAATCTCCCTGCTGGAGGTAGGGCAGAAGGATTCCAAGGGTAAGCATCTTGAACTTCTCCCTCACGAGGAACTTGTTGAGGTTGTACAAGTCCAGGATGGGTCTGAGGCCTCCTGTTCTTTTTGGTATTAGGAAATACCTGGAATAAAAGCCTTGACCTCTCAGGTGGTGGGGCACCGGTTCCACAGCCTGTTCCTGAAGAAGACTTGCTAACTCCTGAAGGAGTAAGTCCCTGTGCAGAGGGAGTCGTGGAGGCTCTCCCGGAAAATAGGAGGGAGGGACCTGGTGGAAGTGGAGAAGATAGCCTTCTCGCACAACATGAAGCACCCAGGCATCTGATGTGATGTTGGACCACCTGTGGGCAAAGTGGACCAGCCGGCCTCCTGTGCTGGGAGAAACCAGCTGAGGGGGAGAGGCTATGTCGATGAAGTCAAAAACCCCCACCCTGCTGAGCAGGGGCCGGTGGTGCAGGCTTGGGGGCTTGCTGCCTACGGGACCCGTTACCCCGTCCCTTGGCCTGCTGACCCTGTTGGGGAGCTGAGGAGGCCTGATACTGAGGGTAGTGTTTATAGGCAGCCGCCTTCCTCGGGTAAAAGGACTTTTTTCCCGAGCCCTTCTTCTTTTGGGAAGGGGCAGAGGTCTTTCTAGAGAGCCTTGTTCTGGTGAGAGTTTCCGTCTCGATTTTATTTATTTATTTATTTATTTATTTAGCAATTATTTCTATACCGCTCTTTCACAAGTATCAAGTGCGGTTTACAATGAACAGTATGTTATATGGTATGGATGGTATCATACCAAGTCAGTTTACATAGAACATATTGAACTATTTACAGGTAACAATATAAAGTATTAACATTATAATTATTAGAACATTAAACTGTTAGAACATATTTACATTGTTGATATTTACAAATTATGTCATGAATTATAAATTGTGGTATATATCACTTGGGTTGTATTTTAATTTATACTTCAGAAAACATGTAGATTTGCGCAGCCTTCTCAGCCATGGGCTTGCCAAATAGGTTCTCACCTCGGCAGGGGACATCGACCAACTTGTCCTGCACCCAGGGTTCCAGGTCAGACGACTGAAGCCAAGCCTGTCGGTGGGCACCGATGCCGGCTGCGGCCACTCGAGCCGATGCTTCAAAGCCATCATAGGCTGCTCGAGAAATGAACTTGGAGCATTCTCGAATTCCAGTGGACAAGGCTAGGAACCTCCGCAAAGGTTCCTCGGAAAGTCCAGCAGAGAATCCGGCTGTCTCCTTAGCCAGGTCTCTAAGGTACATGCCCATGTAGAGCTGGTAGGTCTGGACCCGACAAGCAAGCATAGAGCCTTGGAAACACTTCTTACCGAGGCCATCCAGGTTGCGGGCCTCCCTGCCGGGAGGCACCGAGGAGTGCATCTTCTGGCTCTTGAGCCTATGCATGGCCGATTCCACCACCATGGAATGGTGCGGCAGTTGTGCCTTCTGGAAGCCAGGGCTCTTGCGGACTCGATAGATGGAATCGACCCGCTTGCTTAAAACCGGCAACGACGCCGGACTCTCCCACATGTGGAAGAGCAGTCGTTCCAGCATGGGAGGAACCGGTACAGTAAAGTGCTCCTTTGCAGGAGAGTCGTACTGGAGGGCGTCGAGCTCTTCGGCTCGAGGTTCCTCCTCGGGATCCGCAGGGAAGGCCAAGGCCTTGGCCATATCCCTTACGAAGTCCGAGAACCGGGCATCCTCCGGAGGGGACTGTTTCCGAGGTTCGGACTCAGGGGAGTCCGATGGGACACACCGAGTCCGAAAGGAATCAGGTGACTCTTCCTCCTCGGATTCCCAGGCCGACTCCGAGGAGGAGTCGATGGGGTCAGGTCGGGCGGGCGTAGACGCCGGCCGCCCTGACGCCGAGGGGGTCGGCGTCGGCGACCTCGGTCCCGAACGGGAGGCCGAGGGTGACCTCGACCGAGGATCAACTCGAGCCCGCATGGACTCGAGGATCGGCTCGGTCTCCGGGGTCGACTTAGACGTCGACGTCCCGGCGGTCAGGGCAGAGACGCCAGTGAGGCTAGCGATCAGTGCCCGCTGCTGGGCCATGAAGGCAGTCAGACTGCTCTCCAGGGCCGTCAACCTGAGTCCAAACTCAGGAGACCCAGCAGCCCCCGACTCGGGCCCCGACGGCGGACCCCTCGGAGGCGAGTCCACGAGGACAACAGGACTTACCGGATCAGACGAGTCCTTCTCCAGACGAGGCCGTTTTGCGAGACGCTCCATCTCCAAAGACCCGAGACGGCTATCGGGGCTATGCGACCTGGCCCTCGCGGAACCAGGAGCGTCCACCGACGCCGCCCTCGTGGGTTTCGACTTCCGATGATGATCCCCTGAGGGAGACCCTCTGTCCGAGGAACTTCGACGGTGCTCAGAGCTACAGCCTCTGGACGCCGAAGCCTCCGACGAGGTCTGGGTACGGGTGGGATCAGTGAAGATTCTTTCCCGCTGATGCCGCCGACTCCGTAAAGCTTTGGAGGACATTTTGCTGCAGGCCCCACAGATCAGTTCTTCGTGATCTGGGCCCAGGCAGCGTAGACAATGATCATGTGTGTCAGTTAGAGACATATTTTTGTCACACTGAACACACCGTTTGAAGCCACTGGCAGCCATCGGGGGAAAAAGGGCCCCTGCGAGGTCAAAGGACCGGGCTGCCAGCGAAAAATCGAAGAAAAAACGAAACTGACAGAAAAGTCAGAAAAACCGAAAAACAAGGAAAAAAGGACTCGCAACCGGCGTCGCGAGTCCGGGCAGGAAAGAGACCGGCGTCGAACCGAAGAAAACTTAAAATAATTGAAGAAAATCAACTTTTCTGCAGGGACTGTGAGACAACGTCTGTAGGGCTCCGCGGAAAAAAGAAGACTGGCTAAGATGGCACCCTTGGGCGGGAAGGCGACCGCGCATGCGCGCTGCAATTCCCAAAGGCTTTCTTTGAAAGCTGGAGAAAATTGCTCCGCGAGGGCTCCGTCGGCGCCGACGTCACCCATATGTGAGGACTGACTTCCTGCTTGGTCCTGGAGAAACAATATTTATTTCCTTGACTCCTTTACCAGATTCTCTTTGCTTTTCCAGATATTGTTGTTTGACTTCCTTTTCTGCAATCTCTTGTAATTTATGAAACGTAATGGGTTTTTTTCTTACTTTTTTGGTTACTTTCGAAAACCATAGTGACTTATTTTTCCTCTTAATTTAATATACTTTCCTAATCAAAAGGCTTGTTGCTTTTAAAATATCTCCTTTTGCTTTGCCCACTGCTTTTCTACGTACTTCCTCTATTTGATCCTGTCTGGCTAATGATTCCTTGACATATATTACCCCATCTTGACAGTTAGTTTTCCTTCTTGAGTGAACTATCCGTCCCTGTGTTCTAATACTGAACCACAGAATCTGGAAATGACTGGATGTCAGATGAGCACTCATTATGACATTGTAAACAGTCTGCCCATTTGCAAACACGATATCAAATATTGCTCCCTTCTGTTATCAGTTGCCAGAACAGTTCTACCTGTAGAGAATCCAAGATCTCCCTATCTCTAAATGACACCGCAACTGAGATGTCACAGTCAACATCTAGAAATTAAGTCACCCAGCAATAGTACTTCTTTCATTGCAATGCTATGAATGTCTTCTATTAAATCTCTATGCATTCTTTTGTCTATGAGGAAGGGCTGTGTATTATACCAGCAAAAACAGATTTGTTCCCTTTTTTACAGATTAACATTTTGTTGTAAATCACTTTGGAGCCTTCTTTGGGATAGATGATATATAAAACTGTTAAATAAACAAATCCACAATGGCTTCTCCAGCCCCAGAAGCCCTGCAATTTGATTGCTTTAATCGTATTTTTCTTCCTATCCTGTCTTTAATGAATAGACAATAGCCCGGTTTAACTATATCCAAGTCATGGTTCTCTGTGAACCACATTTCCATGACCACTATTAAATTCAAGTTAGTCTCTTTCATTACAGCCTCTAGATCCAGAACTTTATTTCCCATACTTTGGGTATTAGTATACATAGCTTTCCAGATGTTGCCCCTTTTTTCCCATTTCTGTACAAGTGTTTAATGTTTTGCTTACCTGAGGGAACTACAGAGTGGTGGTGAGCTTGATGTTAAACAAAATGGTAAAGGCAATTTAAAAAATATATTAATGGCGATATAGATACAGTTTAATGGGAATGAATCAATACAGATATAGCAAAAAAGAAAGTCTTGCCTTGCCAGTTTATCATACTTTTTGAAGGTGTAAGCAAATGTAGATAAAGATAAGCTACTTGACATACAGCCAGATTCCACTAGAGGCATGTCTGGACAGCCCCGAGCAGGATAGGCCTGTTAGGATCCGATTCTGCACCACGGGAACCAAATGTTCCCATGGGTGCAGGATCAGGCCCTGAGACGGCCCGGTGTTCCCCTGCATGCACACTGCATGTTCCCCGCATGCCAGTTCCCCCGCAGAATCGCCGAACCCCTGTCACCCTGCCCCCCGACCCTTGGCTGGGCCAGTCAGGCCCGGACCGGGCGATAGGCATCCACCTTGTGCTGCTCCTAGCCATCAGGGGGTTTCCAGGCCCAATTGGGGTCTCTGCAGATGCTTAGTCCACCTCCACAGTAGAATATTTATTTAACCAGACTTCTATACCGCCTCATCCTTCAATCAAAGTGGTTTACATTGTAACTTAAACTGGATACAGTGAACTAGGTCCAAAGTGGTTGGCATGCAGGGTACTTAACAAAGTATAACCTATTTACAGTTGGCTTGACTTATTTACAGTTTAATCATGCTATTTACACTTTGGTCAGGTTATCAGAAAGCAGTTCTATTGGTCTGATAGGTTCAAGATGGGGGAGACTGGTGCATTTGCTGGACTATGTGACATTTCTGTAGTGGTCTATGAACAGGAGGGTCTTGAGTTTCTTTTTGAAGTCTTTGATATCTCCGGAGGTTGGCATTTCATAGGGGAGGGTGTTCCATAAGTGGGGTGCAGCTAGGGAGAGGACTCTTTTGGAAGTGGACTATCTGATTTCTGGTAATCCATGGGTAGAATGAGCACATGCTTGTTATCGTTTTGCCTGGGGCATGTGCCTGAGTCTCTTATGACCAAGTCATCTAGGATATCCACTGAGGAGTGGTGCAGAATTTTGAAAATGTTCAGTATTGCTTTGAACTTGGCACGAGCTTGGATTCAAAGCCAGTGTAGTTGATGTAGTACAGGTGTGATGTGGTCTGTTTTTTTTCCATTTAAATTTTATTAACATTTTAACCAGTTACAAACAACATACATAATCCAACATCATCATCCACTTCCCCGACAACCCCCTCCCCAACCCCCCCTCCCATCACATTCCATTTTAGACAAGTTCCCCTCCTGATATGGGTGTCTCCCACCCCTTCTTTTCTTGCATATTTTGTATCTCTTTTCCCCGTGTGCTGTATTTATCTGTCCTGTGTCCCCACACTTAGTGCTTTGCCCATTCCCACACACAGCCCCATTGTTGCTCCACCCGTTCCCCCCTCCCTTTTTTTGTGCTGTTAGATTGTGTAATTTGTATAAGTCCACCAAGCGTTGTTTATAGCTTATTCTTTCTGGTAGTATTGGATAGTTCCAGTGTGCTGCTATTTCGCTTCTTGCTGCTACCAGACAATGTGCCACAACCCCCTGGTAGCGCCTGGGGACCGCGTCTGCCTTCTGGTGGAGCAGCAGTATTGCTGACTGCTGCGGCAACTTCCACCCTCCCCCCTATTTTTTCAATGATCTTAATAACCTTCCCCCAGTAAGCCTGTACCACCCCACATTCCCAGCACATGTGGAAGAAGGTACCCCATCTACCACATTTCCTCCAAAAAGCATCTGTTCTTAGGACTCCTGCTCGGAATAGTCTTACGGGGGTAAGATACCATCTAAAAAGCATTTTATAAACATTTTCTAGTATGTTGACTGCTATAGAAGGTTTCATAATGCCATTTATTATCCCATCCCAGGTATCTCTGTCCCAAGTAACTCCTAAGTCCACTTCCCATTTAAGCATATACTCCTGTTTCTCCATTCCTCCCCTCAATAATCCCTAATATATCTGGGACAGAACCCCTTTATGCCCCAGGAGACACATCCCCTCAAACCACTCCTTTTCTTTGCGCAAGTCCTCTCACATCTCATTGTGTTGAAGAAAGTTAGCAATCTGGAGATGGCAATAGCAATAGATGGTAAAGGTCTCGAAGATCTTCAAAAGACCACACTCGCCCCTGATGAAACATTTGGCTGACCCCTACTAGTCCCTTAGCTGCCCATTTTTGCAAAATATGATCGCCCGGACCCTCTTCCGGTCCAAAACATGCTGTCAGTGGCATTATGGATGATACCCTCTTCCCTCCCATTAGAGCTCACACGTGTTGTTTCCATACTTTCATAGTTAGGCGGGTGAAAAGGTTTAACCCCCCCCCCCCGTAATCCCTCTGCCACATCAGTGTATCTAATGCAACTGTTCCCCCCCCCCCCCCAGATCCTTCCACTTGCACCCACTGCCTCTCCTTGTCCCGGAGCCAGGTGTAGACCACTTTAAGCTGAGCTGCATAATAGTATATCAAGATATCCGGCAGTCCCAGTCCTCCTTCCTTAAGCATTAGTTGCATGACCAAGCGGGTGATGCGAGGGCCCTGTCCTCCCCAGACAAAATGTGAGATTTGCTTCTGTACCCTCTGCAGGTCACCAACCAACACTTCGATTGGCAAAACCTGAAAAAGGTACATAAAGCGTGGGATCAACAACAATTTCACGGCAGCAATTCTACCTAACCATGACAAAAATTGTTCTCCCGAACTGCAAGTTCGGGGCTCAACATCTTGTATTAGTTTTTTATAGTTCAGCCTATAAAGTTCTTTGCGAACTATCCCCATATATATTCCTAGGTAGTGAATATTGCTCGCGGCCCATTTAAAGGAGAAAGAGGTCTGCAACCACATTTTTTAATGGTTCTGTGACTGTCACTTCAGAATAGTGGATTTCTCCCAATTAATACAGAACCCTGACAGTCACCCATACTTCCTTAGGTCCCACATAAGGAATGGTAGAGAAGTAGTGGGCCTTGATACCGTTAGTATCACATCGTCTGCAAAAGGTGAGACGCGATAATCTTGGCCCCCTGCACTTATGCCTTGGATATCTTGGCTTAATCTGATCTGTGCTGCCAAGGGTTTCATCATTAATGCAAACAACAGGGGCAACCTTGTCTAGTTCCCTGCCCCAAGGGGAAGAACTCAGAGTAGCGACCATTGACTCACACACACCCGTGGGCTGCGATATAGGGCTTGCACGAAATGTCCAACAAAGCCCATTTTTCTTAGAACCTGAAACATGAAGTCCCACAACACTTGATTGAACGCTTTCTCTGCATCTATGGAAACAAGCAGAGAGGGTTCTGGTTTATTCTGTGCTACCCAAATTAAGTTTAGAATCTTGCAAATGTGGTCCGCCGTTTCTCTATCAGGCATGAATCCTGCTTGATCTTCATGTATCAGGATCAGTATGACTTTGTTCAGGCTAAAATCTTTGCCAGTAATTTTTCATATAGGTTCAGTAGTGAGATCAGTCTATAGGAGGCACAAACTTGTGGGTCCTTTCCTTCTTTTGGGATTAAAGAGATCCCTGCCCATCCCATAGTTTCAGCCAGTCTCCCTCCCTCCTCTCTTGACAGGTTAAAAAGATGTGCCAATGGTATCAACAATCCCTTGCTCAACCTTTTAAAAGTGAGCTATAAAGCCATCCAAACCTGGAGCATTATCATCTTTTGTCACTTTAATAACCTGCAACATCTCAGCATCCTCTATCTTTTTATCTAAAAATTCCTGGTCTGCTTGTCCCAGTTTAGGGAGATTGGCTGACTCTAAATAGCTCTCCACTTGTTCTTCAGGAGGGGGGGGGGGTCTGCCTCTCATACAGCTTTTTGTAGAACTTTTCAAACTTTGCTCTCGTGCCCTCTCCCAAGCGCATGGTTATTCCTCCTTTCCCCATGATAGTCATTATGTGGGATTGAAGCCTACGTTTCTGTAGCTGATGGGCCAGGTATTTTCCCATCTTGTTGACTCCTTCAAAATATTTTTGCCTTATTAATTGCATTTTATAGTGTATGTCTGAGCTTCTATAGAGTTTAGTTTGTTGCTAATACCTGCCCTCTGTAGCGTCCCCCTGGGGTCCTGGAATCCATCTCTTCCAGTTGTTGTAATTGCTGGCGTAACCGGTATGTTTGCTCACTTTGTTCTCTTCCTTTCTGGGCCCCTCCCATTTAATGAAAACACCCCTCACCACTGCCTTAAATCCACCCCACACCACTCCCCACCCCATCTCCCTGTTGTCATTCTGCTTGAAGTACTCTGGAATTAATTTTTCCAGCTCTTGTAACACTCGATTGTCTTCCCAGAGGGCGTCATTCAGCCGCCAAAAATTTGGTCCCCCCTTTCTCTCCCTGCAGCTTTAACTAGACCTCAACCAGTGCATGATCAGATCATGTTATGACCTTCGTATTGGCGTGTCGTAGCCCTGCTGTCCCCTCTTTTCCACACAAATCACATCTATTCTGGAGTAGGAACTGTACTGGGGAATAGAAAGTGTATTGCCATCTCCCTGGATTCAGGAAGCGCCACGCATCCTCCAAGTCCAAAGACCTTACAAATCTTCTCAGTTGGGCCCTGTCCTTACTCCTTCCCCCTTCCCCCATCCTTCCCATTCTGTCTTTCCGAGGGTCCATTGTTAGGTTATAATCCCCTCCACAGATTACCATACCCTCCCCAAGACTTTCCAATTCTTCCTCCACTTCCTTAAAGAATCCCCCTTGGCTCCCATTAGCAGCATACACTGATGCTACCCGTATCCATTCTTTGCCTATCTTCACCCTCATTAAGAGGTACCTCCCCCCCCCCCGGTCCCACACCAGTTCTCCCCATTCTCTTTTTACCTGTGTAGATATAAAGATCGCCACCCCCCCCCCCTTTTCTGTTCCTCCATATTAGATGCACATACTCGCCCACTATACTCTTTGGGTTTCACCAGGTGCTCATGCTTCCGGCAAAGAATTGAGCCCTCTCACATTGAGAGACACTTGAGCTCACCCATAATTATACATACATCTCCCCCTTAACCCTGACTCCTCTCTCTCCCCCCCAACCCCTCCCTCACTGCATCTCTCCCCCCCCCCCTTCCCATCCTTCCCTCCCCCCTTTGTTCTATCTATCCCTTCTCCCTGGCCTGAATAGTCTGAGTCAACATCGCCATAGCAAATGGCCCCAGCCCCCTCTCCCAGCCTTCATCAATACACACCCTTGCCTTCCCGGCCCCACCCCTTTCACTCCTTCACCCCTCTAAACCCTCCTCTCTCACCCCTCTTCTCTCATTCACAATCCTTTCCGCTCACCCCTTCCCCATACCTACTAAACATGCTTATAGATTACTGGCTTCAATGGGGGGGGGGAGTTGGGGGTGTTACCCACCACCAGAAAACAAGTGGGAGAAGACCACCCACGGGGCATACCCCCATCTGGGTCGATCTTAACCTGCCTGTATATATAAATCTGTTTCTCACTACCCTGCTTGCCACCAATCCACTCCCCAGTGCTACTTCACACCCGGGAGTTCAAGATCATGTTACAATGGTCCATATAGTGTTCTCCACTAAATGAGTTTGTTCCAAGGCTATCCTTCTTACCCCAGCTAGCGTGTCCATTTTTGCCTGAAAAATTCTAAAGTGGTTCAAAGCAACAATCAAATCCCTCCTCATTCTTTATCTTGTCCATTCAGTCACTGGTGTTACTTCACACCAGAGCTTCCATGCCCCCCTGCAGTGGCACACCACGGGTACTCTCCATTTTCAAAGTCCTTACTCGGTGGCTTCTTTCTCAAGTCTTGTTGAGCTCAGCTCGTTCTTCACTACCTCCTCTCGACTGCCACTGTAACCACTTCCTTCCATGAGATATCCGCTGTCATTTTGATGGTGCTGCTTGGGCCGTTGTTCCCCTCCTCGAGCCTGACTCCAGACCAGAGATTCCTCCCTCTGTGAGCATTTGTATCACCTCCTCCCTTGTCCTGGCGCACAGCCTTTTCCCTCTCAGTGTAAATATAAGTCCAAAAGGAAAAGTCCAGGCATATCTAATGTCTTCCTCTCGTAGTTTTGAGATGATGTCCCGCATATTTCGCCGCTTCTGGAGCGTCACTTGAGCCAGATCCGTGAATATTTCCACTGAGTTGTTCTCCTAGGTCACGGGGCTATGCGCTCGGACCATTGCTGCCACTTGTTCCTTCACTCCAAAATCATGAAAGCATACGATTATGTCCCTGGGGTTGTTATTGGTGGGGGGTCCTGGGCACCGCACCACTCGGTGTGCTCTGTCGATTCACATGTCTAGCTGCTCCCATGGCTTTCCCACTTGTTGGAACATTTCCTTAACAATTTTCCTCACCACATCTTTACAATCATCAGTTCCTGCAGATTCCACTATCCCTCTGAAGCGGAGATTATGGTGCCGCGATCTGTTCTCCAGATCATCAATTTTGTCTTCTCTCTGAGGCAAACCAATGATTACAGTCGATTTTCGATCTCTCCTAGGCCTTCCACCATCTCCTCTATGCGTTCCTCTGCCTCCTCCAAGCGTTTACCCAAATCTCCCACTTCCAACCTCAAGCCTTCAAGGCTAGCAACCACCTCCATTCGTACCTGGGCAATATCCAGCTTCAGCTGTTTGAACCAGGAGTGGATCACCTCCTGAAACGCCTCGTCAGTTATGGTGGATGTTTTTACTGTGAGTACTGTGTCTACTTTTTCCTGCGGTCCCGGGCTGTCATTTCCCACCATGTGCCCTGGAGGCCCTGCCGTCCGGTCAGGGGGTTTGCATGTCCCTGGTGTGCTTGAATATGTAAACTCCTTTAGGTCTTTTGATTCGCAGTCACCTCTGGACAGTCCTCCGCTGCACCAATCCCTTTTCAGGAGGGTGAGTGCCATAGATAGAAGCTAAATTACTCAGCAGGCTGGCGGAGCTGCAAGCTTAGTCAGCCATCTTGCTTGGTGACATCACCGGACTTCATCGATGTGGTCTGTTTTGGCTGTTCCAGTGATGATGCATGCTGTCGTGTTCTGCACCAGCTGTAGGAGATGTGTGGTTTGCTTTGGGACTCTTTGGTAGAGTGAAGTGTCAAAATCCATTATTGGGGTGATGATAGCCTGGCATACTGTCCAGAAATGGTCCTGGTTTAGGAGTGATTTTAATCTCCTGATGAGCTTTAGCCTGTGATATGCTTTCACAGTGGTTTTGTTTATGTGTGATTGGAGGTTGAGGTTTTTGTCCAGGATGACTCTTAGATAGCATAATTTGCTTTTCACAGATATTGTTTGTTTAATAGATGGATTGCTTGCGGAAGGTTGAAAGTGGCATTTCTGATTATGTAGACTGCTTCAATTTTGCTATATAGTTCAGAGTGAGGTTGTTATTACTGAGCCAGATGGTTATGTCTTCCAGGCATTGGATTATGGCTGTGAGGTCTGGTGCCACCAGGTCGAATGGGGTGTATACATGAGGTCATTGGCATATATGTGATATAGTATGTTATGCTTCTTGATGATGCTGCAGATGGGGTGTACGTATAGGTTAAAGAGGATTGAGAAAAATGTGGAACCTTGTGGGATGCCTTGTGGTACAGTGAAGGGTGTTGAGCTGTTTGCTCCGCATTTGACTTGCTGTAATCTATTGCTTAGGTAGGAAGTGAACCATTTTAGGGTGGCGTTGGATCAAGATATTATGAGACACGATATCAAAGGCAGAAGAGATGTTCATGAATATGAGGAAGAAACCGGTCTTGATGTTGTCTATTCCCCTTTATTTAACCATTTTTCTATACCACTCTATCCTTCAATCAGAGCGGTTTACATTGAACATTAAACTTATGCAGGCGAGAAAAGATAAACAAATACTGACTGCTACATTAAACATAGTTAGATAATGATAACCTATTTATAGATTTCAACTTGTGTAAGGGGGGGGGGGGACTATATACAATGCAGAATATACAGTGAGTTTGTCTATTGGGGTGGCATGTGTCCGAAGGTTTGTTTATGTATGGTTTAAGTGACGTGTCCAAAGTATTCAGAGTAGAGGTACGTTTTTAGTTTTTTGCGGAAGTCCTTGATATCCGTGGTTGATCTGATGTCTTCTGGTAGGGTGTTCCATAGTGCTGGGGCAGAGAGCAAAAATGCTCAGACGGGGGTGGTCTGTTGGATTTCTTGTATTCCGGATGTGTGACAATCATATTTTTGTTGCTTGTTCTCCTAGGGCATGTGCTGGTATCTTGGTTGATTAGTTCCTGTAGAATATTTGCAGCGGATTTGTGTATTATCTTAAAGATTATTAGGATTGTTTTGTATTTGGGCAGGAGTGTATTGGGAGCCAGTGCAATTGGTTGAGTTTGGGGGTGATGTGATCTTGTTTGTACCAGTGAATATACAGATGGTTGTATGTTGTGCCAATTGCAAGGGGTAGATAGAGCTTTTTGGTAAACCCTGGTAAATCATGTTGCAGTAATCCATCGTTGGTATGACAATTGTTTGAAAGATAGTGCGAAACAGGTCATGGCTGACTAATGGTTTCAGATTTTTGAGTAGCCTCATCTTGAGGTAGGCATTTGCGGTGGTTTTCTTTATTTAAATCTATAGCATGAGGTTTTGGTCCAAGATAACGCCAAGATATTTGATCTCTTTTTGTACATTGATGGTGTGATGTGATATGCAGATTTCTTGTGGAGGTGTAAATGTATCATCTCTTCTGATGATTAATGCCTCTGTTTTGTTGAAATTTACTGCTAAGGTTGTTAGTGTGTAGCCATTTGATCATTGCTTCCATAAGCTTGTTATGGGTAGGAAGTCCGGGTTATCAATGTTAATTGGAGCGAAGATCATGCTATCATTAGCGTATAGTCTGTGTTGCAAATTATGGTGCTGGATTATGTTGCAGATGGGTTGTATATAGATATTAAGAACATGGATGAGACTGCTGATCCTTGGGGGATGCCCTGGGCTAAAATGAAGGGAGTGGATTTGTGTTTGCCATATTTTACTTGTTGCTGCCTGTTGCTGAAATAGGAACAAACCAACCTGAGGCGTGAGTAGATGGAAAGACAGAGTCCTTTATTAAACCTTAGGCCGCCCGACACAGGCCGTGTTTCATCACCCTTCGTCAGGGGCTAGCCAGGCACAAAAACTAAAATCATAATTAACAACCATTAACAACCATTAAAAACATAAAGGAACAGACAGACAAACTCATAAACATAACATCATACATATTAATACCTAGAATCATTAAAAACATCAAAAAACTGGCAATTATACAATCAAATATGACTAATAAACAATAGGAAATAAATAGAAGATTAAAAGTGCTCGAAGGCTAAAAACATAAAATCATATAAATACATGAAGATAAAATAATATACCAACCTCTGTTGCAGGCTCTAAAAAGTATTACACCACACTTATGTAGAAAGGTCTAGAGAAACATTGTTACTAAAAGACAAAAACAGAGTAATTGAGAAACAAAGTAAATAAAGTATGAATTAATATCCTTCAAAAACTATAAAGAAAAGGAAGGTGGAATAAGGAGTGAGGAGAAAATGACAGGGTATGAGATGACTACAAAGTCTAATAAAAAGTTTTTTTGGAAACATACGCTTGAAAAATAATGCGCTTAAAAAATGATATATATATATATATATATATATAATAACAGTAGCAGGAGTGAGCCAAAAGCCCACCAGCAATAGTACAATTAGGAGAGGCTTAAAAAATATTACTGGTTCATCTGTACAAATTTAACACATATGCAAGAACTAAATAAAGTAGTAGAGAAGGAATCCTGTTTTTTTTAATTAATAAATCTAAATATGAAATCTGGTTACAATCATACGTCATTTGAAAACGTAAATTTTCATCTAATTGGTTAATCCATGAATGAAACTCTGAAAGTGTATCAAGAGAACCTTTCCAGAGAATAAGGATATCGTCAATATAACGTATCCATAAACCAATGTGAGATTGGAAAGGATGAGATGTTAAAAAAGACTCCTCAAAATTAAACACATACAAATTTGCTACATCTGGGGCCATAGAAGACCCCATAGCAACACCCTTGACCTGTTTGTAAAACAATTCTCTGAAACAAAAAAAGTTCTCACAGAGGGCAAATCGTGCCAATGCTACAAGAAAGGCAGTGGGCATACGTCTGTGCACCGTTCTTTTCAAAAGGAATTGTTCTATTATTTCCAAAGCAGCTAATTGCGGAACGTTAGTGTACAGGGATTCTATATCAAGAGTGACCAAAATAAGATCTGAACTAAAATGAGTGAAAGATGACAAAAACTGTATAACATGGGAGGAATCCCTGACGTAAGACCACATGTTTCTAATGAAAGGACGTAGTAATAGATCTAAAAATTTTGAAATGGGTTCCATGAGAGACCCAATAGCTGAAACTATTGGGCGACCTGGCGGGGCCTCCAGAGACTTGTGAATCTTCGGGATAATGTATATCGTTGGGAGAATGGGGTTATCTACTATCAGGAAAGATTTCTCTTTCTCTGTGATATAGCCAATCTCAAATGCAGAAAGTACTAAACTGTCAATACTTCTTTTAAGATTCTGTGTCGGGTCCCCATTCAATCTCTGATAAAAGGAAGTATCACTGTGCTGGCGAGTAATTTCTCCAATATAATATTCTTTATCCATGACTACCACCGTTCCGCCTTTATCGGCGGGTTTTATTATAATAGCATTGTTTTTTTGTAAAGAGGAGATTGCTTTTCTCTCCTGGTCTGTTATATTATTAAAAGTATGGTGGTATTTCTTTTTTTTTTTTTAAACTTTTATTTTCATTTTGCAACAAACAAAAGTAACAACACACCAAAAGAAACAAATACACACATACGATAAAGAAAACAACCCCAATTACCCCCCACCCCAATGCTTCTTCTCTAAGCTGATAAGGATCATCATATACGCGCTTACATACAATAATTATTGTACATCTAACAAACAGAAGTAGAGTCTATGATACCTGATGAGCATGTGACAGAGATTAATACAGAATCAAACCGTCAGCTGAGAACATTGAATAGTTTGAACATAATCGTGGAGCATCTTCTAACAAGACCTATAGTGAGTGATTTGAACGGAAGAGGCTAACATATAAGGGGTTTGCACATATTTGCAATGAAAACAAATATGATTACCGTTCATTAGAGCTCAAAAAAGAGCTATTTTCCCAAGATTCCGTGAGTGAGGAACCAGGAAATAGCAAGGCCCGGCATAAAGGCTAAAAGGAAGCAAGCCAATTTAGGAAGAGAGGGGATCCCCGCAGCTGAGCGGAGCCCCACAATCTCCCCAAAGAGGGGTTCCGGAAAATATAAAATAGAATGAAGACGACCCCAGACCAGACTCCAGTAATACTGTGATGCGGGACAATCATACTTAACAGGAGTTTAGTAGACCAAAGGCCACATGGCATGTCCAGCATCAAGTGCTCTGGACGGCTTTCCAATTAGCTAACCTATCAGGAGTATATGTCCACTTGGAAAAGTAGTACTGAGGAGAGAAGAAAAAATCAGATCTGGATTGTGAGTGATGGGGGGGCTGAGAAAGGTGAGCTCTAAGTCGGATGGGTAAAGCAGTTTCCATATATCTACTCGCACAAGATCTTTCATCAGAGCTGGCAGAGTGTAGAGACTCTTGGGTGGACCACGCGTTCTAGGCAACAATCTATCTATCAAAAGATCAAATACTTAGTAAAAGTCACCACCGGGTAATAGTGACAGGGTCATCCACATTCGGAGCATAAATACAAATACACGGAAATTCACTATCTCCAACCCAAAATACACACAGGCCCAACTACCCTCCCCATCAAAGCCAGCATCCATTACAGTGGGTGGCAAAGAGTTCTCAACCAAGATGGCTACCCCGCACCGCTTGGAAACAGCGGGAGAATAGGCAGCCATCATATAAGGTGTGGCAGTGAGTTTCAGTAGTTCAACGAAGGTGAAATGGGATTCCGGAAGAAACACTACATCAGTAGGGTCATGATTAAAATAACTAAGAACGGTCATTCTTTTGATCGGACCATTAATGCCTCTTCTGTTCAATGACAAAACTTATAGTAGGCCATACAACAAAGTCAAACATTCTGAGAAAGAAACATGATGGCGCAACGAGTTGCGCAATGTCCCTCATAGCAACTATAAATGACTATACACACGATCTGATAAAAAATAAACCAATAAAATCATGAAGCGCCCTATATAACAGGAGAAGCACCGAAGTGCCTTAGAGAAGAAGCAAAACCCCAGAAATTACTGGCGACCTGATGTCTGCGGGGTGAAACCCCAGAGAAGGCCTGATTGAGACAGATAAGCGGTATAGCTGTGCGTGCTCCGAATCCAACCGAGGTGCACATCATGGAGGAAAAGGAGACCGAGGAAGGTAGATATTAAAGAAAGAAAGGTCCAGGCAGTCTCTATTCCAGACAATGATCACCACGTCGGGTCATTCAAAATGACGGGCAGTTCCAGCGGAGTCTATCCGAGTTGTTGACTTAGCGCATCTGGTCTGCCTCTTTGGAATCTAAAAATGTTGCTAGCAGAGCAGGATCTTCGAAGGTGCTAGTTTAGTTATGGAGAGTCACTCTGAGCTTCGCCGGGTATAAGAGGCCAAAGCGAGCCTGTAACTGTTGAAGTCTAGGTCGAAAAGCAAGGAGTCCCTTCCGCCGGTCAGCTGTGGCCTTTGCCAAGTCGGGGAAGAAAGAGACTTTATGATCTTCAAACTGCAAATGTTGAATCACCCGGGCAGCTTTGAAAATTTGCTCAACTTGCTGATACCTCAGTAATCGAAAGATAATGGGTCGGGGGGTCGTCCGAGTAAGTGCGATGTTGGTGGGAGCACGATATGCGCAGTCAATTTCCAGAGCTCCGTAAAAGGTAATCTTCAGCAAGGAGGGAAGAGTTTTAACCAGAAATTCTCTAAGATCTCCTGCTTCCGCACCCTCAGGTACTCCTATGAGCCTGACATTGTTGCGACGGGCTCGATTATTGCAATCCTCTAACTCTTTTTGAAGATTCTGTATCTGACGCTCAGCCTTGTCCACGTTCACCAAGCGCACCGCGTGCGAATCGAGGACCCCCGCCATGTTGTCCAGCCGTAGTGAAAGACCTTCAAGCCGGTCCTGAAGCATACCGAAATCTTCTCGCATGGCTCGGAGCGCTTCTCCGTTGGACTGCACCAGTTCCTTCACACCACGTATTTCCTCCAAGATCTCCTGCTGCATTTCGGGGCTTACCCGAAATGGAACCAGCTTTGGTGGGGAAGACACCTCTGTTTTGGAGCGTTTTCCATGTGAAGAAGAGGGAGACCCAAAGTCCAAGCGCACTGGCGTGTGGGCCGCCATTCCCCCCAAGGCACCCCGGTGAGTCCGGAGCAAAATATTAAGTTTATGTAGATATTAAGTCAGGATTCTGAGTAGGCCCCTCGGGAGCTTCAGCACGAGGCGTCTACCCCGCTGGACATCAGGCTCCGCCCCCCCAGTATGGTGGTATTTCGTAAGGGATTCATTAACCTGTTGAGCAACTACTTTTTCAAAAGTTTCGATAACAGGATCAGTACTCTGAGGGGGAACCCACGTGGATTTATTACGAATAATAGACTTATCATTGGAGGATGGAACACTGTTGTTGGTAAAAAAAATGTCTCATACGAATCTTACGGAAAAATTTGTACAGATCAACGTGAATGTCAAAAGAATCACATTTCCTTTTCGGCACAAAGGACAATCCCTTGTTTAATATAGACAATTCATCACTATTGAGAGAATATTTAGATATATTAATCACGTTATTGGGTGGTTCTACTAATGGTACCATCGCTCCTCCGATCTGTCCGAGTGTCGGCTCCCTCTCCCTCCTCTCCCTCCTCTGCCCTGACCTCGGCCTCTGTATGTATTGTGTGAATTGTCGTTGTCTGGGGGATAAGCATTGTTCGATTCTGGGGGGCGGACACGTCCTTGTGAGGAATCCCGTCCTCCACCTTTCCACAAATGATCCATACTGAAAGATTCTGACAGGGGAATTTGATACCTCTGCATCCTTGTTTTCCCATCATAATTTCTCAGGGAGATAAAAATAAGAAAAAAGATCCATTACCTAAACAAAAAAAGGAATCTTTTTTCAGTATGGATCATTTGTGGAAAGGTGGAGGACGGGATTCCTCACGAGGACGTGTCCGCCCCCCAGAATCGAACAATGCGGGCGGCCTAAGGTTTAATAAAGGACTCTGTCTTTCCATCTACTCACGCCTCAGGTTGGTTTGTTCTTAGTTCTGCGTGACTACTGCTTTCCAGTGTTGTTGCTGAAATAGGACAGGAATCATTTTAGTGTTGTGCCCTGTATTCCAATTTCCTGGAGGCGTTGCAATAAGATACTGTGGGATACTATGTGAAATGCAGCTGACAAGTCCATAAATATGAGAAGGAATCTGGTTCTAATGTTGTCCATTCTCCTGATGATGGTATCCAGCAGTGAGATTAGTAGCATTTTGACATTGTGATTTGGTTTAAAACCATGTTAGTGAGGATCTAGGGGGGCGTGTAGGTCAAGGTGGTCTTGTAGTTGCCTCTGTACCACTTTTTCAATCATTTTCGCCATGAGACGTAGACTGGATATAGGACGGTAGGATTTTGGGTCAGATTTGTTGAGTGAAGAATTCTTTAGTATTGGGCATATGATAGCATCTAGCATATATCTTTGGTTGAGGGCAGTTGTTATTATCTTATGTATGAGGTGTATGAGTTGCCCCTTTGAGGATTTAATCCAGGATGTGGGACATGGGTCTGATGGTGAGATGGTGGTGTTGAGGGATGTAATGATATGTTCCATTTGTTAGTAGTGTTTCCACATTATGGTGTGGTTTGAACCCATGCTGGTGGAGGTTTAGTGTCACATTGTGGTTCATATGGTCTTGCAACTGTATTTGTATGGCTTTTCTATGATTTTTGTGAGAAACGGTAGGCTGGAGATCGGGTGATATGCTGTGGAATTGTTCTTGCAAAGTAATGTATTTTTTGGTATCAGCCATATAGATGATCATTTGAGGGATGATGGCATGTATCCCTGTTGTAGGGATGATTTAACTATCTTGTGTATAGAGTGAATGAGCTGATCCTTGGCTGCTTTTATCCACTGTACCAGACATGGGTCAGGTGGAGGTGTGGTTGCTTTGAGCGAGGTGACTATCTGCTCTATTTCCAGGACATCTCACGTCTCACCCTCAGTCACAGGACATACAGGGCCGTGACCTGAATTGGCTCTGTACATCCTGCCGCCTCGGCCCGCCCCCGCTCCACCCCCTCCCACCCCCTCCCACTGCTGCTCTGGCCATGCGGGGAGAGCCTGTGGTGGAATACGGGCAGGACGGTTTGTGGGGCTGCACGTTCCGCCGGGATGTGCAGTTCCACAAGCCGCCTTGCTGAATTGGGGCCATAGAGGCTGATTCTAAAAGGGGCACCTCCGTCCATCCAGACGGCCCTGAGCAGGATGGGCCTATTAGGACCCGTTTCTGTACTGCGGGAGCAAAATATTGCCGTGGCATACAGAATCGGGCCCAAGGACGGCCTGGGATGTCCTCCTCACAGGCTCCCTTGGCTCCTGTGGTGCAGACCCCCCTCTTCCCTGCCACCCGACTCACGGCTGGCCAGCCGGGGCCTGGATCGGGCAGTGGGGACATCCCTGCACCCGGACCCAGCCCTGGGAGGGGGGGGGGGGGCGTGGCCCTGATCGCCAAGTTTGTGCTGATTATTCCACCTTCAAAGTGGAATAATCAGCATATTCCCCCTGACCCCGCAGGACGTACAGGGCCGTGACCTGAATCAGCCCTGTACGTCCTATCGCCTCGGCCTGCCCCTGTTCCATCCAGACCCTACACCCTCCCACCCCCTACCGATTCTCCCCATCCTGCTGCACTAGCCATGCGGGGAGAATCAGAGGGGGAACAGGAGCAAGCCACATCTCAGAATCGGGCCCATAGTGTATTCAGACTTTTAAGAAGTCATTTGACAAAATCCCTCATGAGAGACTCAAATTAAAAAGTCATGGGATAGGAAGCAATGCCCTATTGTGAACTGGAAACAAGCTAAAAGGCAGGAATCAGAGATTAGGACTGAATGGGCAGTTTTACATTTGAAAAGGGGTCACTATTGGAGTATCCTGATGGTCTCTACTTGGGTATATGCTATTTAACATATTCATAAATGATCTGGAGAAAGGAGCAAATAGTGAGGCACAGCACCAGACTGCTGAGTTTGAATTTTAAGGCAATAGCAATAGCAATTAATGTAGATATTTCAGAAATGGATATTCTGAAATAAGACCAACAGAGGAAGCAATAAAGACAAGAAATAGGTACATTGCACTTTGGAAGAATGAAGTGCGTCACTATCATGTGCTCATATTTGAACTTTCCTCTTATGACCAAAAATGTGTGTGTGCCAGAGCATAACTTACAATGATCTCTTTTGACCAGAGGATGTAGTATGACCTGTGTTATCATCCTCTGCCCTGATGTCCATTAAAAATTAAACTGCCTGTTTTCTGCTTTGCAATTCACTACTTAAAATACAAGCAGAGTAGAAGGGAGTATGTGAAAACATTTTAGCACACTATGCAGGGAGTCTTTTCTTTTCTTTTGTTTAAAAACGTCTATATATTGTGTTTTCAGCCATCAAATGACTCACAGTGTAAAGATGCCAAGAAAGATACTGAGCAGAAAGATACCGAGTTATTTCCTATCGTATTGGGTGGCACAGGTTTGATTAAGAAGAATTTCCAAGCACACCTTAATACATTACACATACATGTTACATCTTATGAACTCCAGAAGGAGACTCTCTTTGGCATGATGCAAGTACTACACTGAGCATTAGCAGTAAATTTGAGAGACTGAGATCATACGCCACATACCCTGGCATAAAAATGAGATTCATGACCTGCATGGAGCAGCAGGTACAACCCTAAACACAGGCACAGGGTGGGGTGGCCTCCATAGAGCTGCAGTTACAACCACTCTAGCCACTTTACTTGGAGACTAGATGGACCATACTGGTCTTTATCTGCCATCATATACTACATTACTATGATTTTAATGGTATGTGCAAAACTAAATCAGTGATCAACCAGAAAACACTGCACTAAGGAATACTAAATCAAAATGAAAAAAAATAAACCCTAAAATGTTTGTAATTTAACTCTGAAATCAATAACACACTCCTGCACTTAACAAACAAGGCTACAAACCAAGTACATAAATATCTAAAGGGAGGAAAAGACCTCAGGATAGCTATTACTCCCTCTATGTGGCAAACTTAATCACCATAGGGGAATGCAGAACTCTCACATCACCAGCCTTAAAAAACTCCCTTTGAAACCAAGGCCCAAATTTAGCTTGATCTACTTTATTTTTTATCTTAAAAAAGTACTTTTTAAAGAATTTACAGTTTTCTTTATAATATTTCTTTGAAAATGTATAATAATAATAATAATAATAAAGAGGTCTTATGTATCCAACTTTGAAATACTATTCTTCTCCTTGTGTACACTGACCAACTTTCATTTGGGTCAACCAACCTCAGAAAACAGCCCCTGTAACAAAGCAAATGCACAGGTGACTGTATATAGTATACAATACAAAACATTAAGCAAAAAGCTCACTTACCTGGTCAAGGTTCACCAAACTCCCAATTCTCATAAGCCATCGTCGCCCAACAAAGATCTTCGTTTCTTCTGTATCAGGCTTCTTCAGGGGTGATATACCTTACTGCAGATGATAAAGGAAGCAGCTTTGGCGTCTGACTCAACAATATTTTAAATACCCAGCTACCAATCAGGGAACTACACTCATGAATATATCACTTTGAAAGAGGTGTCACTTATTAAATTAACCAACTCGCCTTAACAAAATAGCTACTGCTATCCAATTACTGCTAATATTGAAACTACAATAAATCTAAAAAATATTTAGATACCTAGGCATCTAAAAAGAAGTAGGAATGTGCGGCTGCATCATGCAGCCCATTCTGTCAGAATATGCCCCTTATATATAATTTCTTTCCAAAATGTGTTGGGTCAGGAAGAATAAATGTGAGTCTATGGGGCATGTTTACTAAATTGTGTTAGCTGCCACTGGCGCTAACTTGGAAATAGTAACCGGCAGTAGCAGCTAATGTGGGAAAGATACAGACATTGTGGCGCTTTTCCACAATGTCTGCATTTCGCATGGTGGACCTGCAGGGAGGAGGGATTGGGGTGGGGAGTAGGCATAACTATTTTTGGCAGCCACCGCACAAAAATATTTCTCATGATAGCTGCCAAAAATGTCCCGATTGCAGGCAATCCATTTGCACAGCATTGCAGTCCCCAAATGGCCTAATCACCCCTCCCCCTGATCCACTGATCCACAACATCAACAATATTTTATGGTTCAAATGTTTATTGAACAGTCCCTAAACAAATTAGCAGCATTCTAACATAACAGGAATGCTTGTCATTATATCATGATGTAGTGCAATAAGAACATAAGATATGCCATACTGGGTCAGACCAAGGTCCATCAAACCCAGTATCCTGTTTCCAACAGTGACCAATCTAGGACGAGGTTTTCTATTTTCAGCCCCCCCCCCCCCGATGCCCCCTCCCATCTCCCACCCACCTACCATGTTTCCAATTCCCACGGCCAATAACATGTAGAAACACATAGAAGTCCCAGAATCCTAGTCCCGGAGTGTGGTTGCTCTTATACACTTCCACTGAGGAGTGGCTCTTTAGTCCATCCACTGTCCCCTTCCCTAGGGCTATCCCTCAACTCCCCCCACCCCTCCCTTCCCCAACCCCCCTTCCAACCCAAGGGTTCACACCGTCCCAACTCATAAGCTCCTCGCCCCATCTTCCATCCTGTCCCAGCCTTAACAGAGTGGCTTAGGTCTAGTGTGTTTATAGATCATTAAGGATATAGCTGCGACCCCGGGGGGAAGGGGGGCAAAGATTGGATGTAATCATCCCACATTGCATGAAAACTGGACAATCGTTGCCAAGAAGCCTTAGCTCACAGCTTGTCTAATTGCATGTGCTGGTGCAGTGCATTTCGCCAATGCCAATAATCCGGGTACTCTATCCTTTTCCATCCCTACAAAATAATGTGTGTCGCCAGGGCCCAGGAAAGCTTCAGACATTGCTGTCATCCCTGTCCCGTATCTTACACCCCCTCCATGTTGTGGAGCATTGCTTCTTGTGGGGTGAGCCTCCACCTGTGCGCTACGAGACATTCTATGTAGAAGTGAATGGCCATCCAGTATTCTTGCACCCAGGGGTGGGTCCACAAGAGGTGGACAAGTGGAGCTCCCTATAATCCACATTTTGGGCATGTGAGTCACCCCTCATAGCCCATCCGCTGCAGATGGCCCTGCGAGAGGTAGGCCTGATGGATAATCTTGTATTGCTGGTCTCAGAGGGAGAACATTACCATAAACTGCTGTATTTGACTAATCAATTTCCATAGTGTCTTCCCTGTCAGAGCAGTACCTAGGTCCACATTCCATGCCTCCACCCGTTGGGGGCAAGGAATCCTAAAGGTGTCTATCGCAAAAGAGCTCTGCACCCATGCCATTCTTAGCCACCCCGACTCTGGTGTGAGAAAAAAATCCTCCAAATCTTAACAAAAGGCAGTGGAAAGGTTGCCAGTCTCCAACCCCCCAACATAGCTTTGAAGTTGGTATAAGGCAAATAGGTCCATGGCCGTTAAGCTGTATTGAGTACAAAGATCTGGGAAGGGCACTAGTTCACATTCCTCCATCAGCACTTGTTCCAGATGGAGGAGCCCCAAGCATCTTCACTGCCGGAAGTGGGATGTTGTCATGCCCGGGGTGAAAGCTGCATTGCCATGTATCGGCAAGTAGACTGATTGGTCGGGTGTGTGTCCCAATTTATGGCAAATCTATTGCCAAGTTTGTTGGCATGATCGAATCAGTATTCACCTTCAGAGGGGGGCGGGCAAGTCACCTATGCGAGCGTGTAAAATGTAACTTTTCAGCACCAACAGTGCGACCAGTGCCTGCTCACATTCCAAATTAGTATATTCTTCCATTTCGAAGAGCCAGTCTTTAAGGTGCCTGAGCAGGCAAGCCAGGTTATAGGCTCTGACGTCAGGCATGCCCTTGCCTCCCCGGCACCATATCCCCTTAAGGGGCCGCAGAGTTATTCGGGCCCAACGGTCCTGCCACAGAAAGCGCAACAAGTGGCCATCCAGGTGTTCGAGGTCTCTCTTTAAAAGCCATAGCGGCAGTTGTAACATATATAGCCAGCGGAGAAACAGGACCATTTTGAACAGGGTGATTCGCCCTCACAAGGAGATTGGCAGATCTCTCCTCTTCTCAAGAACCTGCACGGTAGAGGCCATCAGGGGGGAAACATTGCTTTTATAAAAATCTGTAGGCGAGGCCAAAATCATAAGTATTGAAATGACCCCTCGGCCCAGCAAAACCCCTTTCCAAGAAGCACAAGCAAGCCCTATTGGTAGGGTCTCAGACTTTGCTAAGTTAATCTTATATCCGGATAGACTCCCATATTCTTGAAAATCTGACAGCAAGGCCACTAGAGCCTGTGTAGGGTCAGTCAGATGGACCAAAAGGTCATCAGCGTAAGCCGAGATTTTAGGCTCCCATTGGTACCCCCTGAATCGCCGAATTTGACGAATATGAATGAGTAACGGTTCTAACATGAGGAGGAATAGCAAGGGAGAGAGAGGGCAGCCCTGTCGCATGCCGTATCGTAAGGGAAACTGCTCCATACTGAACATAAGATATGCCATACTGGGTCAGACCAAGGTCCATCAAGCTCAGTATCCTGTTTCCAACAGTGGCCAATCTAGGTCATAAGTACCTAGCAGTTTCCCCAAAAGATACAGGTTCCACAATGCTTGTTTTGGGTCAAGCAGTGATATCCTGGGTCACTTTTAATAATGGTTTATGGACCTTTCCTCCAGGAACTTGTCCAAACCTTTTTTAAACCCAGCTACACTAACAGCTTTTACTACATCCCCTGGTAACAAATTCCAGAGTTTGATTACATGTTGAGTGAAAAAATATTTTCTCTTAATAGTCTTAAATAGTTTACTCTGTAGCTTCATTGCATGTCCCCTAGTCTTTCTATATTCTGATGACGTAAACAATTGATCTACCTTTACCCATTCCTCTCCATTCATTAATTTATAGACCTCTATCATATCTCCCCTCAGCCGTCTCTTTTCCAGGTTGAAGAGCCTATTAACCAGTAGTTGTGCCTTAGGATTCACATACAGTGCCCGTAATACCTGCGTAGAGACCATCAAAACCAAAGCATCCCAGGGTCAAAAATATCTATTGCACTCCACCCTATCAAAGGCTTTCTCAACATCAAAACTAACCAGCAGCAATGGGGTTCTGCTAGCCACGCAGTGATGCTGAGAAGCTAAAATCTGTTGGATGTTCCCCACTGCTTGATGTCCCTTAACAAAACCCACTCTGAGGGGTGAATCAAGTTGGGTATGATTGGCAAGAGATGCTCTACCAGCACTCTAGACAAAATTTTGAGATCCACATTGAGCAGGGATATTGGCCTGTACGACTCTGGAAGCAACAGTCTTTCCCCAGTTTGGGGAGGAGGGTGATGAGGGCCTCATTTGTCCAATAAGGGACCTCTTGTACGGTGGCCAGGTGGTCATACAATTTTGTTAAGGGTATGCATATTTTATCACTCAATATTTGATAAAATGTGGTGCTAATCCCACCAGGGCCTGGCGCAGAAGGGGTGTGCAGTGTCTTGACTACCTGATGTACCTCCCTAGGGGTAATAGGAGCATTCAACGAATCTCTCTGCTCCTGAGTCAACTGTGAGACAGCACACCCCCCAAAAGGTACGTCCGTGCCTTAACTTCCTCACACTCCTCAGCCATGTATAACAGATGATAGTAGGCCAAAAAGGCCTCTTCCACCTCCTGCTGGGATGTGCTGACTCCCCCATCCTGCCAACGTACTGCCATGGGCCGTCTGGCCTCTCTCTGTAAGCTAATAAGAGAAGAGAGCAAACGACCAGAGCAGTTCCCGAACCGATTTAAAGCATGTCGATAATGCAACATGGATCTTTTTGCTCTGGCCTGAATAAGGGTGTTCAACTGTATCTGCAACACTAAATAAGCAGTCCGTGTTTCTTCAGTGTGCTAAGCGCTTCCAAAGGACCTTCAGTTGTTTCCCCCCCTTCACTAATTGCCAGTTCGCCTCACGTTTCCAGCAGCTCACATAACCAATAATCATACCTCATAGGTATGCCTTTGCAATTTCCCAAAATAGGGCCAGCGTGTCTTTATGTTTGCCATTTGTGGTTTCAAAAACTCCCCATTGTCCCCATAAAAAGTGCAAAAAGTCTGTGTCTCCCTTAAACTGGAAGGGAAAGCGCCAATGCCACTCGCCCTGCTGCTGTGGTCTCAATTGGACATCGACCCAAACCATGGCATGTTTTGAGATTTGGATGTTCCCAATGTGAACCCCCTGCACTTTGTTTAGGATCTCTTGGGACAGCAAAAAGTAGTCAATACGGGATCAAGTCTTATGTGCTCGGGATAAGTGGGTGTAAGCCCTGTCACCCGGATGTAAAACCCGCCAGACATCTACCAAGTCTGCCCCTTCACAGAGGCTTAAGAGCCTTCGCCACTGTCGTGAGTCATTCCCCGCTCCCCTCCAGATCTGTCCATTGCTGCGTCCAGGACACAGTTGTAGTCCCCTCTGAGTATAAGGTTGTAGTCTCTCTCCACTGTTAAGAGCTGCACCAGCACATCAAAAAAAGTCCAATCATACTGGTTAGGGCCATAAATGCTCCCTAAATGTGGATCTCCTGAAGGAGCGTGATGTCTACCTTTTAGTCTCATAGTGCTCAGAACACCTTGTGGCGCTTCAGGGGAAAGCCTATACCACATACATTTTAGGATAATACTCTGAGACCCATTTTGTTTATGTAATCTCTGGACTATAAAAATACCATTTTCAAGAGTCTCACATCATCCATTCTGGGTGATCCCTCCCCCAGCCTAGGACCCCCGAACCACCCATGGGTGGAGCATGCCTCTCCAACCTACTATCCCTTGGACTGTGTGTGACCCTCGCGTTCGTCTTTACTCCCCCTTCCTCACTCTTCCGTTTATCTTCCCCTTCCTAGTTCTTGTCTCATTTTGTTCACCTGTCCTCCCCCTGCCCCAACCTCTCCCCTATCTCCCCTAATAATCCCTTCACCCAGTGCTCCTGAAGGGAGCCCATCATTGGAGTTGTGATTGCTTAGGGCCCCCATCCCCCTCTCCAGTTAGATTATAGTACTTTTTCACCCCTCCATACCTCCTCCCCTGCCCCGTCCCCACCCCCATCCGGCCCCAAAGCATGGTGCCCCGGGCTGGGCTCCTAGAATTCTGATGTTCCCATTTCCTCTCATTCCCACGTTCAAGCCTCCAGCATTCACTCCCCAACATTCATGCACCAAGCCACTACTCCCAGCCAGAGCCCCATTATTCACTATAGGTACCAAGGGGGCTCCATTAATGTGTACCCGTCAGTATTGCTAAATCATGCTATACATTGTTAAGATATGCATACCCACTCTGAACTGACATGGATAATTTAAGACAACTGGTTAACAGTCTATTTAACACATATTGGTCTACCAACGTTTTGCAATAATTGATTAAAAGTTCTAGCATTAGACATCGATCCATTGCCATATTAATATTAATATCTCCATCTCCAGATACAACAAAATGCATTGTCTGCAGTGGATATGGCCTTCAGCCTCCGGATGGTTGACTAGGTGCTATTCTCGATTTGCAGATGAGCAATGCTTTCTGTTAACCCACCCTATTTCCCTCCTCTACCAGGGGTATGGGCCTCCTCCCCCATCTTTATAACACCCGTTCTATTCTGCATACCAGCTTAGCGACAGCAGAGCAGGCCCGTTATGGCAAGCAACATCAATGGAGGATGTCAATCAATGCCTAATGCAACATATATTGGTACTTGTAGCTAGCCACATGCTATACTAGTAAAGTAAGTAGATCACGAAATGGAAGCTGGGTCCTGTCTCCACATTAATGAAATCCAGACCATCATGCCTATGCAGGCCCTGGAGGGAGCCTCAATCCAGCCGCCCCTGGTGCCAGGGCCATTGCCGTACGGAGAGGGGAGGGGGAAGAGGAAATAAAGAGGGGACCCAGCAGAATGAAATGAAAGTCACCCTCAGCCACACTGGGGATAAATCCAGCTAACAAAAGTCCCTCATTCCCACCAACACTTCTCTGTCCACAATATCCACCTCTCTCCCCCCAAAGACCCTGCAGGGCCAAGAAAATGCCCCCGATGAGTCAGTAGCCTGGGGGGCACTCAGGAAAATCCTATCGAAGTCCATGCTGAGCCTCAAGTTACCATCCAGCTATCAATCCTATTCAGTCCTGCTAGTCAGGGCCCCAGTATCGCCTCTCTCAAACTCATTGTTAACCTGGGAGTGTCTCCAGGTACCGCTTGGCTTCCAATGGGCTGGTGAAAAGCTTGTGCTGTCCATCCTGGATTACATGGAGGCGGGCGGGATACAACAACACAAATCGGAGTTTGCGAGCGGCAAGCTGGCCACAGATGACTGAAAACTCCTTGCGGAGCGAACTGACTGCCTCAGAATAATCCAGGAAGAAGAGAAGGCCATGCTGACCCATGCAAGGATGTGATGCTCCCTTGCGGCCCTTAGTACCACTTCTTTTTGTAAGTAGTTGTGGAAACACACTATCACCACTCTGAGTCTGGCAGCACTCTCCCTTTGTGGGCCGAGCCGATGGATCCGTTCCAAAACTATCTTCCCCAACTGGTATCCCAGGGGCAGGTTAAGGGCAACCAAGATTCCAGGAATCCGTGGAGTTCTCCATCTGACACGGTCTCCGCAATCCCGATGACTCTTAGGTTCTTCCTTCTGTCAAGTTTTCCCCCTTGCTGGCGAAGAAGATCTTCCATTTGCCGGAGCCGGAGTCGGAGCCTGGCCTTCTTGGCCTGTTGCTTCTCCTCCACTCCCACCACGCGCTGTTCAGCCTGGTCAATCCGGGCGGTAAAATCTGGTGGACTCTGGGTCAGTTGACTGATTTGTGCAGAAAGGTTTGCCAATAACCCCTCCAACGCTTGGATCATTGCTGCCGATACCTCCTCCGTGATATTAGAAGTAAGTTTCACATTAGGGCTTGGGGGGTTTGAGGCCACCATTTTGCCCTCCGGCACTTGGGAGTGAGTCCCTGAGATGCTGATGCCAGTGTTACCAGGTCTGGCGTGGAGGAGGAGAGGGGGTCCTCGCCGGGACGACCATTAGGAGACCGGGCACAATCGCCGGAGGCCTCCGTGTCTGTATGAGGTACCTTTCGAGCCCACTCCTTGTCCAACTCTCGGGAACGCCGGGGAGGGCTAAGGGAATGAGCACGAGACCCTTCACGCTTGTCCAGAGCCCCCGACAGCAACTTCGAGGTATTCTTCGTCTTTTGCCACTCCACCTCAGGCGAACCTTGATCGGAGTGATGCCTGGGGCGCGGGGTCAGAGAGGGGGACCCCGCGAGCCTTGAATTGGCAGGACAAGGTGCCACCAGAGACCCTGGGGCTGCCTTGCGGAAAATGTCATCGGACCTCTGCTTGCGGCTTAGCAAGGCCTTAGTGGACATTTTCTTAGAGAGAGAGCAGAGCTCCGGGTTATGGTCAGCTCCCAGTTGTGGATGTCCGTGAGCGACATATTTTTGGAGCATCTGTCACATTTC
Organism: Ichthyophis bannanicus; assembly: GCA_033557465.1. Taxonomy (NCBI): domain Eukaryota; kingdom Metazoa; phylum Chordata; class Amphibia; order Gymnophiona; family Ichthyophiidae; genus Ichthyophis; species Ichthyophis bannanicus. Next base: position 334,973,097 of record CM066035.1, read on the forward strand.
TTAAAGCCGGTGGCCATGGGGACAAAAAGGGCCCCTGCGAGGTTGAAAACCCTCGAGGCCAGCGGTTGGAGAAAAGAGGGCGCAAAAAGGACCCAAAAGGGAAGACACTAAAAGGAGTGAAAAAAGGGAATCCTCTAGCCCACAGCCGGAGCAGGGATGAAGGGGAGGACGGAAAAGGACTGGTACTACCGGAAAGTAGGCCAGAAGGCCGAAAACAAAAAACTTTTTCTGAGGGACGAGGACGTGCGTCCGAAGGGCTCCATGGAAAAAGGGAAACTGGGCAAGATGGCACCTTTGGGTGGGAAGAGGACCACGCATGCGTGGCAGCAATCCCAAAGGCTTTCTTTGAAAGCTGGGGAATTGCTCCGTGAGGTCTCCGTTGGTGCCGACATCACCCATAAGTGAGGACTGACTTCCTGCTTGTTCCTGGAGAAAAAGCTCATCCTGGATTATGCCAACATCATATACCATGGCCTCCCCAAACACACTCCACACCCCCTCCAAATGGCCCAGAATCTGGTGGCAAGAATTAACAACAGGGCCCCACATCAATCACATATCACCCCACACTCATCCACCTTCACTGGCTACCCATCCTAGCCAGAATACAATACAAAGAACTTGTCTTAATCTTCAAAATCAGAGACATACCGAGCCAGAATCGCGCCTTGTGCAACTTGCGCTTTGGGCGCGTGCCCCCTCCTCCTCCACATACCTCCTTCCAGTCGCTGCCTGCTCCTGCCCTGTCGCTGCCACCCTCTGTTTTCTCCACGGTGGTGCCTGCAGCAGGGAAAGAGCAGGCAGTGCTGGACTGAGGTATGGGGGAGAAGGGCAGTGCGTGCCCGACGTTCAAGTCGCAGCAGCATCGGCGGCAGCAGCAGCAGCAGATCTGATCCCTCCCTGCTCCGATGTTGCATCACAGCAGGGAGGGATCAGACCTGCAGAAAGACCAGAAAGAACTGAGAATAGACTTAGAGGGTGCATTTTGGCTTCCTGTTGTTGCCCTGCTGCCACTGAAGCGGCGGCGGTGGCAGGGCAACAGCAGGCAGCCAAAATGCACCCCTAAGCCTCTGCGCCGCTCACACAGGACTAGGTACGGTACTGTTCAATCATACACATAGATCAGCTAACTGCCTCCAACCACTTATCTCAATGCCAAAAAATGACAGAATCTGCCAGCAGGGCTCTCTGAACCCCCTTGCCATCCCCACACAGAAAACTAAGAGCAAACAAGCTACTTGTAACTTGTGCACTCTCTTTTTGCTCCTTCAATATACAGTAGAACTTACTACTTCCAGCTCTGTGATGAAGCCCAGACATGACAGAATTTCGTAAAAAGCTGAAAAATGGAAATTACACTTACCAGGTAATTGTTGTTCCTTGAGGAACTCCAGTTCAGTCCTCCACCTCTGGGTTGTGTACCTCCTCCTGCAGCTTGGAGACTGGGCATATCAAAATCGTGACATCACTGGATGTAGTCTGCTGGTCTCTCCCATCAGCCCCAGTGAACTATTGACAAAGCACACTCAAAGGAGCAACAAATAAGTAGCTATCATATTAATTTTAACGTTAATAACAACTAACTATATGAAAAGTAAATTTCCCTCTCGAAAGAAAGAATGTTTTCTTGTACCTTTTCCTTCTGCCTTACTCAGAACCATAGACAAGAAAGAAAGAAATAGAACGGATCTAAGTGAACAGAATCCCATTAGGAACGATACGTACCTGTAGATTTACACTTCTCCAAACTGAACCTCCACTGCCAACGACACCACCACGGGCGGGAATGAGGACTGAACTGGAGTTCCTCAAGGAACAACAATTACCAGGTAAGTGTAATTCCCATTTCCTTATCATTACTCCAGTTCAGTCCTCCACCTCTGGGATGTAACATAGCAGTGATCATTGGGAGGGACCTTTCCAGCCAGCTCTTAACACCGCCGACCCAAAACAGGCATCATTCGCCGCTAAAACATCAAGGCGGTAGTGCTTACTGAAAGTATGAAGAGACGACCAGGTGGCCGCTTTACAGATTTCCCCTGGCAGAACCAAACTGTGTTCCGTCCAAGAGGTTGCTTGCGCTCTCGTAGAATGCGCTCGTAATCCTAGTGGAACCGAAAGTCCCTGCACCAGGTATGCTGACACAATCACCTCTCTAATTCATCTAGAAATGGACGCCTTCGCTGCCGCTTCTCCTTTGCGGGGACCTCTGAACAACACGAAAAGACAGTCCGATTTGCAAAAAGGTTCTGACACTTTCAAATACCGTCTCAACACTCGTTTTATGTCCAAACTGCGCAAGCTACGGTCCGATGTGTTTCCCTCCATCGAACCAAGAACCGGAAGAGAAACCGTTTGATTTAGGTGAAACGGGGAAACCATCTTTGGCAAAAAGGACGGCACTGGTCGTAACACCACCTTTTCTCTGGAAAAAGACAAAAATGTCTCTCGACATGACAACGCCTGTAACTCCGAAATTCGCCGTGCCAAACAGATGGCTACTAAAAACACTGTTTTTAAAGTTAGATCCTTTACCGACGCTTGGTGTAATGGCTCAAAAGGTTCTTTAACTAACGCCCCTAAAACCAAATTGAGATCCCACAGCGGCACGACAATTCTACAAGAAAGCCGTAGCCTGGTCACTGCTTTAAGAAACCGCAACACATCTGCATGCGACCCTAGGGCCACTCCCTGCACTTTGCTTCTATAGCAAGCAAGAGCTGCTAACTGAACTCTCAATGAACTGGCTGCCAAGCCTTTGTCAAATCCATCTTGCAGGAAACTTAAAACTAAGGGGATGGACACTGTAGCTGCGCGAACTTGTCACCTTGAGCACCAATCCTCAAAAATACGCCATATTCAAACATATGCCAGAGACGTCGACTTTTTCCTCGCTCAAAGTAACATTGCGATTACTGCTCCAGAGTATCCTTTTTTCTTTAACCTTGCCCTTTCAATGGCCAAACCGTAAGCGAGAACCGATTCACCTGAGGCATTCGAAGCGGCCCTTGGAGTAACAGATCCTCTGAGACCGGTAATCTCCAAGGCTCCCCATCGAGGAGCCGAATGAGATCGGCGTACCATGGTCATCTCGGCCAGTCCGGAGCCACCAGCAGCACTCTCCCGTGATGAGCTTCGATACGCTGAACCACATGTCCTATCAGTGCCCATGGAGGAAAGACATATAGAAGACCTGACGACGGCCAATGTTGCATCAGTGCGTCAAGCCCTTCCGACATCCTCTCTCGTCGTCTGCTGAAGAAGCGACTCGCTTTCGCCGACTGAAAGGTCTCCATGAGATCCATGATCGGCGGTCCCCATCTGCGAACTATTAGAGCAAACACGTCCGAATGCAATTCCATTCCCCTGCATCCACTTGGACCCTGCTGAGAAAATCCGCCATCACATTGTCCTTCCCTGCAATGTGCGCAGCTGAGATCACTGGTAGTTGTTCTTCCACCCAAGAAAACAGCGTCTCTGCTTCTTCTTCCATGGCTGCACTTCCTGTGCCTCCCTGTCGATTGATGTAGGCTACCGTCGCAGAGTTGTCCGATAGCACTCTCGCCGCCTGACCTGTTACCATAGCTTCAAATGTTTGGAGCGTCAGATAAACCGCTCTCAGCTCTAGACGGTTGATTGACCACTTGCTCTCCTGAACGGACCAAGTGCCTTGCGCAAAGAGATCTCTGCAATGCACACCCCAGCCCACGAGACTCGCATTCGTCAACAGTGGGAGCCACCCCGGCTGCTCCAGGGGCATCCCTACTTTCAGGACTCCAGGAAGCAGCCACCACCGCAGGGACTGCCTGACCCGGAGAGGAAGGGGAAGACGCTTGTTCAACGACTCGGACTGATGCAACCAGCAACAAAGCAGCACTCACTGCAAGGGCCTCATATGAAATCTGGCCCATGGTATGGCTTCCAAAGTCACCACCATTGTTCCTAGCACGCGAAGGTAATTCCACACTGAAGGCTCCGGAGCGGATCTGAACTTGCGTACCAGTTGCCGAAGTTCTTGAACCCGACGATCCAGTAGGAACACTGCACCTTTCTGAGTGTCGAACCATATCCCCAGGTACTCGAGATCCTGCGACGGCACTAAGTGGCTTTTGGTCGAGTTGACCACCCAGCCTAGGCCCTGCAAAAAGTTCACTACCTTATCTGTAACCTGAACACTCTCAGCCTTTGATATTGCCTGAATCAACCAATCGTCGAGATAAGGATGAACCAGAATTCCTTCCTTCCGCAACGCCACCGCTACCACCACCATGATCTTGGTGAAAGTCCGCGGCGCTGTCGCCAAACCGAAAGGCAATGCTTGGAATTGTTAATGTCCCCATGGAATAGCGAAGCGTAGAAACTTCTGATGAGCCGCTCTGATGGGAATGTGCAGATACGCCTCCGTAAGATCTAGGGAGGTTAAGTACTCTCCCTTGCGTACCACCACAATGACCGACCTCAACATTTCCATCCGTTAATGTTGTACTCAAAGACAATGATTCATGCCTTTTAGGTCCAAGATAGGCCGGTGAGACCCGTCCTTCTCTGGCACTACAAAATAAATTGAGTATCGACCCATACCGTAATCTGTTAACGGAACCGGCACGATCGCCCCCATTTGTAAAAGTTGATCTAGTGTACTGCGGATCGCCAGGGCTTTTCAGGGAGACATCACAAATGAATCCCAAACCAGTCTTGCCAATTTCAGCACATAACCCTCGCGAATTATCTCTAAAACCCACTGATCAGACGTTATTTGGGTCCAGGCAGGAAGGAACGCCCGAAGTCTCCCGCCTATCGGTTGGTTTCCTACCGGGACCCGCCAGCTTTCATTGGGGTTTCCGAGTTGCCGCTGTGGACATTGTTGCAAAACCTCTACTTGCTCCCCAAAACCCACGAAACCCCTGGGTTCTAGAAGCAAATCTTCCTCTCTGGAAACCGCCCAAACGAGAAGTACGGAATCTTCTGAAATCCCAAAACTGACCCCGAAAGGCCATTGAGGACTTCCCTTGCTTAGGCTTATCCTCCAGGAGTCTTTCGCCTTTGAATCCCCTAAATCCTTAACCAACGTGTCAAGATCTTCTCCAAACAACAACTTCCCCTTAAATGGAAGCTTGCTGAGGCACAATTTAGACTAACCATCGGCCGCCCAATTCCTTAACCATAGGGATCTGCGTGCGGCAACCAACGAAGCCATACTATTAGCTAGTGCTCTGATCAAGTCGTAATGTACATCCGCCAAATATGCGGACCCTGACTCCAACTTATCCAGCTCTCTAATAGCCTCTTGTTCTAGCTGAGTAGACTGCCGTAAGCGCTGAGACCATCTGAGGCATGCTCTTGCCACCCAAGCCCCACAAATGGAAGCCTGCAAGGACAAGGCATCAACTTCAAAGGACTGTTTCAACAAACCATCTACTTTCCTATCCTGTGCATCCTTTAATGCTGTGCTACCTTCCACCGGAATAGTGGTCTTCTTAGTAACAGCTGACACAGTTGCATCAATTCACGGAGAGCGGAACTTTTTTTGTCCTTATCTGCTAAGGGATAGAGTCTGTTCATAGTTCTGATTCCTCGTAGACCTGACTCCAGTTGGTCCCACTCCTCTTGGATCATCCGGTCAACCACTCGGTGTATGAGAAACACTACTTGCGCTTGCCTCACCGCTTGAATGATAGGGTCTTCAACACTCTCCTCCTCAGTCGGTTGTGCTGTAGCCAGATTCAACGTCTGAAGGGATTCCGTAATAAGTGCCATCAGCTCGTCTTTCCGGAATACTCAAATGATTTTCGCCTGATCCTCAGGCTCCAGAATTTCACCTTCTTCCAAGTCGTCCATCTCGGCTTCCAGATCTACCTCAGCCTCATCTGTTTCATGCCACTCCACCTCTGAGGGAGAAAGCTCCCGAGGCCTTGACCTCTTTGGAGGTCTCGGAGAAACGCTACCCCTTTCAGCCAACCCGGGCTGTCGTGTAGCACTAGCCAGTGACAAGGATTCTGGTAATTTCCCCTGACGCCGCAAACAGAAAGCCAGATGCATTATTAATACGAAGTCTGGGCAGAAATCTCCGAGCTGTGGCCCTGACCCCACGGCCGGTATCGCAGCTGACGGTCCACCAGAGACTTCCTGGCAGACCCCTGCCTCTTCTTCTGGTCCAACCGCCACCACCTGGGGTTCTGGACCTACCTTAACCTCCATCTGCTGCTCCACGCTGGTAGATACTGTAGCGCAGCTTCTGCAGATACCAGAATCAGCGACTGTAGACCACACACTGAGGGCGCGATGCCATCCACCAGGCACCCCCACCACTCCTGGGCAGCAACTTCAAGGTTCGATCATGTCACCCCTTTGTTAATACATTTTCATTAGCTTCCTGTTGTCTTTCGTGTTCAGTTAAAAATTCTTATTTTTGTTCACAGGGTGATCCATTCAGGTACCCCCCTGTATCTTGCCAGCCAGATCCACCTTCTTACCCCTCATCGTCCTCTTCGCTCTATTCACGCTAACCGTATGTTTCTACCCTCCCCCTCCCAAGCACACCTAGAATCCACTCGGTCTTCCGCTTTCTTTTTTTTTGGTCCAAGGCTTTGGAACTCCCTTTCCCCCTCTTTACGTCTAGAAGCCTCCTACCCGTCCTTTAAAACTGCCCTCAAAACCCATCTCTTCTGTTCTGCCTTTAACCTTCCTTTTCCGGCCCCATCTCTCCCCCCCCCCCTCTAGGCCTATGACAGCATACCCTTACCCCTGTCCCTCATTATCTTCTATGTTGTTGTTGTCCCCTCCTCTTTTTCCTTTTGTTACCCATCTTTTACCCCTCTATCTGTTTCTCTGTTTTTCTATCCCTTTTCTTTGATTTTATGGCATTCCTTTTCTGGCTCTCTTTCACAGCTCTCTCTTTTTTAACAATTTGAAATTGTTTTTATGTATTGTGAACCGCCCAGATGCTAACTGTATTGGGTGGTATATAAAGTTTTAATAAACATAAACATAACATAAACAACTGAAAAGGTAGTGGGTTTTTTTGTTTTGTTTTTAAACAGACAGAGAGAGGAAAAGAAAGCAACTAGAAAATAAAGCTAATTTTGTTTTATTTTAAAGGCAAACCCGTTAAAACAAAACAGTATCTCAATCAACCCGGTGATTCCCGAGATCCAGAAGGTTAAATTATTCCCCTCAAACGTAGCAAATTAAACCAAAGACCCTATAACTTAAATAAAATCCCCGTTGAAAGGTTGTAAAAGTCAAAAGCACTTCAGGAGCGCTCACCACCGCGGCGAACACGCTAACAAAATGGCCGCCGCCGCACCAAAAGCACAGCGAGGGAGAGCGGCACTGCTGCGGCCCATTCCTCGCTCGCCAGACCGATTACCTGCCCAAAGAGAATACCGCTGTTCTCTGTATTCCTCTGCAACGCACTGCGCTTCTATGGGGCTCCAGTCTGTGCAGTCCCGCTCAACTTAGTCGCGAGCAGAGAGCCGCCGGACAAGCTTCCCATCACTGTGCCGGCATGCAGAGCAGGATCGCGGTGGTCAGACTTGTCGGAGGATCTCTGTTCCTGCTGCAGAGCTCTCCTCCGTACCGTCCAGGAGGAGAGATCTTAAAGGAAATGGACCCAACAGGTACAAGCTACTGAAAGAGGCATGCAGGAACCAGCACAAGAACTACCTTCCCTTTTTTTTTTTAAAGGGACTAAACCAATTAATCAAATTAATTAAATTTAAAGGTAAAGAACCAAATTTAAAGGATAAAATTTAAAGAATAGGTAATCTATGCTAAAGCTACACTAACAGCTCCTTATCTGTTCCTCAAGTGAGCCCAGCACCTAGGCTCACTACGTTCTCCTGCTGCATGGAGACTGGACACACTGGGGCTGATAGGAGAGACCAGCAGACTACATCCAGTGATGTCACGATTTTGACATGCCCAGTCTCCAAGCTGCAGGAGGAGGTACACAACCCAGAGGTGGAGGACTGAACTGGAGTAACAATAAGGAACATACCTTTTCCAGGATCACTTTAGTACAGATCTAACTCCTAATCTACCACTGGAGCTCAAACCAGAACCACCAAGTATCTAGCACAGTCAACAGGACAACAGGACACACTCATGTGATTATAACCTATATCCCACATTGTTTTACCAGCAATGAGCATTTCACATCCCCAATTATATCTACAGTAGTTACAATATGTTTTAACACTCAGCTGTAACACAGGTACACTACCAAAAAACTGCCTCCAGCTTTGCAACTGATTCCTATAGATTTTGGGGTGCTGAATCCAGGAAAAATAGCCAAAATGTTCCATCACGTCACGTTTTCTTGCAAAATTAGATTTCTTACCCATATAAGGAATGTTCACATAATTTCTTTTTAGCCGACTGCAGTTTATTTTCTTGGCCCAAAATAGAGGTTGTAATGGTTAACTAACTAGAAACACTCCCTCATGATATTTTAGAGTGTTTTGTATTCATTTTATACATTAACAGGACAATTGGGAGGCGGGGGGCTAAATCCAGTACTCGCGCTGGCGCATGTTCTTTCCTGTTCGCCTCGCCTCGTTCGCTCGCTCAAACACGGTGGTTGCGACATGAACGTTCCTGTCAAATTTCAGTTTCTTGCAAGTTCATTATTACCTTTTGTTTGCTCAGTCGTAATCCAGCTTTATTCCGAAGTGGTTCACTACAGTTGTAGTTTGCAGTGCTGTGTATTTGTGATGGCTCACAGAGCCAGAGGTTGCGTCAACTCTCCGGACAGTTTTTGTTTTATTTGTGGGGAATATACCGTGAAAAAGCGGCAGAGGAACATTTCTGCATTTATTAAAAAAGTATATTTCGCCTATTTCGGTTTGAAGTTAGGCGATCAAGACAAACCGTGGGCTCCTCACAAAGTGTGCAAGACATGTGAGGAAGATCTACGCTTATGGATGAAAGGTAAAAAACAAGCATTTCGTTTCGGAATACCTATGATGTGGCGTGAACAAAGAGACCACAGCAGTGACTGCTATTTTTGCTCTTGCATTGTGAAGGGATACAACTTAAAAAATAAGAACGTAATAAGTTACCCCAACCTTCCCTCAGCAATTAGGCCTATGCCTCATAGCAACGAAGTACCTGTGCCTGAACCACCAAAATCTTTGGATCATATTTGTGTGGATGGTTCTGATCATGATGAGACTCATCAGATGGCTTTTCCCGATGAGTCCAGTACTTCCGAGTTTGAAACTGAACCAGATCCGAAACCTGAACTTTTCTCTCAAGCTGAATTGAATGATTTAGTCCGGGATTTAGGACTCCCAAAAGATGCTGCCCAACTGCTAGGTTCTCGGCTTAAACAGAAAAATCTATTGTCACCAGGAACAACTTTTTATTGGTACCGCAACCGCGAGACACAATTTTTGAAGTATTTCAGCAAAGAGGAAGATTTGGTATTTTGCACCGATATATACGGAGTGATGGAAAAGTTTAAACTCAAGTATGATCCTGCTGAATGGCGGCTGTTCATTGATTCGTCAAAAGACAGCATAAAAGGTGTTCTTCTTCATAATGGCAACACATTCACTTCAGTTCCTATTGCTCACTCTGTTATTCTCCAAGAAAAATACGAGAATTTGGCCCTGATTCTTCAGAAGATTCGTTATGATGAGCATAAGTGGATGATTTGTGGAGACTTTAAAATTCTATCCATGCTATTGGGCAGCAATCCGGTTTCACCAAATATCCCTGCTTCCTTTGCTTGTGGGATAGCCGGGCCCGCGACCTACACTGGGGGAAAAAAGACTGGCCAATTCGGGAGTATTTGAGACCCGGTGAGAAAAATGTTCTTCATGAGAGCTTGGTACCTCGTGATAAAATTCTATTACCACCTCTCCACATTAAGTTGGGTCTCATTAAGCAATTCATCAAGTCCCTTCCAAAAGATGGTGAGTGCTTTCGGTACCTTTGCTCAAAGTTCCCCCGACTTTCTGAAGCAAAGCTAAAGGAAGGAGTGTTTGTTGGCCCTGATATAAGGAAACTCATTTCAGATGGAGCATTCGCTGAAACGATGTCTGAGAAGGAAAAAGAAGCCTGGGATTCCTTCAAGGATGTTGTTCTCAAATTCTTGGGGAACAGGCGGGATGAGAACTATAAGGATATTGTTGCCAGGATGCTCAATACCTTCAAAGAACAAGGCTGTAACATGAGCCTGAAAGTCCATTTCTTGCACTCCCATGTGAACTACTTTCCCGAAAACCTGGGGGCGTACAGTGAAGAACAAGGTGAAAGGTTTCACCAGGACATCAAGGACGCAGAGAGAAGGTACCAAGGAAGATGGAACACCACTATGATGGCTGATTTCTGCTGGTTGCTGCTGCGGGAAACCCCAGATGAAAAATATGCCAAGCAGCGCACCAAGAGAAGCATTCGGGGGAAGAAGAAACCGGCCCACCAGGAGATTGATTGACCCAAGAATGACTTTAAAATCTAAACTGTGTTGACAAATATCGTGTTTTTACTAAACTTTGAAATAAAAATTTGCTAGTTATTACCACAGTGTCGGATCTCATTTATTAGAAGTGTATTTTCACACCATCGGGTGTTTGTCTTCATGTATTGCAATGGTGCGGTTTGCGTTTTCTATTCTTACATACATACCTGTACAACATTTTTTTCACATTTCTATGCTTTGCTTTGTGTCTAACCTCGCTCTTATATGCTCAATGTTTGTGCACATGTATGTGGCTGTTTTAAGTGCAGACAATTTTGCTACCATCACAGTGTGTTTTGTTGACATTACTCTATTCTTATGTGCTGCCTTGTTACAATTTTCTTTATTCTTATTTGAATAACTACTAAACAATTAGTATAAAGAATTCATCCAAGAAACTTTTATCTCGATCGCACTCAATCTGAAACGTTCACCTCAAACTGCTAACCCAATGTAGCAAAAATCTGTACGTGATGGAGCAAATTGGTTACCAGATTTGGATTCAGCGCACCAAAAAACGTAAAAATCAATCGAAACATTAGAGGCAGTTTAAAAAAAATTTTTTTTAGTGTACATGTGTAATCAAAAGTTCATGTTATTGTTCACAGCACATGCTCAAGTTTAGTTTATTGTACAACATGATTCAAATCTTTGCTCTCTTAGATTTTGTTATGTGTAAACCGCTTTGAATAACAGAAAGGCGGTACAGAAATGAGGTCAAATAAATAAATAAAGTCCCATTGTTATTTGTTATTTACATAAGTACATAAGAAATGCCATACTGGGTCAGACCAAGGTCCATCAAGCCCAGTATCCTGTTTCCAACAGTGGCCAATCCAGGTCACAATTACCTGGCAGGTTCCCAAAAAGGCACACAGGTTCCACAATGCTTGTCCTGGGGGCAAACAGTGTATTTTCTGAGTCTTCTTTAATAAAGGTTTATGGACCTCTCCTCCAGAACTTGTCTAAACCTTTTTAAAATTGAGCTTTTACTACATCCTCCAGTAACGAACTCCAGAGTTTGATTACGTGTTGAGCACTATTCCCTCTAAGCTGTGCGCGTGTGCGTGCGCGCACACCTCGCCGAGCAAGCGCACATACTTTATAACAGAGCGCACAAAAATTACGGTTCTGATTCTGATAGAAAACAACACAGACATCTTAAAATGTAAAAGTTGTTGTGTATTTATGGTTTTCACAAGTTCTACAATATTATCTAGTGCAATCAATGTGGTGTACATACTGTATTCTGACGTGTAGTCAAATTTATAGTATAGAACTCCGAGTGTCGTTATGTGCCGCACAAAAATTTAACCTTCCTTCAAAAGCTGCACAGCTGAGATTTTATGCGCACACAGCCTACAGAAAATTAGAGGGAACATTGGTGTTGAGTGAAAAAATATTCCTCTTCTTAGTTTTAAATGGGTTACATTGTTGCTTCATTGCATGTTCCCTAGTCTTTCTACTTTTTGATTGCGTAAACAACTAATCTACATTACCCTACTACTACTTCTGAGCATTTGTATAGCGCTACAAGTCGTACTCAGCGCTGCACAGACATGTAAGAGACAGTCCCTGCTCATCAGAGCTTACAATCTAGTCAAGACAAACACAGAAGGTGTAGGTAGGGATAAAGCAAGAGGAAAGAAAAAGGAGATCAGGTGAGTCAAGATCCAAAAGCAGCAGCGAAGAGGTAGGTTTCAGCCTGGATTTGAAGAGCGTTAGAGAAGGTGCCTGGCGTACAGACACAGGTAGTTTGTTCCACGCGTAAGGCGCAGCAAGGTGAAAGGAGTGAAGTCTGGAGTTAGCAGTGGAAGAGAAGGGCACAGATAGAAGCAGTTTGCTAGAAGATCGGAGTTCCCGAGGGGGGTTGTAAGGAGAGATAAGAGAAGAAAGGTAGTAAGGAGCCACAGAGTGAATGCATTTATAAGTCAGCAGGAGAAGTTTGAACTGGATGCAGAAACGGATAGGAAGCCAATGAAGTGACTTGAGAAGAGGAGTAATATGGGCATGATGAGGCTGGCAGAAGATTAGCCGCGCAGCAGAGTGTTGAACAGATTGAAGGGGAGAGAGATGATTCAAAGGGGGACCAGCAAGGAGTAGGTTACAGTAGTCAAGACGGGAGGTGATTAAGGAGTGGATAAGTAGTGTGTTCAGAAAGGAAAGTGCAGATTTTGCTGATGTTATAGAGAAAGAAACGGCATGTCTTAGCTATCAGATGGATATGTATGGAGAAAGAGAGAGAGGAGTCAAAGACAACCCCAGATTGCGGGCTGAGGAAACAGGAAGTACAGAGTTATCCACAGAGACTGAGAAAGGAGGAAGAGGATGGGAGATTTTAGGGGGAAAGATAAGAAGTTCAGTCTTGGCCATGTTCAGTTTCAAGCAGTGGTGAGACATCCAGGCAGCAATGTCAGAAAGGCAGGCAGAGATCCAGGTCTGGATTGCCGGAGAGATTTCAGGCATAGAGAGGTAGATCTCGGAGTCATCAGCAAACAGATGGTACTGAAAGCCATGGGAAGAGATAAGCTCACCAAGGGACTGGGTGTAGAAAGAGAAAAGGAGCGGACACAAGACAGATCCTTGGAGTACTCCAACTGGGAGCGGGGTAGCAAAGGAGAAGAAGCCACCGGAACACACACTGAAAGAGTGATGGGAGAGATAGGAGGAGAACCAGGATAGTACAGAGCCCCTAAAACCAAGCGAGGATAGGGTAGAGGAGAAGGTTGTGGTCAACAGTGTCAAAAGCAGCAGAGAGGTCAAGAAGGATGAGGACAGGATTTTGTTCCTTGGATTTTGCCAGGAACAAGTCACTGGAGACTTTGGCAAGAGCCATTTCAGTAGAGTGTAAAGGACGAAAGCCAAACTGTAAGGGATCCAAGGAGGGCATGAGAGGAGAGGAAGTCGAGACAGCGGCGGTGAACTGCATGTTCAAGTAGTTTAGAAGTGAAGGGAAGGAGAGAGATGGGTCAATAATTAGAAGGACAGGCAGGCATGTTTGAAAAATGCACCTTGCATGTCTCCGGCCTATGCAAAATATGTCACGGATGTGCAGGCATATGCACCTCCCAAGCCCCAGCCAGATACACCCCCATTACACCAGCAGAGATGTGCAGAGAGTGATGTGCCTAGTGCAGAAATATGAATCTTGCAGCCTGTCTAAAATGTCTTTTTATGCGTGGGCACAGCATCCACGTTTTTCTGCCACTGAATCCATATTTAAAACACGAATAGGGCTTTTAAAATAACCCTCCTAATGCATGGTAGTGACCATTGCTGTGCATTAACTGCATAGATGCCTTCCTTAAATTGCTGAAAAAGCCCCCAAATGTTGCTGTGGAGGTTTTGCATTTACCACAAATTAACTTTTACTGTTACTGTGCATAGGGGTAGCCCAAGGGGGGTGCGGGGCCATGTGCGGAGACTCACTGCGGGTCCTCATTTCTATAAATATTTGCATAATGTTAACATGCACTAACCTTTAATAAACATGCCTCTTAATGAGTGTCAGGATAAAGAAAGATGACCAGATTTCTACATTACTATACTCCAGTGCCAACCGCCAGGCATATTAGAAAGTACTATAGACACTGCCCATTAGAACCCATGTAACAAAAAACCTTTGAAGTGTTTATATTAATATCCCAAGAAAATCACCTAGATTGCAAAAACTCCTAAAATTTATATATGAATTGTATAGTTTTTGTCGGATAGTTCAGCAGGAGAAAAGATTTATCCGACAAAAAATATACAATTCATATATAAATTTTAGGAGTTTTTGCAATCTAGGTGATCATTTACAACCCATAGAAAATCTGCCGTATCATAGCAGCACTACGAGGATTCACAAAGCACCAAACCCTACCTATCAAAAGGTAACACTGCAAATATTAAACCAATACATCTCAGAGAACACAAATACGTCTTCTATTGGGGAAAGAGAACAAGTGGCACTGTCAAATAAAAATTACAAGAACAGAATATCTCAGCTCGGTTACACATGCAGAACTTAGACCGTCACCAAACAAAGAACAAGGGATCACAATTTAGAAATATGAAGACAATAATTAAACTGGGAACCCCAAAAGCCAAACTTGGAATGTACAGCACTGGAGAAATAAAACTATAAATTAATTTCTTCTTGTACTAAACGAAACACAAAGACGTTAGAGATGCACATTTCCCAGAGCTGACATATTCCAGTTAATAAATTCAAAATAAAAAAGTATTTATCTACCTTTTGTTGTTTGGGCATTTTATTTTTCAGTTGTAATTGCTCCAATCACTTTCTTATTTATTTAGCTGCATTTATATCCTGCTTTTCACCGGGTCAAAGCAGTTGGGGGATACATTTAACATGAGGGGATATGAGACACATAAACTAATAGTTACAGGGAACATGGGCAATGGAGGGTTAAGTGGCTTGCCCAAGACCACAAGGAGCACCTGTGGGACTAGAAACCCCAGTCCTTCTGGCCCAAGGTTGCTGTCCTCTAGTGGGATTTGAACCACCGACCTTCCGGCCTGTGGTACCTTGCCCCAACCACTAGGCCACTCCTCCTCCTTTCTTCTGGTTTCTTTGTGTCTTCTGCTAACTCTCCATTGTCTGCTGTCCATTTGTCCTTTCTACTCTCTTCTAGTTTTTTTCCATTCTCTCTCTACATCTGCTTTAACATACTGATCTTTCCTCTTTTGCTCTTTCCGCCATTTCTTTCTTTATTCCTTTTTCATCCACTCAAATTTCACCCTTCCATCCTCAATCCCCACTTATTCTCCCATTTCCAAGCCAATCATAGATTTTAATTCCCCCACAGAAAATATCTTTAGCCCTCTCCATCCTCACTCCCCCAGCCCCATCCCCTTCTAATCCTCCCCAACATCAGCTCCCTTCTAGTTCCAGCCCCACCCAGCATCCACTCCCTTCTAGTTCCATTCTTCCACCACCACAAGAGCCCATTTCCAATCCTAGCTCCCCATCAGCCATTCCCAATCCTATCCTAACCCCCAATCAGTCTATTTCCAGTCCTAGCCTCCCATCAGCTCATTTCCAGTACAAGCCTCCCCTCCATCAGCCCATATCCAATCCTAGCCCCCCATCAGCCATTTCCAGTCCTAGGTCCCCCATCAGCCCATTTCAAGTCCCAGCCCCCCCCCCAAAAGCCTATTTCCAGTCCACACTTCCTCTCAATCAACCCATTTCCAATCTAAGCCCTCCATTTCCAGTCCAAGCCCCCCTAATCAGTCCATTTCCAGTCCTAGACCCCCATAAGCCTATTTCCAGTCCTACCCCCCCAATCAGTCCATTTCCAGTCCTAGACCCCCCCCCCCCAATCAGCCCATTTCCAGTCCTAGGCCCCTCATTAGCCCATTTCCAGTCCTAGGCCCCCCATCAGCCATTTCCAGTCCAAGCCCCCCAAATCAGACCATTCCAGTCCTAGGCCCTCCATCAGCCCATTTTCAGTCCTAGGCCCCCCATCAGCCCATTTCCAGTCCATGCCTCCCCCTAATCTGCCCATTTCCAGTCCAACCCCCCCCCCCAATCAGTCCATTTCCAGTCCTAGATGCCACATCAACCATTTACAGTCCCCCCCTCCGAAGAGCCCCATGCCTGTCTGATTGTCTTCAGAGGGAGCTGGGGAGAATCAAAGCTCTGGCTCACCTCTGCACATCCGCAAGCGTGAAGAGTGGCGTGTTCCCTCACACTGGCAGCTGTGTTCTTGTGAAGCGCACTCAGTGCTGGGAAAGGTTAAAGGACATTTCCTGGTTCCTGACACTTGCGCGCTTCTCGAGAACACAGCTGCCAGCATGAGGGAAAACGCCGTTCTTCATGCTGGCGGCTGTGCAGAGGTGAGCCAGGGTCTCAGGCGGGCATCTCTGGTTCCCTCTGAAGCTGGCATTGCAAAGCAAACACCATGTGGGAATGAAGTTTGCACGGGGCCCTGTGCGAACAACATTCTCGCACAATGGAGGGGCCGGCCCTGACTGTGCATTAAGTGCAAAACCTTAACATGGTTTAGTAAATAGGCCCCCTTTATCAAGGAAAATACAACTCTCCTAAACATAGGTATATATTGCAAAAAGAAACAAATGCCCACCATCATATCTAATTATGATTTGGTTCAAGAACAGAGAATACAAATAAGGCAGCTTTCCTCATCCCAGCCTCAGATTTGTTCAGATTGTCATTCCCCAATTTGGGGCTTTTTAAAGTGTGCTAGGTTTTTGTAGTTAACATTTGTTTAGGGCAGAAACTAGCATTAAGTGCAAAGCCTCTGTAATAACTGTCTAGAACTGTTGGGGGCGAGACCAGCATGTTCCTGACAGTATAGAGAAATATGCACTTACCTTCACCTATTGAGTAGGTATGTCCCCCCACGCTAACTGTAATGGGATGAACTCACCCACTCTTCACCCCTAACCTGCCCATTTGACACTTTAACACGTAATGGGAATTTAGCATGAAAATCGGCAGGTGTTAACTATCATTTTCCCAAGATAATGGTTACCATGGGTCCGAGCATGCAGTTAACACAGATCAAATGACATGTTAACTGTATAGTGCACTTTAGTAAAAGGGCCTCTTTATCTTCCAGCATAGTGCTGAATTTAATACTTTGAAGCTGACATTCAAAAGATTTGTCCGGTTAACCTCAGAAGTTACCTGACACATCAAATTTTAAAATGTTCCCCTCTAGCAGTGTTCTGAGTGAATAAGGCTCTATTCACTCAGGATACTGCTATTGCAGTGAAAGAATCAGTTACTATTTCAGGGGTTTAGTTGGACACCCAGTTGACTTTCAAACCGCAGATTGTGGCTGTTAGTTAAGTCTTGCTTGTTCATGCTCCTTGAAATTAGGTCAATTAGGGGCCTTCTAGATGAGAGTGAGTTCAAATTTATTTATTAATTCTGCACAATACAAACCTAGGCGGATCACAAAATAATATGCATAAAATAAATACAAATAAAAACTACAACAAAATCACAATCCATAACATAAAGAGGGGAATTTTAGAAGAGCCGTTCAAATGCAATTTGAAATAAAAGCAGGCACATCTAGGTGCAGACATGATTTCACAAACATGGTCATCTGCAGGGGCATTTACACTGACATTCCTAGAACCGTATTTCAGAACCTGGATAGTTAGAATAGTCTAATGGTTAGAGTAGTCAAGTAGAATACTGAATGCTGAATACTGGGGACGTTGGAGTGTTTTCTTAAGGACACCCTTTGAATCTTTTTCAGTTAAAACCAGCACTTTTCTGATGCTTGTTCCTACCTGGAACAGGTCTAATGTTAGGTGCAATGCTGAATGTCCATGACATTTCTGTGATCAGGCAGAGATGTCCAGGATCCTGGGGAATGTCCTGGCCATGCCCCCATTCCGACTGGGATGTCCTCATGCTAGCGATGTCCCCAGAGCCAGCTTCAAAAATGGCTCTGAAGACATCTCTAAGCCCATTTTCAGGTGTCCAAAGCATGAATAAGGCTTCTAAAATGACCCCCCAAATATTTAAACACCTTCCATTAAAAATAATAATTTCAAAATTAAAATTAGTGATTCATGCCCTTGGCTAGATTATGTTAAATTTGATACAATAGAATAGACAATAGGTAACCTGTGAATTTGTGCCAATAAAAACATAACATGATCCATCTTGTGAGCCCCCATAAGAGGTTTTGCAGCTGTATTTTTAAATATTTGAAGTCACTTTAATGAAGTATTTAACAGACCATTGTAGAGAATATTACATTACTTATCATGACTCATGGGGTCTTTTATTCAGGTCTTCCTTTATATTTATTATACCATTTGATACTTTAGGATTCCGCTTGGACACTATACTCTTCTTAAAACAACTTGCTCTGTGTGCCACCACTGCAGAGCGTATGCTTAGAGCAGTGCTTTCCAAACCTTTATCCTATATGACCTCATTTTAGCAACTAAGAATTCACGTGACCCCCAGATGATGAAATCAAGGTAGCAGGTCTCCAGCCTCTTTCCCCTCATCTAAAGCAGAGGCAGTCAGCAAAGGGTCCTTTGTGTCAATGTGTGCTTACAGACCTCAGTACTCAGCATGGGTTTCCATTTCTAACAGGAAGCTAACACAGATGGGGGCAAGGGCCTATAAATGTTCACTGGCTTGCAGGCCATATACTGACTGGGACTGCCACTACTTGGCATAGGTTACAGTGAAAGTCCAGAGAGAAGGGAAAATAGCCATATTTCTGTGACCCCCATCTACTGATGATGCAGCCCCCAAGTTTGGGAACCACTGGCTTAGAGGGTACTCGTCAAACTTGCTTTGTGTATTTAGGAAATGCACTGTGGACTGCCTTATCCATCCATCTTAGGCTGCAGCCTTAAAATGTGGTTTTATGACCAAGCATTTTGTTAGTACTGATGGGTTGATGCAGTTGCTTCAAGAAAGAGTAGTTACTCACCTGTAACAGGTGTTCTCCAGGGACAGCAGGAATCAGTCCTCACATATGGGTGACGTCGGCGCTGACGGAGCCCTCGTGCGGAGCAATTCCCCAGCTTTCAGAGAAAGCCTTTGGGATTGCATCGCTCATGCGCAGTCCCCTTCCCGCCCAAGGGTGCCATCTTGCTCAGTCAAATGACATAGCTAAAAAGATGGCAAAATGAATAAAAATTAATAATAGGACTGCAACTCCAGGGGAGGAGGGAAGGTCGTGAGGACTGATTCCTGCTGTCCCTGGAAATCCCATCAGCCCCGGCAAGATTAACAGAGCCGCGAGAAGAAAGGGAAACTCTTGCGGCTCTGAAAGCCCGCGCTTTGGGAAGGATTCAGGAGCTGATGCTCTAGGGAGGTTCTGCTGGCAGTCGGGGCCCCACGGCATTGACGTTTGATTCTGCCGCTGCCACGGCGGCAGCAGCAGCAGCCGGTTTTCTTTTTTAATCTATCTGGGCTGGTGGGGGGAGGGGGTTAGGACTGGTAATGGGCTAAGGTGTGGGTTAGGACTACTAATGAGCTATGGGGGGGGGGACTAAGACTGGAAGTGGGCTGATGGGGGGAGGGGGTTAGGACTGGTAATGGGCTATGGGGGGGTTAGGACTACTAATGAGCTATGGAGGGGGACTAAGACTGGAAGTGGGCTGATGGGGGGAGGGGGTTAGGACTGGTAATGGGCTATGGGGGGTTAGAACTACTAATGGGCTATGGGGGGACTAAGACTGGAAGTGGGCGGATGGGGGTTAGGACAGGTAATGGACTATGGGGGGGGGGCTAAGACTGGAAATGGGCTGATGGGGGGGTTAGTATGTAATGGGCTATGGGGGGGCTAAGAAAGGAAATTGGCTGATGGGGGTAGGACTGGTAATGGGCTATAGGGGGGCTAGGACTGGAAATGTGCTGATGGGGGGGTTAGGACTGGTAATGGGCTATGGGCTTGCTAAGACTGGAAATGGGCTGATGGGGGGGTTAGGACTAGTAATGGGCTATGGGGGGCTAGGACTGGAAATGGGCTAATGGGGGGGGGGGTTAGGACTGGAATGGACTATGGGGAGGCTAAGACTTGAAATGGGCTGATGGGGGTTAGGACTGGTAATGGGCTATGGGGGGCTAAGACAAAATGGGGTGATGGGGGGGCTTAGGACTGGAAGTGGGCTGATGGGGGGCTTAGGACTGGTAATGGGTTATGGGGGGCTTAGGACTGGTAATGGGCTATGGAGGGGGCTAGGACTGGTAATGGGCTGGGGGGTTGCTAGGACTGGAAATGGGCTGAGTGAAGGGGGCTTGAACTGCAAATAGCTGATGGGGACGGAGGCTTGGAATGGAAATGGGCTGTGAGGGGAGGGAGCTAGGACTGGAAATGGGCTGAGTGAGGGGGGCTAGGACAGGAAATGGGCTGATGGAGGGCTAGGATAGGACTGGAAATGGGCTGTTGGGGGGGCTTGGATTGAAATGGACTCATGGAGGGGTTAGAACTGCAAGTAGGCTCATGGGGGCTTGGATTGGAAATGGGCTGAATGGAGGGGAGCTAGGATTTGACATGGGCTGATGGTGGGGCTAGGAAAGGAGTAGAAATGGGCTGATGGAGGGCTGGGATTGGAAATGAGCTGATGGAGGGACTTGGATGGGGGAGCTAGGACTGGAAATGGGCTGATGGTGGGGCTAGGATAGGACTAGAAATGGGCTTATGGGGGGCTAGGATTGGAAATGGGCTGATGCAGGGACTAGAAGGGAGCGGATGCTGGGTGGGGCTGGAACTAGAAGGGAGCTGATGTTGGGGGAGGATTAGAATGGGATAGAGCTGGGAGAGTAGAAAAATATTTTGTGTGGGAGGGAAGACAAATCTACAATTGGCCGGATATTGGGAGAGTAAGTGGGGATTGAGGATGGAGGGGTAAAATTTGAGTGGATGAAATAGGAATGAGGAAAGAGCAAAAGGAGAAAGATTAGTATGTTAAAGCAGATGTAGAGAGAGAATGGAAAAAAACTAGAAGAGTGAAGAAAGGACAAATGGACAACAGATGATGGAGAGTTAGCAGAAGACACGAAGAAACCAGAAGAAAGTGGCTGGAGCAATTGCAGCTGAAAAAAATGCACAAAAGGTAGAAAAATATCTCTTTATTGAATTTATTAACTGAAATATGCCAGCTCTGGGAAATGTGCATCATTAACGTCTGCGCTTTGTTTAGTTCAGGAGGAAATTAATTTATAGTTTTATTTCTACAGTGTTGTTGGGCTTTTGTGGTTCCCAGTTTAATTATTGTCTTCCTGTTTCTAAATTGTGATTCCTTGTTTGGTGATGGTCTATGTTCTGCATGTGTAACTGAGCTGAGGTATTCTGTTTATGTAATTCCTATTTGACATTGCCACTTGTTCTCTTTCCCCAGTAGGTCATGTATTGTTATTCTCTGAAATGTATTGGTTTAATATTTTCAGTGTAGCCTTTTGATAGGTAGGGTCTTGTGCTTTGTGAGTCCTGGTAGTGCTGTTATGATACGGCAGGTTTGCTATGGGTTCTAAATGGGCAGTGTTTGTGCCTGGCAGTTGGCACTGGATTATAGTAATGTAGAAATCTTTTAGTCTTTCTTTATCCATACACTCATTAAGAGGCATGTTTACTAAAAGTTAGTGTAAGGTAGCATTATGCAAATGAGGTCCCTTATGCAAATGAGGCCTGCACCAAGTCTCCGCACACCCCTTGGGCCACCCCTGAGGATACGAGACCCCGTACCTCCCTGCTGGTTCACGTAGAACATTGCTACCTGATTGTCCATCTGTATCAATACAGACTGATGTGAGAGGACATGACAAAAGGCTTGAAGAGCTAGGCGAATTGCCCACAGCTCTAAGAGGTTGATTTGGTGTGCAGACACCTGAAGAGACCACAACTCCTGAGTGCATGATCCTTGGCAATGGGCTCCCCAGCCCAGCAAGGAGGCATCTGTCGTTAGCACCCTTGTGTGCAAGGCAGTCTGAAAAAGCACTCCCTCGAGCAGGTTGGGTGGCTGACACCACCACTGCAACGGTTTTACCAGTTGTTTGGATACTGTTATCCTGTCTCTGAGGCTGCCGGAGGCCTGAGTCCACTGATCTCTGAGGCACCACTGAGCTGTTCTCATGTGGAAACGGACATTTGGGGTCACATGCACCGTGGAGGCCATGTGGCCCAGGAGGTGCAAGAGGTGTCTCGCTGAAACCTGAGACCTGTGCCTTAACTGTTGTGCCAGTGTTAGCAGCCTCTGTGCCCTGTCCTCTGGCAGGAAAGCCGTCGCCTGAAGGGTGTCCAATCTTGCTCCTATGAACTCTAAGTTTTGAGTGGGAAGCAAAGTGGACTTTGCGTGGTTTATGACAAAATCCAAACGTTGCAACATGTTGACAGTGCAAGAAGTGGCCTGTTGGGCTTCCTGATGAGCCAGTCATCCAGGTAAGGGAAGACAAAAATACCTTGACTTCTGAGAAAGGCTGCCACTACAGCCAGGCATTTTGTAAACACCCTGGGAACAGAGGTCAGGCCAAAGGGTAGAACTCTGTATTGGAAATGTTTTCCTTCCACTACAAATCTCAGATATTGTCTGTGGTCTGGGTGAATGAGGATGTGTGTATAGGCATCCTTCAGGTCTAAGGAGCATAGCCAGTCTCCCTGGTGGAGGTAAGGCAACAACATTCCAAGGGAAAGTATCTTTAACTTTTCCCTCTCCAGGAACTTGTTTAAGTTTCTTAGGACGAGGATGGGTCTGAGGCCTCCTGTTCTCTTTGGTATGAGAAAATACCTGGAGTAGAAGCCCTTGTCCTGCAGGTGGTGGGGCACCGGTTCCACCGCCTGATCCTCTAGAAGACCTGCCAACTCCTGCAAGAGGAGGTCCCTGTGAAGAGGGGGTCTGAGAGGCTCTCCTGGAAAGAAGGAGGGTGGTATCTGGCTGAAGTGAAGCAAATAGCCCCTTTGGACTATTTGCAGGACCCAGATATCCGAGGTGTTGGCTGGCCACCTGTGGGCATACAGGGTTAGCCTACCTCCTGTGCAAGACCTTACCACTGGCGGAAGAGAGACTATGCCTTGGGAGTCAAAACCCCCCTCCCGGCTGGGTAGGAGCTGGGGTCTGGGGAATGGGGGTCTTCTGCTTATGCAGGCCATGCCCCAGTCCCTTGGCCTGCTGCCCCTGTTGAGGAGCTGGGGTGGCCTGGTAAGTGGGGTAGTTGCGGTAAGCAGTACCCTTCCTCGGGAAAAAGGGCTTTTTACCCAAGCCCTTCTTCTTAGAAGGGGCAGAAGTCTTCTTTGAGAGTCTTGTCCGGGTCAAGTACTCGGACTCAAGCTCAGCAGCCTTCTCAGTCATGAGTTTGCCAAAGAGACTGTCACCTCGGCAAGGGACATCGACCAACTTGTCCTGAACCCATGGCTCCAGATCCGATGACATTAGCCAGGCCTGGTGGCGTGCACCGATGCCGGCCACGGCTACTCGGGCCGAAGCCTCGAAGCCATCATAGGCCGCTCGAGATATGAATTTCGAGCACTCCCGAATCCCGGTGGACAAAGCATTGAAGTGCTGCAAGGGTGCCTTGGAGAGGCTAGCTGAGAACCCGGCAATCTCCTTTGCCAGGTCCCTCAAGTACATGGCCATGTACAGCTGGTAGATTTGGACACGGCATGACAGCTTCGAGCCCTGGAAGCATTTTCTGCCGAGGGCGTCCAGGTTCCGGGCCTCCCAGCCAGGAGGCACTGAGGAGTGCGTTTTTTGGCTCTTGAGCCTGTGCATGGCTGATTCCACAACCATGGAGTTGTGCAGCAGCTGTGCCTTTTGGAACCCAGGGTTCTTGCGGACTCAATAGATGGAATCGACCCGCTTGCTGAGCACCGGCATCGAGGCCGGTGACTCCCACATGCGGAGCATCAGCCGTTCCAGCATCGGAGGAACCGGCACAGTAAGGGCTTCCCTTGGGGGAAAGTCATACTAGAGGGCCTCGAGCTCTTCAGCTTGAGGCTCCTCCTCGGTATATGCCGGGAATGCCAAAGCCTTGGCCATGTCCCTGACGAAGTCCGAGAACCGGGTATCCTCCGAAGGGGACCTTCTCCGAGGCTCCGAACCCAGTGAGTCCGATGGGACATACTGGGTCCAATGGGTGTTCGGGGACTCCTCATCTTCCGTCTCCCATGCCGATCCCTCCGAGGAGGAATCGAGGGGCTCCAACCACGAGGGCTTCGGCCCTGACCGCACCGACACCGAGAGCACCTGCGTCGACGACCTCGGTCCTGAGCGGGAGGTCGAGGGAGACCTTGGCCGAGGATCGACTCAATTCCGAAAAGTCTCAAGGATCGGCTCGGCCTCCGGGGTCGACTTGGAAGTCGAGGTCCCGATGGTCGGGGCGGATGGACCTGTGAGACCCGCTATCAGCGCCCGCTGCTGCTCCATGAAGGTAGACATGCTGCGCTCCAGGGCCGTCATCCTGAGACCGAGCTCAGAAGACTCCGCAGCCTCTGGCTCAGGCCCTGACATCGTTGGGTCCAACGCTGGCTCCCCTGTAGGGGAATCCATGAGGACAATAGCAGTAACCCGCCTCGGCATCTCCGGCTCCATGCAAGCTATCTTTGCAGGCCGCTCCATCTCCGAGGACCCGGGGTGGCGGTCAGGACTCCCGACCTAGCCTTCAAGGGCCCAGGGTGATCGAAGGCATGGGTTTCTTCTTCCTCCGGTGTTCTGGGAGGGAGACCTCTGTTCAGAAGACCCCCGACGGTGCTTGGGTTCAGACAGCTCCCAAGACGTCAAGGCTTCTGATCAGTTCCGGATCCGGGGGGATGCGGACTCCGAGAAAATCCTTTTACGCTGCTGCTACCTACTTCGGAGTGCCTTAGAGTACATTTTCACACACAGGCCACAGACCTTCGCGTCATGGTCGGGCCCGAGGAATCGGAGACAGCAGTCATGTGTATCGGTGAGGGATATTAACTTCTTACACCGATCACACTTTTTAAACCCGCTGGCAGCCATCGGGGGAAAAAGGGCCCCTGCAAAGCCGAAGGACCGGGCTGCCAGTGAAAATACAAAAAAGAGCACGAACGCTAGTCCTAAGGACAAAAACGCAAAAAATTGACTGGACTCGATACCGGTGTACCGAGCCGCAGGCGGGAAGGGGAACCGGCATCGAACCGGTCGAAGAGAAAAAAATTATTCTAAAATTTTGACGCACTTTTTCCACGAGGAATTAGGGACAACGCCCGTTGGGCTCCGCGGAAAAAGGGAGACTGAGCAAGATGGCACCCTTGGGGGGAAGGGGACCACGCATGCGCGATGCAATCCCAAAGGTTTTCTCTGAAAGCTGGGGAATTGCTCCGCACGAGGGCTCCGTCGGCGCCGATATCACCCTTATGTGAGGACTGACTTCCTGCTTGTTCCTGGAGAATACTTTTTGTTTTTGTCTTTGTTTTGGTTTATTAATGCTGTTTTATCTCATGTTTTTAGTTTTGTTCCTGTTTTCTCTTGTTTGGTGTTGCATTTAGATTGCATACCGCTTTGATGACTGTCAAAAAGGTGGTACAGAAATTTTTGTTTTATTGCATTGTACAAGTAGCATGGCTTAAGAGATTGTTAAAATATATCTTTATCTTTATTTATGCGTTTGATATACCACCCAGGCACAAGCATTAGGGCGGTGTACAAAAAACATCAATACAGGCTGCAGGTAAAAACAAAAGAGAGAAAAGAACGCCAATGTATAACAGGAAAGAGATAGACAATAGAACAGAAAGAGCGAGAGACATAGGCTCCAGGTGTACGAGGGGGAAAGGTCTAAGACAAAGGGGAGCTCAGACCGAGGGAGGAGGGGGCAGGGGAGTCAGGGAGAGGAAGGTCAAAAGCCTAGTGAAAAAGATGTGTTTTGAGCAAGCCTTTGAACATGGAAAAGGACAGTTGGGTACAGAGCGACTGAGGTTGGGAGTTCCAAAGAGCAGGGTCAAGGAATAAAAAAGTGGAATGGTGGGTAAGCTCGAGGTGGGTATGTGCAGGGGAGGGAAGAAATAGACGAATGCCTTTGGCTGAACGGAAGAGGCAGGGGAGGGTTAGACGCAAATAAGGTCGGCAAGATACTGGGGAGTGGCGGTGTGGAGAACATTGTGAGTGAATATAAGAAATTTGTAGATGAACCTGTACCTAATTGGGAGCCAGTAGAGATGGATGAGCAGAGGAGTAACATGGATGGTTGAGAAGGAATGGGTGAGAAGACAGGCTGACGTATTTTGAATAAGTTGCAGACGGTGGAGTTGGTACTGAGGAAGGCCGGCCAGGATAATATTGCACTAATCGAGCCTCGAGATGATGAGGGATAGGATGAGAGTAACGAGGGGGGGAGAAAAAGGGTGGACAGCACAAATCTGTCATAAGGAGGAAAAGGAGTGACGGACAAACAAGGAGATATGGTGATGGAAAGAGAGGGATGAGTCCAACGTGACACCAAGATAATGGAATGTAGAGACAAGAGGAACCGGAATAGCAGAGAGGGTGGGGGAAAGGGAGGTGGGGCACCGAAGGAGAACCACAAAACCGCAGACTGAACAGAGAAGGTGCGAGACGAGAGGAAAGAATGAAACCAGCGGAGGACAGCACCATGAATCCCAAGGTCAAAGAGACGAGTAAGGAGGGTGCAGTGGTCAACAAGATTGAAAGCCGAAGACAGATCTAAGGAGACACAGCAAGAGTGAGATCACCACGATCGTGAGATTGGTGTACTTCATTCAGAACTGCTAGAACAATGGATTCTGTGCTATGACCAGACCTAAAACCAGATTAGCCGGGGTGAAGTGAGATGGTAGCATTGAGGTGAACTGAGAGTTGTGAAAAGACAAGTCTCTCCAAGACTTTAGAAAGGAAGGGCAAGTTAAAGATGGGACGCCAGTTGGCCAGTACAGAGGGGTCAAAGGAGGGCTTCTTTAGGATAGGCCAGACAAGAGTGTTCTTCCAGGCAGTGGGAAAAAGGCCAGAGAAGAGGCTAGATTTGGAGGATGTAGGGCAACAGTGAAGGATGGAGGGCAACAGTGCAAGGGAAGGGTTGGAAGCCAGGCAGATGGCAGAGGGTCAAGTGAGCAGGTGGTTTTGTGGGAGGAAGCGATGGTCTTGGCGAGTTCGGTGGTAGTGACAGGATGGAAGGTCTGCCAGGTGTGAGAAAAAATTGGGAAAGAAGGAGGGGAGGGGAGAGAGGGTGAGGGTGAGGAGGGGGAAGGAGAGAGGGGAGGGGGGCAAGACTGGAAGGAATCACGGAGAGACTGTACTTTCCCAGAGAAGAAGGATGCCAGGACAGTGGGGGCTGGGGCAGCAGAGGGATGGGGAGGGAGAGTAGAGGAGGTGGTGGATGCCGAGAGAGAGCGAAGGACCTGATAGAGATCCTTAGAGGAATTGGAAAGAGTAGTTACTCACCTGTAATAGGTGTTCTCCAGGAGCAGCAGGAATCAGTCCTCACACATGGGTGACATCGGTGCCAACGGAGCCCTCGTGCGGAGCATTTCCCCAGCTTTCAAGGAAAGCCTTTGGGAATGCAGCGCGCATGCGTGGTCCCCTTCAGGCCCAAGGGTGCCATCTTGCTCAGTCTGATGACATAGCTAAAAGACAGCAAAAATCAAAATGAATGATATGACTGCAACTCCAGGGGAGGAGGGAGGGTCGTGAGGACTGATTCTTGCTGCTCCTGGAGAACATCTGTTACAGGTGAGTAACTACTCTTTCTCCAGGACCAAGCAGGAAGTCAGTCCTCACATATGGGACTCCCCAGCTCTAGGCTACCGGGAACCCTAAGCTGAAAAAATGGCTCCCTCTCAAGAGCCTCAGCATCCGTGATAAGAATATCCTCTGAGAACGCCCCCGTACGGTAGCCCAACACAAGGGCCGGAGGTTAGGAGTTGCCTAAAGAGATTACGGAGTACCGCCTGTCTGAAGGCACTGTCCCTTCGGGACTCTCTCTCTAGGCAGTAATGGGCTGCAAAAATCTGGCTTGAAGACCAAGTTGCGGAGCGGCAGATGTCTGCCAACGGAAGAGAGCGGAGATGAGCTACTGACACGGCTTTCACCCTGACTCAGTGGGCTGTGACTCGACCCTGCAAGGGGAGGTCAGCTGCCTTATATGCCCAGGTGATACAATCTGCTACCCAAGTGGACAATGTACGCTTGGAGACAGGTAACCCCATCTTATTAGGGTCAAAGGAGACGAAGAGCTGAGTAGTCCTTCGATGCTCCCACATACGTTCTATGTAAAAAGACAATGCCCTCTTACAGTCCAGGGTATGCAAAAATGTTTCAGCCCGGCTGGTATGCGGCCTGGGAAAAAAGGTCAGAAGAACCACCTCCTGGTTGAGGTGGAAAGAGGAGACCACTTTTGGAAGGAACTTGGGATGGGTCCGTAGGACCACCCTGTTCCTATAGAACCGTGTGTATGGTCTATCAGAAACCAGAGCTTGTAGTTCACTCACACGTCTGGCCGAGGTAAAAGCCACCAGGAAGAGCGCTTTCCAAGAGAGGAAGAGCAAATCAGCTCAAATGGTGGGCGAGTAAGTTGCTGCAAGACCATGTTCAAATCCCACTCAGTCGCCGGTGGACGAACCGGAGGCTTGAGAAGAAGCAGACCTCTGAGAAGTCGGGACACCAAGGGATGAACCGACAGAGACTGTCCTTCCACCGATGAGTGGTGCGCTGACAGAGCACTGAGGTGGACCTGAACAGAGTTAGACTTAAGGTCTAGGTCTGACAGGTGAAGTAGATACTGCAGTACTACTGGCACAAGGCAAGAAAAAGGATCTTCATTGCGCTGAGCACACCATACCGTAAACCTACGCCACTTGAGGGCATAGGACTTTCTGGTGGACTGCCTCCTAGAGGCCAAGACCACCTCCTCAACCTCCTTAGGTAGAAGTAAGGGAGCTAGCACTATCCTTTCAGCAGCCAGGCCATCAACTTGAGGGACCTGAGATTGGGGTGCAGAAGGGAACCCTGCTCTTGAGACAGGAGATCGTGTTGCAACCCCAGAGGGAACGGAGGTTCCACCGCCAACTGCAGCAGAAGTGGAAACCAGGGCTGCCTCGGCCATCTGGGGGCTACCAGAATCACCGAGGCCTTGTCCCGGAGGATCTTGAACAGAGTTTGGGCCACCAGGGGCGTGGGAGGAAACGCATACAGGAGGCCCGTAGACCAAGAGATCAGAAAAGCATCTGCTGCCATCCTCAGGGGATGCGGCTGTCTGGAGCAAAACCTGGGCAGCTGACGGCTTTGTGGACTTGCAAAGAGATCGATGGATGGAAGTCCCCAGCGGAGGAAGATCTACTGGACCACCAATGGATTCAACTGCCATTCGTGAGGCTGGAGAATCCTGCTTAGCTTGTCTGCTAGGAAATTCTCCTGACCAGGTAGATAAACTGCTTTGAGAAACATGCCTTGTTTGACTGCAAAAGAGCAAAGGGCCAGTGCCTCCTGACATAGGAGCCTGGACCCCGTGCCCCCTTGTTTGTTCACATAGAACATTGCCATCTGATTGTCTGTCTGAACTAGGACAGACTGGTGAGAGAGGGCATGAGAAAATGTCTGCAGAGCTAAGCGGATTGCTCGCAGCTCCAAAAGATTGATTTGCTGCGTGGCCTCTCGAGGAGACCAGAGGCCTTGAGTGCACGTGCCCTGGCAATGTGCACCGCAGCCCTTGTGTGTGCTGAAGCCTGAAAAGGTACCCCCCTGAGAAGGTTTGGGAGATGCAGCCACCACTGTAAGGAGTCCAAAAGTGTTTTGGACACCTTTACTATGTCTCGGAGGTCGCCTGTGGCCTGCGTCCACTGATCTCTGAGGCACCATTGAGCAGCCCGCATATGCAGATGGGCATTTGGAGTCACATGTACCGTGGATGCCATGTGGCCCAGGAGCTGCAGGTAGTGCCTGGCGGAGACATGAAACTTGCTTTGGAACTGGTTGGCCAAGTCTATCAGTCTGTGGGCCCTGTCTTTGGGCAAGTAAGCTCTTGCCTGAAGGGTGTCTAAGCATGCCCCTATAAACTCTAGGTTCTGAGAGGGGAGCAAAGTGGACAAAGCCCAGATGCTGAAGAAGAGAGACAGTGCGAAGAGTGGCTTGTCGGGCCTCCTGGAGAGACTGGCCCCTGATGAGCCAGTCGTCCAGGTATGGGAAGACAAACATTCCCTGATTCCTGAGATAAGCCGCCACCACCGCCAGGCATTTGGTGAAAAACCCTGGGGGCAGAGGTTAGGCTAAAGGGAAGTACTCTGTACTGAAAATGGTTTCCTCCCACCACAAATCTGAGATATTGTCTGTGGTCTGGATGAATGAGGATGTGAGTATAAGCATCATTTAGGTCTAAGGAGCATAGCCAGTCTCCCTGCTGGAGGTAGGTCAGCAGTATCCCTCTCCAGAAACTTGTTTAGGTTTCGCAAGTCTAGGATAGGCCGGAGGCCTCCTGTCCTTTATGGTACCAGGACGTACCTGGAGTAGAAGCCTTGCCCTTTCAGGTGGTGAAGCACCGGTTCCACCGCCTGTTCCTTTAGAAGACTTGCCAACTCCTGAAGGAGGAGGTTCCTGTGTAGAGGGAGTCTCGGAGGCTCCCCTGGATAGTAGGAGGGGGGTAGCTGGTGGAAGTGGAGCATGTAGCCCTTTTGGACTATGCTCAGTACCCAGGTATCCCCTGTGATGGCTGGCCACCTGTAGGCGTACAGGGTCAGCCGACCCCCTGTGCTGAGTGGAGCCACCGGCAGAGGAGAGACTATGCTGTGAAAGTCAAAACCCCGCTCCCTGCTGTGCAGGAGCCGGAGCTAACGGCTTGGGGGTCTTCTGCCTATGGGGCCCATGCCACTGCCCCTGCCCCTTGGCCTGCTGGCCCTGTTGGGGAGCTGGAGAGGCCTGATACTGAGGGTAGGATTTGTAGGCAGCACCTTTCCTCGGGAAAAGGGGCTTCCTTCCCAAGCCCTTCTTTTTTTGAGAAGGGGCAGAAGTCTTTCTGGACAGTCTTGTCCTGGTAAGAGTCTCAGTCTTGATTTCTGCAGTCTTTTCAGTCATGGGCTTACCGAATAGGTTGTCACCTTGGCACGGGACATCGACCAACTTGTCCTGCACTCATGACTCCATGTCCGATGACTGTAGCCAGGCCAGATGGCGTGCACCGATGCTGGCCGCAGCTACCCGGGTCGAAGCCTCGAAGCCATCATAGGCTGCTCGAGAGATATACTTCGAGAACTCTCGGATCCCTGTCGACAAGGCTTTGAACCTCTGCAAGGGTTCCTCGGAGAGGCCAGCTGAGAACCCGGCAATCTCCTTTGCCAGGTCCCTTAAGTACATGCCCATGTACAGCTGGTAAGTCTGGACACGGCAAGATAGCATAGAGCCCTGGAAGCACTTTCTACAAAGGGCATCCAGGTTCCGGGCCTCCCGGCCGGGGGGGACACCAAGGAGTGCATCTTCTGACTCTTCAGGCGGTGCATGGCCGATCCCACAACCATGGAATTGTGCGGTAGCTGCGCCTTTTGGAACCCAGGGCTCTTACAGACTCAATAAATGGAATCGACCCACTTGCTAAGAACCCGGCGCCAAGGCCGGTGCCTCCCACATACGGAAGAGCAGCCATTCCAGCATCGGAGGAACCGGTACAGTAAAGGCTTCCTTCGAAGGAAAATCATACTGGAGGGCATCGAGCTCCTTGGCTCGAGGCTCCTCCTCGGCATCCGCAGGGAATGCCAAAGCCTTGGCTATGTCCCTCATGAAGTCCGAGAACCAGGTATCCTCTGGGGGGAACCTTTTCCGAGGCTCGGACTCAAGGAACGCACCGGGTACGGAAGGTGTCCGGAGACTCCTCGTCCTCCGTCTCCCACGCCGACTCCTCCGAGGAGGAGTCAAGCAACTTCGGCCATGTGGGCCTCGGTGCCACCCGCCCCGATGCCACCGGCGTCGATGACCTCGGCCCCGATGCCACCAGCATCGATGACCTCGGCCCCGCACGGGAGGTCAAGGGGGACCTTGACCGAGGATCGACTCGAGACTTGATGGACTCGAGGATCGGCTCGGCCTCCGGGGTTGACTTAGACATCGAGGTCCCGGTGGTCGGGGCAGATGCACCGGTCAGACCAGCGATCAGCACCCGCTACTGTTCCATGAAGGCAGCCAAGCTGCTCTCCAAGGCTGTCAGTCTGAGTCCAAGCTTAGGAGACTCAACAGCCCCCGACTCGGGCCCCGATGGCATCGGGCCTGACGGCAGTTCTCCCGGAGGAGAGTCCACGAGGACAACAGAACTTACATGACTCAGGGACTCTGACTCCATGCAAGATAGTTTGGATGGCCTCTCCGACTCCGAGAGCCCGGGGCAGCAGTCAGGGCTACGTGATCTGGCCCTCGAGGACCCAGGGGCCTCCACCAACGCCGCCCTCACGAGCTTCTTCTTCCTTTTGTGCTCCTGGGTGGGAGACCCCCTCTCAGAGGAACCACGACGGCACTCGGGGTCAGACTCCTGAGATGTCGAGGCCTCTGATGAAGTCCGGGCCCGGCCGGACGCGGACTCTGAAAAAATTCTTTCATGTTGATGCTGACAGCTCCAAAGTGCCTTCGACGACATTTTGCCACATGGGCCACAGACCAGCGGGTCATGGTCGGGCCCAAGGCATCGGAGGCAGCAGTCATGTGTGTCGGTGAGAGACACAAGTTTCTTGCACCGATCACATTTTTTGAACCCGCTGGTAGCCATCGGGGGAAAAAGGGCCCCTGCAAGGTCAAAAGACCGGGCTGCCAGTGAAAATAACAAAAAAGGCGCGAACGCTAGTCACAAAGGACAAAAAACGAAAAAAGACATTTCGGACTCAATACCGGTGTACCGAGCCCAGGCAGGAAGGGGAACCGGTGTCGAACCGGATAAGAAAAAGCGAAAATCGCAGAAAAAAAAATCTACTTTTCCTGGGTGACATGAACTCACGTCCATTGGGCTCCGCGGAAAAAGAAAGACTGAGCAAGATGGCACCCTTGGACGGGAAGAGGACCGCGCATGCGCGCTGCATTCCCGAAGGCTTTCCTTGAAAGCTGGGGAAATGCTCCGCACAAGGGCTCCGTCGGCGCCGACGTCACCCATATGTGAGGACTGACTTCCTGCTTGGTCCTGGAGAAGAGGAGGTTATTTATTTATTTATTTAGCTGTATTTATATACTGCTTTTCACCGGGTCAAAGCGGTGTTACATGGGGGGGGGAGGGGAATTAAGTCCAAGGATAGGGCCATCACCGGGGGGGCAACATTAATGATTTTGACATAGGACAGACTCTGGACATGGGACAGACAAGGACACAGACAGGTTAGGGTAGCTTTGAGTTAGAGGTTCATTGTGGGTGAGATCTGGGGTTTGTGGGTTTTTCGGTGGGATTCGAGTTGAAGTATTCCTGGAAAAGGATGGTTTTTAGCTGTTTTCTGAATGATAGTAGGTCGGCATTGTTTCTGAGATAGCTCGGTAGAGAGTTCCATAAGGATGGAGCATAAAGTTCAAAGGCTCGATTGCAGGTCCGTTGCGAGCATTTGGTTCTTTTATAAGGGACGGTGAGGGAGACGCTGGAGGCTTGTCTAGTAGATCTGCCGTGAGCTGGACGAGCCAGTAGGGTGCGAAGCTGGGTGTCCTGTGTTTGATGGATAGCTTTGTGGGTGAGTAGGATGGCTTTGTATTTTGTCCGTGCTTCGAGGGGGAGAATGTGTAGTTCTTTCAGAATTGGGGTGATAAGGTCGGTTTTCTTTGCACTTTGAATGATTCTCACAGTGGTGTTCAATGCAGTTCGGAGGGGGTTGGTCTGTGTGGCTGGAAGGCCATGGTAGATTATGTTGCAGTAGTCCAGATGTGGGAGTGTCATGGCTTGCATCACTGTTCGGAAATCTTGATGTTCCAGGAGGGGTCTGAGACATTGCACTGTTCTTGCCTTATGAAATATAGTTCCGGAGGTTTTAGTGATCTGTTGCTTTAAGGTGAGGGCTTGGTCAATAATAATGCCCAGGTATCTTATCTGGGGTTGTATTTGGATGCTTGTAGTTCCGATGTTGAGGTGTGTGGGTGGTGTGAAGTCTGGGTCCTTTGTCACTATGAGGGCTTCAGTCTTCTTTATGTTGATGGATAGGTTGTTTGTTTGTAACCAGTCAGACACTGCGGTGAAGCATGCTGATAGGTGGGTGTTATGGAGGTTATGAGATTGGAATAATAGTACTGCTTGGCTGAGTGTATCATGGAGTGGTAATAAATGCAGGCATTGACGGAAGGAGGCCAGAGAGGCAGGTGAGGGAAGCTTGAGCGAGAATGTTTTTTGCACAGGGCCCCGCGTTTCAGGGGGCCCCGTGCAAAAAACATTCTGATCCAAAAGTAAAATTTAAAAAAAAAAAAAAGCTGTCTGCTGCCGCTTCCGGGGCCGCCGCAGCAGAATCGAGTGTGCCGCGGGGCCCCCCCTGTGCCCGGCAGAGCCTGCCCTCCCCTGTATCAGCTCTCTCTTTCCAGCGGCAGTCACACGCGCCGGCTTTCAGAGCGCGAGGGGAGAGTTTCTCCCTCGCAGCTCTGTTAAGCCTGCGGGGGCTGATGGGAGCTTCCCATCAGCCCCCGCGGGCTTAACAGAGCCGCGAAAGGGAAACTAGTCCCTTCGCGCTCTGAAAGCCGGCGCGTGTGACTGCCGCGGGAGGGGGGGGTTAGGAGGGGTGCTGGGTGGTGGGCGCGGGGGGGGGAGGAGTGGTGGGGGGGTTTAAACTAAAAATTGGGTGATGGGGGATTAGGACTGGAAATGGGCTGGTGGGATTAGGACTGGAAGTGGGTTGATGGGGGGTTAGGACTGGTAATGGGCTATGGGGGGCTTAAATTAAAATTGGGTGATGGGGGATTAGGACTGGAAATGGGCTGGTGGGATTAGGACTGGGAGTGGGCTGATGGGGAGGTTAGGACTGGTAATGGGCTATGGGGGGCTTAAACTGAAAATTGGGTGATGGGGGCTTAGGTCTGGATATGGGCTGGTGGGATTAGGACTGGGAGTGGGCTATGGGGGGCTAGGACTGGTAATGGGTTGGGGGGTTGCTAGGACTGGAAATGGGCTGAGTGGAAGGGGGCTTGAACTGCAAATAGCTGATGGGGACGTGGCTTGGAATGGAAATGGGCGGAGGGGAAGTGGGGGGCTAGAACTGCAAATAGCTGATGGGGACGGGGCTTGGAATGGAAATGGGCTGAGGGGAAGTGGGGGGCTTGAACTGC
This sequence comes from Ichthyophis bannanicus, assembly GCA_033557465.1. NCBI lineage: Eukaryota > Metazoa > Chordata > Amphibia > Gymnophiona > Ichthyophiidae > Ichthyophis > Ichthyophis bannanicus. Next base: position 335,008,240 of record CM066035.1, read on the forward strand.
AAATAGCTGATGGGGAGGGGGACTTGGAATGGAAATGGGCTGAGTGGAAGGGGGCTTGAACTGCAAATAGCTGATGGGAAGGGGGGCTTGGAATGGGTTCTTAGGGGAGGGAGCTAGGACAGGACATGGGCTGATGGAGGGGCTAGGATAGGACTGGGAATTGGGTGTTGGGGGAGCTAAGATTGGAAATGGGCTGTGGTGGGGGCTTGGATTGAAATGGACTCATGGAGGGGCTAGAACTGGAAGTAGGCTCATGGGGGGCTTGGATTAGAAATGGGCTGAGTGGAGGGGAGCTAGGATTTAACATGGGCTGATGGTGGGGCTAGGAAAGGACTAGAAATGGGCTGATGGGAGGCTGGTATTGGAAATGAGCTGATGAAGGGACTCGGATAGGACTGGAAATGGATGGGGGAGCTAGGACTGGAAATGGACTGATGGGGGGCCAGGACTGGAAATGGGCTGATGTGGGGACTAGAAGGGAGCGGATACTGGGTGGGGCTGGAACTAAAAGGGAGCTGATGTTGGGGGAGATTAGAAGGGGATGGGGCTGGGAGAGTGAAATGGAGAGGGGAAAAATATTTTGTGTGGGAGGGAAGAAAAATGTACAATTGGCCGGGTATTGTGAGACTAAGTGGGGATTGAGGATGGAGGGGTAAAATTTGAGTGGATGAAATAGGAATGAGGAAAGAGCAAAAGGAGAAAGATTATTATGTTAAAGCAGATGTAGAGAGAGAATGGAAAAAAACTAGAAGAGAAGAAAGGACAAATGGACAGCAGACGATGGAGAGATAGCAGAAGACACAAATAAACCAGAAGAAAGTGGCTGGAACAATTGCAACTGAAAAAAAATGCACAAAAGATACAAAGATATCTCTTTATTTTGAATTTATTAACTGGAATATGTCAGCTCTGGGAAATGTGCATCATTAATGTCTGTGCTTTGTTTAGTACAAGAGAAAATTAATTTATAGTTTTATTTCTACATTGTTGTTGTACATTCCAAGTTTGGCTTTTAGGGTTCCCAGTTTAATTATTGTCTTCCTGTTTTTAAATTGTGATTCCTTGTTTGGTGATGGTCTATGTTCTGCATGTGTAACTGAGCTGAGGTATTCTGTTTATGTAATTCCTATTTGACATTGTCACTTGTTCTCTTTCCCCAGTAGGTCATGTATTGTTATTCTCTGAAATGTATTGGTTTAATATTTGCAGTGTTGCCTTTTGATAGGTAGGGTATGGTGCTTTATGAGTCCTGGTAGTGCTGTTAGGATACAGTGTGTTTGCTATGGGTTCTAAATGGGCAGTGTTTGTAGTAGTTCCTAATGTGCCTGGCGGTTGGCACTGGATTATAGTAATGTAGAAATCTTTGTCTTTCTTTTTTTTTTTTTTTTTTTTAATAGACTTTATTTATTAACCATCATCACAATTAACGTACAATGTACAACAATCCTCAGAGGGGTGTACTCTCATCCCCTCACAGAGGATAGACAAAACAGAGATAACAGATGGAATGCTTTTCCCCCTTAATCCCCCATTCCCCTCCCACCCACTACCCACCTCCCCACCACTCCCCACCCAGAGCACACCACCCAACTGCCTCCAGTCACCCCCCGCTGCATTTCATACAGTTCCCCATGATCTCTAAACACATGACTCCTCAGTTCTTTGTCTTTCTTTATCCATACACTCATGAAGAGGCATGTTTACTAAAAGTTAGTGTATGGTAACATTATGCAAATATTTATTCAAATGAGGCCCCTTATGCAAATTAGGCCCCGCACCGAGTCTCCACACATGGCCCCGCACTCCCCTTGGGCCGGCCCTGCATAGGAGGACCGATATTTCTCAAGTTTTTTCCGGACCGACATGTTTAACGGCCGTATCTCCTGCTTTCCAAGTGATATGCACTCCTGGGGGGGGGGCCCGATGCTATCGCTTATTGCTCTTTTTCCTCCGTCTCGAGGAGAGCTCCTCTTTCAGGCCGCCATCTCAGGTGGTCACGTCACGTCCTCCTCCAGAATTTTTTTTTTAATATACATTTTTATTTAAGTCAACAGATAGCAAATTTCAATAAAAGAGCATTGCACGCACTTCCTATTATAACTCCTTCATAATATATACAGCTACAGTATCTTCCCATATCCTTTACAATACCTTTTCCAAATTGTATCCCTTCCCCTCATCAATCCCTCTCCTACCCCCTCTTCATTTCTATCCCTTCCTTCCCCCAGTTCGCTTTCCCCACATATGCCAATAAGGGGCATTAGATTCTATAGAAGAATGGAAAGTTCTCTTTCCTTAAAGCTTTTAGTTTCTCCATCCACCTGAAACTCTCTATATTGTGGCAATAAATGGATAGTGGCAACAACAGTCAGCATATTTAAACACCAGCCATGGTATTTAAACAAGTATGCATTTTCAGCACACTATACGGAGAGTCACTGGATCTGAATGTATGTATTCATTGCTGACTGCTACTGACACTATTCATTTCTCACCTAGTTCCTGATCTCGTTCTGCCTTAACTTTGCCCCAGCGCTATAATCAGAGAGATTTTCAGTCCACCACTACCTAAAGAGAGTCTGAAATTTTACAGATGATAACGTACCCATTTACTGCTTGCTGGTGAATATATAAGCCCTTTTGTCTTTAATGGTCTGTCCATGACACCCTTTCAAACCACTTTAACTTGTTCTGCAACATTAACAGGAATATCAAAGCACATTTAATAACTTGCATAAGTACATGAAGAATTTGCTCTGCATCTCAGGTTCTCTAAAACTGTGCACCATTGTCCATCTGGAGAATACTTAGCTAATACAGGACAATCTGTTGTACTTACATGGCAACACCATATTCTTACAGCGATTTATATGTTTTTGAATTAGCCATTTAAATAGGGCTGGTGCAATGGTATTAGTAAACCTAGGTGAACTTTCAGTTTCTGGCCCCTTCAATTAACTTCCAGGCTCCTATGCCCCCCAACCTAGAATTAAACAAAACAATCATAAGAGCCATATTAAGAGCACCCCTCTCATAATGAACAAAACGTCTCAATGGAAACAAGAGTAGCAGGGCAGTTGATCACATGGACAGCAGCAGCTAGAGTGGCATGAACAGGCCAAGGCACCAAAAGTGGGGCACAGCACAACAAACCGTGGCATGAGTAGCCCAAGGTACACACAAGTAGGCTGATGCAGAAAGCCGGCTCTGAAGTCGCACTGTATCGGCTCTGTACACCTCTTTGTAGTGCACCGATAAAGGGCATCTTCGATGTGGGCATGCAGAAAGGGGCTCATATGCAAATTGGCCACACATTAAACTTGGCACAAATGGTAGCGTTAAACTGGGAGAGCAGGCCAAACATATGTGCACAGAAAGTTGGCACAAGTTTAGCATGTTCTCCTAGAGAAACCGGGGCACCATGTGGCTAATTTGCATATGTACCCCGACAGTATTTCTATGACATCGGGGGCTTTCCCTGATGCCTGGATCATCTGAGGTGAAAACTTCCCCTAAGATGATCCAGGCATCAGGGAAAGCTCCCAGTGCCATCAATATACAGTTGAGGGCCGATACCATGACAGAAAGCAAATCTCTGGTGGCCCAGCAGCTCATCCAACTAAAATAATGCCTGGTGGCACAGTGACCCCGAACCCTCCACCTGCCTAACTAAAAATAAGCCTGGTGATCCTGAACCCCGAACCTCTCACTGGGTACTTTCACAAAGGAGCAGGAGCACTGCCAATGCACTCCTGCTCCTGCACTTCTATCTTGAAAAATAGTGGTGCATGGCCCCATGCAGTGCACCCCCCCCCCACCTGCCCAATTAAAATAATGCCTGGTGGCCCTGTAGCCTCGAACTCTCCACTCATACAACTAAAAGTAAGCCCGGTGGCCCAGCGGCCCCGAACCCAGAACCCCCTACCCGGTACCTTCACAAAGGAGCAAGAGCACTGCCCATCTGCTCCTGCTCCTGCGCCCCCATCTTTGACGGTGCAGGAGCGGGAGTGCATGGGCAGCACTCCTGCTCCTTTGTGAAGGTAATGGAAGGGGTGGGGGATTCGAGGTTGCTGGGCTACCATGCGTTATTTTAGTTGGGCGGATGGAGGGTTCGGGGCCGCTGGGCCACCAGGATTATTTTCAATTGGGCAGGCGGAGGGTTTGGGGCTGTTGAGCCACCAGGGATTTGCTTTCTGTTAGGGGTACTGACCCCCTGACAGCATTTTGATGACATCAGAGGCTTTCTCCGATGCCTGAATCATCTGAGGGGAAGTTCGACACTTTCCCTCAGATGATCCAGGCATTGGGGAAAGCCCCTGATGCCATCTAAATACCGTCGGGGGTACATGCTAAATATCTAGAGTGGAGGAGTAGCCTAATGGTTAAAGCACTGGCTCGGGAATCAAGAGACCAGGGTTCAATTCATCAGAACATAAGATATGCCATACTGGGTCAAACCAAGGTCCATCAAGCCCAGTATCCTGTTTCCAACAGTGGCCAATCTAGGTCATAAATACCTAGTAGTTTCCCCAAAAGACACAGGTTCCACAATGCTTATATTGGATCAAGTAGTGATATCCTGGGTCCCTTTTAATAATGGTTTATGGACCTTTCCTCCAGGAACTTGTCCAAACCTTTTTTAAACCCAGCTACGCTAACAGCTTTTACAACATCCTCCGGTAACAAATTCCAGAGTTTGATTACACATTGAGTAAAAAAAAATATTTTGTCTTATTATTCTTAAATACTTTACCCTGTAGCTTCATTGTATGTCCCTTAGTCTTTCTATATTCTGATGATGTAAACAATCGATCTTCGTTTACCCGTTCCATTCCATTCATTAATTTATAGACCTCTATCACATCTCCTCTCAGCCGTCTCTTTTCCAGGTTGAAGAGCCCTAACCTTTTTAGCCTCTCTTCAAAGGGGTATTCTGCCATCTCCTTTACCATTTTGGTGGCTCTTCTCTGTACCTTTTCTATTAATGCTATATCCTTTTTAAGATACAGTGACCAGAACTGCACACAATATTCAAGGTGCAGTCACACCATGGAACGATACAGCATAGTTACTCACCTGTAATATGTTTTTCTCCAGGTACAGCAGGAATCAGTCCTCACTTACGGGTGACGTTGACACCGGTCAGAGCCCGTGCGGAACAATTCCCCCGCATTCAAAGAAAGCCTTTGGGATTGCTACCATGCATGCATGGTCCTCTTCCCACCCAAGGGTGCCATCTTGCTCAGTCAGGTCCCATAGCTCGAGCCCTACCAAGCAGATGGCAAGGGAAGGACAAAAATCCAGCAACTCATCAGGGGAGGTGGGAGGGTAGTGAGGACTGATTCCTGCTGTCCCTGGAGAAAACCTGTTACAGGTGAGTAACTACGCTTTCTCCAGAAACAATCAGGAAGTCAGTCCTCACTTATGGGACTCCCCAGCTACAGGCTACCAAACCGGTAACCAAAAAACACCTCCACGAGGCCGTGAACAGAAGCTGATGCCCGAAGGAGCCCGAATCCTCGGGTCCATGGGGCGACGCCCTTGGTAGCCATGAAGAAGGGTTGGAGGGCAAGAGTTGCTTATACCCCAAACAGATTACGGAGTACAGCCTGGCTGAAGGCGCTGTCCTGGTGAGACTCCCTCTCCAGGCAGTAGTGTGCAGCAAAGGTATTCGTGGAAGACAAGGTCGCTGTCCAGCAGATGTCCATCAGGGGCACGGAGCACAGTGAGGCCGCCGAGGCCACTTTGGCCCGAACCCCGTGTGCGGTGACTCGACGATGTAATGGGGCACCCACCTTCGTATGAGCGAAAGCGATGCAATCTGTTACTCAAACCAAGAGGGCGAGTTTGGTGACTGCCTTCCCGGTCGACTGGGATCGTTGGTTACAAAGAGTCGGCCAGTCTTGCGGTGAGTCTGGGTGCGCTGAAAGTAGAAGGCGAGAGCCCTTCTGCAGTTGAGGGTGTGGAGAGCTGCTGATGCCTGGTTGGCGTGGGGCCTCAGGAAGAAAATCGGCATGACTATCTCCTGGTTAAGATGGAAGTCCAAGACAACTTTAGGCAGGAATTTAGGGTGGGCACGAAGGACCACCCTATTCCGATAGAACCTGGTGTAAGGGGCATCAGCCATGAGAGCCTGGAGCTCACTGACTCAGTGGGCCGAGGTCAGCACCACAAGGAAGGCCACCTTCTAGGACAGGTGCCAGAGCGAGCACGTCGCCATTGGCTTGAAGGGTGGACGGGTGAGCTGCATGAGCACCACATTCAGGTCCCATTTTGCTGGCGGAGGTCGGATGGGTGGCTTGGAAAGCAGAAGACCCCGCATGAAGCGGGAGACTAGTGGCTGTCCCGAGAGGGGCTTTCCCTCGATGGGGAGGTGGTTCGCCGAGATGGCGCTCAAGTGTACCCTGACAGAGTTCAGCTTCAGACCTTCCCTTGAGAAATGGAGGAGGTACTGGAGGATCCTTCGAATGGGACACAAGAACGGGTCGATTTGAAGCCCCGAGCACCAGGCCGAGAAGTGTCACCACATGAAGGCGTAAGCTTGTCTAGTGGTGTCCTTTCTCGAGGCGAGGAGGACCTCCTTGACCTCCTCCAGAAGAGCCAGTGTGGCTAGGGAAACCCGTTCAGCCGCCAGGCCGTGAGGGATAAGGTGGTTAGGTTCGGGTGCTGCACACACTCCTCCTGTGTTAGCAGACCCGGGGAAGAGCCCAGGGGAACAGGAGACTCCATCGACAGCCGGAGCAGAAGCGGGAACCACGGCTGCCGATGCCACGAGGATCAACGATGCCCGATCCCGCTGGGCTTTGAGAAGAGTTCTCACAATGAGAGGGAAGGGAGGGAATGCATACAGCAGGCTGGATGACCAGTCCAGAATGAATGCATCTAGACTCTCTCTGCTTGGGTGCGGTAAAGCGGGGGAGCTGCATATTCTGGGGACTGGTGAAGAGGTGTATTGCTGGCATCCCTCAGCGAAGAAACAGCCAGCCCGCTACTCCTGGATCTAGCCACCACTCATGGGGGTGAAGGATCCTGCTGAACCTGTCCACCAAGACATTCTCCTGACCCGGAAGATAGGTCGCTTTGAGGGACATCTTCCATCGGATGGCAAAGGAGCAGAGGAGGACTGCTTCCTGGCAGAGGGAGCATGATCCAGTGCCTCCCTCCTTGTTGACATAGAACATTGCCATGCGGTTGTCGGTCTGCAAGAGGACCGACCTCCCCTTGAGGTGGTCCTCGAAGGCCCTCAGGGCCCACCTAATCGCGCAGAGTTTAAGAAAGTTTATCTGCTGCTGAAACTCCTTGGGTGACCACTGCCCCTGCGTGCACAGCAGCCCATAGTGGGCTTCCCACCCTAAGAGGGAAGCATCTGTAGTCAGTACCACGTCATGCTGTGGGACCTGGAAGGGCAACCCCTGGAGGAGGCTGCAGGGTTTTTTCCACTAGCTCAGGGACAAGCGGAGGTCAGGAAGGACCTTGACGGGGTCCCTGAGGTGACCGTGGGATGGGTTCCATTGGGCGCTCAGGCACCACTGAGCTGTCCGCATGTGCAGGCGGGCATGGGGGACAACATGCATGGTAGAGGCCATGTGGCCCAGGAGGTGTAGCATGGTCCGAGCTGTGACCTGGGAGGTGCTTTGGACCTGAGCCGCCAGGGCTCGGAGGCGGTCGGCACGATCTGCTGGTAAGAATGCGGTCACCCGCTGAGTATCGAGGCGTGCCCTGATGAACTCGAGTGTCTGCACTGGCTCGAGGTGAGACTTTGGGTAGTTGACCAAGAACCCCAAACCTTCCTACAGAAGGACTGTGTGTGACATTGCTCGCCAGGTTCCCTCAACCGAAGATCCTGTAACGAGCCAAGGTAGGGAAAGACCGGTACGCCCAGACGCCTGAGACGGGCAGCGACCATGATGAGACATTTTGTGAAGACTCGTGGGGCGGACGCGAGGCCAAAGAGGAGTACCCTGTACTGGAAGTGCTGTCCCTGCACCCTGACGTGCAGATACTGCCTGTGCTGGGGGTGGATTAAGATGTGGACATAAGCGTCTTTTAGATCCAAGGAGCATAGCCAGTCGCTCTGCCAGAGGAAGGGCAGCAGAATGCCAAGGGATCTTGAACTTCTCCCGCACCAAGAATTTGTTCAACTTTCGGAGGTCGAGGATGGGCCACAGATCCCTGTCTTCTTTGGAACGAGGAAGTACTGGGAATAGAAGCCCCGGCCTCGAAGGTGCAGAGGGACCTTTTTGACTGCCCGTTGGGGCAAGGAGAGAGACTAGTTCCCGCTGCAGCAAAATCTGGTGCGCGGGGAGTTGAGGAGGCTCCGCCGGGGAGAAGGGAGGTGGAAGCCTGTCAAATTGAAGGCGATAGCCATCATGGACGACCTGGAGAACCTAGGTATCCGAGGTGATGGAAGCCCACAAAGTGTTGAAAGAGGACAGGCGTCCCCCCACTGGCTGCTGCATTTTGGGCTCTTCTGTTTCCTCATGACCGACTCCACCACCATAGAGGTGTGGGGAAGTTGGGTCTTCCTGAACCCTGGGCCACACTGTACCTTGCACATAGTATCAAGGCGCTTACTCATGATGGGGACCGAGGCGGGTGCCTCCCACATGCGGAGCAGCAGCTGAGACAGAATAGGAGGGACCAGAACAGTGAGAGATTCCCTAGGCAGGGACTCGTACTGAAGAATATAGAGTTCTTCAGTACGAGGGCCCTCCTCAGCCTGAGTGGCCAGATTAAGAGCCAGTGCCATATCCCGAATGAGTACCAGGAAGGAAGTGTCCTAGGGTGGCGAGAGCCGGTGGATTGTGGGCGGGGAGGGGTCCGACGTAAGGTCCTGGTGAGTATGGGTTTTTGGGGAGTTGTCCCCATCGGACTCCCAATCTGAGAACTTGGTTGAGGAGTTTGAGCCGGGCAGATCACCCTGTCCAGCGGCCAGGGCCCATTTGGAGCTGGAGGCCCTGGAAGATCTCGCCTCCGAGGAACGGGAGGGCGAGCGAGACCGACGTCAAGGACCCTCACAAGGCCCGCGGCTCTCGGGGGTTTCCTGGACGGATTTAGGTGTCCCACGCAAGGGACCCACGGTCTCTGGGCGCAAGTCAGCAAAGCTTGCTGTGAGCGCCTGCTGGGAAGCGATGGATGCTGAAACGCTGCATTCTAGCGCCAGCATGCGGGACTCCCACATGGGCATGGGGCCCTGCGACGCTGACCCCGGAGTTATCGGGTCGGCCGTCAAGGAGGAGAGGGGGTCCTCACCGGGATGGCCCTCAGGAGACTGGGCGCCTTCGGTGGAGGCATCCGTATCCATGCGGCGTATCTTGCGGGGCCACTTTTTTTTTTTTTTGTGTTAATTTTTTTATTGATTTTCAAACACCAAAAAAACCATCAACATAATACAAAATGGAACAAGAGAAAATTCACTATGCAGCTAATCATCCCACCCACCCATAACCCCACCCCACCCCTTCCCCCAGGGTCCACCAGGGAACGGTCTCCTGTCGGGCAATAACCACCAACACCAGGCTGTCGGGCAGGCAGACCCACTGATCTACTCAAACATGAGCAACAAACTCATTCAGAGCCTGCCATTTCACATGCTGAGACATACCTAAGGGCCCACCTTTTCTAGGCAATTGTTCATATTTAGCATACAGCGAGAGCTGATTCCACCAAGCATGCCAGCTTAATTCATAGGTGTGCTTCCAATTCCTGATAACCATGTGCAAAGCAACCCCCAACATGAAGTCAAGGAGGAAATAACAATCCTTGTCCAGAGTAGGGATCTTAACTTGAGATCGGAAGGTTACTATGGCCCAAGAGAGAGGCGCCTGGAACTTCAGCACTAATTGTATCCGTCCCAAACCCGCAACCAGAAGCCCTGGACGCAAGGACAACTGAACACGATGTGCTCTAGCGTGCCTATATTTTGTTGGCAAGACCAACACTTGTTGCGGAAGTCTCATCCCATTTGGCCAATCTAACCGGCATGCAGTAAGCCCTGTGCGCAAAAAAAAAGAGCGATTGAGTCAGTGATGCCGATCTTGACACCCTGACAGACTTTGACCAGAACCTTGCCCAGCCCTGGGTGGGAAGGTTGACATCAACTTCCTGGTTCCAGACACCCTTCAGCCCCCGTATCCGAGAGGGGTCATTCTGTCTTAGCAGCTTATAGTACTGAGACGCAACCCCGGTCTGCTGTACGACCTGTTGGATCACGAGCCCCACACTACTCTCTTTGACCAGCTGCTGCATAATCCCCTATAACCTTCCCCACACAATATCTAATTTGCAACCATTGAAAGTATAAGGACCCAGGGAGGTGAAACTCCCGCTGCAACCTATCGAAAGGCTTCCAACTACCCTCAGCCACGAGCTGCCCTAGTTCCCAAATGCCCCGCTGGTACCACTTGCGCCAAGCAAAAGCCTCGCGCTGTATTTTAAATAAAGGGTTGTACCATAAGGGCATAGATTTGAATACCTCTTTAAGCAGCAAAGCACGCCGCAGAGTTGCGAAAGCTCTTTGCGAATCGCATATCATTACTGGGGCAACCTCTTGCGGGCAAACCATCTGAGATAGAAGATAGCTAGGAATAGGAGCAATGAGCTTCTGCTCCAGCACCAGCCAAGTAGGACTCCGCTCCGTGACCTGCTCCATCCACCTAGATCCCTGTTTAAGTAAGAAGGCCGAATGGTAAGCCCAAAAATCAGGGAAGTTAACCCCACCCTCCTCCTTCCTAGCCTTCAATTTCGCCAAGGCGATTCTGGGCGTCTTATTGTTCCACAAGTAGCGACTTAACAAACCCTCAATCTGGTGGTAGACCTGCTTTGGAAGGTAACAAGGGAGCATCTCGAGGATGTAATTAATCTTAGGGGCAATCGCCATCTTAATTGTCTCTAACCGCCCCCACCACAACAGAGCCAAAGGGGACCACTTACTGGACAGGGCCCGCACTAGATCCACAACCCAGCATGAATTAAATCGAATTGTCTCCTCCAACGGAAAGCAGAACTGTACCCCCAGGTACTTGATCATCTTTGGCTCCCAGACCAAGGAGAAGTGCTCCACATCACTTTTCCTCGCATGCGAATTCATCGGAAACACCGTGGATTTTGACCAGTTTACTTTGTAGCCTGACAGAGAGGAATATTGGTCTATAAGACTAAAAATCTGCAACACTGAACTTGGAGTGGAGAATAAAAGCAAATCATCAGCATAGGCCGATAACTTGACGTCAAGGCCCGCCATTCTAATCCCCTGAATATGCTGATTCTGACGGATCAACAACGCCAGAGGCTCCAGCGTGAGGTTGAATAACAGCGGGGATAAGGGACACCCTTACCGAGTGCCCCGACCCAACGTCATTCCCTTCGATTGAGTGCTATTCACACAAATGCAGGCGGTGGGGCGGGCGTATAACACTTGAAGTAAGTTGATGAATCCACTACCAAAGCCAAACCAATCCAACACCACTAGCATAAAAGGCCATTCCAAACGATCAAACGCCTTCTCGGCGTCAAGCGATAAACCGATGACGGGGTGATCCACTTGTTCAGCCCCTATAAGGGCGTGACAGAACAATCTAGCGTTATCAGCAGTGGACCTACCCTCCACAAACCCACACTGATCTGGGTGAATCAGCCGAGGGGCGACTTCAGCCACCCGGCGGGCCAGGACCATCGCATAAATTTTATAATCAGAGTTCAGTAGTGAGATGGGGCGGTAATTACTTACCAGCTGAGGGTCCCTACCCGGATTCTCCAGCACAATAACATTCGCCGCAGCAAAAGCCCCGGGTTGATCCGGCTCCTGTGCTAAAGCTTGGAAATACAGCTGAAGCTGCGGAGCTAGTTCTACAGCGAAAATTTTAAAGAATTCAATAGGGAGTCCGTCTGGACCAACTGCCTTCCCCCCTGACAGGGAAGTAATCGCTTGATGTATCTCTCCTACTGAAAAGGCAGCATCTAGCCTATCCACGCCCTCTCTATCCAACATAGGTCTCTGCAGCTCGGCAACTAGCTCCGCAAACCCCCCCTTCGTGAAATCTACCTCAGAGGCATAGAGATCCCTGTAAAAGGATTCAAAAGCCTCTGCAATCGCCACGTCCGTGACCAGGAGACTCTGGTCGTGGGGGTCTCGTATGGCGGCAATCCGACCCACTGCCCTGCGAGCTCTCAAGGTGTTGGCCAACATTTTCCCTGTCTTATTACTTTCCCAGTAGTAGGTACCGTTCTGCGCCTTTATACTACGTGACGTCTCATCAGATAGCAACTGGTTATACTGATATCACAAGCGCTGCAATTCCAATAAAATACAGGGGTCAGAGTGGCGGAAAAGGATCCGCTCACCCGTTTTTATTTGTGCCTCTAGATCTTGAAGCTGAGCCTTAACCTGCTTTCGTTGCCTAATACTATAACTTGTCATAGCTGCTCTGATGGAGGCTTTAAAGCCTTCCCACCAGGCCCAGCCCGCCGTATCCTGTAACCGGTTGAACTGGAAATATTCCTGAATCGCCAACCGTATTGTCAGCCTAAACTCCTCCACATCTAAAAGGCTCCTATCGAAAGACCATCTCCCTAAGGGAGTACCGAGGGCACCCACCCCTAGCAATAAGGATATGGCAGCATGATCTGAAATGTGCATCGCGTGGATCTTAGACTCTATAATTGTAGAATCAGTGTCTTGGAAATCAACAGCACATCTATACGCGAGGAGGTCTTATGCGGGGGAGAGAAATAAGTAAACTCTCTACCGGACGGGTGCTGGAGCCTCCAAATATCGACCAGCCCAATCTCCTCCAATAGAGACTGAAGAATTGCATGTGCCCTTGAGGGCTTCACCGTTTTCACGGGAGCCCTATCCGTAAGAGGATCTAACACAAGGTTGAAGTCACCCCCCAGAATTACCGGCATGTTCGAAATAGCAAAAAGCTCTTCTGCAAGGGCACTAAAAAAAACTGGGCTATCTACATTGGGAGCATAGATATTAAAAAAAACTCTCTCTACCCCCCCTACTTTTAGAAGGACTCTGACCCACCTGCCTTCACTATCAGCGCGTGTTTGGAGCACCCCGGGGACCAGAGACTTCCGCACCAAGATAGCCACGCCATTGTGCTTGTGTATCGCGGCCGAATATGCAACAGCAGTAAAGGGGTGTATGCTAAGTTTCAGGGATTCTCTTGAGTCCAGATGAGTCTCTTGAAGAAACAAGACATCCACCTTCTCCTGACTCCCATAGAGAATTATTTTCTTACATTTGACAGGATTGTTAATCCCCTTGACATTTAGGGAAAGTACCCTAATATGCAACATGGTTATCGCAACAAAATCCCGCTATGAGTGGACTCCTAGCCTCTCCATGCTTGCCCCTGACATTACCAGCCGTGCCCCGCCTTGAAATGTTAGCCCATAATAGAACCCCAGTACAATTACAAACCACACCCACTTGCAATGCCCCCCATACTCCACACAACCACAATATCCCTGCAGACCCCGGGCGGAGTACCCCTTTACCAAAATGAAAAGGCAAGCCCAGGGGATACAAGATGGGCACAGAGGGAAATACAAAAGAATAAACCCCAAACCCTAATACAAGCCTGTGTTTTAACAGAGAAACTAAAGCATAGAGGAGTCTAAACGCAACTCCCTCCCCCATCCCCCCACCACCTTGCAGAAGTGCCCGTACAGCCCAACTTACGAGCAAAACATATAACATGTAACAGGCCCTTGCCCTCTTCAAACAGAGGAGATCCCCCCTCTGGCATAGTCAGGGCCTCTTAACCAACTCCCCAAACAGCAGCCCCCCCAGTTACATAGCAGGCAACTCCTCCTGGAGTTCCAGGCACCTAGCACCAGTCCCTCCTTAGTGGGCCTCAGCGCATCTGCAGTTGTTCTTTTTCCTCCAAAAACGCCGCTAGAGCCTCCGGATCCTCGAAAGTCCTAGTTTGATTATGTAGGGTCACCCGCATCCGCGCCGGGTAGAACAGCCCAAACTTGGCTTGAAGCTGCTGCAGACGTGGCCTCATAGCTAACAGGCCTCTCCGTCTATCCACAGTGTGTTTGGCAAAGTCAGGGAAAAAGAGAAGCCTGTGCCCTTCATATTCCACCGGGGCGCGCACCCGGGAGGCCTCCATAATCTGCATTACTTGTTGGAACTGCAGCATCTTAAGGATAACAGGCCTCTCCCGCTTGCTGTTGAGTTGGGTCTGGGAAGGAACCCTTTGCGCACGTTCTATCTCAAAAGGAAGTGTGAAAGTGAGACGTAGCACCTGTGGGATCAGTTTCTGCAGGAAAGCCACCATGTCCCTGCCTTCAGCCCCTTCAGGGATACCAACGATTCTCACATTATTCCTTCTAGCTCTGTTGTTCCCTTCCTCCAACTCCTTTTGCAAAGTCTTAATTTGCTTCACCTGTCTTTCCAGGAGACGCAGCCGCTCATCATGCGCACCCAACACATTCTCCGTCTTGTCTTGCCTCAGGGTAAGGGCCTCCAGAGAAACTCTCAGCGCCCCGACATCATCCTGGACTGCCGACAGCACCTCACCATTCGCCCCCACCATCTCCCTGATAGCTCGCACCTCCGAAAGGAGCTCCTGCAGGGCCTCGGGCTCGCGCACAGGCGCCATCTTTTGTGGTGAGGGGGGCTCCGTTTTCAAGTGCTATTGTTCTGCGCATTCGGGAAGTCGAGCCGCGTCGGCTTCGAAGCAGACATTCTCCCCTAGCTCACGGTCCCCGACAGTTCTCTTTCACGCCGCCAAATTTGTGGGTACAAAGCAGGATACTTCACCAACCCTCCGGAACAGACGCTCTATGCGGCCATCTTGCTCGACGCTAGGCTCCGCCTCCCCTTGCGGGGCCACTTCTTATCCGAATCTCGGGAACGCCAAAGGGGGCTGAGCGACTGAAAGCAGGAGCACTCACGCTTGTCAGGAGCCCCCAACAGTGACTTCGAGGCCTTTTCTTCTTGCTGCGCTTCCCCTCAGGGGATCCCTGGTCAGAGTGCCACAGAGAGCTTGGGGCCAAAGAGGGGGACCCCACTGGGGATGAGACGACCGAGGGCGCCACCGGGGATTCCGAGGCGGCCTTTCAAAAATGTCTTCAGACATTCAAAAATGGCTTACGACTGAGCAGGGCCTTAGAAGACATTTTCTTACAGAGCAAGACAACAGTCATGAGTGTCCATAAGTGACATGTTCCTAGAGCATCTATCGCATTTTTTAAAGCCGGTGACCATAGGGGCAAAAATGGCTCCCGCAAGGTCGAAGACCCATGCCACTAGCGGTTAGGGAAAGAAAGGGGTGTGAAGCCAGTTGGCAAAAAAGGTGAAGAAAAAAACTCTTAAGAACAGCTCTAAGAAGGTAGAGCAGGGGAAGGATGGGTAGAGGACCGATGCAATTGGAAAATAGAAGGCCAGTAGACCAAAAACTAAAGACTTTTTCTGAGGGACAAGGACGTGCGCCCGAAGGGCTCTGCGGAAAAAGGGAGACTGAGCAAGATGGCACCTTTGGGCAGGAAGAGAACCACACATGTGTGGTAGCAATCCCAAAGTCTTTCTTTGAAAACTGGGGAATTGCTTCACACAGGCTCCGTCGCTGCCGACGTCACCCATAAGTGAGGACTGACTTCCTGCTTGTTCCTGGAGAAAGAGGCATTATAATATCCTTTGTTTTATTTTCCATTCCTTTCCTTATGATACCTAGCATTCTATTTGCTCTCTTGGCTGCTGCTGCACACTGGGCGGAGGGTTTTAACATGTTATCCATGATGATGCCTAAATCTTTTTCCTGGATGGTGGTTCCTGATGTGGAACCTTGCGTTGTGTAACCATAGTTTGGGTTGTTCTTTCCCACTAGCACTCCTTGTGGCCTTCGGCAAGTCACTTAACCTAATCCAAGTTATCAATGTCCTTGTTTAATGTATGTTACCAAGTTACAATGTAAACCACTTTGACTGAAATGATAAAGCGGTATAGAAAAATTGTTAAATAAAATAATAAATTTAAGCCAACTCAAAACCACGCATGGAGATATTACCACCAAGGATGGCTATGAAAATTCTCTACGCGTTTCTCTGCAACAGATGCAGACAATATTAGCATGCCATTTTAATATGGCCAGCTCAATTGCCTATAATTCAAATACTCTTGGCATTAATTGGGCACTAGTTTTTCTTTTGCTGTTTACCTGGGTGTCCGTCTCTTTTCTGCATTTGGCTGTGGTGGTAATTATGCCTAAAAGTGGTATTTTCTATGCTTAAAGACTGCACTAGTTTTCTGCATCGGCTCTATAAAAGAGGAAAACATTATTTTACCAACTCAGCCTACAGAGCAGGGGTTGCTCTCAGGTGTAGAATGAAGGGAACAGGTAGTTCACCTTCAATTTGGTCAGCAGTAGAGGTATGCTAGGTAACTACAGAACCCTAGGTAGGAGAAGGACACAGCCTCTCCCCATATACTGTAGCCCCTAATTCCTTCAGAGTTTCTATCAGCTGTTTTCCTTGCTGAAGAAAACCCCCTTTGAACCATTTGCTTGTATTTATTTTACTGATTTATTCCACTTATTATTTGCCTTCCCAACACAGCTCTGAGCAAAGAAAAGCATGATAAACACAACACACACATTTCCATAAAATTAAAACAATACTTGCAATAAAATATCACATTACTATAATGGATTTATGTTTGAATATCTTTATTCAATCATGTGGACAGACATAATAAAAAGACTAAGCCAATGTATGCAGAAAAAAAAACAATGCTCTAAAAATGTCAGCAAGTATTATCTGGTACGACTGCAATTTCTATATCAGAGTCAGAACTCCCCTTACCCAATCCCCCTCCCCACCATAGGGACGGCTCCAATCTCAGGCAGCAACTATCCAGAAATAGGAAGGGTCTTATGTTCAAAGACCCAAACCCCATAACATCCCAGCCGCAGGGAAGGAAGGCCAACCAACCAGAGAGACCATATCAATCCCCATAATAGATTTATGGTTTATTATATTTACTATACCGCTTTTAGACAATAGCAAAATGGTGTAAATAATTAAAGAGTCAATTCAAATTAAAGAAAAGAACTACAACTGTAACAGGAAAGCCTAAAAAGGAAGTGATCCACAGTCACATGTCACCCCCAACCTAACGCCATCCTGCTACTGCCTCTCAAAGGCCAGGTTGAACAGGTGAGTTTTTAGTCCTGCCTTGTAACTGCAGGATAATGAAGAATGATGATGAAGAAGAAGAGAGTTACATAATGCGGGGGCTATGAAGAAAAAAACAGAGTGATGTGTGCTCTCAAGCTTAGCCTGAGAAATAGGGATGTTGAGGCGGTTACCTTGGATAGCTCAGAGAATTCTAGCTGGAATATGTAATAATATGAATGAGGCTAAAGAAAACAAAGATGTAATAATATCTGTAGTATCTGCAGAACACATAGAGCCTGATTTTCAAAAGGGCCAATATTTAAACACCATGGTGCTTAAATATCGGCAAGATATTCATTAAGTGTCTAGATAGTAAATGCTGCTGAATATCCGGTTTGAGCGGTGCTAACTAGATAAGTGCCAACCTTATCCAGATGGTTGTGATTTTCAGTCAGCACTTATCCAATAGTAACTTAGGCCTGCTTTTTATGCAGCCTCAGTTATATGGATAAGTGTCCAATGAAAATCACCTCTATCCAGATAAGATCGGCACGGCTCTGCCCACGGACAGCCCCTACACTAAGCGGATAGTGCCAGGATAGTGTGTGGGATATTCAACAGCACTCCCTGAATACCTCTCTCAGTACCTTTATCCAGATAATCCCCCATGCACTATCCAGATAAGGGTTTTGAATATCAGTGAGTTCCCCCTGTTTCCAGGAGCAAAATCTGCCCCTTTCTACATTTTGCAGGTGCTTGGAGTTTTCAGGTGCCCCTTCCCCTCACTCCATCTGTAGCAAAATAGTGATATCATCTTCTCTTGGGTAATGACTCCAAATGGGTTTGTTTTGCACAAAAGGTGACAGGAATAATTTTCGTTCGTAAGCCAGGTATGTTGAATATGATCTCAGTCTCTGAAATTTTCTGCTGTTGCCCTTCCGAATGCTTGATTTGTACTGAAGAGAGCTAGTCTTCCTATCTATCTATGTATCTCTATATATAAGTGTGTGCATACTGTCATCTATGCACTCACTGCCCTCTCTTGACAGCTTTTTTTTTTTTAAACTTTTATTTTCATTTTGCAACAAACAAAAGAAACAACACACCAAAGGAGACAAAACAAGTATACAATAAGGAAAAGTAAACCCAATTACCCCCCACCCCCATGCTTCTTCTCTAGCCGATTATGTCAACATGTGAGCGCTTCCAATTAACAGTGATTATACATCAAAACGATCAAAAGAGTATCGACGATACAGAATGATCATGGGACAGAGATATATACAAATTTAGACAGTCAGATGAGAGCATTTAGCAGAATGTACATAGTCATTGAGCATCTTCCATTTAGACCGATGATGAGGAGTCTGAGCGGGGGAAGCAAACATACGAGGTATTTGTTCATATTTACTGTAGAGACAGACATGATTCCACCATTCATTGGGGCTCAGATGGGAGCTATTTTTCCAGTATTTCTTAATTAGGGAAATAGCAATGCCAAGCATAAAGTCCAAAAGGAAGTAAGCCGTTTTTGGAAGAGAGGGGATCCCCGCAACTGGGCGAAGTCCCACTATCCTCCAAGAAAGGGGCTCTTGAAAGTGCAAAATAGACTGGATACGACCCCAGACCCGACGCCAGTAATACTGTAGTGCGGGACATTCATACATAACATGAGGTAGTGAACCAATGGCCGCATGGCATGTCCAACACCTATTGCCCTGAGTAGTGTTCCATTTGGCTAATCTGTCAGGAGTGTAAAAACACCGGTGGGCTAGAAAGAAGAGTGTCTGAGTGAGTGAGGCGGATCGGGAAACCCGTGTCACTCTACTCCAGACAAGGCTCCATTGCTCCGAGGTTAAAGTCACATGCAATTCTCTCTCCCATGCTTTCTGCGCTATAGGGGTATCTCTAGTTATAGCATTACATAAGGTTTTGTAAAAATTGGATGCTACACCCGGTGAACTACCGATAGATCGGATAGTCTCCGATCAACCTTGTGTAGGGGATGCCGATGGCGGGAGTACCTTAGCACTCCGAAGGCAATGCTGAAGTTGCACCGACTGAAAGTAGTGTTTCGCAGGGAGACCAAATTCAATTTGCAATTCACTAAAAGTTTTCCAGCGACCATCAGGGAACAACTGGCTAGGAATCCAAATGCCCCTAGTGTACCAGGGGCTCCACGCCATCGACTTATTTTGTATTCGAAATCGAGTATTGTACCAAAGCGGGAGCCTGTCGAACGGACAGAGTCGGGAGTCTAAAGATTGCATAAGAGTATTAAAGGCACCTAAAGTGTCTAAAAGCATTGGTGGATAGTGGGAGTCTGATGGGAGAGTCATACCAGGGAGAAAAGTAAGAGGAATCGGTTTGCAGAGGTCCTCTTCTATGTCTAGCCACACAGGTCTACTCGGTACTGGATCTTCCAGCCAACGAGCGCCTTGTTTGAGAAGAAAAGAGTAATGGAACACTTGATTAAAATCACCGCCAAGTATTAATGGAGCAGTGGCAGAGGCCTATGCCAACTGCGCAATACTTGCATAGTAAGCAGGGTTGTCCACATTCGGGGCATAAATGCAAATACACGTGAATTCACTATCTCCAACCTTAAGGTGTACACGGGCCCATCTACCCTCCTTGTCAGCGCTAGTATCAATTACAGTAGCTTGCAAAGACTTCTTAACCAGAATGGCTATCCCGCACCGTTTGGAAACGGCGGGAGAATAGGTAGCCACCATGTAAGGCTTAGCATTGAGTTTCAGTGTTTCAGCAGAGTTTAGATGCGTTTCCTGAAGAAACACTAAATCAGCATGCTCAGGGCTAAGATAGCTAAGGAATTTCTTTCTTTTGATTGGACTATTAATGCCTTTTACGTTGAGTGATAAGATTTTACATAAGGCCATTCAGAAAAGTTAAAAATTCTGAGCATGATAGCGCACATAATTTCACAATGTCCCTCATATTGACTGTATCTGGCTGTACACATGACATAAAAGAAAATAAGCTAATATAATACAATGAAGCGCCCCACATTAAAAAAGAAACCCGCAGTGCGGTAGAGAAGAAGCAGAACCCCAGAAATTACTGGCGACCATGTGTCTGCGGGGAGAAACCCCAGAGAAGGCCGAAATTGAAAAAACACATAACCTGTAGGACTGTGCGTGCTCCGAATCCGACCGAGGCACACATCATGGAGGGATAGGAGACCAAAAACAAAAAAGTCATATAGAGAAAGAAAGAAAGTCCAGGTAGTCTCTGTGCTTGGCTATGACCAGCGCATCGGGCCCTTCAAAATGGCGGACAGAGCCGGCAGATAAAAGTCCAAGTTTTTGGATTAGCGCATCTGCTCTGCTTCTTTGGAGTCTAAAAATGTTGATAGTAGATCAGGATCTTCGAATGTCCTGGTTTGGTTGTGGAGAGTCACTCGGAGCTTCGCTGGATACAACAGGCCAAAGCGAGCCTGTAGCTGTTGAAGTCGAGGGCGAAAAGCAAGGAGTTTCTTCCGACGGTCAACGGTAGGCTTTGCCAAATCAGGGAAGAAGGAGACTTTGCGACCTTCAAATTCCAAATGATGCTTCGCCCGGGCAGCATTTAAAATTTGTTCCACTTGTTGATATCGTAGCAAGCGAAAGATAATAGGCCGGGGGGTCGTTCGGTTGAGCGCCATGTGGGTAGGAACACGGTGTGCACGATCGATTTCCAGATCTCTATGAAAAGTGATCTTCAGCAAGGAGGGAAGAGTTTTGAGCAGGAATTCTCTTATATCTCCTGCTTCCACCCCCTCCGGTATTCCAATGAGCCTCACATTGTTGCGACGGGCTCGATTATTGCTATCTTCTAACTCCTTTTGAAGATTCTGTATCTGGCGCTCAGCCTTGTCCAGTTTGCCCAAGCGCACCGCGTGCGAGTCGAGGACCCCCGCCATGTTGTCCTGCCGTAATGAGAGACTTTCAAGTCGGTCCTGGAGCACTCCAAAGTCTTCTCGCATGGCTCGAAGCGCTTCTCCATTGGACTGCACCAATTCCTTCACGCCGCGTATTTCCTCTAAAATCTCCAGGTGCATTTCGGGGTTTCCACGAAATGGAACCATCTTCTGTGGGGAGGACACCTCTGTTTTGGAGCGTTTTCCGTGAGAAGAAGAAGGAGACCCGAAGTCCAAGCGCGCTGGTTTATGGGCCGCCATCCCCCCCGAGGTACCCCGGTCAGCTCGGAGCGAAATAGTAAGTTTGTATAGGTATTAAGTCAGGATTCTAAGTAGGCCTCTCGGGAGCTTCAGCGCGAAGCGTCTTACCCGCTGGACATCAGGCTCCGCCCCCCCTCTCTTGACAGCTTTTAGTATTTGTAAGCCACAGCACTATATGGGTTTAACATCCTAGGATGAGGTTAAAGCTGGGATTCTCAAATCTGTCTTGAAGATTCCACAGTCAATCAGATTTTCAGGAAATCCACAATGAATATGTGTGAATTAAATTTGGAGATTCAACTTCTCTCATGCATATGTATTATGGATATCCTGAAAACAAGATTAGCTGGGGGAACCCTAGGCTAGACCAGTGTTTTTCAAACTTCTATCCCGTATGACCCAATTTTAACAACTGAAAATTCACATGGCCCCAGATGATGTGCAAGATGCCTGCATGCTGAATCTCACAGGAAAAAAGTGGAGGAACTCAGAGAGGAGGTGGCGAGGCTGAGGAGCATTCAAGACAGTGAGAAGTACATTAATGAGATGCTTCTTGCAACATCCAAGGTCTCCAGCAGAGGAGAAGATGGGTGCCTATAGAATGATGAAGGTTGGATACAAGTCACCAGGACCTGCAGAATCACCAATCTGACTTCTTCAGCCCTTGAACTGAAGGACCATTATGCAGCCCTGGAAGTGGAGGAGGTGAAAGCATCCCTGAAAAGGGAAGAACCAGAGCTCAAGTGCCCCAAAGTTGCAGAATCAGTGACCACAAGGAAGCAAAGGGTAGTGGTGGTTGGTGACTCTCTTTTGAGGGATACTGAGGCATCCATCTGCCGACCAGACTTGATGTCTAGAGAGGTATGCTGTCTGCCAGGTGCCAAAATCTGAGATGTTATGGAGAGTTTGCTGAGACTCATCAACCCTACTATTACCCAATGTTTCTAATCCATGTCGGCACAAATGATACTGCCAAGTATCCCTCTGAGCGCATCAAAAGTGACTTCATGCTTATGTTTATGTTTATGGCTCTGGGACAGAGGGTGAAGCAGATAGAGGCGCAGGTGGTGTTCTCTTCAATCCTCCCTGTTGAGGGTAAAAGCCAAAGCAGAGAAGCTCACATCCGGGAGATGAATGCATGACTGTGTAGATGGTGTCATCGAGAGCGTTTTGGTTTCCTGGACCATGGGATGCTGTTCCAAGGGTTGCAGAGCAGAGATGGCGTCCATCTATCCAAGAAAGGTCAACATGTATTCAGTAGCAGACTGGCTAATCTACTGAAGAGGGCTTTAAACTAGATTTGTTGGGGAAGGGTGAAGAAAACCCCCAGGTAAGTGAAACATTAATTCTCCATGGACTGCAGGATTGCGTCAGCCACACCTGGTGACGTCCTCCGGCGGCGCCAAGTTCGGAAGTGCTCTCCAGAGATCAGATTACCATGCTCAGGTAGCCCACCTCCCAGGACCGCCCCTAGCCTGGCCAGTTTACTTCCTTCCTCCTTGCCGACAAGACGGAACCCTGCTCTCTGCATTACATCTAGAAGCAAGCAAGATTCGACTCACCACTATGCCCAAGTCGGGCCTCAAGAAATGCCCCTGTGGCAAGAAGATAAGTGACACGGATCGGCAAGAGTTATGTGTACGCTGCTTAGGCACTACACACCTCTGCGAGGTCCCGAATCAGCATGCTGCCGCTGCTGCCACTAAGACCCGAGGTGTGCCTATCGAGGCCTCCACCTCCGGCCCGGCTCCTGAGACTTCTCCTTCTCACGCCGCTGCCAGGATGCCTCTTGCAGCGGAAGGAACGACAGTGATGGCTTGCCTCTCCTCTTTGGGCCATGCGACTCTCCACGAGGTAAAGATGGCGCCCCCAGTGAACCCTCTGCCTTCCTCCATCTCCAGGGCTCTCAGAATGCTGGCCCCTCCCACTCGCAACGTCATCACTCCGCGACCCCGGCATCTTCACGTCATCACCCTGCAACTTTCGTCAGCGCTGAGACCGGCACAGAGAGACTCAGCAGACAGCAGCACAGCTCCCGCAAGAGACGGAGAAGCCGGGAACGGGAGGAAAACGCTTTTCTATATCGCGGCGATTCCTGGAGCTCGAAGAAGCGCACAAAACACAGCACAGAATGCTCCAGCAGCAATGACTCCTCCAGATCCAGCCACTATTACCACAGGAGCCATGGGCATCATAAGAAGCACCGCTCATGGCAATCCGCCTCCAGGCGCTGCAGATCCCAGAGAAGCTCCTCCAGGTCTTCTGACCCCTCCAACTCCTCAGCCATCTTACACCTACTGGCCCAGCTTGTTCAACAAACAGTGCCCTCCAACGCCACGGCGCCACCACATATCGCCACCACTGTGAAGGTGGACTTGCCACCTGCGTCACAAAAGGCAGCATCTAAAGTGGCAGAACCAAACTTGCCACCTGCGTCACAAAGGGCAGCATCTAAAGTGGCAGAACCAATCGTGCACCACGGACCACCGCTACTGTCTCCGGAGGCTCCCTCCCCAGACAGCACCGCGGAGGATCAGGAGATTGAAGCTGCGGTAGTAGGCTCCGCAGCTGCAGAACTCATGGCATCAGAGAATAGACACTCTCCCGAGCCTGACGGCCCTCCGCCACCCCAAGAGGATTTGACATACCCCAAGTTCCTCAGCAAAGTGGCTACGGCCCTCGCGCTGTCCTCCCCCAGCGCTCCCGAGGAGGCGGAACCAGAGGTCCTGAAGTACCTGGCAGTCCCAAAGACCCCGTTTGCGCTACCTCTACATCAAAAACTGCGTGACAGCCACATGAGACTCTGGTCTACCCCAGCATCTGGCCATGCGATCTCCAGGAGGCTGGATTCCAAGTACCAACTTCAACCCACTCCAGGGTTCCAGAAGGTACAGCTACCACACCAGTCGATAGTAGTTTCTTCCGCATTGAAGAGGGTTAAATCTACGCACACCCACGCCAACAATCCGCCTGGACGGGACCAGAAGCTTCTTGATGACATTGGGAAGAAAGTCTATCAAGGGGCCATGCTCAGTGCACGTATCGCTGCCCACCAGTTCCAGCATGTCCTTTTCCAGGACGCCTGCATGGCATCCATAAAGACTGCCATCTCCTCTCTACCAAAAGAGGCGCAAGCCACCTTTTCTTCCACCCTCGCCGACATGTCGGAATGCAAAAAACACCTAGCAAGTACTGCCTTCGACGCCTTCGATACATCTGCAAGGACGGCGGGTACAGCCATATCCGCTAGGAGATGGGCATGGCTGAGGGCATCCGGACTCAGAGACGACTCCCACGACAAAATTGCTGATGCCCCCTGCACGGGCGAATCGCTTTTTGGAGACAAGGTCATGGACACTGTGAACAACATGAAAGAGGACTGCACTACCTGCAGGCCCTGGCAGAGGATGGCCTGGAACGAGCCGGCAGCTCTTCGAAGAACAGCTACCAGCGGAAACCATACTATACTTACAACAAGAAGTATTCCTCAAACAGGAAATGGCAAGGACACAGATACAAATCTAACTCCTACCAAGGGCCTCCGCACCAACGCCAGTCCCAACGTGACCGTAGACCGAAGAAGAGCGGCAACTCGCAAACCGCCAAAGGCGGTCCATCCTTTTGACAGTTATAGGAGGGCTCCCTCCCAGATCAGGGGCGCCTCTCCTTCTTCCTGCCAGAATGGGAAAAACTTACCTCGGACTCCTGGGTACTACGAATCATCCGCAAGGGATACCGCATCCGGTTCTCTGCGCCACCCTGCCAATGCAACAAACCCATCAGCAAAACTCCTCCTCACCTCCAGCATGCCATGGCGATGGAGCTGTTACACCTGCTGTCCTCCCACGCGATAGAGGAGGTTCCCCCATCGGAGATCCACACAGGGTTTTACTCAAGATACTTCCTCATTCCGAAGAGATCGGGCGGAGTATGCCCCATCCTGGACCTGCGCAAACTGAACAGGTTTATCACCAGGGAGAAATTCAGGATGTACTCCCTCAACACTATCCTACCCCTGATCCAGAGCGGGGACTGGCTAGCATCCCTGGACCTGCAAGAAGCGTATATACACATCCGCATTCACAAAGCGCACCAGAAGTACCTTCGGTTCCACGTTCTGGGACGTCATTACCAGTACAGAGTTCTTCCTTTCGGACTATCTCCGGCACCACGTGTCTTCACGAAGTGTGTGGCCACAATAGCAGCTCACCTCCGCAAACAGGACATTGCAGTTTTTCCATACCTGGACGACTGGCTCATCGCAGCACCCTCTATTCAAGAGCTGCTGGCCTCTCTACACACGCCGACTACCCTGATTTCCTCCCTGGGATTCATGATCAATTACAACAAGTCACAACTCTGCCCCACCCAGCGACCGGAGTTCATCGGAGCTGTCATCGATACGCAGTCCTCGAAGGCCTATCTTCCACACCGCAGGATGCTAACCATCACATCGCTGGCATCCAGCTTAATAGCATCTTCGGATACCTCAGCTCGGTCTTTCTTACGCCTACTAGGCCACCTGGCAGCCACAACCTTGGTCATCCCAGTGGCGCGGAAGAAGATGCGCGGGCTCCAGTGGCACCTTCGAACCCACTGGAATCAACACACTCAGTCCCTGTCCTCTCGCATCCCGATGATGCCCAAAGTCCAGGCACAGATTCGCTGGTGGACTATGCAGACGAACCTTTCTGTAGGCAAGGAGATCCATCAGCTGCGACACCAGGTGATCCTCACCACGGACACGTCCTGCTCCGGTTGGGGAGCGCACTTCCACCACTTCAGCACACAAGCTCCTTGGTCACCGAAAGAGCGACAGTTGCACATCAACCTCCTGGAGTTGAGGGCGGTCAAATACGCCCTCAAGGCGTTTCTCCCCCACCTTCGGGGCTTGTCCATCCTCATCCAGACAGACAATCAAGTAGCCATGTTCTATATCAACAAGCAGGGAGGCACCAGTTCACGCTCCCTCTGCAAGGAATCTCTAGCGATATGGGCGCTGGCCCTGCAAAACAACTGCTGGCTACGTGCCTCTTACCTTCCCGGTTACATGAACGTCCTCGTCGACAAGCTGAGCAGACAACTGCAGCCCCACGAATGGGCTCTCCTGCCGGAGGTCACTAGCACCCTCTTCCAGAGGTGGGGAGTCCCGGAGGTCGACCTCTTTGCCACAGAGCAGAACACCAAGTGCCCCTTATTCTGCTCGAGGCACCCGTCCGACAAGAGAATATCAGGGGATGCATTCGACGTGTACTGGGGGGGGGGGGGGGTGGTCTCTGGTGTATGCCTTTCCACCAACCCCCCTTATCCCAGCGACGCTGCAACGCATCATCCAGGACAAGGCGCAGGTCATCCTGGTAGTCCCCCTTTGGCCACGACAGATGTGGTTCGCGCTCCTGAAGCGCCTTGCACAGGACGGCCCAGTACACCTGCCGCTCTTCACCGACCTCCTAACGCAGAATGAGGGTTACACGAGACACCCCAACCTCAAGGCCCTATCTCTCACTGCCTGGAGGCTGAACGGATGAACCTGGCCGCCCTCCAACTCCCTACGGCGGTGCAGGACGTCGTCCTTGCGGCCAGGAGACCATCTACCAGAAAATCCTATGGTCTCAAATGGAAGAGGTTCAGCATCTGGTGCGGAACGCAAGGTCTGGACCCTATCTCATGCCCAGTTCCCTGCATCTTGCAGTACCTCGGCTCCCTCTCCAACGGTGGCCTCCAGACACAGTCCATCCGTGTGCACCTTTCCGCCATTGCGGCCCTCCACGCCCCCGTGGACGGAGCCGATTCCATCGCAGCGCTACCCCTTACGGCGCGCTTCATGAAGGGACTTACGAATCTTAAACCTCCAATCAGACCTCCGGTACCTTCTTGGGATCTCAGAGTTGTCCTGCATGGTCTTACACAGGCCCCCTTCGAGCCCATGGAAACTGCAGACATGAAGTACGTCTCCTGGAAGGCATTGTTTCTGGTAGCTATCACTTCCGCCCGGAGAATCAGTGAGCTCCAAGCGCTGGTGGCGTACCCTCCATACACCCAGCTCCATCTTGACCGGGTCTCCCTGAGGACACACCCTATGTTCGTCCCCAAGGTACCATCAGCGTTCCATCTAAACCAGTCCATTGAACTGCCTTCTTTTTTTCCGGAACCAAACCACTCGGAGGAGGAGCGCCGTCTACACACCTTAGACTGTCTCCGAGCCCTCCGGATCTACCTTAACAGGACTCTGCCCGCACGGAAGGCCGAACAGCTGTTTATCTCCTTCGACCCAAACAGGCCCAGGCAGCCGGTCATGAAGAGAACACTTTCCCATTGGGTCGCCTCCTGCGTCTCCTACTGCCTTGACCTTACCGGACTCCACCCAGGCCCAAGAGTGGGCCCGCACCAGCTCCGAGCGTTGGCCACCTCAATAGCCAACCTACTGTCGGTTCCCCTAACCGACATCTGTAAGGCAGCTACGTGGTCCTCTCCGCACACGTTTCAGAAACACTACTGCCTCGACCTCAGG
This sequence comes from Ichthyophis bannanicus, assembly GCA_033557465.1. Classification (NCBI taxonomy): domain Eukaryota; kingdom Metazoa; phylum Chordata; class Amphibia; order Gymnophiona; family Ichthyophiidae; genus Ichthyophis; species Ichthyophis bannanicus. The sequence continues at coordinate 335,036,064 of CM066035.1, forward strand.
TCTCAAGAGAGCTGCGCGCTCGGCAACGCTGTCCTCGCTACGGCTCTGGAGCCCCGCCGGGCTGGGCCATGAATAGCAGCCTGTCAGCTCAAGACTGTCTTCTGCCCTCAATGTAACGCTTGTCACTACACTGTTTGGCAGCACACTCTCCATCCTGCACCTTGTTATGCACCCATGTCCTGGGTTGCACGTTGTTGTGAAGTTACCTTGTGAGTGATGGTTATTAATGACACTATGTTTGCTGTTTGCACCTACGTTGTTTTTGCACTGTGATTGCACTATTTGCACTGTTTTCGCACTCGTTATTGCACTGTCAAGTAAAGTTTTTTAAACTCATGCTCCTGTAGCCTTCTGTTCACGCCTCCCTCCTCCACCTCAGCGCGCTTCTCGCAGCTAGGGAGTCACCAGGTGTGGCTGACGCAATCCTGCAGTCCATGGAGAAAGCGAGGTTACTTACCTGTAACGGGGGTTCTCCGTGGACAGCAGGATAAGTCAGCCACACAATCCCTCCCACCTACCCTGGAGGAGGTCCGCATGAAGGGCCGCTCCCTAGCCGGGAAGTACCTAGCTTGGAAAACAACTGGCCAGGCTAGGGGCGGTCCTGGGAGGTGGGCTACCTGAGCACGGTAATCTGATCTCTGGAGAGCACTTCCGAACTTGGCGCCGCCGGAGGACATCACCAGGTGTGGCTGACTTATCCTGCTGTCCACGGAGAACCTCTGTTACAGGTAAGTAACCTCGCTATACCTTAATGGAAATGGGTAAAAGGGGCAACATATGGAAAGCGGTGTGTATAAATGCCCGTAGCACAGGAAATAAGATCCCAGATGTTGAAGCTTTAATGGGAGAGGCTGACTTGGATTTAGTGGCAGTTACAGAAACATGATTTACAGAAAACCATGACTGGAATGTAACTATACCGGGCTATACTTATTCAGAAAGGACAGGGTAGGAAGAAGGGGAGGAGGAGTGGCACTATATATAAAAATAATATTAAAGCTTTGGAACTACAGAGCTTAAAAGGGAGAGAGGAGGCTCTGTGGGTTAAACTAGAAAGAAGGAAAGAGAAATCTATTTGCATTGGCATGATATACAGACCTCCCTCACAAGAGGAAGAGGTGGACGGAGAGTTAATTGAAGACATACGCAGCATTGCTAAGAAAAGGGAAGTGATACTGATAGGGGATTTGAGTATGCCAGATGTTGATTGGCACATTCCGGCTACAGTATCATCTAGAAGTAAAGAGATCCAGGATTCTCTACAGGGAGAACTATCCAGGCAATTTGTAACAGAACCCACACGTGAAGGTACCATACTGGACTTGGTGCTTACTAATGGTGAAAATGTTTCTGATGTTATAGTGGGAGATCATTTTGCATTCAGTGATCACCAGATGGTGTGGTACAGTATTAGGACTAGGGCTGATAAAATCCATTCAAAAGTAAGGGTCTTAGACTTTAGGAAGACTAAAGATGGTCAAACAACCTTTTTGTTAAAATGGTAAATAAAGGTAAAAGGAAAAGGAGACCACTACGGTTTTCGAAAGAAGTAGCTGAGAAGGTGAAGAAAAAGAGGGAGGTTTTCATGAAATACAAGAGATCACAGAGAGAGAAAGACAGGCATCTATATTTGGAAAAACTTAGAGAAGCTAGCAAAGTAGTCAGGAAAGCAAAGGTTCAAAAAGAGGAGGAAATAGCCATTGCAATAAAATGGGGAGGGGGGGGGGGGATAAGACATTTTTCAGATATGTTAGTGAGAAGAGGAAGGGCAAAAGTGGTATTGTCAGACTCAAGGTTGAAGGGGAAGAATATGTGGATGAGGATAAAGCGGAATTGCTTAATATTTCTATTCTGTGTTCACAGATGAAGATCCAGGAGCGGGACCTCAGAAAACACCCACAAACAGGAACAGAAGCGAGGGGTATCCTGAAAATTTTTCAGAAGACTGTGTTCACGAGAAACTAGCTAAACTTAAAGTAAACAAAGCGATGGGACTGGATGGGATACACCCTAGAATACTGAGGGAACTTGGGGACGTTCTAGCAGCTCCACTGACCTACCTTTTCAATGCCTCGTTGGAGTCGGGAGTGGTGCCAAAGGACTGGAGAGAGGCTCATGTGGTCCCTTTACACAAAAGCGGAAGTAAGGATATGGTTGAAAACTACAGGCCGGTTAGTTTAACTTCGGTGGTGAGTAAATTATTGGAAATGCTGCTGAAAGAGAAAATAGTGAGGTTTCTGGAGTCCAGCGGATTACAGAATCTGAGGCAGCATGGATTCACCAGAGGCAGGTCTTGTCAGACAAATCTGACTGATTTCTTTGACTGGGTTACCAGGGAGTTGGACCGAGGGAGAGCCCTAGATGTGGTGTATTTAGATTTCGGTAAAGCCTTTGATACTGTTCCTCACAGGCGACTTATAAACAAACTGAGTACCCTAGGGATGGACCCTAAAGTTACTGCTTGGGTTGGAAACTGATTGAGCGGGAGGCGACAAAGAGTTCAGGTAAATGGAGCTTACTCTGAGGAGAAGGAGGTTACCAGTGGTATGCCCCAGGGATCTGTCCTTGGTCTGATTCTTTCTAACATCTTTGTTAGTGATATAGCGGAAGGGCTGTTGGGTAAGATTTGCCTCTTTGTGGATGATACCAAAATCTGCAATAGAGTAGACACCCAGGAAGGTGTAGATAACATGAGGAGGGATCTAGCTAAGCTTGAAGAATGGTCCAGAATTTGGCAGCTAAGATTTAATGTTAAAAAATGCAAGATCATACATTTGGGTTGCAGCAATCCAAGGGAACGATATAGTATAGGAGATGAAGTATTTTGTCCACTAAAGAAGAGCGGGACCTAGGGGTGATTGTGTCTGATGATCTTAAAGTAGCTAAACAGATAGAAAAGGTGACAGAAAAAGCTTGTGGCAAAGTCAACCATTTTGAGCATGGCGGAGGTGAACATCATAAGGAATTCACCTTAATCAAGGGGCCTCAGTTAGGTGTGCAGGGTCAAAAGGCCAGAGCCACAGTTCAAAGGCAGAAAAAAACAGCTGGAACAAGTTCCAGGAATTGCTTGATAGTGTAAGAGGGATAGATTGCAAGCACGAGGACAAAAACCCTCACTCTAACAACTGCACTGATTATTCTGATGTCAGAAGGCAGGGGGATTACAAACACCTGGGAGAGAAAGAGGTGGGGTTGGATCCCAGTGAGCATAAACCTTGGTTAAATTATGGAGAGAGTAGTAGTTGGAGGAGTAGTTGGAGAAGGAGCAGAGGAAGCAGCAGAGGACAGACTTCAGAGCAGCAAGGACGATGGAATGCTGGAGAAGCCAGAGTAGATGCTAACTTCTGGAGACAGGTTGAGCTACCCATTGCTGAGAAAGGTGATTTCCCTGAATCACGATTGCAACAAAGGTGGGAGCCAGGAAGTAGAGAAGCTTTCAGACCACCAGAGAGGTTGTCAGCAGGGCACTCTGATCAAGTGGGTGAGTCAGAGCCTATGCAATTGGAAGAACCAGTGTCAGAGCTAGGGGAAGAAAAGGATATGTTGATGGATTGTTCTTTATGCCAAGCTCTAGACTTGAAGTATCTGAAGAAAGGCTAGCCTTGAAAGAACTGTTCCTCTTGCTGAAGTAACCTCAGAACTAAGCCATGAGAAAAGTAAATTCCTGTGTGTTTTGAAAGGAGGAATTTACTGCAGCATAAGCTAGTGAAGTAAGGCTGTGATTCATACTTCTGTGTCAGCTGTGTTGAAACTCCACAACGGAGAGAAAGTTAATTGGCTGCTATCAGAGTTTGTGCTTTGCTCCTGTCTTATATGAAAAAGCCTGCTATAAGAGTTTGTGCTTTGCTCCTGTTTATAAGAAAAGCCTGCTATAAGAGTCTTGAGGACACTTGGAATGCTTAATTCATAACCTAAGTTTGGTTCTTCACCTGGAAGTGCAGCCTAGAGAGAATTATGGCTGAGTGAAGATAAATTTACCATAGAAGAAGTAAAATTTGTTTTTCTATTGCTCTGATTGACATAGGACAATAAGAAAAGTGGCATCTTGTTATATGTGAAAAGGCTAAGCTTCTGCAGTGAAGAGGACTTTAAAAGCCAATGTTGAGTTCTGTTTGTTTTGCCACCAACTTGCTGAACCTTAAGCCAAAATCCTATAATTTAAAATTCTGCAAATGGTACCTGGAACCTGATCTGTTCTATTGTGTTCAAAATAAACTTTCTTTTTCTGTCATAAGCCTTACCCTTAGTTTAACACGACTACAATCCTTCTACTTAAAGCATAAATATAACAGCTGATAGAAGAAGGTTCTCAACCACCACGCCCTCAACAACTAGAAGACTAGTGGTTTTGGCGTTGTGCTTGTGACAAGCTAGAAGGATGTTTGGGTGCATAGGGAGAGGAGTGGCCATCAGAAGAAAGGAGGTGATACTGCCTCTGTATAAGTCTTAGGTGCGACCTCATTTAGAGTATTGTGTGCAATTCTGGAGGATGCATCTTCAAAAGGATATAAACAGGCTGGAGTCGGTACAGAGGATGGCTACTAAAATGGTTAGTGGTCTTCATTATAAAGCATATGAGGACAGACTTAAGGATCTTAATACGTTCACCTTAGAGGAAAGGTGGGATAGAGGTGGTATGATTGAGATGTTTAAATATCTCCGTGGCATAAATGCACAGGAGGAGAGCCTCTTTCAATTGAAAGCAAGCTCTACTGAGGGGACATGGGATGAGGGTGAAAGGGGATAGATTCAGGAGTGATATGCCGAAATATTTATTTACGAAAAGAGTGGTGGATCCATGGAATAGTCTCCCAGTGGAGGTGGTAGAGATGAGGAGAGCAGGGCTATACCGATCGTGAAATGCACCCTGTGCAACTTGCACATCAGGCACGTGCCCCCCCTCCCGCACCTTCATCTAGCCACTTTATGGGGGTGGGAGAGAAGAGGCGCGCACCTGATGTGCAAGTCACTAGCACGCTAAGCAGGTCTGGTCCCTCCCGGAGGGACCAGACCTACTTAGCATGCCGCTAGAAGGCTTAAGGGGCGCATTTTGGCTGTCTGCCATTGGCTGCCGCTGCTGAGAGAAGAAAAAGTGACGGCGGCAGGCAACGGCAGACAGCTGAAATGTGCTCCTTAAGCCTTTGCGCCCTGTGCAGCCACACCGCTCGCACAGGGCTAGGTATGGTCCTGGAGGACATTATCTGAATTCAAAGAAGCATGGGACAAACACAGAGAATCTCTAAAGGAAAAAAGGGGCCTGCTGTAGTGGGACTATATAGGCCATGTGGTCTTTTTCTGTTGTCATGTTTCTATGATGAAATCAAACTGGCAGATCTCCAGCCTCCTTCCTCTTCCTCGTCTGATCTAAAGCAGGAAGGCAGCAGCAACAGTAGTGGCAACAGCAGCAGCAGTCATCACAGGGTCGCTTGTGTTAGTGTGCTGTCTGTGCTTACAGATCCCAGTACTCAGCATGGGTTTGCAGCCTAACAGGAAGCTTACCCAGGAGGGGCAATGGCCTATGAATGTTCACTGGCTCACAAGCCACATACTGACTGGTGACTTGGCATAGGTCACAGTGAAAGTCCAGAGAGATGGGGAAATGGCCGTTTCTGTGATCCTATCCACTGATGATATGACCCCATTGGTTTCCGGACCCCAAATTTGCGAACCACTGGGCTAGATCATCATAACACATAGAAGAATCTTAGGAGAATACCAGTCTGTGCTTCACTTTGCTGTATTCTGCTTCCACATACCCCTTTTTCTTTCTCCTTACATCAGAACATGACACTTCTCGCCCTTCCATCCCTGTTTTCTGCTCCTGTCTGTCTTTCTCTGAAATGTTCTCTGTTACTGATGTAGCCAGCTAAAGCTGCATGTGCCTTCTTCCTGTTGCGGTGAAACAGGGATAGCCTGTGAGGGATACGGCGCCATGTGCAGAGACCCACTGTGGTGCCTCATTTTCCATAAATATTTGTATAACCACTGGGTCTCATTTGCATACTGGAGTCACTTGGTCAGTGCCCTGACCAGGTTAATGTCGGGAAGGGAAGATATGTGGAGGGTTATTTTGCAACAGGCCGTCCAGGTTGGAGGTCAAGTGGGTGCCTATACTGGGCCTATTTTATCAAGATACATAGGTGCCTATATGTCTTTATAAAACACCACCAAAAGTAAAATGTCTTATTTATCCTTGAAGATGTAAATGTGACCAAATCTTTAATCAAAAACACTCTTCAAAAAAGCACTAATTTAATAATATAAATCACAAGGAAAATTCTTTCTAAAGCAGTAAAATATTTTTATAAATAGAGTAACCTCAGCGAGATGACTTATTCACAGCACAGTACAGCGCTATATATGATTGGTTTACTGAGTGTGCACATATAGCACTGTACTATGCTGTGAACATGACATCTTACTGAGGTTCCTCTATTTATAAAAATATTTTATTGCTTATGAAAGAATTGTCATTGTGATTTATATTATTAAATTGGTACTTTTTTGAAGAGTGTTTCTGATTGAAGATCTTTTAGAACACCAGAACAAAATCCTACAGAAATCATAGCTATAAAGAAGCTCGGAAGCAGGTATAAATAAGTGTTTTAAATTAAGCATGCACAAACATATGTATTTTATAAACTATGTGGGTAAATTGCGACTGCCTGCATTCCATCCAAACTCCATCTTCCAGCATGCCTACACCTGGGTTGCACCTTCTAGTCAGCACATTTACTTTCATCGCAGGTGCAATTTCATAAATGACATTTACATGCATATACCATTTTATACACACAAAAAGGTGCCTTTATAAAATTATCCTCAAAATGAGGAGAAAAGAATCCCAGTAGTTGTGAATTCAAGATCATACTGCCTAGGCTGGATTGGATGATGTTATTGTTAAGTGCCATCAAGTCAATGTCAACTCATGGCGACTCTCTGGATAGATGTCCTAAATAGTGTTCGGTCTTTGGTCAGGTGACTCATCGTTGACAGAGTGGCACCCATGGCAGCTGTTACTGTACTGTACTGATTCATCTCATTGCTGGCCTTCCTCTTTTGCATTGACCTTCTACTACCTTGCCAAGCATGATGTCGTTCTCTAATGATCTCTCTCTTTGCATGATGTATCCAAAGTATGAAAGTCAAAGTCTTGTCATCTGAGCTTCTAAAGAAAGTTTAGGTCTGATTTCCTCTAGTACTGACTGGTTTGCTCTTTGGGCAGTCCATGGTATACACAGTATTCATTGCCAGCACCTTAATTCATAGGCATCAATTTTCTTCCTAAGTTTTTCATTGTCCAACTTTTGAATCCATATGACATTATTGAAAATACCATGGCTTGAACAAGTCGAATCTTTATATGGAGAGAGACAGTTTGGCTCTTGAGGATCTTGTCTAAATCCTTCATAGCCATTCTGCCACGAACAATGCATCATCAGATTTCTTGACTGCTTGTTTCTTTATTGATAGTTGATCCAAGTAGGTTAAAGTTGTCCACTATTTCAATTTCTTCTCCATCAACAATGAACTTATTGATTTTGCCAGTTGCCAGGATCTTTGTCTTCTTTACATTAAGATGCAGGCCCATTTTAAGACTATGTGCCTTGATCTTGGAAGCAAATGTTTCAGATCGTCTTCACTTTCAACCAGTAATGTGGTTTCATCAGCATAACAAAGGTTGTTGATGAGTCAGCAAGGTTACTTACCTGTAACGGGGGTTCTCCGTGGACAGCAGGATAAGTCAGCCACACTTGGTGACGTCCTCCGGGCGGCTCCAAGGTTGGAAGTGCTCTCAAGCTCAGGTTTCTGAGCGTGCCCAGGTAGCCCACCTCCCGGTCCTGCCCCTAGCCTGGCCAGTTGTTTTCCAAGCTTGATATCCCGGCTAGGGAGCGGATCTTCAGGCAGACCTCCTCCAGGGGAGGCGGGCGGGAGTGTGTGGCTGACTTATCCTGCTGTCCATGGAGAACCCCCGTTACAGGTAAGTAACCTCGCTTTCTCCATGGACTGCAGGATTGCGTCAGCCACACTTGGTGATTCCCTAGCTGCGCGCAGCGCGCTGAGGTGGAGGAGGGAGGCATGAACAGAAGGCTACCGAGGCACTGTTAGGTTTGTCTTTACTGGAACATTGCAGAGAGCAGCATAGGTGCCAATAACGACAATAGCAACAAGGTGCGTGTGACAACATGTGCCATAAACAGTACAAACAATGTGTAAACAGTGCAATCAATGTGCAACAGTACAATCAACAATGTGCAAACAGTGCAATCAACAATGGCGAACAGTGCCACCAAACCATGTGCAAACAGGAACAGTGCAGGTGCATGTCCTACAAGAATAAGGTGCATAGAGTTCAGAAATGTGCCGGAGGCCAGTCCTCACGGCGTAGTCTGTGGGGTCTGCAAGGCGGTGGCAAGGACGGTGTCGCCGACCGCACAGCCCTCCTGAGACCGGAGGTCGAGGCAGTAGTGTTTCTGGAACGTGTGAGGCGATGACCAAGTAGCTGCTTTACAGATGTCAGTTAGGGGAACTGACCGCAGGTTGGCTATGGAGGTGGCCAATGCTCGCAGCTGATGAGGCCCCACCCTGTTTTGCGGCTGAGTTCCGTTTGGGTCGAGGCAGTAGGAGACGCAGGAGGCGACCCAATGGGAAAGAGTCCTTTTTGTGACAGGCTATCCGGGCCTGTGGGGGTCAAAAGAAATGAACAGTTGCTCGCCTTTCTGGGCGGGTAGGGTTCTGGCAAGGTAGATCCGTAGGGCATGGAGACAGTCCAAAGTATGTAGACGACGTTCCTCCTCTGAGTGGTGTGGCTCGGGAACAAAGGAGGGCAGTTCAATGGACTGGTTGACATAGAACGCCGATGGCACTTTGGGTACGAATCTGGGGTGTGTCCGCAGGGAGGCGCGGTCCTGGTGGAGCTGTGTGTGTGGAGGGTGCGCAACCAATGCTTGGAGTTCGCTGATTCTCCTGGCAGAGGTGATGGCCACCAGGAATAGCGTCTTCCAGGAGACGTACTTCATATCCGCGGTCTGCAGCGGTTCGAAGGGGGCCTGGGTAAGGCGGTGGAGGACCACACCAAGGTCCCACGGAGGTACCGGGGCCCTCACCGAAGGCCGCAGGTTCATCAGACCTTTCATGAAGCGCGCCATTAGGGGTAGCGTTGCTATGGAGTCGGCCCCATCAATGGGTGCGTGGAGAGCTGCAATGGCGGAGAGGTGCACTCGGATGGATTGTGTCTGGAGGCCGAGATCAGAGAGGGAACTGAGGTACTGTAAGATGCGGGTGACTGGGCAGGAGGACAGGTCAAGCCCTCGTGCAGCACACCAGAGGCTGAATCTTTTCCATTTGAGGCCGTAAAACTTTCTGGTGGAAGGCCTCCTGGCCGCCAGGACCACGTCCTGCACCTCTGTGGGAAGCTGGAGGGAGGCAAGGTTCATCCGCTCAACTTCCAGGCAGTGAGCGACAGGGCTCTGAGATTGGGGTGTCTCGTGAACCCCGCATTCTGCGTCAGAAGGTCTGGAAACAGCGGCAGGTGCATTGGGCCATCCTGTGCCAGGAGTCTCAGGAGCACGAACCACATCTGTCGCGGCCAGTGGGGAACCACGAGGATGACTTGTGCTTTGTCCTGGATAATGCGTTGCAGTGTCGCTGGGATGAGGGGTATCGGAGGGAAGGCATACACCAGAGACCACTCCCCCCAGTACACGTCGAATGCATCCCCCGACAGCCTCTTGTTCGATGGGTGTCTTGAGCAGAATTGGGGGCATTTGGCATTCTCCTCAGTGGTGAAGAGGTCGACCTCCGGGACTCCCCACCATCGGAAGAGGGTGTTGGCAACCTCTGGGAGGACAGCCCATTCGTGGGGCTGCAATTGCCTGCTTAGTTTGTCTGCCAGGACGTTCATGTCTCTGGGGAGATAAGAGGCGTGCAGCCAGCACTTGTTCTTCAAGGCTAGCGCCCAGATTGCTAGTGCCTCCTTGCAGAGGGGGCGTGAGCCTGTGCCCCCTTGTTTGTTGAGGTAAAACATGGCAACTTGGTTGTCCATCTGGATGAGGATGGAAGTGCCCCGTAGGTGCGGCAGGAACGCCTTGAGGACGTATTTGATAGCTCTCAGCTCCAGGAGGTTGATGTGCAGTTTCCGTTCGCTCTGAGACCATGCCGCTTGTGTGCCGAACTGACGGAAGTGCGCTCCCCAGCCAGAGCAGGAGGCGTCCGTGGTGAGGGTTGCCTGGTGCTGAGGCTGGTGGATGGGCTTGCCCACGGAGAGGTTTGCTGGTATGGTCCACCAGCGGAGTTGTGACCTGATAGGGGAGGTCATCGGGAATCTGGAGGCCAGCGACTGCGAGTGTTGATTCCAGTGAGTTCGGAGATGCCACTGCAGTATGCGCATCTGCATTTTTGCCACCGGGATGACCGAGGTCGTGGCTGCCATGTGTCCCAGGAGATGCAATAGTGATCGAGCCGAGGGGCTCGCTGTTGCCGCTATGCTGGAAGCCAGCGAGCTGACGGTCAACAGCCTGCGATGTGGGAGATAGGCTTTCAAGGACTGAGTGTCGATGACAGCTCCGATAAACTCCATCCGTTGAGAAGGACGAAGTTGGGATTTGCTGTAGTTGATGACAAACCCCAGGGCAGAGATCACGGCAGTGGTTGTGTGTAGGGACACTAGCAGCTCTTGAACTGAAGGCGCTGCGATGAGCCAGTCATCCAGGTATGGAAACACAGTGATGTTCTGTTTGCGGAGGTGAGCTGCTGCGACGGCCATACACTTCGTGAAGACGCGTGGGGCCGGGGACAGTCCGAAGGGGAGTACCCTGTATTGGTAGTGATGCCCCAGCACATGGAATCGGAGGAACTTCCTGTGTGCCTTGTGGATGCTGACGTGCGTGTACGCCTCCTGCAGATCCAGGGATGCGAGTCAGTCGCCCGTCTGGATCAGAGGGAGGATGGAATTGAGGGAGTACATCCTGAACTTCTCCTTGGTGACAAATTTGTTCAATTTGCGCAGGTCCAAGATGGGGCGTACTCCGCCCAGTCTCTTCAGGATGAGAAAATATCTGGAGTAAAACCCTGTATTGATCTCGGATGGTGGGACCGGTTCTATCGCATGGGAGGACAGTAAGTGTATCAGCTCCACTGCCATGGCACGCTGCAGGTGCGGAGGTGTCCTGCTGGTGGGTCTGTTGCACTGGTAGGGTGGCGCCGAAAAATGGATGTGGTACCCTTTGCGGATGATCCGCAGGACCCAGGAGTCTGAAGTGATCCTCTCCCATTCCGGGAGGAAGAAGGAGAGGCGCCCCCCGATCTGGGAGGGGGGCTGCCCATAGTTGTCAAAAAGAAGGGCCGCCTTTTGTGGCCTGCGTGTTGCTGCCCTTCTTCTGCTTACGGTCTCTCTGGAGCTGGTTATGGTGCGAGGGCCCTTGGTAGGAGTTGGACTTGTACCTGGAGCCCTGCCACTTCCTGTTCGAAGAGTACCTCTTGTTGTAGTAGGGTTTCCGCTTATAACTGTTCTTTTGGGTGTGACTGTGGCGCTCGAACCCGTCCTCTGCCAGGGTCTGCAGGGTATTGCAGTCCTCCTTCATGTTGTTTACCGTGTCAGAAACTTTTTCTCCGAAGAGGGATTCACCCGTGCAGGGGGCGTTGGCAATCTTGTCGTGAGAGTCATCCCTCAAACCGGATGCCCTCAGCCATGCCCATCTCCTGGCGGATATTGCTGTACCTGCTGTACGTACAGACGTATCGAAGGCATCGAAAGCTGTGCTTGCCAGGTGCTTGTTACATTCGGTCATGTCAGTGAGCGCAGCGGAGAAGGAGGCATGCGATTCCTTAGGGAGAGAGGAGACTGCATTCCTGATGTTCGCTACACAGGCGTCCTGGAAAAGGACCTGTTGCAACTGGTGGGCGGCGATTCTTGCGCTGAGCATGGCCCCTTGAAAAACCTTCTTCCCAATGTCGTTGAGTAGCTTGTGGTCCCGTCCGGGCAGGTGGTTGGTGTGTGTACGCGATGACTTGGCTTTCTTAAGGGCCGAGGAGACAACTATGGATTGGTGAGGCAACTGTGGTTTCTCAAATCCTGGGGTGGGTTGAATTTGATATTTCGAGTCCAGCCTCCTGGAAGTTGCGCACCCTGATGCCGGTGTCAGCCAAAGTCTCGAGTGGTTCTCTCTCAGCTTGTGGTGCAGGGGCAAGGCAAAGGGGGTTTTAGGGGTAGTAAGGTATTTGAGCAGCTCCGGTTCCGTTTCCTCCGGGGCGTTGGAAGGGGTAAGGCCCAAGGTCGCGGACAATTTGTTGAGGAAACTGGGATACGTAAGACCCTCTGGAGGAGGCGGCCGCCCTTCTGGTTCAGGGGATTGTCTGGTCACTGAAGTTGTCGGGTCCGTGGAAGCGGACCCCACGACCGCTGCTTCCTCCTCCGGTTCCTCTGCAGAGCTATCTGGGGAGAGGGCTGCCGGAGGTTGTGGAGGTGCTGGAGCCATTGCCTGTAGTGGAGGGGTCCCCAAGGATGGGATGGTTGTTGTAGGATTAACTGTTGAAGCGGGCACAGTTTGTTGAACAAGTTGAGTGAGCAGCTGGATAATAGCTGAGGAATTAGCAGGGTTGGAGGAAATAGAGGAACTCCTGTGAGAGCGTGCTCTGTGCCTGGAATTGTGCCGCCTCGAGCTGTGTCCCCTGTGATGCTCATAGCCCGAGCTGGAGTCACTAGAGCTGGCCGTGCGTTCTCTCCTGCGCTTCCTCTTTTTGTGGGAGCCCCGTGAGCTGGCATGGTGAGCTGTATCACTCCTCTCTCTGCTCCGGCTCTTTTTGTGTTTGGCAGCCTTCCTCTGCAGCAGCCAGGGCTCTTCTGGCGCCGATTCCTGCGCCGGGCAGACTTCCTGGGGTTGAGGCCCAATGATGTAGAGCGCCTGGCGTCGAAGGGAGATGACGTCCGTGGGCGGGGCTAGCGGCGACGTTCAGCAGAGTGCCCTGCATCGAAGGGTGATGACGTCCAAGGGCGGGGCTAGCAGCAGCGGGCAAAAAGGATCCCAGAGTAGAAGGAGGAGGGAGGGACTCACCTACGGCGCCATCTTTCCTAGCCGCGTGTTGGGCCACATATCCAGGGGTCGCCGCATGGTCCGGAGCAGGCCCAAAGGATGCGGTAGGCATGTGGATTTCCCAGACAGGGGCCGAAGCAGGCAATGCCAGGGTACCAACAGCCAGGCCGGGGATGGAGGCCCTGAGGGGCACATCCTGGGCCGTGGTTGTAGCGGTTGTGCTTGTCGTGGCTGGAAAGCTGGCGGGAACCGCGTTGCTCATGGCGGTGAGATAATCTTCCAGGGCGTCCCCTAGATTTCCTGGCCCTCGGGGACATCTTGATGCAGAGAGGGCAGCAGTCTACATTATGAGATGGCCCCAAGCAGCGGACGCACAAGTTGTGCATATCTGTGGAGTTCATCTTCTTACCGCAGGAACATTTCTTAAACCCCGGTTTGGGCATTGCGGTGAGTAATGTCTATTTCTTGAATTGCCAGAAGATCTTGAATTGTAGGAGTGGAGAGCAGATCTGTCTTGTTGGCAAGGCTGAAGAACAAGAACTGGCCAGGCTAGGGGCGGGACCGGGAGGTGGGCTACCTGGGCACACTCAGAAACCTGAGCTTGAGAGCACTTCCGACCTTGGCGCCGCCCGGAGGACGTCACCAAGTGTGGCTGATGCAATCCTGCAGTCCATGGAGAATTCCACCAATCTTCACACCTCAGTTATCTTCAAACAGTCCTGCTTTTTTGATGATTTGTTCTGCATAATTAAACAGGTAGGGGGAAGTATGCAGCCTTGTACACCTTTGCTGATTTTAAACCATTCTGTTTTTTCTTGTTCTATTCGAACTGTTGCTTCTTGATCAATGTAAAGGTCGTGCAAGAGAACGATTAGGTGTTCTGGTATACCAATGCTTCTTAATGTGGATCAGAATTTCTCATAATTTACACAGTCAAATGCCATTAGAACATAAGAATATAAGGGAATAAAAGCAGAGCACAGGTACTGCAACACATTGTTAGGAGACAAAGCAGTTGATACGTATGCTGGTGGTCAAACAGGTCATTATTGAACCCCGGTGCATTTCGGCCACTGAGGCCTTCTTCAGGGGGAAACAAGCATGTATCCTGTAACCGCTTATAAAATGGAAGGAAAAATCTTCTTGAAGCAAAACAACAGAGTTCCTGCAAACTGACAGACAGCAAATACAAGCTCAATGTAATATGTATTACAGTGAGCTCAGTTTGCAGGAACTCTGTTTTGCTTCAATAAGTTTTTTCCTTCCATTTTGTAAGTGGTTGCAGAATATAGGCTTGTTTCCCCCTGAAGAAGGCCTCACTGGCCAAAATGCGTCGGGGTTCAATGAAGAACAGTTTGACCGCCAGCGTGCATAACAGCTCCTTTGGTTCATAAGAATATAAAAACATAAGAAATGCCATACTAGGTCAGACCAAGGTCCATCAAACACAGTATCCTGTTTCCAACAGTGGCCACTCCAGGTTACAAGTACCTGGCAGGTACCCAAAATCCACAGTTTCCACAATGCTCGTCCAAGCAGTGGATTTCCTGGGTCCTCTTTTACTACATCCTCCGGTAACGAATTCCAGAGCTTGATTTCGCGTTGAGTGAAAAAATATTCTCTCTTATTAGTCTTAAATGGATTGCATTGTAGCTTCATTGCATGTCCTCTAGTCTTTCTACTTTTTGATGGTGTAAACAACCAATCTATGTTAAACTGTTTCACTCCATTCATTAATTTATAGACTTCTATCATATCTCCCCTTAGCCGTCACATTTCCAGGTTGAAGAGCCCTAACCTTTCCAGCCTCTCTTCATATGGATATGCTTTCATCCCCTTTACCATTTTGGTGGCTCTTCTCTGTACCTTTTCTAAGGACGCTATATCCTTTTTAAGATACGGCGACCAGAATTGCACACAATATTCAAGGTGTGGTTTGCACCATGGAACGATACAGAGGCATTATAATATCCTTTGTTTTATTCTCCATTCCTTTCCTTATGATGCCTAACATTCTATTTGCTCTCTTGGCCGCCGTTGCACACTGGTCGAAGGGTTTCAACATGTTATCCACGTTGACCCCTAAATCTTTTTCCTGGGTGGTGGTTTCTAAGGTGGTACCTTGCATCATGCAACCAAAGTTGGGTTGTTCTTTCCTAGGTGCATAACTTTGCACTTGTCCACATTAAATTTCATCTGCCATTTGGATGCCCAGTCTTTCAATTTATCAATGTCCTGTTGCAATTTTTCACAATCCCCTTGGGTTTTAATAACTTTTCTAATTTTTTGGCATCTGCAAATTTGATCATCTCATTCGTTATTCCCATTTCCAGGTCATTTATGAATATGTTATAAAGCAGTGGGCCCAGCACAGATCCCTGGGGTACTCCACTATTCCCCTTTCTCCATTTGGAAAGCTGGCCAGTTAGCTCTACTCTTTGCTTTCTATCTTTTAACCAGTTTCCTAATCCACAATACTACATTGCCTCCAATCCCATGATTTTTTATTTTCGCCAAGAATCTCTTATAAGGGACCTTGTCAAAGGCTTTTTGATAATCCAGATACACTATGAGACTTGTTTACAAAGCCGCGGTAGTGGCTTCCGCCCGATATCGGAGCCGCGGCCCTATATCAACCAGTTCACCTTTGCCTACCTGTTTATTCACACCTTCAAAAAAATATAACAGATTAGTAAAACAAGACTTTACTTTGCTAAATCCATGTTGGCTTTCTCCCATTAAACCATGACATGTTCAGTGATTTCTATTCTGAGGGTACACATGGTTGCAAAACAGCCTCACAACAGCGAAAGCCAAAGTAGAAAAGCAGTGTAATCGGCACATAAGAAGGGCAATAAAAATGAGCTTTTTTTTAAAAAAAGAGCTCTTTTAATTCAAAGTGGTGAGCTGCCTGCCATAACCAGTGCTGTGGGTGCTTCCTGCAGTTGCCTATATACTTTCCTTTAGATGGTTCAAATCTAGCCAAACTGTTTAACCATGTAGCGATTGTATGTGATTCTGCAGCCGCCTGCAGCACTGGTTACAACAGGGAGGTTACCACTTTGAATTAAAAGAGCTCTTTTTAAAAAAAAAACAGCTGCATAAAAATAGCTAATTTTTATTGCCCTTCTTACGTGCTGATTACACTGGGTTTCTACTTTGGTTTTCACTGTTGTGAGGCAGTTTTGACTCGGGTTTACACTCAGAATCTAAATAAGCGTCCGCTTTGATTTTCCATATAGCACACAAATAGTCTTGGACAATGGAGTTACCAAGGTTGCTCAATTTTTATTTTGCTTTCCAATATTGATTTGTCTGATTGGTATACACGTGGCGCCCGATTCGAAAATGTGTATGACTGGTCGGCAGTGACATCTAAATGTGAAAACAGGCACTTAATATACCCGATTCTGAAACTGCGGAGACAGACATGCTTGCAGTTCTGGAATCAGGGAGATATATGTTTCCAGCATTGCACCAACAACACATCAGGGGAAACACGGGCCCATGCTGCTATAATGGGACATGGGTAAACGCAGCAAACGACCTGTATGTCCCCGTGCTCACCGTATTCTGACAAAACAGATATTTGTGATGCTCCCCATCTCCGTGTGGCAATGTCTCCGCTGGCAAAACATATATCCCCTAAGCTGATGCTCACACTGACAGTGTTGTGCTTAAGCAAACAACATATTAATATTGATGAAACAGATAAGATCATGCAATCCAGGCTATATATACTAGCCTTGCATGCCCATAACACTACAAGGTTATCTAAATGCACCAAAGCTACTGTAAAAGGAAGTGGAAAGTGACAGACAGACCCTGCAGTAACACATACATGACATATGATGTACACCTTAGTTATTCTTTCAGTGGTCATCGCTGAAAACAGTACTTGCAATGCTAAGAATGGGCCAGAAAAAACTGAAATGGGTCTGAACTTGTCAAAACGTATCCCTGTCGTTCATAGGAAACCATTAGGATGGGCCCATGCAACAGTGCAAACATCAGAAACACATGCCCAAAAGCACCATTATCTGTCCTGACAAATGTGCACAATGTTAGAGACCTCTGATGGTGCATTTGGATCTAGATTAGTGCTATCCACACTGCAGCAAGCCCCCACTCCGAGTCCCCCATCATTGACAGGGACTTGCCCTGAATGTTGCTGCAGAGCAGATGTACAGAAGTTACTGCCCATTCACACTGACACCTGGAGATGCTGCGGTCAGCCCTATGGTCCAGGTACTGGCCAGGCATACATGTCCCCCCAGAGGTGCAGATTAGCACACCAGAGCCTCCCCTGCAGTCCTCATACCACACACACACACACACTCTTGCTTGCAGTCACAAATAGCATATCCCTGCCAAACCTATGCCCTGCACCTATAAACCACTGCTGATAAAACATAATAGAAGGGCATCTCAAGACCACACTTCTCAGCCAAACACACTTCTGCTCCATACTAACTCAAATACCATCCCTATATCTACAGTCCCATTTCTCCGAACACAGGAGTTGTTAGGGAAGCCTAGAATAGCCCCTTTAGCACAAATGGCAAATGGCAGCAAAGCCAGAATAAGGACTATTGCAGGGCAGTCTTTCGGTGGGGGTATTTTTCTTTGGTACCTCACCTTACAAACGCCCCTCACCTGTGCATTCTATTCTTTACAACTGCATCTTGTGCTCTCCCAGACAGTAGACACACAGTCACTACAAAATAGAAATTACACTTACCTGGTAATTGTCGTTCCTTGAGTGACGACAGTTTAGTCCTCCACCTCTGGGTTGTGCACCTCTTCCTGCAGCTTGGAGACTGGGCATGTCAAAGTCGTGACATCACTGGATATAGCCTGTTGGAATCTCCCATCAGCCTCCAGTGTACAACTGACAAAGCAAACTCAAAGGAACAACAAATAAGTAACTATACCATAACTTTAAATAACTCCCCATTCCTCAACCTGAGGAACCTTTTTAACCATATCCGTCTTATATTTTTTTATTTATTTTATTTATTTATTTAACTGTATTTATATCCCGCTTTTCAACTTTTTTTTTTTTAAACTTTACATTCATATCCCCCCTATGCAAACACGTTTCCTATACCATCCCCTCATTTAAATAAGAGAGAAGGAAGAAACAACAGAGAGGGATACTCATTGTGATCTAGAAACTGAAAGGATCTGTCTACTCCTTGAGATTGATGCTCCACTCCGCCTGAAAATAAACTCTGAAGAAATCACACCCCTGGGCGGGAATGAGGACTAAACTGTTGTCACTCAAGGAACGACAATTACCAGGTAAGTGTAATTTCTATTTCCTTATCGTTCCTCCAGTTTAGTCTTCCACCTCTGGGATGTAACAGAGCAGTAATCATTGGGAGGGACCTATCCAGCCAACTCACCACACCGTCGACCCGGAACAGGCATCCTTTACTGCCAAAACATTTAGGCAGTAGAGGTTACTGAGGAAATGAAGAGACAACCTGGAAGCTGCTCTACCAATCCCCCCTGGTATAATGACACAGTGATTCACCCATGAAGCTGCTTGTGCCCTGGTAGCAAGAGTCAGAAAGCCCCCCGGAATCATACAACCTCGCCAGCAGAAAGCTGAGGCAACCACCGCCTTAACCTAGTGCGAAATGGCTGCCTTCGCTGCTGCTTCCTCTTTGCGGGGACTTCCAACCAACACACAAAAACAAAGAAACGAACGCCGCACCCTGCATTTTATGTTTCCTATCGGCATAAGCTACGAATAAAAACCTTCCCTTCCAGAAAAACCGAGAACTGGAAGAGAAACCAATAGGCTCAGGAGAAAAATCAGATACCACCTTTTGGAAGGACGACGGGACTGCTCGCAAACACCACCCTCTATCCAGAAAGGGTGAAAACGGCTCATTACATGACAATGCCTGAAACTCCGAAACTTGTCGCGCCGAACAAAGAGCTATCAAAGCCACTGTCTATAACAGCAAATCCTTTACCGATGCCTGGAGTAAAGAATCAAAGGGCTCTTTAGTTAACGCCTCTAAGGCCCAATCGGGATCCCCTGGCAGCACCCGAACTCTCCTTGAGGAGCGCAGTCGGGTCCTAACTTAATGAAACGCTACACATTGATCCGAACACCTAGCGCTATTCCCTCCACAGAGAACCTCTACAGCCGGAAACAGTCACCCGCTGGACCCTCTAAGGAACTGGCCGCTAGTTCCTTCAGACACTGTCCTGCAGAGAACTCAGACCAAGGATACCGACACCTTTGTCGCCCGGACTTGCCGCCGTTAACAGCAGCCTTCAAAAAGGCGCTAAGCACAGACTTATGTACCAGAAGCAGCCTGCCTCCCTGCTCTCAACAAGGTGGCGAAGACTGCCGCAGAATAACCCTTCTTCTTCAGCCCCGCCCATTCAAAGGCCAAACCGTAGGCGGGCACCGATCCACCTGAGACATTCGTCGCGGACCTAGCCGCAGCAGAACATCCGCTGCCGGCAACTTCTAGGAAAAGCCTGTTGAGTAGGCGAATGAGATCAGCCTAGTACGGCCGTCTCGTCCAACCGGGCGCTACCAAGAGTACCTTTCCCTGAAAGCCTCGATACGCCAACTAGTTGCCCTATGAGAGCCCACGGGGAAAGGACAAGACAAAGACTTAAATGGGAGCTTACTGAGCCTCGACTTGGACAAACCATTAGCCGCCCCATTCCTCCACCAGAGAGATCTCCGGGTGAACCCCAAGGAAGCCAATAATATTAGCTAGCGCTTGAATTAAGCCATAATGCACATTTGCCACATAAAGCAAATCAGGCTCTAGTCGATTCAACTCCCTGATCCTTTCCTGTTCCAGGCGAGTAGACTGCCGTAAACACTGCTACCACTTGAAGCATGCTCTCGCCTCCCCAGGCTCCACAAATGGGAGCTTGTAAGGACAGAGCATTGCCCCCAACGATCGCTTCAGTGAACCATCTACTTTCCTATGTTGCACTACAGAAGATTGCTAGGGCTCTCTTCCATACAGTGAGTCCACACCCCCTGGTAGTGCAAGGTGTGCACCCAGGGCCGGCCCGTCCATTGAGCAAGAATGTTTTTTGCACAGGGCCCCGCGTTTCAGGGGGCCCCGCACAAAAAACATCTTGCATCAGCCCAGCTAGATTTAAAAAACGCAAACCGGCTGCTGCTGCCGCTGTGGCAGCAGCAGAATCGACCATCCCGCGGGCCCCCCCCTCCCCCGCCCTGCAGAGTTCTCCGTGAAGTCTCAGTGTCGGCTGTCAGAGCCACGCGAAGAGAGAGCTTCTCCTCTCGCGGCTCTGTTAATCCTGCAGCGGGGCTGATGGGATTTCCCATCAGCCCCATGGCAGGATTAACAGAGCCGCGAGAAAGGAGTTGATGAGGGAGAAATGAGTTGATGAGGGGCTGGGATAGGATTGGAAATGGGCTGATGGGGGGCTAGGACTGGAAATGGGCTGATGCAGGGACTAGAAGGGAGCGGATGCTGGGTGGGGCTAGAACTAGAAGGGAACTGATGTTGGGGGAGGATTAGAAAGGGATGGAGCTGGGAGAGTGAAATGGAGAGCGAAAAAATATTTTGTTTGGGAGGGAAGACAAATCTACAATTGGCCGGATATTGGGAGAGTAAGTGGGGATTGAGTATGGAGGGGTAAAATTTGAGTGGATGAAATAGGAATGAGGAAAGAGGAAAAGGAGAAAGATTAGTATGTTAAAGGTGGTCTTGGGCAAGCCACTTAACCCTCCATTGCCCATGTTCCCTGTAAGTATTAGCGTATGTGTCTCATATTCCCTCGTGTTAAATGTATTCCCCAATTGACCGCTTTGACCCGGTGAAAAGCGGGATATAAATACAGCTAAATAAATAAATAAAGCAGATGTAGAGAGAGAATGGAAAAAAACTAGAAGAGAGAAGAAAGGACAAATGGACAGCAGACGATGGAGAGTTAGCAGAAGACACGAAGAAACCAGAAGAAAGTGGCTGGAGCAATTGCCACTGAACAAAAAAATGCACAAAAGGTAGAAAAATATCTCTTTATTTTGAATTTATTAACTGGAATATGTCAGCTCTGGGAAATGTGCATCATTAACCTCTGTGCTTTGTTTAGTACAAGAGGAAATTAATTTATGGTTTTATTTCTACAGTGTTGTACATTCCAAGTTTGGCTTTTGTGGTTCCCAGTTTAATTATTGTCTTCCTGTTTCTAAATTGTGATTCGTTGTTTGGTGATGGTTTATGTACTGCATGCGTAACTGAGCTGAGGTATTCTGTTTATATAATTCCTATTTAACATTGCCACTTGTTCTCTTTCCCCAGTAGGTCATGTATTGTAGTTCTCGGAAATGTATCGGTTTAATATTTGCAGTGTTGCCTTTTGATAGGTAGAGTATGGTGCTTTGTGAATCCTGGTAGTGCTGTTAGGATACGGCGGGTTTGCTATGGCTTCTAAATGGGCAGTGTTTATAGTAGTTCCTAATGTGCCTGGCGATTGGTACTGGATTATAGCAATGTAGAAATCTTTTAGTCTTTCTTTATCCATATACTCATTAAGAGGCATGTTTACTAAAAGTTAGTGTATGGTAACATTATGCAAATAATTATGCAAATGAGGCATCTTATGCAAATGAGGCCCCACACCGTGTCTCCGCACATGGCCCCGCACCCCCCTTGGGCCACCCCTGTGTGCACCCACCCACATAGTACCCAGGCCTGCTCCTGCTTAGCCTCAAAATGTCAAACAAGAACAGGCGAATTCAGGACAGCTGAATACTTTTTTTTTTTTTCCACAAAGACATCTCTTAACCAAAAATTCCTTCAGCATATGTTAAGAGACGCTCTTTCCGTGCCAACAATATGAAGTAGAAAGAACTCCTAAACACAGGCATACTAATCCATGGCCTTCCTGCTAGAGTAACGCCCCATTCCGTCTGACTGCACAAAGATGGACTTTATATTTTAAGTTCAACTAGCACCTGGTGTTAGGAAATACAGCTTTCTCATTCCACAGTGGCAATTGAGTCAGCAATGAAGAAGCCGAGAAACTGCAGACAAGTTCCCATCTACAGAAAACTCCATGATCTGACCACAATACCCCGGCTCTTTAGGTCTCTGGTCCATCAGTAGTGAGAGACAGGCAGAGAGTAATACAGAACACAATCACACACACACAAAGTGCTATTTTCTTTGAGCTCAGAGGGAAGACGGCAACAGACGGTCTATGGACACGCATAGTTCCACGCCTGCCGAATTCAAAGTTCTCCTCCTAAAAGCTCCTTTTTATTAGAGAAAAAGAGGAAGTAACAATCATTTATTATAACCATGAAATAACACAAGGTGTCGCCAAAGTTCTTTTTACAGAGTAAGATCTGATTACAGTATATTAGATGAATTTCACTTAATTATGACAAAATTGTTTATAATTGCAAAAGTTGCAAAAATTATGTTGTGTCAGCAGGGACTTCCAGCTGACTGTACAATGAACTATGGTTGCACAGTTCATAGGCGTTATGCTTAGTTAACACTGTTCCATCTATTTTAAAGACGGTTACACAGAGAACTCATGATCATGACATCCTATTCTATTTAAGAAAGTAGGTGAAAAGTCAAACTTCTAAACACATTTTGTATCAAGAAATTCATCCATCTTCAATTACATATTGGATCTGTCCATCCCTACAATACCACCTGGTAAAGACTCCACTTTTAGACCACTGAAGCAAAAAAGCATGCGAGAGTGCCTTGTGCCCTGCCAGTAGCTGATCGAATTGAAATGATTCAGTGTATGCAGGGCATTTTCCAGAGAACACAAGGTCCCTCATCCAGGCTGACTCCACATTCACAGTCTAAACTGGCAGCCATCTTGGCTGATGCCGATCAGAGCGGAAGCCATCTTGTAAGCCCAGCATATGATGCATGCCTACTAGAATCTGAGCTGCTGCCATTGCTGCTAGAGAACTAGCCTGGCTGCATGCTTCTGGCCCCCATTAAGGCATTCGCTGAACACTAGCAGAGACTTTCCGTACTGGAGAACCTCTGATAAATGGAATGGGAGCATAGATAGCTTCAAAGGCTAGAGTTCTATTTTGCAACCTCTCTCCGCTGAGCTGCCTTTTCCATAAGTAAAATTAAACCACATATAGCCAAAATTAAGACATTACAAATCTACCGTAAAATCGCATAATTTGAGCAAAGCCAAACTAAACGGGAATATTTTCCATTAAGAAACCACACAACTATAAAACCCCTCTCATTACATAATGCTTATGGCAGAGCATTCCACATCTGTGAACTGGCCATGGCACTCACCCAAGCACCTGTTACAACTGTCCAAGAGAGTTATCACCATAATTCCTTGTAACTTGAATATATTTACAGCGGATCATAGTGCTATATCACAGCAGCTAAGCCAAAATATTACCCTGCCATATAAACCGACTTTAACGGGTTATAGGACCTTCTATGGATAGCGGAAGGAGATTCTTGTAAATCTTTTTTTTTTAAAGTATAGGACTCCAAAAACCAAGTTTCCGCCGACTCCAATGAAATCAAAGCAGATCAGCTAAAATTACCCAAACTGCTCCTATAGCTTTGCAAGAAGCTACCAGCCCCCGCTGCGCCCAGTTTTCCTTCCCCCCTTATCCTGAGGGATTCCGCATTGCAGGACGTGTTGCGCACCACCTGACAGCCTGTTGCGTCTGCCAGGGAGCTGAAGAGCAAAATAGAAAGTAGAACCCCTGCAAGCAAACAGTGTCCTGACTTTGGGGTTCAGGACGCAAAAGGCCACTGAATAAATCAACAGTGTTAGCTAAAAATGAACAAGGCTATCTCTCACTAAAGAGAGTTTCTTTTTCTTTTTGAAATCCCACCGAAGTCCGTGGGACCCAAGCTTTCGAACACAGCCCCTAACGCTGTGCATTAACCACAACACGAGAAATGAAATGAAATGAAACCCTGCTCTAGAAATAGATGAGAATTTCCTAGGAAGGGCATGCAAAGTGGAGCTATGAAACACACAGGCATCCCCCCCCCCCCCCCCCCCGGCCTTCCTGCAGTCAGAGAAATAGCAGTGAATACACCAACAACCTTGCAAATGGAGGTCTTAGAGGTTGCTGCCTGTGTGAACCTGATGAGTAATACAATTTTGTATTTTACCACCCCCCCCCCCAGGGATGGGAGCATTGAATACTATATGTGATTCATGAGCAGCGCTACCATCCGGTGGCCTTTAGGGCACCATAGCCCGACAAACGATACAGAGGTTAAGAGCTTTAAATCTTGGTCATATAATCTTGATTTGCAGAACATTATTTATTTACATTCTCTTATATACCGCGCTATTCTGCATCAGTGCGGTTTACATTGAACAAACTGAAATTACATTGAACAGGGCATTATAACTTGGAGATAACTTTTTTACAGGGAATATGGGCTATGGAGGGTTAAGTGGTTTGCCCAAGACCACAAGGAGCACCTGTGGGACTAGAAACCCCACATTACATTACAGCTGCTTGTTTAGTCACTAACCACTGAGAGCCCATGAGGTGGCTCTGTGGGTATTTGTTCCCTGACTTGCAGAGAATGATCAATTTGATAATGGCTGCATACACAAAGTCATAGAAAGGCACTATTGAGTGTACCAGCTGCCCTCTGGTGGCCATAGTCCATAGCACAGGCACGTCTTGGTTGACAGTTTAACCGTCAGTCTATTTTTTTTATATCCTAAGGTTTCCTAAACCTGTCCCTGAGAAGTTTGGGCAACTTTCACTATAGAATACATAAAAGCACACTTCCAGGCTGTCCCTCCTTCCAACTACAAGTTAGGGCTCTGCTCTTGAACCTAAAAACTGGCAATTTGCCTAATATCCTGGGACTTAACATGCTCCTCAGAGACATGATTAGGAGGGAAAGAACATGTGGTATCAGGGATCAATGCCAAAACTGCTGTCCTATAAAACTAAGAATAAACTTAAAAATAAAGAGGACTGACAACAGCCCCCTTAAGGCTGAGGAAACCCCCCCCCCCCCCAGCCTCAAAAATCCTACAAACAAAAGAAAGAAACACTAGGCCCAAAAATCTAGCTATTCTGCCTGTTGTCTTCCTCACACAGGCAGCTCCCTGCAGCTCTCGCCATGCGGTCCAAATACCTAGAGAGAAAATGGACGCCACTTCGCCAAAGAATTTTGGCGCCAAGAACAACAGCCGCTGCAAAAAGGAGGCCTCAGTAGACCGACAGAGCCCGAAGGCCTTACCTGCAGGGCAGAAAGCCACACAGCCTGCTCCTACCACCTTGAATTCCTCCGATCCTCAAGCCGCGCTGATGCGCCTGGCAGCCACGGCGAGGATCGCTCAGCCGGTTCCACAGAGTAAAATTAAAACCACAGAGTAAAATTAAAATCCCGCAGCAATGGAGAGGCTCCGTCTCACACAGCTTCAGTGTGGCTGTACGGGTCCCGGAGCTCTCTCCCATACAGTCAAGGGAGAGAGATCCGCACCGGCGAATGCCTGTAGCAAGTGAAAATAACTGAGGAGGAGGGAAGGCGAGAGCTGCTACTAATTTAAAGAGCCAGGCTCAAATTTAAAATTACTGTAAATAAGGAAAGTTGCTCCTAACTAAAGGGAACTAATCCCTGATTGCCAATTAACCAAAGGTAACTGAATTAAAAGTAAAATTAAAAGTAAATTAAAGGTAAAAATCAAAAGTAAAATCAGAATAGAATTTGTCATACTAAATGCTCCTTATCTGTTTCCCCCAAGTGAGCCCAGAAGCTAGGCTCACTATGTCCTCCTGCTGCATGGAGACTGGACACACTGGAGGTTGATGGGAGATACCAGCAGGCTATATCCAGTGATGTCACGACTTTGACATGCCCAGTCTCCAAGCTGCAGGAAGAGGTGCACAACCCAGAGGTGGAGGACTAAACTGGAGGAACGATAAGGAACATGCCACAGCCATTCATCTCTATGGGATATGTTGAGGATCCTTTATATTCTGTACTATACTGTTCACCTTTCTCCGTTGGCCATTTAGCCCTGCTCTCTTCTTTTTAGCTCTTGATCAGTTCCTGATCCACAACAGTACAGTGCCTCCTTTCCCATGAAGTTTTAATTACACCAAGAGTCACAAGTGGTTTCAGAGGACTGGAGAAAGGCACATGTGGTCCCTTTACACAAAAGCGGACACAAGGATGACATAAAAAACTACAGGCCGGTTAGTCTAACCTCTGTGATTAGTAAAGTATTGGAAAGGCTACTAAAAGAGAAAATAGAGAGTTCCTGAAGTTCAATGGATTGCAGGATCTGAGGCAGCATGGATTCACCAGAGGCAAGTCTTGTCAGAGGCCCTGCTATTATAAACATAATTTCACATATACACCACACTTAACAAGCTTCACGTCTCACCTTGTAAATGCTCATATGTAAATATCTTAATGTACTATAGTTTCTGTAAATAAGTAAAATCAACTGTACTTATGTTATGACATAGTTCATTGTAATTTAGTTCTTACCACTAGTTCAAGGTAATATTTTTATTCTTGTTACTTGTAAACCGCCCTTGATCACTGGAAAGGGCAGTATATAAAAGCACACAAATAAATAAATAAATAAATAAATATGATTGATTTCTTTCACTGAGTGACCAGGGAATTGGACTGAGGGACAGCCCTGGATGTTGTGTACTTAGATTTCAGTAAAGCCTTTGACACTGTTCCGCACAGGTGACTTATAAACAAACTGAGCACCCTAGGGATGGACCCTAAAGTTACTGACTGGGTTATAAATTGGTTTTGTGGGAGGCAACAAAGATTACAAGTAAATGGAGCTCACTGGGCTCTGTCCTTGATCTGATTCTTTTTAACATCTTTCTTAATAATATTGCAGAAGGGCTGTCTGGTAAGGTTTGCTTGTTTGTGGATGATACCAAAATCTGCAATAGAGTAGACACCCAGAAAGAAGTAGATAACATGAGGAGTGATCTAGCTAAGCTTGAAGAATGGTCTAGAATTTGGCAGCTGATATTTAATGCTAAAAAAGGCAGGGTCATGCATTTGGGCTGCAAAAATCCAAAGGACGGGTACAGTGAAGGGAGTGAGGTACTTCTGTCCACAAAAGAAGAGCAGGACCTGGACGTAATTGTGTCTGACGATCTTAAAGTAGCTAAACAGGTATAAAAGGCAACAGCGAAAGCCAGAAGGATGCTTGGGTGTATAGGAAGAGGAATGACCAGCAGAAAAAAAATGAGGTGATAATGCTTCTGGTGTGATCTCATTTGGAGCATTCTGTGTATTTCAGGAGACCGCACCTTCAAAAGGATATAAACAGGTTGGAGTCAGTACAAAGGGCGGGTACTAAAATGGTTAGTGGTCCTCGTTATGAAGTATATGAGGACAGACTTAAAAATCTTAATATGTATACTTTAGAGGAAAGGCAGGATGGGGAGATATGATAGAGAAATTTAAATACCTCTGTGGCATAAAATGCACAGGAGAGTCTCTTTCGAATTGAAGGGGACATAGAATGAGGGTGAAAGGGGATAGACTCAGGAGTAGTATGCAGAGATATTTCTTTATGGAAAGAGTGGTAGATGCATGGAATAGTCTCCCAATGGAAGTGGTAGAGACGAGGACGGTATCTGGATTCAAAAAAGTATGGGACAAACACAGAGGATCTCTAAAGGAAAAAAGGACACTATTGTAGTTGATATGGAAAGGCAAACTAGATAGACCATGTTTCTATGAGGGACCTTGTTAAAGGTTTTCTGAAAATCCAGATACACTATATTGACCGGCTCACCTTTGTCTACCTGTTTATTCACATCTTCAAAAAAATATAACAGATTAGTAAAACAAGACTTTCCTTAGCTAAATCCATGTTGGCTTTCTCCCATTCAACCATGACTATTTAAATGTTCAGTAATTTTATTCTTTATAATGGTTTGTACCATTTTGCCTGGTACTCACCAATCTGTAGTTTCCTGGATCACCCCTGAAACCCTTTTTAAAAATTGGTGCTTCATTGGCCACTCTCCAGTCTTCAAATACTACAGATGATTTTAATGATAGTTCACAGATTACTAATAGTAGATATGCAATTTCATATTTCAGTTCTTTCAACACTCTTGGATGTATACCATCCAGTCCAGGTGATTTGCTACTCTTCTTAGCGACTCAGTTTATCAAATAATTGTACTACATCTTCCTGGTTTATCGATATTTCTTTCAATTCTTCTGATACACCTTTAAATACCATTTCAGGCATGGGTAACTTCCCTATATTTTTTTCAGTAAAGACCAAAGCAAAGAATTCATTCAGTCAATCCACTATGGCCTTGTCTTCCGTTAACACCCTTTTACTCCTCTATCATCTAATGGTCTAACTGACCCTCTCACAGGTTTTTTGCTACAAATGTACTTGAAACAGTTTTTATTATGTGTTTTTGCTTCCACGGCAAGTTTTTTTTCAAATTCTCTCTTTGCCTGCCTTATGAATGCCTTGCATCTAAATTGCCAGTGCTTATGTTGTTTCCCATTTTCATCATTTGGCTCCTTTTTCTTTTCTTTTTTTTTATCAGAATTTTATTTATTATTGACGAGGGTTTTACATAACCGTTTCAATAAGTTACATCCCCGCATACATAACGCATGACTTGACACATTATCATCATATCATATGCCTAATAACTACCTTGCCCGATCTCCCCTCCTTCCCTCCTTTTAACCCTTCCATTATAGATGCATTCAAGCCCTTTATAGTTCAAGTTCTCATATAATTCAAACTCTCTTTCTCCTTCATGCACTGCCGCTGTGGTGTTGCTGCTCACTTGCTCTTCCGTGATTTCCTCCATGTCCACTCCTGGTATCACTTGTCCTCTGACACAGCGGCTTGCAAAAACCCTCTAGCCAGCAGAATCATTTAACGTCATCCATATGTTGACCCTTTTCATAACTTTTCATTATTTTAACAAATTTCAACCATAATCAACAGCATTCAACAGTATTCAATAATGCAATGCAGTGCTTACCGGCTCCTGGGCTGGTCATGACACCCCTTCTTGTTTGATTTCTTTAGTCTGGGGCAACGCCTTCGATCTATTCAAATGTGAGATCGACTCCCAAGGGGGATATTGCAGTCACTGGGTCCCTTTACCCCCTGTCTAGGTAAGAATTCCAGACCTTATGGAAAAGACATTCTCCAAGGACAAGCAGGATGAAGTCAGCCACATGTGGTGTCGTCTCCCGACGGCGCCGAGACGGAAATACTCTCTCTAGCCCAGAAGGGCTTTCCCTTCTGGGTGGGAGGCCCTCCCCCAGGACCTCCCCAGGGACCGCCCCTAGCTCGGTCACTTTTTCATCTTCCGCCTTGCCAGCAAGACGGATCTCCAACTCTCTCATCTTTTGTTTTTGTTTTCTTTTGTTTTAACTTACATCTCTGGCAAAGATTGGATTTTTCACCCTGCCTAAGCCCGGGTTCAAGAAATGCCCCCGGTGCTCCCGCAAAATGAATGCTACGGACGCACATACCTGCTGCATTCTATGCCTGGGACCTTCCCATCAGGTCAACGACTGCGCCCACTGCAGCAAGATGTCCCCGAGGGCGAGAAAGTGCTGCAGGAATCTTCTCCGGGAGCTGTTTCCAACTTCGGCTCTCCTCAGCACTCCGGCTCTGCAGGCGGGCCCATCAGCTGTTCCGGCTACCGCCGGCCCGCAAGTGCTCCCCTCGGCCTCGGGCGCGCCTCTCAGGGCCTCCACCCCCGGCCGCTGTGCATCTGAACCAGTGCGCCCGGTCCCCGGCCTCTCTGCTGCACCCCGGGAGTCTCGGCAGTCTTCTGGAGCCTCCGCCCGCGTGGCGGGCATGGCGGCGGCCATTTTGGAGGAAGGCACTTCCTGCTCTAGCTCCTCCCCCCTCAGCGCAGACTTCCAGCGCCGACGGAGTCGCAAAAAGAAGAGGAGCTTCTCCCCGCGCCGTCAGAGCCGGCGCGGACATAGAAGACGTGAATCTTCAGAGGACTCAGAATCGCGCCATCGCGGACGGCGCAGACGACGGCGCGACAGCAGCAGCAGCAGTAGAGGCAGCAGCAGCTACCGGCACGGCCGAGAGCGCCGCCACCGTGCCGCCAGGAACCGGTACCACCACAGGGACAGCTCCTCACCAGCCTCCAGCAGGTACACCTCTCCTCTGCCCCTTCTGGACCTCGAGCCCTCTCCCCCACCTGCGGGCCCTCAAGGCCAGGACTCCCTTCAAGGGCTAGTGGGTTCACTCCCCGAGGGGGCTAACAAGGACCTTGTGTCCCTCCTCTCCAACTTCTTCCAGCAGTGGACTCGAGCATCGACCCCGGCAGCCCCGACTGCCCCAGAGCCAGAGGCCGCCGCCCGCGGCTTGACCCCTGTGCCCCCGGCCGGCGAAGCTGACACCGTGGGAGAGGAGGAGGTGATGGACAGATCTTTAGACCAGGGAAAAGCCTCTACCCCGGTGTCCCCTGAGATCACGGTTGATCCGGAGGCCTCGAGCCACGGCGTGGAACCCCCTCCTCCAGAGGACCTCACCTATTCTAAGTTCCTCCAAAAAATTGCCGGCACGCTCAACTTGCCTAGTTCAGGCGACGCCCCTGACCAGCGCCCGGAGACACTAGCAGCGCGCAAGTTCTTGGAAGCCCCTAAATCCACGGCCTCCATCCCTGTTTACCCACTACTGCGTGAGAACCTCATGAATCTCTGGAAGAACCCCTCCTCCGCACCCCCAGTGTCTCGGAAGCTCGATGCAAAGTACCAAGTTCAGGCCGCCCCCGGCTTCGACAAACCTCAGCTTCCCCATCACTCCATCGTGGTGGAATCGGCCCTGAAACGCTCCAAATCCACGCGTACCCACGCCAACTGCCCCCCCGGAAAAGAACAGAAATTGCTTGACGATACGGGCAGAAAGGTGTATCAAGGAGCCATGCTGTGCGCCAGGATCTCGGCCCACCAGCTGCAGCACGCCCTTTACCAGGATGCTCTCCTGGAAAAGCTGAAGGCAACCACCTGAAGCCAGGAAACGCAAGCAGCCACCATTACGGATCTGCAAGAATGTACGAAGCATCAGGTGCGGGCGGCCTTTGACGCCTTTGACTCGGCAGCCCGCACAGCCGCATCCGCCACCTCCGCCCGCCGCCTAGCTTGGCTCAAGGCTTCAGGCTTACGGGACGATACCCACGACCGGATCGCCGATGCCCCCTGCTTGGGAGAATCCCTCTTCGGGGATAAAGTCACGGAAACCGTCAACGCGCTGAAGGACCACTGCTCGACCTTAAAGACCTTGTCAGACGAAGGCCTGGAACGCGGTCGCAAGAATCCCTACCATCAAAGGCAACCCTTCTCGGGCCCCAAGCACCACTATAGTTCCTACCAGAGGTGGCAGCCTCGCTACAAGTCACAATCTGCCCAGCACTCATACCGGCAGAAACCTCGGCAACGAGATAGGAAGCAGCAGAAGCCCTCCCAACCCGGCGCAGGGAAGACCAGCCAGCCCTTTTGACGTCCAGCACTCGGCCAAACCCCCTACGGGGGGCCGCCTGGCCATGTTCCTCTCAGCCTGGCAGTCCATAACCTCGGACAAATGGGTGCTCAGCATCATCAAGGATGGCTACCGCTTAAAGTTCGCCTCACCGCCAATACAACATGGACTTCCCTCGTGCAGAGCATCAGAGGGCCCCTCTTCTCCACTGGCAGAAGAGATCCAAGCTCTCCTATCCTCCAAAGCCATCGAGCCGGTTCCAGAGTCAGAACAACACTGTGGCTTCTACTCCAGATACTTCCTGATCCTAAAAAAAACAGGAGGCACGCGCCCCATCCTCGACCTACGGGCGCTCAACAAATTCATCATCAAGGAGAAGTTCCGCATGCATTCCCTAGGGTCCATTCTCCCACTCATCCAACACAACGAGTGGCTTACGTCCCTGGATCTCCTGGAAGCGTACACGCATGTTCCGATACACCCGGACTTCAGGCAGTACCTGCGCTTCCGAGCGATAGGGAGGCATTTTCAGTACAAAGTCCTCCCATTCGGCTTGTCCCCGGCTCCAAGAGTATTCACAAAATGTGTGGCGGTCGTGGCAGCCCACCTCCGCAAGCAAGGAATCTGCCTGTTCCCCTACTTGGACGATTGGCTCATCTCAGCCCTCTCCTTCAAGGAGGCCAGGAGGGCGACTCGCGCAACCATTGCCCTGCTATCGGCTCTGGGCTTCCTAGTAAACTACCAGAAATCCCGCCTTCGCCCTTCCCAGCGGCTGGAGTTCATAGGAGCGCTTATAGACACCACCAAAGCGAGGGCTTTCCTGCCGCAGCTGCGAAAGGAATCCATCAAGAGCCTAGTACTCCGGGTACAAGCGGACAGGACTTCCACCGCCAGGACACTCCTCCGTCTCCTAGGCCACATGGCAGCCGCGACCCAGACAGTCTCCCTGGCAAAGCTCCACATGCGCCGCCTGCAGTGGCACCTGCGGGCACACTGGTCCCAACACAGCCAGCCACTGAGCACAGCCATTCCACTGACCGACACGGTCTCCGCCTCCATCGGGTGGTGGACCAACGAAAGCAATCTCTCACGGGGCAGCCCCCTTTCACAGCCGACGCACCACTTGACCATCACCACCGACGCTTCCCCGGTGGGCTGGGGGGCGCATTGCCTGCATCTCCGAACACAGGGCGCCTGGTCGGAGCAAGAAAGGCACCAGCACATCAACCTCCTGGAGCTCCGAGCCATTCGCTATGCCCTGGAGGCCTTCCAGAACCTCCTCAGCGGAAAGATCGTCCTGATATGGACGGACAACCAGGTTGCCATGTTCTACGTGAACAAGCAAGGGGGTACGGGATCCCACCCCCTCTGCAGGGAGGCGCTCCTCCTCTGGGCATTCGCAATCTCCAAACGCTGTTTTCTTCGGGCCTCCTACCTGCCAGGTATGGAAAACGAGTTAGCGAACAGGCTCAGCCGCCAGCTCAACCCGCACGAATGGTCTCTCAAGACAAACATTGCCCGCTCCCTCTTCAAGGACTGGGGCCACCCGGAGATCGACCTCTTCGCGTCGGAACAGAATACGAAGTGCAAAACCTTTTGCTCCAAGCGCCCATCCGCTCTCAGCCTTACAGCGGATGCCTTCGATGTGTCATGGGGGGAGTGGTCACTAGTGTACGCCTTCCCCCCCATTCCCCTAATCTCCAGGGTGATACAGCGCATCATCTCCGACAAGACACGAGCGATTCTAGTGGCTCCAGCCTGGCCTCGCCAAGGCTGGTTCCCGATACTGAGGCGTCTAGCGATACACCCGCCACGGCGGCTCCCGCTAGTGCCCGACCTCCTCTCCCAAGAAGACGGACACACCCTCCACCCCAACCTGCAAGCCCTTGCTCTGACAGCCTGGCGGCTGAACGGGTAGCCTTGTTCCCCCTTGGCTTGCCTCAAGAAGTGGAGGAGGTAGTCCTCGCCGCACGGCGCCCCGCAACAAGAAAGTCCTATGGCCTCAAATGGCGTCGCTTCACCTCCTGGTGCTCCGCTCAGGGACTGGACCCCTTCTCGGCTCCAGCACCCAAAGTTCTCCAATACTTGACCTCGCTGGCGAAACAAGGCCTGCAACCCCAGTCCATTCGGGTTCACCTAGCAGCTATCGCGGCCCTTCACGACCGCATCGAGGACAGCTCAATCGCTCAACTCCCCTTGGTAACCCGTTTTATGAAGGGCTTGACCAACCTGCATCCCCCAGTCAGAGACCCAGTGCCTCACTGGGACCTCAATGCTGTCCTCAACCAGCTCACGCTGCCCCCCTTTGAACCCATGCAGTCAGCTAGCTCCAAGTTCGTCTCCTGGAAGACCTTGTTCCTCATTGCCATCACTTCGGCCAGGCGCATCAGCGAGCTCCAGGCCCTGGTGACACATCCACCGTACACGCAACTTTCCAGCGAGCGTGCCACCCTCCGGACTCACCCCAAGTTCGTACCGAAGGTAGCCTCAGACTTCCACATCAACCAAACCATCGAGTTACCTACCTTCTGCCCGGAACCCCACTCCTCGCCAGAAGAGGAGCGACTCCACACACTGGACTGTGTTAGGGCGCTACGCCTTTACCTACTCAGGACGGCGGCACAGAGACGCAGCACCCAGCTCTTCGTCTCCTATGACCCGAACAAACCTGGGCGCCCTGTCACCAAATGCACCCTGTCGCTCTGGATCTCCTCCTGCGTTGCCTTCTGCCTTAGCCAGGCTGGGGTCGCAGATGCACCAACAGTCAACGCCCACCAGCTGAGGGCGCTAGCCGCCACCATGGCCAACCTGCGTTCGGTCCCAGTAACCGACATCTGCAAAGCGGCCACTTGGTCATCCATGCAAACATTTCAAAGACACTATTGCCTCGACCTGTTGGATAACCAGGCTCTCGGTCAAGCGGTCCTTGCAACTGCGCAAGGACCAGCCCCTTGACCGACATAGTCGCCGCCTAGGGCGGAGAAGGAGGAGACTTTCTGACTGTCGCCATTGTGGCACCTGCTGTTGTCTGCCAAAATCTGCACTTGTTAGTGGTTTGCACATACCGTTGTGACACATATATTGCACATGTTGGTTGTTCTTGCACATACTGTTGTCCCACATATATTGCACATGTTGTTGTGATTGCACATGCTGTTGTTGCACATGTACTGCGTATTACTACGCCGCACCTTACATTGTGTATCTGTTGCACTCGCTAAGTTGTTGATGCTCATGACTGTCGCTATGATTGGATATGCCATTACCGGTGACAAATAAAAACCTATGTTACACCGCATGTCCTCCCCTTTCTCCTTGGAGAGGGCCCCTTACACCACAGCCTTCTCAGCTCGGGAGGCACCACATGTGGCTGACTTCATCCTGCTTGTCCTTGGAGAAATCGAGGTTACTTACCTGTAACGGGAGTTCTCCGAGGACAGCAGGATAAGTCAGCCACACAATCCCACCCTCCTCCCCTCAGGGGCCTCTCCTGACCTACCTACGCCCCTAGCTCCTCCTGGCTCAGCTTGGGACTTAGTGACCGAGCTAGGGGCGGTCCCTGGGGAGGTCCTGGGGGAGGGCCTCCCACCCAGAAGGGAAAGCCCTTCTGGGCTAGAGAGAGTACTTCTGTCTCGGCGCCGTCGGGAGACGACACCACATGTGGCTGACTTATCCTGCTGTCCTCGGAGAACTCCCGTTACAGGTAAGTAACCTCGATTTCCTTCCCCTTTAGTTGGCATGTTAGTCTATCATACTTAACTGCCTCCTCCACCTTGTGAAACAAATCCTCTACCCTAGGGCCTGCGGCCACTCGTCATCGTGCTGCTAAGGCAACCTTAGTCACTAATATTAGTTCTGCCTGTAGCACGCCCCTATTCCTATTACCTGACTCAATCCAAGCAACACTTCTTCCAGGGAGCATCTTACAGTACCTCCTCCCACCCCCAAGAGAAACCATCCCACCTCTTCCCAATATACTTGTATAATTGGGCAATCCCACCACATATGATAAAATGTACCAACCCATCCACAACCCCTCCAACTTTGGTTGAATTCTTGTCTCTTAGTGTGAAATAATTGTATAGGTATACTATATGCCCTATGCACAATATGGAGTATGGTCTGTTTTCAAGAGGTAACTGATGTCACTCAATATATTTTACGATATATTTCCTCCCAATGATTATCCTCTATTTCCCGCTTCAACCATCTATGCCACCCTAAGTGATGGGGCGGAGGGTGCCCCCTTGCTGCCTCCAGCTGTACCCGATAAAGTTTGGCGAGAAAGCCCTTCCTCCCCTTACCTTTATAAAATAGTTCTAGCATAGAATTGGCTTGATGTGTTAGATGAGGTCTACGCTGTTCCAGGAAATGCTGCAGTTGAAAATACTGATAAAAAAGGATTTGACTTCCCCATCTAGTTTCTACTTCTCACATTGAGGGTATCTGTCGGTTCCCCACTAAGTCTCCCACCTGTGTTGGGTGTCCCTCCTTACCTGCAACTACCTAAACCCCTGACCTGAGAACGGGGTATAGTCTTGCAACCTAGACCATTTTGAAAATGGCTTGGGAATTTCCCTCCCGGTACTCCCTTCTGATACATTTGTCTGAGTGAAACTAAAAGGGATGCCCACATATCAGTCCCCCTGCTCTTGACCTCCCTCGGGGATCTCTAGCCACTCAAAAAGCAACCACGACACCAGGGCTTCTCTCTCTATAGCTATACATTGAGCTTCGAGGGCCGCAAATAATAAGTACTAAGTGCTGTCAGCATCGCTTCTCTATAATGCCATTCCAGGGACGGGAAGCACCCCCCCCCCCTTTCCTCTTGCTTGTTTCAATTTCCCTACACTAATCCTCGCCTTTCGGACCTCCATACGAAGTGCTGTAGTTGTTGCTCCCATTTCTTAAATTTCGCCTGCGGAATCCTTATAGGTTAAGCAAGAGGTGAAATACCTCGGCATAATTCTAGATCAATCCCTCAGCATGCTCCCACATATAAAACAAACAGTGAGAATTATCTTCTTCAAATTGAAAAATGTTCATCTTAAACCCCTGCTAGACATCAACGATTTCAAATCAATAGTCCAGGCCCTTATCACCCCACATTTTATTTATTTATTATTTAATAGTGTTTATATACCGCTTTTCGAGAATCAAAGCGGTTTACAAAGATCTTGAAAATAACGGAAAGTTACAGTTAACAGTATAATAATAATAATAATAATTACAAAAAACAAATGAAAGAATTATATTTAACAAGAGTGCATAAATGTGAACTGAAACAAATGTTACAAATTCTAAAATATTCACATATGAAAGTAACAATATTCTTAAATAAATAATTATAAATATATTTAAGGATTTAAATCACCAAAGTAGTCCTTAAAAAGGAATGTCTTTAAATGTTTCCTAAAGGACTTTGGATCATCAATAGAGCTAATTTGTTGAGAGAGTGAGTTCCATAAAAGAGGAGCAGAAAGAGAAAATGCCCTCTTAGATGTAGATGCGCTGCAAGATTTGAATTCAGAAGGGATTTTCAGCAAATTTTTAGATATGCTTCTACGCATTCTGTTGTTAGGAGTGATCTGTATAAGATCTTTTAAAGTAGAAGATGAATCTGGATTGATTAGTTTAAAAATTGTATGGATAACTTTGAATTTAATTCTGCTTTCAATAGGAAGCCAATGTAGATGTTTTAAGATTGGAGTAATGTGCTCTTTGATAGGGATTTGTAGGATAACTCTTGCTGCCGTGTTTTGAACCAGCTGATGCCTATTAATGATTTGCTTCGGGAGACCCATAAATAAAGCATTACAGAAATCTAGATGCGGAGAAATAATTGCCTGAATTACCGTTCTGAAGTCATATGCAGAAAGCAGCGGTCTTAAATGCTGAAACATCTTTAATTTGGAATAGCTTTTGTTACATTGCTCACATGCTTTGAAAAATTAAGCTGTTTATCAAGAATAACTCCCAAATATCTAATTTCCTTTTTAACTTGAATACGTGCTTCTTTTAAGTTGAGTAAATCTGAAGGCTGTCTTTTGTTATTAAAAGATATTCTGTTTTGACTGCTGTAATAATCTGTTACATAAACGTACTACAGAGAGCACAAAATATCATCGCTAGAATTGTCTGTAAGGTCCGCCTAACTGATCATATAACCCCCATCCTTCACTGGCTCCCAGTTCTAAGCCGAATAAAATATAAGTTACTAACAGTAACTTTCAAACTTATCAATAACATCTACCCGTCCTTCTTATCAACCCTCATTCATACTCAACCAGATACCAGATCCTGCAGGCTAAATGCTATCCACTCTCACTCTATCCGCAAGACAAAAAAGACCACGAGCTCCAGAGGCTTCACATATCTCGCCCCCAGTCTCTGGAACTCCCCCCCCCCCCTACCGCTATGATTGCTCAAAGACCTCCAAACATTTAGGAGAGAACTCAAAACTTACCTTTTCCTTGCACACTATGGAAACACAAACATAGACCACCCCCCCTCACAAGCTACATCACAACACACACCCTGAGAGACACACACATTCCGCACAAACCCAAAGAAAATCATCATAATCAGAGATTATGTACATAGTTTATTAGCTTCTTGTTTTAAGCAAAATGTAAATTGTAGATTGTTATGTTATCTGTAATTACAGTTTACTATGTAAAATGTTATACCACCGTTCTATGTAAAATATTCTGTTCTTTGTAAATTGCCTCTGATCTTTGGAAGGGGCGGTATAGAAGAATCTAATAAATAAAAAAAAAAAAATTAAATAAAAAGAAATTGCGAAAAAAGAAAGATGAACCTAGAGATAACATTCATTTTAAGGGCTGCCACTTTTCCCATCCAACTGAGATGAAGAGGACTTGATTAATCGCCATCATGAGTGGGCCACAGTTGAGTGCACACAAGTCGCTGCAGTTTGGGGAAATCCTTACCCCCAAATACCTCAATGACCCTCTTGCCCATTTGAACGGAAAATGCACCATCCCCTCAATCTGTAACCCCCCAATGGCAGGGCCTCCGTTTTGTCTATATTAACTTTAAAACCTGACACCGGTGAGGCTTTAATTTTGCCTAATAGCACATCAATCGTTTCTTGCGGATGGGAGAGAAAGATCAGAGTATCAACCACATAGAGCAAGATTTTATGCCCATCTTTCCCCTTCCATATCGGGACTAATCTCGGGTTTTGTTTAATCCTTGCCGCAAATGCCTCAATAACTATTGCAAACAGCATAGGCAATAGGGGGCATCCATGTCGTGTGCCTCTAAACAGCCGGAATGGTTTTGAGTGCTGACCGTTCAACAAAATAGAAGCCGTTGGCGCTGAATACAATGCATGGATCCCTTGGATAAAAGCTTTCCCTATCCCTATCGTGTCCATCATTGCAAAAAAGAATTCCCACTCCACCCTGTCAAATGCTTTTTCCGCGTCTAAAGCAACGCATACAGCGGGCTCCCCTCTTGTCTCTACATAATTTATCAAATTAATGTTATCAGAAATAATTCTCCCCCCTATAATTCCAGTCTGATCCGGGTGTATGAGTGTTGGCAGAACTTTCTCCAGCCTCTTTGTGAGGACCTTAGCATACAATTTAGCATCGCTGTTAATCAAAGCAATTGGCCTATAACGCCCACATTGATCACCAGGTCGATCCTCCTTGGTAAGAACGATTACATTGGCCTTTGCCCATGGATTCCGGTATAGGCTTCCCCTCCAAAAATCCCTTAAACAATCTAGCCAAAAAAGGGGACTCTTCTTCTCTAAGTCTATGATACAGCTCTGCAGGGAAACCGTCATCCCCCGCCGCTTTACCCTTCGGGAGAGACCTTATTGCTCTTGAGACTTCTTGTGGGGTTAATGCTTTCCACAGAAATGAAGCTGCCTTGTCATCTAGCTTAGGAAGGTCTAATCCATAAATATAGGTGCTCACCCACTCCCTCCATTTGATATAGCTGCTCATAAAACGTCCTAAAATCTTCATAGATCTCTGCGTTAGCCACCACTCTAGACCCATCTGACCTTACTATCACTGCTACCACTCTCTCAGCTCTCTTCTTTCTCAACTACCATGCCAGTAATTTCCCTGCCCTGTTCCCACTCTCCATAAAATTCCTCTTTGTATGTCTGAGGAGATGGGCCATTCTTGCCGTGTCTAAGGAGTTTAACCTAGCACAAACTGTACATAACAGACTATACACTTTCCTTGCTCCTGTCCTACTGTACTCTTTCTGGAGATTCTGAATCTCCTCCACCAGCTTCTGTGTATCTGCTTCCTGGTGGATCCGTGGAATAGTCTCCCAGTGGAGGTGGTAGAGATGAGGACAGTATCTGAATTCAAAAACGCATGGGACAAACACAGAGGATCTCTAAAGGAAAAAAGGGGACTGTTGTAGTTTTTGATATGGAAGGACAGACTAGATAGGCCATGTGGTCTTTTTCTGTCATCATTTTTCTATGTTTTTATGTTCCCTTTTCATTCCTCTTTTGGTCCCCCATTGAATCCCCCCCCCCCCCCGAGAACTGCCTTCCTGGCATCCCACAATACATTATTATGAACCTCTCCATTGTCATTGGAAAACATGAAGTCTTGCCATGCCTTTTTATGTTTATGTTTATTGCATTTGATAAAACCACCTTTCTATAACAATCAAGGAGGTGTACAATTGACAAAACAGTCGGAGAAATGGCCGAAGGCCAGTGAAATGGAAAAGGAAGTTTACAATTCTTCTGATAGGAAAGTAAGAGAAAAGAGAGATAAGACAGGACATAGGAGAATATATTCCTAGGGGGAGATACAAAGGTGGGGGAAAGAGAGGGTCACACAAAGGGGGAGGAAGGTCGAAGGCCAGGGAAAAAAGATGAGTCTTTAGATTTTGCTTAAAGGTGACATGATGGGGTTCCAGTGTATTAATGAGCAAACAAACCTCTTCCAAAGAAAGGGAAGCTGTAAAACTAGAGGGCATAACATGAAGCTGCAAGGGGGTAACCTGAAAGGCAATGTCAGGAAATACCTTTTCTCTGAAAGGGTGGTGGATGCTTGGAATGCCCTCCCGATGGAAGCAGCAGGGGCAAATACAGTGACAGAATTCAAAATGACATAGGACAGAAACAGTGGAACCCTTTATAGCAACAGGATAAAATCAAAATAAACATTTATTTCTTTTTTTTTTATACCGCGCTCTTTAGAATTAGTGCGGTTTTACATGTATACTAACAGGTACTTTTTATTCCCTTGTCCCCGAAGGGCTCACAATCTAAGTGTACCTGAAGCAACATAACTATCTCTTATATCTCAACAAATAGGGGTGACCTGCACAGAGCGGTGGGTACATCCCTAAACAAAGGCAAGGGGAGGGATGACTTGCACGGAACAGCAGGTGCACCTACTCTTGCCACCTTGCTGGGCAGACTAGATGGACCATACTTTTCTTTATCTGCCGTCATATACTATGCTACTATGATTTATTTAAATAAAAAAGCTCTCTAGAAACAAATTCATTTCAGTGACTATTTACTCTGGCAGTTTTTCAGCCTTTCTTCTACTTTTCTTAAAGCATGAAATACATCTAGTCTGGGTTTCCAAGCTAGTATTTTTAAACAACGTCCATGCTTGCTTGATGTAAATCTTTACCTTTTGCAGCAAAAATAGCTAAAAGCAACAAAGAAAACTTATCTGTATCCGCCCTGTTGATCTGTCATGTGCCTTTAACACCTATTTAAGACAACTTCACAGATCTTTTGCCTCCTAATTGGAAGGCCTTTTTGTAAAGATCTCTAGGAACTAATTTCTTTCTTTCTACTCAGAGACTATTTATTCTAGTTGTATGCTAAGCTATACTCTGATAACAGTGGATAACATGAGGAAAGATCTACAAAAGCTGGAAGAATGGCCTAATGCTTGGCAGTTAACATTTAATGTGAAGAAGTGCAGTATCAAGCACTTGGGAAGCAGAAATCCAAGGGAATTGTATACGATAGGGGGCGAGAGGTTGGTGTGCACAGACCAGAAGAAGGAGCTTGGAGTGACTGTTTCTGAGGATCTCAAAGTGGCAAAACAGTGTGACAAGGCGGTGGCAAAAGCCAGAAGAATGCTAGGTTGCATACAGAGAGGAATTACCACAAAAAGAAGAAAGTACTAATGCCACTGTACCGGTTGCTGGTGAGGCCTCATTTGGAATATTGTGTTTAGTTTTGGAGACGATATCTCGCAAAGGATATAAAAAGACTGGAAATGGTTCAGAGGAAGGCGGCCAAAATGATTTGAAGCCTGCACCAGAAGACATATGAGAAGAGACTTGAAGATCTAAATATGTACACTCTAGAGGAGAAGAGGGACAGACCTTTACTTTTTATGCTAAGCTATACTCTGATATGACTTAAATGAAAAGCTCTCTGGTGCTACTAAGACCCGGCTGACTCAGCAAAAACATTGAATTCTAAAATACACAGATTTATCAACTTTAACTCAAAAAATTATTTTTTCCTCAAGATTTAGAGTATATTGGCGATGTCACCGACCCCGACGGCGTTATGAGGGCATCACTCCGGGCCAACCCTGCTAAAAATAAGAGCAGAGACCCCGTGAAAGAATAAAAAATTAGTCGAGGCAGGTGCGGAGAGCTCAGAGAGCAGTAGGGGAGTGAGGCGCACGAGCAGAGAAAAGCCGATGCACGCGGTGAAGAAAGGAGCTTGAATGAGCTGAGGTGGAGGCTAAGCCGAAGAGCGGAGGAGGAGCGTGCTGGAGAGCTGGATGCGTGCAGGAGCCGGTGAAGCGGCAAAAGAGCTGGCTGATGAGAGGGTGATCACAGGAACTCTGCTGAAGAGTGAATAGCTGCATGAGAGGGGAGAGGCGGGCTGATGAGCGGAGAGTGAGCAAAAGGAGAGCAGACCCGGGAAAAGGAAAAGAAAAAGAAAATGGCGATCGGCAGCCTCGTGGTAGGCAAGATGGCAGCATGAAAGTGACAAAAGGAGCAGAGAATAGAGCGGCAGAGGACAAGAGGAGTGCATAGAAACAGGTGGAGGTGCCACACACAGGGAGCAGATAAACTGGAGGAGCCTCACAAGATTGGGAAAGCAGCGAGGAGAAAACCGAGGATGGCAGTATGGAAGCCTATTCAATCAGCAGGTGGGAGTTTGAGGAGAGAGGAAGGAGAAGAGAAGGAAAGGAGGTAAAAATAACAAACATAAAGGGAAAACACAAAAAAAGGACAGAACGAAAGAAGAATTGAGTGCGGTAGGAAAAGTGGAAGTGTGGTGGAGGAAAGTAGCTTACTTTTTGAAGATCTGAGAGGTTGGCTATTATAAAATAATTTAAAGAGACTGAGCTAAAGTCAGAATATTACTAAGTGCACAGAGACTAGAGAGGACGATGACTATGGGGAGAAAGCCAAGGCATTTACTATGACCACGAGAAGGAAAACTACGGATCTGAGGGAGCATGCATATCAAAGTGCGGGGGTAGGGACCAGTGAGCATGTGGCGTTGGACAATAAAAATAAAAGCCCAGAGCCCGCTGAAGGAACTGCGCATCGTCATAATATGGAGCAAGGAAAGGAAACTATGCAAGGCATCTCTAGAGTGGAACTAAGGGAGTGGTTCATGGAAATAAAGAAGGAAGTACAAGCAGTGAAACTACAGCTCAGTGAGCTCATAAGAAATTTGAAAGATAATATAGCTAAACTGACGCACATCGCAGGGAATCATGAGAACCGGTTGCAAAGTTTGGAGCAGCAGCAAGAGGAGCAACAACAGCAAAGTCAGGCACTTCAAAAATGGCAAACGGATATGCAATATAAATTGGAGGACTTGGAAAATAGATCTCGCAGAAATAATCTGAGGATTCGTGGGGTACCTGAAGAAAGGGAATTTCAAGACAGCGCGAAGGTGGCGGTTTCAATATGTCTAGAAATACTCAGGAAAGGAGGGGAAGAAGTAGAACCTGAGGAGATTGTGTTGGATAGAGCACACAGAGCACTGGGACTGGCAAGAATGAATAGGCCTAGAGATATCATCATTTGCTTCTCTGGATATAAAATGAAAGAAAAAATTGCGACAAGAATGAAGAGCTTAGGGACATTAAATTGGCAGGGGTATCCAATAACTATATATGAGGATTTGTCCCTTGGAACTTTACAGAGGCGGAGAGCTTTGCAGCCTGTCACATAGACTTTGAGAAGTAGAGACATTAAATACAGGTGGCTGCACCCGTTTGGACTGTCCTTTACAATACACGGGAAGAGTTGGAAAGTACAGACGGTAGCGGAGGCGACAGCAGCGCTACAAGACGAGGGAATTCGAGCTGAGCAATTAAACAGTCAACAAGTTAGGGACACAGTGGAGAATGGAGGAGAAAAGCGGAAAGCCAATGAAGAACAACCGGAAATGAAGTAGGGGAGGAATAAGGAGAGCAAAGATCAAGTAAAAAGATGAAAGTTTGCAGAGTTGGAGAGCTGGCATAAGGCTTGACTGGCACTAGGGGAAAAAGGAAAGTTTTGAAATTAGAGACAAAACAGTATTTGCAGAAATTTGTTGGATAATTGTAGTATTAAGAATGTAAAATGTAATTTTTGCAGGAATGAACAATGATGTATGTTTG
Organism: Ichthyophis bannanicus; assembly: GCA_033557465.1. Lineage (NCBI taxonomy): Eukaryota > Metazoa > Chordata > Amphibia > Gymnophiona > Ichthyophiidae > Ichthyophis > Ichthyophis bannanicus. The sequence continues at coordinate 335,080,198 of CM066035.1, forward strand.
ATATGTCTGTTTATTATGGTTATGGGAGGGAGTGGAAAGAAAGGAGATAAGGGTGGGGATATGGTTGTGGAAGGAGGGGAGGAAGAAGGAGGAGGTGGGGGGGAGGGGGCAAGTGGGGGTGGGGTAAGGGACGCACTACTCCAAGTACGCCTGGAAAAGGAGGGAGGGACTGAAAGAGAAGGGGGCGGAAGGGAGGGGTAGAGGGAGGAAGGGGGAAAGGGGAGGAGGACAGAAGCTGCAGAGGAGGAGAAGAAGGGGAGGGAACGGGGGAAGCAGTATGGGGGAGCGGAGGGGGGAGATACGAGAGAAGGGGAGTCACGAAGGGAAGGGAGGGGCTTACATTCTAAAGGATTAGGAGTTACCACAATCAATGTTAAAGGCTTAAGAACATGGCAAAAGCACAGGCTTTTGGAAAGGGAAGGACTGCGTCTAAATGCGTATATTCTTTGTGTACAGGAGACACACTTAAGGGTGGGGCAGGAACATCTGTTAACTTCAAAAAAATGCCAAAGGTGGTGTTAGCGGGACAGAGAACAAACCCTAGGAAGGGAGGGGTGGGGATTTTGGTGGGGGACGCCATTCGGCATTTAGTAGTCGAAGAAAGGAGAGGGAAAGATGGAAGGTGGTTTGGGGTGAAGTTGAGAGTAGGGGAGGGAGAGGTATGGGTGATAAGTGTATATGGGCCAAACGAGGGGCATGGAGAAGCATTTGATAACATAACTAAGGAGTTAGAAGAATTGGGAGATACCCCGCTGGTGGTGTGGGGGGGGGATTTTAATTTGACTTGGAATCCGAGATTGGATAATAGTGGGGGGCAAGGAAGTGGTGGAAAGAAAGACTGGTAAAGCTTGAGAAGGATGCAGGAGAGATTAGGCCTGATAGATTTATGGAGGTCAAGGCATCCAGGGGAGCGTAAGTATACATTTTACTTCCAGGCGCATGGCTCATACAGTAGATTGGATATGATATGGGGAGGTGGGATATGGGCCTCAAGAGTAAAGGAAGTGGAGCACGGAGAAATCACATGGACAGATCATGCTCCGGTTACAGTGACTTTTGATATGGGCATGGAGGATGAGGGGATAAGGTTTTGGAAATTAAATGATTCATTGTTGGATGAAGATGAACATGTGGGGGTAGTAAGAGCCGCTATAGAAGAGTATTTGGTATATAATGAAACGGGGGAGGTCCAGTTGAAGACCGTATGGGATGGGTTAAAGACGGTGATTAGGGGGAAGCACATCAGCATAGCTGCACGGCTTAAGAGGGAGAAGAGGAAAGTGGAAGGCGAATTCTTGGAGCAGATAAAGCAGCTGGAGGCTCAACATCAGACAACTAAGAAGTATGGGGTTATGGCTAAACTGACTCAGGCAAGGGCTGAGTTAAGTAGATTGAGGGCTAAGGAAATAGCGTATAAACTCAATGTATTAAAGCAAAAATATTTTGTAGGTGGAAACAAGGCTGGGAGGATTTTGACAAGTAGACTGCAGGCTCAGCGGCAAGCAGCGCATATAGATGGGATTAGGAATAGCAAGGGGCGGATGGTGCATAGCACGAAGGAAATTAGTCAGATTTTCCGAGACTATTATAGCAAGCTATATCACAGTGAGTTGCAAAAAGGGCATGAGGAGATCAGGAGTTATTTGCAGGAGTGTAGGTGGAGGACGGTAGCCAGGGCCGGCCCGTCCATTGAGCAAGAATGTTTTTTGCACAGGGCCCCGCGTTTCAGGGGGCCCCGCGCAAAAAACATTCTTAAGCATCCCAAGTTAAAAACAAAAAAAAAACAAACCGGCTGCTTCTGCCGCGGCAGCTTCAAGAGCTCTGCCGCGGCAGCTTCAAGAGCTCTGCCGCGGGGCCCCCCCCTGCCCGGCAGAGCCTCCGTGCATCTTCAGCTCTTCACGTCCAAAACGCGGGCTTTTTTCAGAGCCGCGAGAGTTTCTTTTCTCGCGGCTCTCTTAATCCCGCGGGGCTGATGGGATTTCCCATCACCCTCGGCGGGATTAACAGAGCCGCGAGAAAAGAAACTCTCGCGGCTCTGAAAAAAGCCCGCGTTTTGGACGTGAAGAGCTGAAGATGCACGGAGGCTCTGCCGGGCAGGGGGGGGCCCCGCGGCAGAGCTCTTGATGCTGCCGCGGCAGAGCTCTTGAAGCTGCCGCGGCAGAAGCAGCCGGTTTGGGTTTTTTTTTAATTTTAATTTGGAATGATAGGGGGGGGGGGTGGTTAGGACTGGTAATGGGCTATGGGAGGGGGGGAGGCTAAACTGGAAGTAGGCTGATGGGAGGGGGAGGCTAAACTGGAAGTGGGCTGATGGGGGGGGGGTGGTGAGGACTGGTAATGGGCCAGGGGGTGGGGTGGTTAGGACTGGTAATGGGCCGGGGGGGGGGGGTGGTTAGGACAGGTAAGGGGCCATGGAGGGGGGGAGGCTAAGACTGGAAGGGGGCTGAAGGGGGGGGGGGTTAGGACTGGTAATGGGCTATGGGGGGGGCTAAGTGGGCTGGGGGGGGGGGGTTAGGACTGGTAATGGGCTATGGGGGGGGCGAAGTCGGAAGATGGGGGGTCTGATATGACTGCAAATGGGATATGGGGGGGGCTAAGTGGGCTGATGGGGGGGGGGTTAGGCCTGCAAATGGGCTAGGGGGGGGGCTAAGAGGGCTCATGGGGGCGGTAGGACTGGTAAAGGGCGATGGGGGGGGCTAAGGGGGCGGATGGGGGGGTTAGGACTGGTAATGGGCTATGGGGGGGCTAAGTGGGCTGATGGGGGGGTTTGGACTGGTAATGGGCTATGGGGAGGGGTCTAAGGCAGGAAGTGGGGGGTTAGGACTGGAACTGGGCTGATGGGGGGGGTTAGAACTGGTAATTGACTATGGGGAGGGGGCTAAGGCTGGAAGTGGGGGGTAGGACTGGAAATGGGCTGATGGGGGGGTTAGGACTGGTAATGGGCTATGGGGGGGCTAAGACTGGAAGTGTGCTGATCGGGGGGTGTTAGGACTGGTAATGGGCCGGGGGGGGTTAGGACTGGTAATGGGCCGGGGGGGGGGGTTAGGACTGGTAATGGGCCATGGGGGGGGGTGTTAGGACTGGTAATGGGCCATGGGGGGGGAGGCTAGGACTGGTAATGGGCTGATGGGGGGGGAGGGTTAGGACTGGTAATGGGCCATGGGGGGGGGAGGCTAATACTGGAAGTGGGCTGATGGGGGGGGTAGGACTGGTAATTGCAAATGGGGGGGCTAAGACTGGAAATAGGATGATGGGGGGGTTAGGACTGGTAATGGGCTATGGGGGGCTAAGACTGGAAATGGGCTGATGGGGGGGCTAGGACTGGAAATAGGGTGATGGGGGGGTTTGGACTGGAAATGGGCTATGGGGGGCTAAGAATGTAAATGTTATGATGGTGGGGTAGGACTGGTAATAGGCTATGCGAGGGGGGCTAAGACTGGAAATAGGCTGATGGGGGGCTAGGACTGGAAATAGGGTGATGGGGTGGTATGACGAAATCGGCTGATGGGGGGTTAGGACTAGTAATGGGCTATGAGGAGGCAAGGACTGTAAATGGGCTGAGTGGAAGGAGGGCTTGAACTGCAAATAGCTGATGGGGACGGGGCTTGGAATGGAAATGGGTTGTGAGGGGGAGGGAGCTAGGACTGGAAATGGGTGAGGGGGGGGCTAGGACAGGAAATGGGCTGATGGGCTAGAATAGGACTGGAAATTGGCTGTTGGGGGGTGCTAAGATTGGAAATGGGCTGTGGTGGGGGTTTGGATTGAAATGGACTCATGAAGGGGCTAGAACTGGAAGTAGGCTCATGGGGGGCTTGGAATGGAAATGGGCTGAGTGGAGGGGAGCTAGGATTTGACATGGGCTGATGGTGGGGCTATGGAAGGACTAGAAATGGGCTCATGGGGGGCTGGGATTGGAAATGAGCTGATGGAGGGACTTGGATGGGACTGCAAATAGATGGGGGAGCTAGGACTGGAAATGGGCTTATGGGGGGCTAGGACTGGAAATGGGCTGATGCGGGGACTAGAAGGGAGCGGATGCTGGGTGGGACTGGAACTAGAATGGAGCTGATGTTGGGGGAGGATTAGAATGGGATGGAGCTGGGAGAGTGAAATGGAGAGGGAAAAAATATTTTGTGTGGGAGGGAAGACAAATCTACAATTGTCCGGATATTGGGAGAGTAGGTGGGGATTGAGGATGGAGGGGTAAAATTTGAGTGGATGAAATAGGAATGAGGAAAGAGCAAAAAGGAGAAAGATTAGTATGTTAAAGCAGATGTAGAGAGAGAATGGAAAAAAACTAGAAGAGAGAAGAAAAGACAAATGGACAGCAGACGATGAAGAATTAGCGGAAGACACGAAGAAACCAGAAGAAAGTGGCTGGAGCAATTGCAGCTGAAAAAAAATGCACAAAAGGTAGAAAATATCTCTTTATTTTGAATTTATTAATTGGAATATGTCAGCTCTGGGAAATGTGCATCATTAACGTCTGCGCTTTGTTTAGTACAAGAGCAAATTAATGTATAGTTTTATTTCTACAGTGTTGTACATTCCAAGTTTGGCTTTTGGGATTCCCAGTTTAATTATTGTCTTCCTGTTTCTAAATTGTGATTCCTTGTTTGGTGATGGTCTATGTTCTGCATGTGTAACTGAGCTGAGGTATTCTGTTTATGTAATTCCTATTTGACATTGCCACTTGTTCTCTTTCCCCAGTAGGTCATGTATTGTTGTTCTCTGAAATGTATTGGTTTAATATTTGCAGCGTTTCCTTTTGATAGTTAGGGTATGGTGCTTTATGAGTCCTGGTAGTGCTGTTAGGATACGGCGGGTTTGCTATGGGTTCTAAATGGGCAGTGTTTGTAGTAGTTCCTAATGTGCCTGGCGGTTGGTATTGGATTATAGTAATGTAGAAGTCTTTTAGTCTTTCTTTATTCATACACTCATTAAGAGGCATGTTTACTAAAAGTTCGTGTATGGTAACATTATGCAAATATTTATGCAAATGAGGCCCCTTATGCAAATGAGGCCCCGCACCGAGTCTCCGCACATGGCCCCGCACCCCCCTTGGGCCGCCCCTGACGGTAGCACCAGAGGATAGGGATAGAATAGGGGAGGACATTAAGGAGGGTGAAGTGAGGGAGGCTATAAAAACATTGAAAGTGGGGAAATCCCCAGGACTGGATGGGTTTACGGCTCAATTTTATAAGAAGATGGTGGAGCACGTTACGCCAATTCTGACCAGGGTGTTCAATAAGGTAATAGATGGTAAAGGAATTCCGCAGACTATGGGGGAGGTGGGTATCACAGTGATACCGAAACCGGGTAAGGATAAGGGTGTGTGTGGGTCCTATAGACCCATTTCATTAATTAACTTAGATGCTAAGATATTCGCTAATAGGATCCAGGAGATATTGCCAAAGGTAATAAATAGAGACCAAGCGGGATTTGTAAAGGGGAGGCAAGGGAGTGATAATATCCGGAAAATGATGAACATTGCTTGGCATCTCCAGGGTACTGGGGAACCGGCAGTATTTGTTACGGTGGATGCAGAGAAAGCATTTGACCGGGTTGAATGGGCCTATATGTTCCAAATGTTGGAACAGATGGGCTTTGGGGATAGGTATATAGCCTGGATAAAAGCTCTATATACGCATCCATGTGCAAGGATTATGGTTAATGGGGGGTATTCTGAGCAGTTTGTATTCGGGAGAGGTACCCGGCAGGGCTGTCCAGTGTTGCCGCTTTTGTTTGCATTGGCGATTGAGCCCTTGGCTGAAGCGGTTAGGAAGGAAGCGGATGTTTAAGGTGTGGTAGTGGGGGGAAGGGAGGAGAAAATAGCACTGTTCGCAGATAATATAATATTCACACTGAGGCAGCCATTAACTACGTTACCAGTTTTGATGAGAATCACAATGGAGTTTAGCAGTATCGCAGGATATAAAATAAATTCAAGACTGAGGTCCTGGGGTTCAATCTAGAAGGGGGTTTAAAGGAACGATTGAAGGAGCATTTTAATTTTAAATGGGTGCAACAGAAATTTTGGTATTTGGGGATACAATTAGGGAAGCTAATTGAGAAGATTAAACAGTGGAATTATCAGGTAGTTATGGAAAATATACGGAAAGATTTATCAAAATAGAGAGGGATAAGATTGTCATGGTTGGGGCGAATAGCGGTAGTGAAGATGAATGTATTACCCAGATTGCTGTTTTTGTTCACGTCGCTGGCATGTCAGGTGAGTAAGAAGGAGTTAGGGAAGTTGCAGAATCTGATTATGCAATTTATTTGGGAGGGGAAAAATCTGAAGCTGGCGAGAGGGACCCTGTATCAAGTGTGGTCGGAAGGAGGGCTGGGAGTACCATGTTTGACAAAATTTTATGAGGCTGCGCAATTGAGGGCGCTTCTGGAGTGGAGGGAGGGTGCGGATATTTTGAGATGGGTACAAATAGAAGCAGAGGGAGAAGAATCTAAGGAGGGGAAGATACGGGACCCGGGGGGGTTGGAGAGAAAAAGAAGGGAAGAGTAATCCATTCAGGGAACTTATGTTTCGGATATGGAGGAAATGGAGGGGACATCTTATAGAGGGGAAAGTGTAGTCACGGTATATATTGATTAGAGCGGTGGGGGATAAGGCGTTGGGTGGGAATGATCAGGTGTTTAAGGGGTGGAGGAATAAAGGGTTAGAGCAATTGGGACAAGTTCTAGGGAAAGGGGGGGGGGTGTTAAAACCTTTGAGGAGCCCCAAGAAGAATATAAGTTGGATAGAAAGGATCAATATGCCTATACACAATTGTGGTATTTTCTGCATAGAAAAGAGGTGAAATCCGATCTCGAAAGAAGGCCTTCGCAGTTTGAAGAGATGATGGGGAAGCAGTGGACACAGAGGGGGGGTAATATTGAAAATTTACAAAATGCTTCTCCAGGAGGGGAGGGAGAAGGGGAGGTGGCAGCAGAGGTGGGAAGAGGATATTCCGGGCCAGTGGGATGAGAGTTGGTGGGCTGAAATATATGAGAATGCATATAAACTAGCAAGGGGAACTCCAATGTTAGAAAATAGTTTGAAGCTGAGATATAGGATGTATTGGACACCAGTGAGGTTACGGGCAATCTTTCCAGACAGTTCAAATGAATGCTAGAAGCAATGTGGGGCAAAGGGGGATTTACTGCACATGGCATAGCAGTGTCAAAGGTGCAGGAGTATTGGGGTAAGGTGGGAAGGTTGTATGGGGATATTACGGGAGTGCAGATAACGATAACACCAGGAATGGTAGTGCTCAATGAAGGGGTCTGTGGGGGAGAGGGGGATGTGGCAACCTTTGTGGGATATGGAGCACATATGTGTCTCTTAAGGTGGTGGAAGAATGTTGAAGTGCCTCAAATAAGGGAGGTAGTGAGTAAGCTAGAACAAATATGGGGCTTATGTGCGATGGAAGCTTACAGTGCATCAAGTTGGGAAACACAACAAGGTGTGAAAAGTGGAGGCAGAGGGGAGGGGAGCAAGTATGGGAAGGGGAGGGGGGAAGAGAAGGCGGGTTGAGAGAGAAGAAGGAGAGAGGGCGTGGGATAGGAATTAGAGGGGAGGAATGGGAGGAGGAGAATAGAGAAATAGGGCGGGGGGGGGGTTGGGGTGGAGAGGGGAGAGGGTAAGGAGGTCAGGGGGAGGGAGGGGGGTTAATCTGTTAATATGCTATAATCTCGGGGTGGGGGCAGGAGCCTATGGGTTGAGGGATATTAAAGGGGGAAGTATGTGCTATGTGTTAAACATTTATGGGAGGTTATGTATACAAAAAGTACAAGAGGTAATATCATTGATATAATCACTATTTTGGTGAAAATTATTAAATTGTATGGTTTATGTTTTGTAATAGGGGGTTATATGATAAAGCTTAAGAAGGGAAAGGATGTGCTGGATGAAGGAGGGAACTGAGGGGAAGTAAAGTTTGATAGCTGTTATATGCATGAGCTGTAAATGCAGAAAATATAACAATAAACTATAAATTTACAAAAAAAAAAGATTTAGAGTATATTCCAGAAGATAAATACTTACAATTACATATCTACTTCCAGCTGTAGTAGTCCCTTTTGGTAGTCCTTCAAGACTAACGCAGCAAAAGAACAGAGCAATACAGTTTCAGGGGTGAGCCCTGGAATGGCTTAACAGGAATTAAGGAAAAGACATTAAATAGTAAAATGTCACCTTCCGTATTGCCTGCTAGACGAGTCCAGACAAGTGGGATGTACCAAAGCTACAACACCACTGGGCAGAAGGAACACACAGTAGCTCGGAAAAAAACTCGAGCCAAAGGCCATATCCGCCCACACGTAGACATCCAAACGGTAATGCTTGACAAAAGTGGAAGGTGAAGCCCTCATTGCTGCCTGACAAACATATGCAGGAGCTACCAACCTCTGCTCCACCATGAGGATGTTTGCGCTCAGGTAGAATAAGCACGCAAACCCTACAGAACCGGCCAGTTCCATAACAGATATGTTGAAGCAGTAGCCTCCTTAATCCAACACCCCAAAGTTGACTGGGCCACTGCTGCATCCTTACACGGGCCACAAACAGCACAAAAAGATGATCTGACTGACAAAAGGAATTTGTAACCTCCAAGTACCAGAGAAGCACTCACCAGACATTCACAAAGCAAAGATCCTTATCCTCCCCCTGACACTGTTCCTTAGAGAAAGAGGGAGGGCAAACCATCTGGCTCAAGTGAAAGGGAGACAGCACATTAGGCAAAAAGGAAGGCACAGGCTGAAAGGAAATGGCCTCAGCTGAAAAGGACAGATAAGAATCTCAGCAAGACAGAACCGGCTGCTCAGAAATCCGACTTGCAGAACAAATCGCAACGAAGAAAAAGGTCTTGAGCGTCAAATCCTTCAAGGTAGCACACTTCAACAGCTCAAAGGACACCACCATCAGGGCCCTGAGCATCAGACACAGATCACAGAAAGAGATTACAGACTGGAGGGGAGAACGCAGATATCAAACCTCTTGGAAATAATGTGAGACGTCCGGGTGTAAGGCCAAGGATTTGCCTGCCACCAGACCATGAAAACAGGCCAAAGCTGCCATCTGAACCTTCATGGAGCTAAGTGAGAGGCCCTTCTCTAGGCCATCCTGCAGAAAGGCCAACAGGGAGGACAACTTGGCTGCCTCAGGAGCCAAGTGCCACGCACTGCACCAGTGCTCAAAGAGGCACCATATCTGTACATATGCTAACTTAGTAGACCTCCTCCAGGCACCAAGTATGGTAGAGATTACTGCTGCAGAGTAACCCTTAAGAGTCATACTGTAAGTGAAAAGGGAACTGGGTCCTACAGGACAATCGTCCCCGCCTCAATAGCCCCCGAGACTGAGGAAGCCGAAGAGGAGGCGCTTGAAGGAGCCACATCAGGTCTCCGAACCACATTCTCCATGGCCAATCCAGCACTACCAGAGCAACCCTGCCTAGGCAGCGTTTTATATGCCGAAACAAATGCCTCACCAGGGGCCACAAAAGAAACACATATAGCAGTCGTTGACTGGGCCAAGGTTGAGACTGAAAAAGTGGTAAACTTTGGCATTGGAGCAGCTCGCCATCAGATCCATTTCGGAGCAACCCCAGTGGTGCAGAATCAACTGAAATGCCTCATGATTTAACTCCCACTCACTGGGGTTCAGAGAGTGCCAGCTGAGGAAGGTCCACATTGTTCACTCTGGCAATGTGCCGAGCCAACAAGGCTAGGAGGTTCTTCTTTGCCCGGGCAAACAAGAGATCCATCTCTAGGGCCACTCCGGTGCTTCTTGTGCTGCCCTGCCGATTGATGTAAGCCACTGTCGTCTGAAAACATTCAAACAGCCTGGCCTACGACCAGGGGCCAGAAACACAAAACAGCCAACCTGATGGCCCTCACCTGAGGTGGTTGATGGACCGCATCACTTCCCTGTGGTTCCAATGACCCTAGGCCGTACAGTCTCAGCAATGGGCTCCTCAGCTTAAGAGACTGGCATCTGTTGTCAGCAAGATGCAAGAGAAATTGTACAGTGGAACGCCCTTCCTCAGATGACAGGGTCACTACCACTGCAGACTGGACTTTACCATCAACAGGAGCAGGAGTCTGCGCTCAAACTCCTGAGAATTTGGGGACCATTGAGTCAACAAGGACTGCTGGAGTGGCCGCATGTGAGTACATGCTCATGGGACCATCTCTATGGTCGCTGCCATCAATCCGAGGAGCTGAAGGTAATCCCAGACTCTGGGGGCCTGCTGCGCACAGAACATTGCCAGGCAATTCAACAGTCTTTTGACTTTCTCCTCTGGCAGGAAAACTCTGCCCAATCAAGTGTTGAAATGTGCTCCCAGAAACTCTGAGGACTGGGAAGGCAAAATCTGGTTCTTTTCCCAATTGATCACCCAGCCAAGGCGTTCCAAAAAGGACACCACTTGGGATGTCACCCGAGATGCTTCTGACAGGGAATGAGCCCAGATGAACCAGTCATCCAGACAGGAATGGACCCAGATCCCTTGACACCGCAACCACCAGCACCATGACCTTGAAGATCATCTTTGGGGAAGTGGAGAGCCCGAAAGGAAGGGCAGCAAACTGATAGTGAGAGCCAAGAACAGCAAAATGCAGATACCTATGCTGATCCACCCGGATCAGGATATGAAAGTATGCCTCGGCCAGATCCAGAGAAACCAAGAATTCTCCTTGGCGCACTGCTTGAATCATGGTGTGCAAGGTTTCCATCGAAAGCACAGGACACGCAAGTGCTCATTGATCCCTTTGCGGTCCAGGATAGACCAGAAGGAACCATCCTTCTTGGCACTACAAAAGTAGATGAAGTATCTGCCCTTGCCCCTCTCATCTAGGGAGATGGGCACCACCACCTTCAGGCAAAGCAATTTGTCCAAGGTGGTCCGCACTGCGGCACCTTTGATCACAGAGCCACAGGGGGAAGATGATGAAGGCATCGGGAATCGGCTCCTTGTATTCCAGGACATAGCCAAATTGAATGGTATCTAGCATCCAGAAATCCTTGGTAACCTGGACCCATTTCTGAAAGAAAAGGCAAAGGCTGCCGCCCACCGGAAGTACCAGTAAATGGGCCTCCCAAACCTTCACTGCATAGCCCAGTAGGGTCCTCCTCTGGAGGAGGCCGCGTCCCTGGGTTCACGTGCTCCACGAAAGGACTGAGAACAAGCCCTGGGCCCTGAGACAGAGGGGAAGAAAGGTTTTCCAGGTCAGTAACGATGATAGTCCTGAGACCACCGGGAATCCGGCCAACGCACCCTTGGTTGGGCAGAAGTTGACAAGACAGGGCACTCGCCTGCCATTTAATGGGCCCTTTGGACATGTCTTCCGGGAGGCGGTAAGACTTTATTTCGCCTGGGTCCTTCACCAGTTTCTTCAAATGTGTTCCAAACAAGAGCTTCCTCTTAAAGGCCAGTAGAACCAACCGGGCTTTGGAGGATGTGTCCGCCGCCCAGTGATAGAGCCAAATCCAATGCCATGACGGTAGTCAGGGCACTATCCCTGGCCGCCAGGTGCATCAGGTCATACAAGGCATCAGAAAGGAAGGTCATAGCTGACTAAGAGAGAAGTAGTATTATCAGGCGGAAGAGATTGAATCCACTGGAGCAGGGTTTCAGAAGTCAAGCTGTTGCATACCCCCAACTGTAGAATAGCCACACCTACAGCAAACTGGCTCTTCAGCAAGGAATCAACCTTGTGGTCCAGAACATCCTTTAAGGCCGATCTGACTTACACGGAAATAGCGATTCTTCTGGTAAGCACCTTGACCTATGCATCCCCTTTGGGAATGTCAAATCACTCAACATGCTCCTCCTCCGAGAGAATGAGAGCTTTTATAGACCCTTAACCCTTTAGGCAGGGAGTCAGGTGACAGTAGTGGATTTCCATGCCTCTTGAAGAAACAGGTATCCTTTCGGCTCCTGCTCTGTGCCGGAAGCATCTGCCAAGTTCAAGGTGGATGAGACCTTGGAAATCAATGCCTCCAGTTCCTCCTTTCAGAACAGGCAGAACACGCCAGCCTCTTCTTAGTTTTCTGAAGGTGACAGGAGATCCTCCTCCACATCAGAGTCCAATACCGATTCATTTAGGTCCAAGGCATAATCAACATCTTGGATAGCTCCCAAATATTCCTCATCTTCTGGGAGTGTACCACGCCAGGATGCTAAGCCAAAGGAAATCAAACAGAGCTTCTGCTTCCAGCCTGCATGGATGAGACTGCATCCAGGGGCACCTAGAGGTTTCAGGATCTGAATTTCCAAGCCAGAAAGACCAGTCACAAAAAGAAAAAGAATTCCAGGGAGAACAATGCGGATTCCAGAAGCTCTCCTCTCGGAAAAGGCTCCCTGATACCAGGGGGCATAGCCACCACAGACCCCCTAGAGCAGCGGTTCTCAACCTGTGGGTCGCGACCCCCATGGGGGTCGCCACAGGATTTAGCGCGGGTCGCCTCACTCCACCTAAAAAAAAAAAAAAAGCGCACAATTTGCTGCCGCTGCCGAGTCTGCTTCTCGGCAGCGGCAAACTCACCCCCTCCCTTCTAATGCAGCCGCGGCTCCCTGCCTCTTAGGGAATCGCGGCTGTGCCTGTAAAACTGTTGCGGAGCCTTCCTGTCTCTCGATGGGCTCCGTGCAGCATTGTCCCGCCTCCAAAGGAAGTTGTTTACCACTTCCTTTGGAGGTGGGACAATGCTGCACGGAGCACGTTTAGAGACAGAAAGGCTCTGCAACGGTTTTACAGGAATAGCCGCGGTTCCCTAAGAGGCAGGGAGCCGCGGCTGCATTAGAAGGGAGGGGGTGAGTTTGCCGCTACCGAGAAGCAGACTCAGCAGCGGCAGCAACTTGTGCGCTAGAAGGAGACAGACATGGGGAGAGGGAACCTGCAACGGGGCTCACAAGGGGGAGGGGGGGCTGATATGGATGGAGGGAGGGGGCTGACATGGACAGGGGGGGCTGACATGGATGGATGGAGGGGAGGGAGGGCTGACATGGACAGAGGGGGGACTGACATGGAGGGATGGATGGATGGAGGGAGGGAGAGGGCTGACATGGACAGGGGGGCTGACATGGATGGATGGATGGATGGAGGGAGGGGGGCTGACATGGACAGATGGGGGCTGACATGGAGGGAGGGAAGGGGGGCTGACATGGACAAAGGGAAGAGACAGGGGGACATACTGGACAGACGGGGGGATAAATGCTGGACAGAGGGGAGAGACAGTGCGAGTTAGAATTATAATGGGCAGATGGGGGGGCTAGGACTGGTAATGGGTTGATTAGGGAAGGCTAGGATTGGGACTGGTAATGGACTGATGGGGGGCCAGCATTGGAAATGAGCTGATCGGGGAGATTAGGACTGGAAATGGGCTGATTAGAGGAGGCTAGGACTGGTAATGGGCTGATGGAGGGGTAGGACTGGTAATGGGCTGATTAGGGGAGCCTAGCACTGGTAATGGGGTTGAGGAGGGACTAGCACTGGAAATGAGCTGATTAGGGAGGCTAGGACTGGTAATGAGCTGATGGGGGGGTAGGACTGGTATTGGGCTGATTAGGGGAGGCTAGCACTGGTAATGGGGTTGAGGGGGGACTAGCACTGGAAGCGAGCTGATTGAGGGGCTTCGACTGGGAATGGGCTGATTGTGGGGAGGGGAGGATAGAGCTGCTGGCCCAGGAAGAAAATTGGGGGCTAAAGCTACAAATGGGCTGATACGAGGGGATGGGAGAATGGAACTGGAAGGGAGTGGATCTGAGAGGGGCTGCCATGGTATTTGTACTATAAGGGACTGGTCAGTGGGGAAGGAGGGGCACTGGAAGGGAATGGACACCAGTGGCAGTCATGGGAATGCAAGTTGACACTGGAAGGTACTGAAAGTGAGGACTGGAAAGGGGCTGATACTGGGGAGGGTTACTGGGACTGGAAATAGGCTGATGGAAAGAAGTGAAGAAAACGAAAGAAGAGATAAGAAATGGCAGATGGACCATAGACCACAGAAAGAGAGCTAAGAGAAGACAGGAAAGCAGAAGCCTCAGATCTGGACCAGCATGATCAGAGAATAAATTGGTCAGACAACAAAGGTAGAAAAAATAATTTTATTTCATATTAGAGATTTGACTACAAAATAATCATAATTTTGAAATCAAATATTGTTCCTTGTTGTTGTGATTAATTATTGTGGTTTAAATAAGTAAATTTTATAAATAAAAACATATTGCAAAGGCCGATAATATATTAATAATTCAACAAATGATTACAGCGACAATGCGTTAACGGTAAAGGAAGAGAGACGCATTTGATTTTATCATTGGGGGTCACCACAAGTTGACCAATGGTAAAAGGGGTCACGGTACAAAAAAAGTTGAGAACCACTGCCCTAGAGGATGAAGAGCAGCTCACAGCATAGTTGGCGTAAAACCCGGCTGGCTGAACATCCTTACTCTTAGCGCCATCCTGCATCTCCTGCCTTGAGGGAGGTAAGGACAGACTAACTGTATTCCCCCAGTTGAGAGGGGGAAAGCATGCCCATACAGGGGAGGGGGAAAGAGAAGGTTCCATACAGGAAAAGCACAGTTCAGAATCCCTCGCAACAGGTCAAACAACATTTCCTGGAAGAGGACATACAGAGTTAGAGTAAGTATCACTAGAAAGAGCGTTAAGGCTGCGTAGGACTGCAAGCGTGCGTTAACTACACTTTTACAGAACGCGTGTTAAAGGCACTAGGGAAGGAGCATTTCTTATGTTCAAACACAAAAATGTATTGTGCTCCACTGGTTTACAATATATAGTGGTATCCAAAGTAAACTGATCCCTGTAAATATATATACAGATATTTGTTGATAATGATATCACAGAAAATTTTCAAATAGAATCCAATGAATTAACCCATTCCATATCAAGACCATATCATAAGAACATAAGATATGCCATACTGCGTCAGATCAAGGTCCATAAAGCCCAGTATCCTGTTTCCAATAGTGGCCAATCTAGGTCATAAGTACCTAGCAGTTTCCTCAAAAGACACAGGTTCCACAATGCTTTTATTGGGTCAAGCAGTGATATCCTGGGTCCCTTTTAATAATGATTTATGGAACTTTCCTCCAGGAACTTGTCAAAACCTTTTTTAAATCCAGCTACACTAACAGCTTTTATTACATCCTCTGGTAACAAATTCCAGAGTTTGATTACATGTTGAGTGAAAAAATATTTTCTCTTATTAGTCTTAAATAGTTTACCCTGTAGCTTCATTGCATGTCCCCTAGTCTTTCTATATTCTAATGATGTAAACAATCGATCTATGTTTACCCGATCTCCAGGAACAAGCAGGAATGTAGTCTTCACATATGGGTATCGTTTGTATCGACGGAGCCTGCACGGGAACGCTCCCCAGCTTCCAATAGGAAAGCTTTTGGGAGCATCCCACAGCGCCTGCGTGCTGCCTTCCCACTTTTCCCAACTGTCCCTCTCCAGTTCTTCGTTTTCCACGGAGCCGACAGGTCGCACATCCTGTCACCGCAGAAAATAATTCCCTTTTATTCTTCTTTTTTGTGGTTGCATCTGCCTTCCCTCGACGCTACACCGGTACCGCCGGCTCTTCTTTCTTTTTTTCCAAAAAAACCCCACTTTTCTTCTGGAGTCTTTTCCAGGTATTTTCTCCTCAGGTGCCACGCGCCATTTTGGGCACTAGGCCCAACTTTTCCTTTAAAATGGAAAAACCCGCTTCGGGTTTTAAAATGTGTTCCAAGTGTGGTGGTACCATCTCCGTCACCGACACCCATGAGTGGTGCCTCAAATGTTTAGGTCCTGACCACTCTATTTATGAGTGTGTTGCCTGTGGGATGATGTTGAAGAGGGGCCAGCAGAACCGAGCTGCTAAACTTAGCACCCTTTTTCCCTCCGATGCAGCCTCTGTGGCATCAACGTCTTCCAGGGCTTCGTCTTCCTCCCATGGATCTCAGGTAACTAAACATAAATCTAGCCGGTCCTCAAAGTGTAGATCTCCCTCTAAGCATCGAGATGCCTCTGGCGATGCCCTTGAGGGACTTTCACCGGCAAAATTGCCCCGGCAGGAGGCTTCAGCTTCCAAAGCACTAACGGGGCTCCAGGATGTTCTCGAGGCCTTAACCTCGGCAGAACTACTGGTGTCATGCTCTGAGGTACCGGCTGCTTCATCCAGTACCGATACCCAAGCATCAGCAGCGTCAATAGACCAGAGATTCTTGGCTATTGAACGCAGTCTGGCAGCTCTTCTCACGGCCTCAATGCCCCTGAAACCGCTTCAGACAATTCAATCGGTACCGGCACCGACTCCAATACCGGTACCGACTGCATCGACATCGGCAGATATTCTACCGGGACCGAGTCATGCTTATCCATCTGGTATCGACAAGTCAGTACCAGACCCCTCCGATGTCGACTTCGAACGGTACCGGTGCCGTGCCTTGCACGATCACCCGGATGGGAGATACTTTGAATCCTCGGATGAGTCTGAAGACTCTGAAAGCTCTGCCGATACCAGAGTACTTCTTCCTGAGGATTCTTCTTCTCCTCAGCGTAGGATGTCTCCACCAGAGGATATGTCCTTTCAGGATTTTATCCGAGATGTGGCTCGAGGTCTTTCCATCACAGTGGCTCCCGAAAAAGAGCCTAGGGCAAAGGAATTAGAAATCCTACAATACCCTAAGGCTCCTAAGGAGGCAGCTACCTTACCTATTCATGAGATCTTGCATGATCTCATGTTAAGGATGTGGGACACACCTCTAACCACATCTCCTCACTCTCGAAGACTCGGCACCATGTATCGAGTTCCTCCTTGTCCTGGGTTTCAGAAGACTCAGCTACCACACCATTCCATGGTGGTGGAATCAGCTATGAGAAGGATCAAAAGTGCAAACAGGCATGCATATAATCCTCCAGGACGTGAGTGTAGGACTCTTGACACCTTTGGGCGTCGAACTTTCCAGGCTTCTATGCTTTCTGCTAGGATCAGTTCCTATATATTATGCTTTCAAGTGGAAAAGGTTTACCATATGGTGCTCACAGAAGGGTCTTGACCCTTTTGCAATACCTCTGGAATCATTACTGGAGTATCCCCTTCATTTGTCTAATACAGGGCTTAAGACCAATTCAGTGAGAGTTCATTTGAGTGCTATTGCAGCTTCTTTCAAGCCTCTAAATGGACAACCTATTTCCTCTCATCCTCTCATAGCGAGATTTATGAGAGGTCTTCTTTTAACTAAGCCTCCCATTAAGCCACCACCGGTGGCATGGGACTTAAATCTGGTTCTTGGGCAGCTCATGAAGCCGCCTTTTGAACCATTAGCTACTACCTCTTTGAAATTCCTTTCCTGGAAGGTCATCTTTCTTATTGCAATCACATCAGCACGTCGCATCAGTGAATTGCAAGCGTTGGTGGCTAATCCTCCTTATACAAGGTTCCATCATGATAAGGTAGTCCTTAGGACTCATCCACACTTTATGCCAAAGGTGGTATCACCTTTTCATTTAAACCAAGCAGTTTATCTTCCTGTATTTTTCCCAAGACCTCACGCCTCAAATGCGGAAAGGAATCTTCATACTTTGGACTGTAAAAGGGCTTTAGCCTTTTACTTGCAAAGGACACAGCAACATAGAAAGTCCTCTCAACTCTTTGTTGCTTTTGATCCTAGTCATTTGGGACTTCCAGTCTCCAAAAGAACACTGTCCAGCTGGATTGCACAGTGTATTTATTTTGCCTATGAGAGTAAGAACCTTCCTCTTGAAGGCCATGTCACAGCTCACAATGTGAGAGCCATGGCAGCCTCTATGGCTCATCTTCATTCTGTGTCTATCGACGACATCTGTCGAGCAGCTACTTGGGCTTCAGTTCATACCATCACAGCCCATTACTGCTTAGACAAGGACTCCCGCCAGGATGCCTTGTTTGGTCAGGCTGTTCTTCAGCACCTGTTCCATACTTAATCAACTCCTACCCACCATCCCTGGTAGGATGCCAGAGATACATGGGGGGAAGTGGAGCCCTTTCACAGCTTCCCCCATGGGGCCTTCTCCCTGGCATCTGCAGCTAGGGAGTCCCCATATGTGAAGACTACATTCCTGCTTATTCCTGGAGATAGCATAGTTACTCACCTGTTAACAGGTGATCTCTGGGAACAGCAGGAATTAGTCTTCACAATCCACCCACCTCCCCTAGGTGTAGTATCTCTCTATCTCTCTTTTTCTCTCTCTCTTTGTCTCAGCTATAAACTCAACTGGAGAGGGACAGTTGGGAAAGGCGGGAAGGCAGCACGCAGGTGCTGTGGGATGCTCCCAAAAGCTTTCCTATTGGACACTGGGGAGCGTTCCCGCGCAGGCTCTGTCGGTACCGACGATACCCATATGTGAAGACTAAATTCCTGCTGTTCCCGGAGATCACCTGTTACAGGTGAGTAACTATGCTTTTCACTCCATTCATTCATTTATAGGCCTCTATCATATCTCCCCTCCGCCGTCTCTTTTCCAGGTTGAAGAGCCCTAACCTTTTCAGCCTCTCTTCATAGGGGTATCCTTTCATCTCCTTTAACATTTTGGTGGCTCTTCTCTGTAACTTTTCTAATAATGCTATACCCTTTTTAAGATAAGGCGACCAAAATTGCACACAATATTCAAGGTGCGGTCGCACCATGGAACAATACAGAGGCATTATATTCTTTGTTTTATTTTCCATTCCTTTCCTTATGATACTTAGCATTCTATCTGCTCTCTTGGCCGCCGCTGCACACTGGGCGGAGGGTTTTAACATGTTATCCATAATGACACCTAAATCCTTTTCCTGGGTGGTGGTTCCTAATGTGGAACTTTGCATCGTGTAACCATAGTTTGGGTTTTTCTTTCCTAAGTGCATAACTTTGCACTTGTCCACATTAAATTTCATCTGCCATTTGGATGCCCAGTCTTCCAATTTATCAAGATCCTCTTGCAATTTTCCACAATCCTCATGGGTTTTAACAACTTTAAATAGTTTTGTGTCATCTGCAAATTTGATTAACTCACACGTTATTCCCTTTTCCAGGTCATTTATGAATATATCAAAAAGCAGCGGACCCAGCATAAATCTCTTTAGTACTCCACTATTCATCTTTCTCCATTGGGAAAATTGGCCATTTAGCCCTACCCTCTGCTTTCTATCTTTTAACCAGTTCCTGATCCACAATAGTACACTGCCTCCTATCCCATGACTTTTTAGTTTTGCCAAAAGTCTCTGATGAGGGATCAAAGGCTTTCTGAAAGTCCAGATACACTGTATCAATTGACTCACCTTTGTCTACCTGTTTATTCACACCTTCAAAAAAATATAACAGATTAGTAAGACAAGATCTTCCTTGTCTGAAGCCATGTTGGCTGTCTCCCATTAAGCCATGACTATCTACATGTTCAGTAATTTTGTTCTTTATTATGGTTTCTACCATTTTTCCCAGTACTGATGTCAGGCTCACCGTGTAGTTTTCCGGATCACCCCTGGAACCCTTTTTAAAAATTGGAGTTACATTGGCCATCCTCCAGTCTTCAAGTATTACAGATTATTTTAATGATAGTTCACAGATTACTAATAACAGGTCTGCAATCTCATATTTCAGTTCTTTCAACACCCTTGAATGTATACCATCTGGTCCAGATGATTTGCTACTCTTCAGTTTATCAAATAGTTGTAACACATCTTCCGAGTGTATCGATATTTCTTTCAATTTTTCCGCAGTATAACCTTTAAATACCACGTCAGTCATGGGTGACATCCCTACATCTTCCTCAGTAAAGACCAAAGCAAAGAATTCATTCAGTCGCTCCGCTATAGCCTTGTCCCCTCTTACTGCCCCTTTTACTCCTCTATCACCTAATGGTCCAACTGACTCTCTCACAGTTTTTTTGCTACGAATGTACTTCAAAAAGTCTTTGTTAACGCGTTTTTGCTTCCACAGCAAGTTTCTTCTCAAATTCTCTCTTTGCCTGCCTTATCAATGCCTTGCATTTAACTTGCCAGTGCTTGTGCTGTTTCCTGTTTTTGTCATTTGGCTCTTTTTTCCATTTTATTTATTTGGTTTTATACCGCATTATTCATGATCAGCACGGTTTACAAAATAACAACATATTACATGAAACAGTTTAAATTGAACATATTAATTGTGCTTACAAAGGATAAAAGGTATGGTTAATATCAATATGCCTCAATAATGTAAAGGTTAATTACATTATTGAGGCATATTTATTTTAAACTGATACATTTTGACTAACTTAATACATTTTAAATTTAACATACACTCGCTTTCAGTTATATCATCTCCCGGATAGACTACTGTAATTCCGTTTACGCAGGTGCATTTCAATCTGAATTAAAAAGATTGCAAAACATTCACTACACTGCAGTCCATATCCTGAGTCAGGCACATAAATTCGACCACATTACTCCACTTCTGCTTCAATAACACTGGCTTCCCATGCAGTATCACATCAACTACAAAATCCTCACTTTGACCCATAAGGCCCTATAAACTGACACCCCCTCTTATCTTGCCTCCTCCATCACTTTTCACGCCCCTGCTAGAATTCTTCACTCAATCCATGACACTCATCTAAATATTCCCCTAGCCTACTGTGCCAGACTAGAAAGTATCCAACACATTGCCTTTTTCTTCGTATTATGGAATGCCCTTCCCCACACCTTACTTATTGAACCTTCCTATAAGGCCTTCACCCTCACTTGGGTTGCAGCTTGTTGTGCTGTGAGGGCTTGTGTGCATCAGTGATGCTGAGAGCTAAACTATCGGTAGTTTAACTACTGGCAGGGTCTCCCAAGATGGACAGGTCTCAGCTGAGGTGCCAGACCAAGACAAACCACCCATCTGGGCAGCAGCAGAATGGGATAGTGTTGATGGCGGAGGATCACATTTCTGTGACAACGGCAACAACACCAAACTTAAACTGCGCGGAAGAAAGGCCTGGCAATCTACTTCTGTATCTTGCCATGAAAACCTAATGGATAGTTACCACAAAACAAATTGTGCTGTAATGCTGGAAGATGAGATCCCCCAGGTTGGAAGGCACTCAACTAGCTACTGGGGAAAAGCTGAAGACTTTTCACAGAGTAAAGCCAGCATTTATGATGTGGTTGGATCAAAGCCCTTGGGACGTCTGACTGCTGATGTAGCTGCGCATGAAATGAGAGTCAGGAGCTATAAAGATGTCGTACACATTGGAACATGGAACATACGAAGCATGAACCAAGGGAAGTTGGAGGTGGTCAAGAATGAAATGGAACGTGTACAACTTGATCTGTTGGGTGCCAGCGAACTGAAATGTTCTGGCATCGGGCACTTTGCATCAGATGATCACATGGTCTACTATGCTGGAAATGAAAGACAAAGAAGAAATGGTGTTGCATTTACAATAAAGAAGAAACTTGCAAGAACTGTAATGAAATACAATGCAGTCAGCGAACGCTTAATCTCTATTCGTCTACGAGGAATGCCTATCAACACAACTATAATTCAAGTATATACCCCAACAACAGCTGCAGAAGAGAATGAAATTGAAGAGTTCTATGAACAAGTACAAGCAGAAATTGACAGAACATGCAAACAGGATATCCTGATAGTCATGGGTGACTGGAACGCAAACGCTGGCAACAAAGAAGAAGGCAAAGTAGCTGGAAAATATGGACTTGGCAACAGAAATGAAGCTGGAGAAAGACTGATAGAATTCCGCAAGACCAACGATCTATTCATCTCAAACACCTTCTTTCAACAACACAAGCGGCGACTGTACACACGGACTTCACCCAATGGATTGTATAAAAATCAAATTGACTACGTCTGTGGAAGTCAACGATGGAAAAGCTCTATAACATCAACAAAGACAAAACCTGGAGCTGACTGTGGTACAGATCATCAACTACTAGTATACAAACTCAAGCTAAAGTTGAAAAAGAGCAAACCACTCATTAATGCAGCAAAATATGACCTTGAGAATATACCACTGGAATTTAAAGACTGTCTGCAAAATCGATTTGCTGCTTTAGATACAAATGACAGAGCTCCAGAAGAGTTATGGAATGACATCAAGAAGGTTGTGTTGGAAGAAAGCGAGACGTCTCTACAAAAGGTGAAAAAGCAAAAACAGCCAAAATGGATGACGGAAGAAACTCTGAAAATTGCCCAGAAACGCAGAGAAGCTAAAGCCAGAGGAGAAAGAAAGACAATTGCAGAACTCAACAGAGATTTCCAACATGCAGCAAGACAGGACAAGGAAAAATACTACAATGACACATGCAAGGAAATAGAAGCAGAAACTATTAGAGGAAGAACAAGATTGGCTTTCCTAAAGCTACGAGAGTTAAAGAAAAAGTTCCAGCCTCGAATTGGAATGTTACAAGATGCTCAAGGTTCTATGTTGAATGATGCTGAGAAGATCAAGAAAAGATGGAAGGAATATACAGAATTTTTATATGATAAAGATCAAGTGGACCAACAGCCGTTTCAACCTGTACTTTATGATCGGGAACCATTGGTGATGAAAGAAGAAGTTGAAGCAGCATTGAAAGCCTTATCAAAGAACAAAGCACCAGGCATTGATAGCATTCCCATAGAAGTATTACAGCAATCTGATGCAGCTGTTACCGTACTTACAAGGCTCTGCCAAGAAATATGGAAGACAACATCATGGCCAACTGACTGGAAAGGATCTGTGTTTATACCAATACTAAAGAAAGGTGATCCAACTGACTGTGGAAATTATCACACAATCACTCTGATCCCACATGCCAGCAAGATTCTACTAAAGATTATTCAAAAGAGACTACAACCATACCTGGAACAAGAACTACCTGAAGTGCAAGCAGGGTTCAGGAAAGGGCGAGGAACGAGAGACATCATTGCGGATGTGAGATGGATCCTTGAAAAGACAAAAGAATACCAAAAGGATATCTATTTGTGCTTTATCGACTATAGCAAAGCTTTTGACTGTGTAAACCATGAGAAACTCTGGGCCACATTAAGAAGCATGGGTATACCAGAACACCTGATCGTACTCTTGCACAATCTGTACATTGATCAAGAAGCAACAGTTCGAACGGAACAAGGAGAAACAGAATGGTTTAAAATAAGCAAAGGTGTACGACAAGGCTGCATACTTTCCCCCTACCTGTTTAATTTATATGTAGAACAAATCATCAGAGAAGCAGGATTGTATGAAGACAACAGAGGTGTGAAGATTGGTGGAAGACTCATCAACAACCTTCGCTATGCTGATGATACCACATTACTGGCTGAAAGTGAAGATGATCTGAAACATCTGCTTCTCACGATCAAAGGACATAGTCTCAAAATGGACCTGCACCTTAATGTAAAGAAGACAAAGATCATGACAACTGGCATAATCAACAGGTACATCATTGAAGGAGAAGAAATTGAAATCGTGAACAACTGTAACTTACTTGGATCAACTATCAATAAAGAAGCAACAAGCAGTCAAGAAATCAGACGACGCACTGTTCTTGGCAGAATGTCTATGAAAGACCTAGATAAGATTCTCAAGAGCAGAGATGTCTCTCTCCATACAAAGATTAAACTTGTTCAAGCCATGGTATTTTCAATAACATCATATGGATGTAAAAGCTGGACAGTGAAAAAGATAGGAAGAAAATTGATGCCTTTGAATTATGGTGCTGGCGGCGAATACTGTGTATACCATGGACTGCTCGAAGAACAAACCAGTCGGTACTAGAGGAGATCAAACCTAAGCTTTCTTTAGAAGCTCAGATGACAAGACTTCAACTTTCATACTTTGGACACATCATGCGAAGAGAGAGATCATTAGAGAAAGACATCATGCTTGGCAAGATAGAAGGTCAACGCAAAAGAGGAAGGCCAGCAATGAGATGGATCGATACAATAACAGCAGCTACGGGTACCAGTCTATCAACAATGAGCTGCCTGACTGAAACCGAACACAGTTTAGGATAGCTATCCAGAGGGTCGCCATGAGTCGACTCCGACTCGACGGCACTTAACAACAACAACATAAGGCCTTCAAGTCCACTTGAAAGATCCATTTGTTCAATGAGGCATTTAAAAATGGATCTGTCCCTGTAACTCTCCTGTTTGATGCTGAGTAGGCATGTTTATTGCCGCCTCAATGTCTTGACGCTCCCCTTTCTGTCCTCTCATTTCTTTCCTGTATGATTTATAGTTCCTTTCTGGTTTCTACATTTTTTTGGAATGCTAATAAACCGCCCTGCCACATGTTTGAAGGACGGTATATTAAGAAAGAATAAACCATACATTTTTGGACTAAGTTTGGAAAGCTAAACCTTCTTTTTCGGGTCAAGCTATTAGCTAAAATTGTCGGCTTACCAGTCCAGTTTATTACACGCCCTAGCAACTGAAACCAACTACCTGACGTCACTAATAGGCGCTGTTTCGTCTACGTGCAGGGTTTTTCTTACGTACAACGTAGGCAAATACCGGAGATTCCCGTGCACACCAATTGCTGACGTAAAGGGGCGTACAGTGTATATCAGCTGCTGCAGCGGCCAACTCGCTCCTTTCCTGTGTGCTCTTTGTCTTGAGCGAGCTAGGCCGCCTTCATCCATCGTCATGCGCCTCTTCAGGGATCGCATCAGCCGTAAGGAAGCGATGCTAGTGTCCGTCACTAGGGGCCCTGGGGTTATTTTCCGATTGTGGGGCTGGGGATGATGTTGCTTCTCGGTGAAGGCCGCCGAGAAGGCAGACAAGCTGCTCTCTCCGGGCTCCTGGGCGCTAGGCCGCGGCAAGTTACCCGGATGGATTGGTCGGAGGTGGAGGATGCGCAGAGAGCGAGAAAAGCAACGCGAGCTGGAAGAGGCCAAGGAAAACGGGCACGCGCCGCTCTTTACTCCTTCTCTCTCTCCTCCCCCCCCCCCCTTAGTCACCGCTAGCGTCGCGTGATCTCCCGGTGAGGCTGTAATAACGGAGACCCAGGAAAACGGAAACCGGTGGGGGGAGGGCTAGGAAACAAAGGACTAGGGTGCCGCTCATACTCGCTACTTGACCTATTGTTTTCTTCTTTTCTTGCAGAGGATGAGATGTTTTCAGACATTTATCCGATGAAGGAGACCAATGGCGGATTGTGCATTGAAGTGGAAGGCAAGGTAAGCGGAGAGGGAGCAGTTCGGTGCTGGTTGGGCGCGTCCATCGCAGGGAGGAGACCATGAAGTCCACCGTCCGAAGCCGTGGCTTTTTAGGCCTGCAGGCCGTAAGCTTTTAGCTAGAAGCTTGTTTAGCCCGCTACAAGGTGCGGTCCTGCCAGGCAGCTTTGTTCATTCTTTATTTTCCCCTCTTGAACTACATCTGCTTTTATATTGAAGATAGACTAGCTAGCTTCCGTTAGGCCTCCAAAATAAGCTCAGGCCTTTAGCCAGAGACTATGACGGGGGGGGGGGGGGAACCCTCTTCATGCGTCTAAATAAGAAGGTTGACTCAATCTGAACGGTGCCTTCCCAGACCAGGTTATTCATAGCTTGTTTTATTCGAAGACTGTTAAGGTGCGATAGTATAGACCCAATCTAATGCTGCTTAGATGTATTACAAAGTCTGGCAAGGAGCAGAGGATGTTTGTTGCTGAGCCCCCCCCCCCCCTCCTTCTTTTGATGTATTAAGCAGTTTACTATTTTAACCAGATGACATTCATCTTGGTCCCCCTTTAGGGGAGCAGTAATGAGGTCTAAAGCACTAGTATAATTGTTATCCTTTGGGATGGAGGGGGTCTTAAGTTTTGGTACAGGCGTTTTTTAACTAAATCTGTAATTATGATGCTTGTTTGTCTAGTGATCATGGGTTTCACCACTAACTAGCAAGTAGCTATGGAAAATTTCTAACTAGGAAAAATCTTGTTTACTGATGGCTGATCCATATAAATACCTGTAACTTTCATGGCAGTCTGTCAATAGACTAGAGGGTGATATTGATGAAGCTTTAATCGGTGGAAATGCCTCTGCTGAAGTGCAAGATGAGTGTTCAGAAGCAACAGTTGTCCGTGGTATTGATCTAATATTGAACCACCACCTTCAGGAAACCACCTTCACAAAAGAAGAATACAAACAATATATCAAGAACTACATGAAAAGGTTTGTGACAGTCCGGCAATCTATCTTGCTAACTTTATTCAAAACAATATCATTTTGATTTCTATACTACAGTAAGGATTTCCTGTTACCTTCACTAGTGGCTAGAATACCCTTTTTAATAAAGGGTAAATACAAGTTGTAAATGCTCTACAGTATTATAAGGGTGTATGGCATTCTAGAGCCAGAGAGCTAAATGGGGTAATACGTATGTCCTAATCTTTTCTAGGAAGTCATAAATATCAAAGAATTTTAGACAAAAGCCATTATGGCCAGCAATGTCTATAAATGACCTATATATAAAGGGCACTACTAAAGTCTCATCACTCATGAATTCACCTGCTTTCTTTCCGAGACTATTGTAAGGTATCATAGCTTCAACTTATATCTAATTTTTGGCATGTAACTTAGTTAATGGTAGAAGTGTGTGCTACAATCCTTTGACTTTTATTCTAGAATAAAAGCCTGTCTTGAAAAGACAAACCCAGACAGAGTAAAGCCTTTCATGACAGGAGCTGCAGAAATGGTCAAGTATATCCTTGCAAACTTCAAAAATTTTCAAGTAAGCCACTTCTAAATTTTTTTTTTTTTTTTTTGTTTAAATTTTGTAATGCAGTTACCAGTACTTAGACTGGGTGGGGACTGGGGCCTCCTAGGGTGAAGGCAATAACTTTATTCATGAGGATTTCTTCCTTGGAAACATTTTGGCATAGGTGCTTTAAAACTGGTGCCCCAGTAAACATAAAACAGCACTTACTAATGGAATTTGCTTATTTTCAAATCAAATGGTGTAGCTTTGCAAAATATAGAATATTTCAAGACCATATGAGCACACTGCTATTGTCTTAAATATTGTAATGTGCCAGACAGCACTATTCTAGTGAAGCTGCTTATTGTAAAGTGGCTGGCTGCCTGGCACAGAATAGGGGTATCAGTATGTTTGCAAGCAGGAGCAGAAGTAATGCTAATATTGACTAAGCTGAATATGGATCGCAAAGGGACATTTTCATGTTAAAACTAGTGGGTTTTGTCATATGTTAAGCTGAAGCTTGTAGGGAAGGGTATCTTGTTGCTATAGCTAGTCTGCATTTCTCTATGTAGTTTTGATATACTACTTGAAAATTGTGTGCAAACACTAAAATGATCTTATTGTAAAGTTCTTTTTAGGTGAGGGTATGGATCAAGATGGCATGGTGGCTTTGTTGGATTACCGTGAGGATGGCATAACACCTTATATGATCTTCTTTAAAGATGGTTTGGAAATTGAAAAATGTGTAAGTAATTGTATTACAAGCTAAATGGGCAAAGTGCATACTAAATGGATAGGGTCTTGAGATTTATTTTCCTGGAACTGACATGTTTAGCAGGAACTGGCCTTTAACCAGGAGAATCAGTAACAACTTTTATGTAGAAGTCATGTGGGAGGGAAAAAGTGAGGCAGTTACAATCCTAAAGCAGAGAGCACAACATTTTATGGAAATAGCTGTATCAGTTCCTAGGTTGCTGTGGTGTGAAACTTCTACTGCCTGGGATTTTATGCACCTGAATTGGTGCTGCCACTGAGGAAACAAGCTACACTGCACCTCATCTCATTAGGTTTTAAGAGCAGATTGCATTGTTTCTGGGAAGGTACAGTAGTAACGGGGTGAGCTTGCTGTCTGGTTAAAGCAGTGGTTGTCAGCCCAGTCCTGTGACCCCAGGTCAGTCAGGTTTTCATGATATCCAGAATATACAAAATCTACATACAATGGAAGCAGTTCATGATCTCATGCATATTCATTGTAGATATCCTGATTGGCCTGGGGGGCCTAGAGGACAGGGTTGACAACCACTGGGTTAAAGAAATGCCCTGGGGGAGGGGTGGGAAGAGGAGGCAGCCTCAATGATGCAGGAGGTCTGGGGCTGCTCTTATGGCTTCATAAGTAATTTATTTCATTACTTGGTTTCTATGGTGGAGGGGGCATTCAATTGTAGGATTCACCCTGCTTTAATAGTCCATGCTTAGTCCTTGAATTAAGGACTCTGCATCTGGTGCAGACAAGCTTTTAAATAGTTGAGCACAAACAATGCCAGAAAAGCATGAGGCAGCTTCAACAGTAACCAGTTTAATGGATTACAGCAGAATTGTCATAACCCTGTTACACCAATTGGCTGCAATATGTCAAGTCCAAGTCTTAAAACTTATGTTAATTTCTCCACTGACAATCAGCAGTATACTCCAAGGTTTGTAGTACCAGCCAGGATGCAACTAGTCTTTGTATAGCGTCACCCTTGCATTGAAAAACATTAGGAGACTTGATCTGATTTAAAAATTGACAATTATAATGCATCTATTGATACATCTGAAGCAATTGACCATTGCTTTTGGGTTTGCACAAAGATGCAAGAGTATATTCCATGCGCTTTCTACCTGTCTGTTGTGACAGCTTAGATTGAAAAGGGGAATACACATGACTAATTAAACCACTGTGGCTTGTATTCTTTAATCTTTGATACTCACTCTGGTGTTTCTCCCCCAGTAACCAACTTGAGCAAGGCTGCTCTGGATCACCAACCATAACTGGCTGCTGCTGTTTTCCTCATTTACCACCAGGACTGAGCAATGTCATCAACTGGACTATCATTTGAGCTTTTTTGACCCTGAC
Organism: Ichthyophis bannanicus; assembly: GCA_033557465.1. Classification (NCBI taxonomy): domain Eukaryota; kingdom Metazoa; phylum Chordata; class Amphibia; order Gymnophiona; family Ichthyophiidae; genus Ichthyophis; species Ichthyophis bannanicus. The sequence goes on from CM066035.1 coordinate 335,108,980, forward strand.
TGCATTGGAATGGAGGCATTGTTTTTAAAGTTTATTTAGGATGGTAAAATAAAATGTGTATAAACCTACTTATGGTAATGCCTCTTGGTCTACTTTTATACATGCTTGCAAGTCTTCTGTGGAACAGTATATAGCCTGGAATAAATGCAACAACTTGTTCTCTAAGAGCCAAATTCTTAATTCCTGCTGCGGGAGATGCCCTGAACAGAATACACCAGACTGGGCCAGGGATTTGGAAGCATGCGGACTTGAGACTGAAGGAAGTTTAACTTTTTACCAGTATTTGTTTCACAGTGGCTCTCAATTCTGTCAGTAATGAGGCATCCAGTGGTGATATGACAAATGAGCTGCCTCCTGCCAGTGAATTAAAGTGTTTAATGGTATCTTTGTGAAATTAGCAAAACTGAACTTTTTTTTTGTCTTGAAGTATCAAACCAGTTGACATGGGGCACTTTGAAATAAAAGATTTGGATCCTAACCTCAGCAGTTGAGTAATAAAGTTAGCTTGAAAAATTCCTATTAAGCTTTAATTGCTCACTGAGTAGGTGTAAGGGCTAAATACTTCAGAATAAAGTAGGTTAATTGACTTTGGACAATGGAGCATTCAAGCACTAAGGAGTGGGGTAGCCATCTCAGCTGTTCAAATGGCTAAAGCTGTAGGTTTAGTAAGTGAGCATTCAATTAGAATGTATGTCAGTTTGGACTTGTCCTTTTTTCCATACAGTTGTATAATGCACCCTGTATGCTGGAGCATTGAGGGCAATTTTCAGACACTTACCATGGTACAATAACCTAAGCAAAAATTCCCACTGACTAAAATATGCAGCCTTCAGTTTCTCCCTTTATTTTTTACATCTGTGCTCTAAGGCAGACTACTGGTTTTAACTAACTGGCTAAACATTTCTAGGGGGTATGAATGGGGGAGGCAGCACTTGTACCCCCCCCTGCCCTTCTAACTTCCAAAGACTACCCATCTAGCTTCTTAGATACAATATATATGGTAAAGGTGTGGCTGTATGTTTTTTTCCCTCTAACTTGGCACTATTTTGAGAACAAAATGTATTTGTACCTGGCAAGTGCTGCTTGACAGCAGTGCACTTTTGAATGGTTTAAGTGGAAGGTTGATGTACAAAGTATGGATTGACACATGCCAGGTGTCATAGCACCCTGATGTTTGTGTGCACCAAAGGCTTGAAACAGATCGGCCCGAATATCCTCCACTGTGTGGCTCAAGCTATGCTTGTAGAGCTATGTGGCTGCAGTGAAACACTGCTTTTACACAAATGAAAAGGTATGACTGGATGTAAGCAGGGGTGGCTATGATTCTGCATCGTGTTACTGGCTCATGGTGATACACGAAGCAGGGTTTCCTCGGGTGCAGCTAGAAATAGTCACACATGCTGCTGAGACTAATCACTAAAGCTGGGGCAGATGGAAGGACCACTGCCTCTTAACACTGAAGTGGCACATGTCAGTGTCCTGCAAGACCAACCCAGACAAGTGGGTTAGCTCCCCCTACCAGCAGATGATATAGCTGGTTAACGGCAATGACACATTAAAGGCCCTTTTTTCATTGAGCTTTCTTTTCCTGTAGAAAATGAGGAAACTAAAGCAGACCCTAAAAGAGGTGCTATGGGGAGGGGTATACTGCACCCTAGATGTTAAGAAAAACAAATGAGCAGACCATGTCTTGCTACTTAGAATATTAGGTATACACAGTACTTCCTCCTTCCAGTTATTCCACGCCCAATCTTTGACTTCTCCCTACTCAATGTGTATTGCCCCCTTCATGTTAAAGGTATTTCCAAAAAGGTGGCATTGCTGATTGTTTTACAGCCAGAAAGGTGGCTGCAGGTTAAGACATGGATTTTTGAGGCATTGCATATTAACTTGGGAGCTCAGTATTGGAGGTGTGTGGCTTTTTTGTTAAATCTATTTTAGGTTGTAAAAGTGCTGGTTCAATTTAGCGGTATTAAACAGTTCCTTTTCATTGAGAAGACAGTTTTCTGTGTTCACTATGCAGTATAATTTTGCCAGATTGTTACTTATTAGACCAAGTTTAGTCTTATGCTAGGTCTTGCTGTGTAATTGTTTACTAGTACTATTCCTTGCCACTCTGGAAGAATCTATATAAATTGGGCACTATACCAGCTTAAGATATATAATATTGAATATCAAAACAAATCATCACTGTGTTTAAATTACAATGGAAACCTAAATGTAATACCATTTTTTAAATGTAGAAAAACTGAGGTTTTTAAAGTACTTGTCAACATTTTTTCAGACCTAACGCCTCTTCTGCTGTGATATTAGACTATATTGAAGTATGGGATACTTCCTCCATTAAAATATTTTTACATCTGTTTCCACTGTGATTTAAACCCAGAGGAGTGGTGAGTTACTTGATCACCTTGCCTACTGCCAGTTACAGTAATGAATGATTGGCCCTACATGTGTGATATAGGTACTGTCCCTGCAAATGTTACAGCTTGGTTTATGGTAGTTCTGTGTGGTGGTTTATGGAAGCTGCTGGGGAATCTTTTTAAAAGTTCTTAATACATAAATTCCTCAAATTGGAGGCAAGTGGTGTTAGCCATACATGGGCTATGAGCTCTGGCATGAAACTCAACTGCTTGTGTAGAAAAAGGGTAAAGTTGCAGGAACTGAGCTGGGTGTTAAGATGTCTGAAAACTGAGTTTTATTACTCTAACTAAATGGTACATGCCCATTCTTATCTAGTCTTATTGGAGCTGGTCAGTGGTCATTCAATAGCAATTGGGGCTGGTGCCCTAAGTGGGCCCTCAATTCTGCCCACATATTGCTAGGACCTGCAGCAGCAATGTCTCATGGACCTAAGTGCTTTGCCTGCATCAGAGGGGGTGGAAGTAGTAGATTAGAAGAAAATGCAGGACTGGAGGTTGTAGGTAAGTGCCAAATCCTTGTTTGCAGGCCTTAGTGCCTGCCCTCCATTGCCCTACTGACATGCCTCCCTGGGGCCTGCAGCAACAAAGTGACTGCTTCATTTGCCTAATGATAGCACCAGCCCTGGTAGCAATTGTACTCAACTTTAAGTTAACATCTTGGTAAACCAATGGCAGGTTTAAGTGGACTTGCTTATTCGAATTAACCATAAGTGTCAGAGTGGTGCAGAGACTTGCTGTAACAATTCTGGAGGGATTACTTATGGGTGAAAAAAAATTATTGGTCTCTTGAAAGTTTTCTGAGAGCACTGTTTTTAAAGGGTATGCATGTTCTTTAACTGGTTATACAATTTTTGTCTAGCAGCTGTTCTTGAAACAGACTTGAACAATTGTCCATGTGTCTGTTTTCCTGAAGCTGCAATTTGGATCATACTATTAGCTCATTTCATATTGAATATTAAACTATTGCTTTGATGAAAAGTTAATTAGGTTAGGCAGAATTCTGACCCCAGCATCTCAAAGTGAATTTGTTTTGTATGTACTATGATAGTAATAAACCTGATACCTGCACTTAGGTATATGGCATATGATTATGATCCATTAATGTACATGCTAGCCTAAAGAGCTTCCATTTTTGGCATTCAGAAGATAGGATCATCTATAGGCAACTTTAACAAGCTGTATGAGGCAATAGCTTTTTAATTAAGCCTGTGGTATTTTGGCACAACACCTGGTGGTCATGAGGTCCTAGCACATATTCTGCTCAAACTGCTCCAATGCACTTTCCTAACCTAGTGCCTGCTACGCATGTTGCAGGAAAAGCACAGTTGTGATACTTGCCTTAATTCTGTCATCTTCCAGGAAACAATTGGCTTGTAGCAAGTGAGGTGCCTCATCTCTGGATTCTGGACTCTGCACTTTTTGCATGGCTGTTAGAGTTGTCCCTGGAAGGCCTGCCCCCCTCCCTTTCAGCCAGGGGATGCAGTTAGTCCAGCCTTGCCTGCCTTTAAGAATGGGGGTGATGGATGGCAACATGCATAAGGATATCTAGCCCTCATCTGCAGTGGCTATGGCCCCTGGTGTTTGGGGGGTTTATTTCTGAGATGAGAGCATCTGCACTCCAGAGTGTCATCCTTGGAATTCTTTTCCTTTTTACAGCAGGCCTGGTTCTTCTGATATGGAAATTCAGACCTTGCAGCCTCTGGGTGCCCAAGGATGCAGTCTTGTGAGGAGCAAGCTGAGAGTGGAAGTGATGTATCTCTACCTTTTTGGTTAAGCATCCCCAATGAGGGGTGCCCCCTGGAGATGGGAATCGGCTAGGAACTGTCTAAGATTTGGACTATGACTTGGATTGAGATGTTTGATGTGCATGAAGATGTATTGCCTTCAGAGAATTGTGAAGAGGCTGATGTGATCCACCTGTTCCAGGAGGAGGAACTGGAGGCGTTAATTCCCAGGGTCTATCTGCCTTTGGCTTGGCAGATTTTCCAGACACTGAACAGCAACCAAAGATGCATCCACTCCTGCAAGGAGTGTAAAAATCCACCCTACTCTTCCTGTTCCTGGAGGTGGTCAAGGGCCTGTTCTGGTCTGAGTGGGATTCTTGACTCCCCACCTAGATGCTAAGTGCATAAGAAGTTGCATGCTCTCCCAGAGAAGGAATGTGTTAGCTATTTTCAAGGTGGATGGGCAGGTCATGGCAATTACCAGTCAGATCACCATTCCTGTGGAAGGATGCTCTGGGCAAAAAGATGGCTTTGTATTGAAGAACCAGTTTGCTACAGTGGCTGCAGTTAATGGTATGGGTAGGCCTGACATCTCTAGCCCTCCCCTAGTGGATTCAGTCTGTTCTGCCAGTTGATTCTACCCCTCTTTTGAAGTCAGCTACAGCTTTCCTTTCTGATGCCATGTGTGGTTTGGTATGCCTAATGGCCAGGGATTGGCTTTATTGGCTCTGACATGCTTTAGTGACTCATCTTCCAAAGCATGGTTGCCCATCTGGCCTTAGAGGGACATTTCTGTTTTGTCCAGTTTAGGTGAGACAAAATCTTTCCAACTTCTGGAGGACAGGTCCAAGGGGCCTGTGAATCTGGCAGGAGCCATTTTTCCGTTTGCCCTCAATCCACTCCACTCCACGTGGAGCGTACTGGTCGGACTCCCATTGCTACTGACCTGAAAAGCTTTTCTGCCCCTCTGCTTATGGACTTCAGGCCCATTCTCAGTCCCTTCATAGAGTGTTTAGAATCAGGGACATTGTCCTAGCTAGAGGATGACACTTCTGGGCTGTGTAATGTTTTTGGAGGCAGGCTTCACCTCTTCTCTCGGGAATGGACCTGAGTCACCAAGGGTGCTGGGTGCTAGTCCTCATTCAGGGTAGCTTTGTCCTGTAATGCAAAGAGCCAATTCCAGCTGTTCCTACCCTCTTGTGTGTATGCAAACAGCAGAGCTGCTGTGCAGATTAGGAAAGGAAACCTGTTCAAGGTGAAGGCAGTGGTACCCCAATTATCCAGGGCAAGAGCCAGTATTCCATCTGTTTTGTGGTGCCAATACAGAAGAAGCATTCTGACCCATTTGGATCTTAAAGGGGCCAACAAGTGCTTGCGTGTCATGTGCTTCTGGATGGAAACTTTGCAATCCATGGCTAAAGTAGTGCAGCAATGGGAATTCCTGGCATCTCTAGCTTTGGCTGAGGCATATTTTTATATACTGATCCAGGAGGATCAGCAACGTATCTGTGTTTTGCTGTGCTTGGCTCTCCACGTCAGTTTGCCACCATTCCAATCAAATTCTCTGCTGCCCTAAGGCTGTTCTCTAAAGTTATGGTGGTGGTGGCTATGGCGATACAGCACCCAAGGATTTCTGTGCACCCATATCTGGGCTACTGACTCATCTGAGTCCATTCTCTTTCAAAGGCATCCCGAGTAGTGTCCTTTTCTGATGAGCCTCAGCTGGGTGATCAACTGGGGACAGAGCCAGTTATATTCCCAGTCTGTGGCATCCTGGGAGCATGCTTTGATTCTCGAGTGAGTAGAGTCTTCCTTGCAGAGGAGATAATCAAAGGGCTGTTTGTTTGGATTGCCTGGCACTGCTGTTTGCAGCAGGCTCCCAGAGTCCAGACTGTCACTGCCATCAATCTGAGGAGTTGAAGATAAGAGCATGTGCCCATGACACCATCTTTTTGTCACTCCAACGGTCCTTGCTGATTTCCCCAAGTTCTCAGTGGTTCAAGCTCAGGCTCTTGCTCCCAATTATAGGGGTGGCTAGCCTGTGGTGTGGGCAGCAGCCCAACCTTCTGAGGAAGGGAGTATTGCTGGATGATTGCTCATAGAGGCCAGTCTTCTCAGGCTGGGCAGCCCATTGCCAAAGCTGAATGGCCCAGGGCCATTGGAACTGTAGGGAAGCGGTGTGGTCCACCAACTACCTTGATGTGAGGGCCATTAGGTTGGCTCTTCTGTATTTCCGGCCCAAAGTGTTCTCGGACAGTAGTGGCTTATGTCAATTGGCGAGGCAGCATGAGGAGTGCCAGAGTAGCCCCAGAGATGTCTCTCCTGTTTGGGCAGTGAGGAACCTCCTAGTTTGTTGGCTCTGTACATTGCCTGATTGGCTACTGTGGAAATGGATTTCTTAGCTGGCACTCTGGTTCCATGTGCATGGGAGTTGAGGCAGGATGTGTTTCAGTTGGTTCTGCACCAGTGGGGTTGCCCTGCTCTAATGCCGAAGTGTTCTGCATCTTCCTTCACCACATGGAGATAGGATCTGAGGGCATATGCACCCTGGCTCAACCTTAACCAAGTCAACACCTGCTGTATGTGTGTTCTCCATGGCCCCTGTGGAGCATGTGATTTCACTGTATGGAGTGCCACCCGATTTAAGTATTATTTTGGCAGTAGCAGATTGGTTGATTGAGAGCATGATTTGGAGATCTGCTGCTGCTCCTACTAGCATCACCTTTTTCATTTGCCTCTATCTCTGGGCCTATTGTGGCAGGGGCTGCTTGTCCTACAGGATGTGGCTCCCTTCTCATGGCTTGTAAGGAGACTGTTAGCATGTATGGGCTACTCTCCAGTGGTAGTTTTCCACTCTGTTTAGAGCTAGAAGGAGGTCTACCAACCTGGCATAAGTGTGAGGCTGGTGTGGTGCACAGCAGCTGGCTCCTGAGGCAGCCAAGGTGCTATTTCTGGCTTTTTCTGTAGGACGGTCTGGCGACAGGCCTTTTCTCTTAGCACCCTGAAGGTTCAAGTGGCAGCTTTTGGCCTGTTTCAGCAGTCCATTGGCTGCCTGGTAAATTTCTAACATGACACCTGGATGTTTCATGCCTTTTCATCAGGGGGTTTAGCATCTATGTCCTCCCCTCTGATCTGTATCTTGTGCTCAGGGCCCTGATGTCTGAGCCCTTTGAGCTTTTGAAGTGCACTACTCTGAAGCATTTGATGCCTAAGAGTTTCTTCTTGGTTGCAATCTGTGCTGCAAGGAGGATTCTGAGCTGCTGGCTCTGTCTTGCCAAGATCCTTACCTATCTTTTTCCAAGGAGGCTGTTTCTATTTGGCCTGTACCCTCCTCCTTACTTGTACTATCTCTCTTTTGCTTTCATGTGAACCAGGAGGTTTGCCTTCCCTCCTTTCCTAAGGAGCAGGGACATGGGGGAATGGTAAGGATATTTGCCTTGTTGATGTCTAGAAGGTGCCTTTTTGTTCTAGAAGATTGTGCAGGCCAGCAGCACTAAGAGATGTACTAAACTTACAAAAAAATTTCACAAAGTGATACAGCAGCTTTCTGCATTGGGGTGCTGATTAAGGTGGCCATGATCTCAGCAAGTCTGTTGTGGAACTGGCCTGTTCTGGAGGGTTTGCACACCCATTCTACCTGAGCACTACTGTCCTCCATGAGCAAAGCAGAGCTCAGTGGCACCTGCAGTCACTTGTCAGGTGGCAACATTAGGCATCACTTTCCACTTTTGTCAAGCATTACTGCTGGGATGCCCATCTGTGGGCAGACACAGCCTTTGACTTAAGGGGTTTGTGAACTGCTATGTTTTCTCTGTGCCCAGTAGAATCATAGCTTTGATAAGTCACCCATGTGTCTGGGCTGGTATAAGCAGAACAATATGGAAGGTGACTTTTACTTATCAGATAATGGCCTTTTCTTGAGGCCTGCTTGACCAATCCAGGGCATGCCCTGGGAACTCTATTGCTTTATTCTGCAGCAGTACCTCTGGTTCTACTATAATTGATTTATATATTTGGCTTACCATACATAATTCTCTACTGTTTGGTTACTCATTATTGACCATGTTGAGGCTTGCCATGTTTTTCTCATATGCTTTTGGTATGAATACTGAAGAAATGTCTGGTGGATAGAGGCATGGGAATGATGTCATTGAAACCTGGGCTTTTCATTGGCTCTTTATTGCCACTAATCTTCTGGTAGGGGAACACAATCCACTTGCCTGAACTGGTCTAACAGGACTCAAGGAAAGGACATGATTTGGTAACTAAAATGCCATGTTATAGCTTCAGATATAGAGTGTATGTATATAGGGCTGGCCTGTCCACTTTGTTTATGTTTATTAAAATTTAACTGCCCTTCACAATAGCAGCAGGGTAGTGTACAATTCATAAAATCAATAAAAGTCAGAAAAAGAAAAGAATGCCAGTTGAACAAAAAGAATAGCCTCTTGAAAAGTAAAACTTACTGGAGGGAGAAGGTGGAATTTGAACCTGAGGTATGATGATTCAAGAAGAAGGGTGAGAAAATAGAAAGCTGAGGAGCAGGTAAACTCCAGATAGGCCTGGGAAACAGAGGGAAGGTGGAGTAGATTTGCATGAATATTATGAAGAATGCGGTGGGGGAGTGAAGTAACAGCATCTGCAAGATAAGGGGGGGGGGGGGGGGCGACCAGTATAAGGAACTTGAATTGCAGTTGATACTTGAGGGGAAGCAAGTGATGATGAACTAGGAGAGGGTGATGTGTTCAAAACAGGAAAGATGGGCAAGAATATGGACAGCAGTGTTCTAGATGAGTTGATACTGAGGGAGACCAAGAAAAATGAAGTTGCAGTCATCTGGATATAAGAATGAGCAAACGAGTGGTCAAGGCAGAAGAAAGGAAGGGTCAAACTGCTTGAATTCACCAAAGAGAAAGAAAAGACAGACATGCATGGAACGATAAAGATGAGTCCAATGTGAGACCTAGATACCATATGGAGTCAGCCAGGGGGATTGGAAAGCTAGAAAGGAGAGGGTGTGGGGGGGGGGGGGCGCCAAGGAAGAACCAAAGCATTGCAGATTTGGAGGGATTAATATGCAGAAAATTGCTTTGGCACACATGACCTGCCACTTCTGACCCCCCCCCCCCCCCGATGCAACTTACTGTTGGAGGGGGATCTGAAGTGGCAGGTCATGTGTGCTGAAGCACAAGGCCTACTGCAGGCAACAAAGCTGCCACTGCTGCCTGCCCTCCCCAAGAGTGAATCAGGTGTGGCAGAAACTCTTTGGCCGGCCTTATCTGTTTATGTGTGTGGTGTGCCTGTCTGCGTGGGATGTGGTGGGGGTTGGATGCGGGGCTGCAGTGTGTGTGTGCTGGGGAGGCTCTCTAGTGCGTAGGTGAGATGCCTGTGTTTGTCTGACAGGCAGAGAGAGGGTGGTGCTGTGTGTGCCTGTCTGTCATGAGGAAATAGTGTGGGGGTGGGGAATGCACATTTTGGCAACACCTTGCACCCTTCCTCTTCTAGATCCCCTCCCTATTACCTTTCAGACTTCCCTAACCATCGTAGCACTACCATCCCCTGCCCTAAATAGGCCACTGCCCTTTTAAATTGTCCCTGCCTTTATCTCATGTCCTTTGTCCCCGCTCCCATAAAAAACACTTTATACTGCAGGCCGTGATGGCAACATCCCTCTTCTCATCTTCCTGCTGGGATCCGATCTCTCATGGGCAGATATTAGAATGTCTTCTTTTCTGCCCCCCGGGGGGGGGGGGGGGGTTGGATGCCTGCTGGCAGACATCTTGCCTCTGGGCCACAAGTGTGGTCCCCCCCTTCTCTTTTGTCTGTGGGGATTTGGTTTCCTGTAGGTAGAGAGAAGAGCTCTTTGATGCGATTGCAACCATCCCCTTCTTCCTGTGGGGAATGGGATCCCAACGAGCAGAAAAAGGGGGAAGCAGCAATTGCACCGCTGAGGCAAGCTGTCTCTCCTTGGGGATTGCAGCAACTCATGGGGGGGGGGGGTGGCAGTGGCAGTGCCCCCCCCCCCCTCACCTCACGCCGCTGGGCATAGTATGCAGTGGATATTTGGTATGTCTAGGGAAACTGATAGTTCCCACTCTCCCTGGATTCCATAAAGCTACCTGGCAAACAAACCACATAATAAAACAAGAACCAACCTTGTGTTTGTATAGAAAAATAGTGCAAAATTAGCGTAAATTTAGTTTTCTGAGGTAGTAAGCTATTGAGCCCTATGATTACAATTACCAAGATACCTAATCACTGTTTTAGCAACCAACATCACTGATTTGCTCTGCACTCAGATGTATGGTACATTATCTGCTTGTCTAAGTGATCCCCAAACCCAGGAGGGAATTAAAGACCAGTACCTTAGCTCTTACCAGAACACTTGTGGCTGGGTCTGAGAAATTGTCTGATGAACCGCACAAAGCCAAAATATGGCAGAAGTACAATTTCAGCTAAAGGCAGTAGAGCCAAACTGCAGGTCTGTGGGAGAGATTCACTTTGTCCCGAGGTTAGTCTTTGTCCTTCAGGCAGGCAGTAGGATTAAGAACTGCAAAAAAACAACTGCCAGAGTCAGGCTCAGTTTCAGTTCCCAAGCAGCAGTATAGCAAAAGTCTGTGTATACAGAAGAAGTGAGCAGAAGTCCCAGAACTGTGTCTTCCTCTGAGTCCAGTGTATAATTCTTTGTCCTGACCCCCTCGACACGGCACAGTGATTGGCTGGTCTCAGATACTGTATGTCATAGGGTTGCCAACTTTTTCACCGAGAAAAACCTGACACCTGTGGCTTGCCATGCTCCACCCATTCTCTGCCCCCAGCCCCACCCACAAAAATTACCGAGGATACGTGTAGGCTAACTTCCTTGGTCAGATAATAATTAAACTGGGAACCCCAAAATCCAAACATGAAATGTACAACACTGAAGAAATAAAACTATAAAGTAATTTCCTCTTGCACTAAACAAAAACGCAAAGATGTTAGCAATACACACTTCCCAGACCAGACATATTCCAGTTAATAAATTCAAAATAAAAAGTATTTTTCTACCTTCTGTTTGGGCGTTTTTATTTTTCAGTTGCAATTGCTCCAGTCACTTTCTTCTGGTTTCTTCTTTCGTGTCTTCTGCGAGCTATCCATTTGTCCTTTCTTCTCTTTAGATGTTTTCCAATCTCTCTCTATTTCTGCTTTAACATACTGATTGTTTCCCTTTTGCTCTTTCCCCCAATTCTTTCCTTATTCCTTTATCATCCGTTTAAATTTCACCCTTCCATTCTCAAGCCCCTCTTACTCTCCCAATACCGGCCCATCATAGACTTTTCTTCCACACAAAATATTTTTTCCCCTCTCCACTCTCATTCCCCATCCATTCTAGTCCTCCCCCAAATCAATTCCCTTATAGTTCTAGGCCCACCCAGCATCCACTCCCTTCTAGTCCCATTCTCCCATGCCCCACATCAGCCTATTTCCAGTCCTATTCCAGCTCTTCATCAGCCCATTTCCAGTGCTAGCCCTCACATCACAGGCCATTTCCAGTCCTAGCTCCCCCCCCCCAATCACAGCCCATTTCCAGTCCAAGTCCCCCATCACAGCCTATTTCCAGTCCTAGGCCCCCCCCCCCACCATCACAGCCCATTTGCAGTCCGAGTCCCCCCGCACCATCACAGCCCATTTGCAGTCCGAGTCCCCCTGCACCATCACAGCCCATTTGCAGTCCTAGCCCCCCTAATCACAGCCTATTTCCAGTCCAAGATCCCCCTTCCTCCACCATAGCCCATTTCCAGTCCAAGTTCCCCCCCCCCCCATAGCCCTTTTCCAGTCCAGGTCCCCTCCACCCCCATCACAACCCATTTCCAGTCCATGTCCCCCCCCCCTCCATAACCCTTTTACAGTCCAGGTCCCCCCCCATCACAGCCTATTTCCAGTCCAAGTTTTCCCCCCCCCCCCCCCCATAGCCCTTTTCCTGTCCAGGTCCCCTCCACCCCCATCACAACCCATTTCCAGTCCATGTCCCCCCCCATAACCCTTTTACAGTCCAGTCCCCCCCCCCATCACAGCCTATTTCCAGTCCAAGTCCCCCCCTTAGCCCTTTTCCAGTCCAAGTCCCCCCCTTAGCCCTTTTCCAGTCCAGGTCCCCCCCCCAATCACAGCCAATGCAGTCCTTGCCCCCGACCAGCATCGCGGCTGTCTGAGGCTTCAGAGGGAGCCGGGGAAGCCCGCGCGAGGCCCCGGCTCCCTCTGAACAGCCACCAGCGTGAAGAGCCTTTACCTTCACGCTGGCAGCTGTTCCTGTGAAGCCGCGAATGCTGGGAAAGGTTAAAGGGCAAACTTTAACCTTTCCCAGCATTCGCGGCTTCACAGGAACAGCCGCCAGCGTGAAGGTAAAGGCTCTTCATGCTGGTGGCTGTTCAGAGGGAGCTGGGGCCTCGCGCGGGCTTCCCCGGCTCCCTCTGAAGCGGAGAAAAGCTGTTTTTTTTGCTCTGGCCGCTCCCGATCTTGTGGCCAGAGCAAAAAAAACGGCTTTTAAAGGGCCGGTTTTGCCTCTGCGCCAGCAGCCGGCCTGGCCGTGGAAAAACCGGCCAGGCCGGCTGAAAACCGGCCAGTTGGCAACCCTAGTATGTCATCTTCAGCGAATCCTATAACAGTGGTCAAGTGATCCTTCTCTGAACAAAGGTCCATGGTGCAGGAAAGATGCTGGTATGCAGGTGCATACATTGTTGCAAATCCTAGGCCCAGTGGCACAATTTCTGGATGACTGAATTTCTCTAGCACGCAGGCATGAACAATGATTTTGCTGAATTGCATGGTCTGCAGGGTTTACTGCTGGCACAGCAGAAAAGAGTTCCATCTTATTTGGATCATGCTTCAGTTTCTGAGCAGGCCCCATTTTGTAGCAGGAAGCCATGCTGTTTGGTTCACGCATTTAGTTTCTGAACAGGCAGCAGCCCTATAACTCCTCCTTCAGGCACTTGGCCATTTTGAAGTCTAGGACTTTGAGCTTGCTGTGACTGGACTCTGTCTTGGCTTTTATCTCAAACTGTGATGATGATCGTGCTGCTCACATGGGCACCCACCTGGACATTCGATATGCTATCTCCGATGGGGAGTACTAAATCCAGTATCAAACGTTCCCTGGTTAGTTCCATCACTATTTGTCTAAGCAATGCATCTTGCAAGACATAGACAATTTTTTTACTTCTTTCCAGATTTGCAGAAAGAATACTCCAATCCACATCAGGTAGATTAAAGTCACCCAATATGATCATGTCTCCCTTCATGGCTACTTTTGTAATATCAATAATCAAGTCTCTATCAATTTCTTCAGTTTGAGTTGGAGGCCTGTAGACTACGCTAGCTTGGATGATAATGCCATCTCCTCTTTCCAACACAGTCCACAATGTTTCTTCTTTTCCCCACGTCCCTTGCATTTCAGCAGCTTTAATATTGTTTTTGACATATAGGGCTCCTCCTCCTTTTTTTTGCCTTCTCTATCTCTCCTAAATAAATTACAGACAGCTATAGACTTTATTCTGTCCTGCAAATAGCTGGGATGGATGTCCCTCTTGCTGTTCTCGACTATGCTTTCTTGTACGAACAAGGAGTTTGTACGGGGAGGCTTAGACAGGGGTGGTGCAGAGGTGGAGTTAGGGCTGGCAGTGGGAGGTCTGTGGCCGCAGACATACAGGGCCGATTCTGTATGTCCAGAACCAGCAGACTAGACAGGGGTCATATTCCACATCAGGGGACGGGAGCAAAAAACTGAAGGAGGCCAGATCGGGGGTCAGGCTGCAGGGAAAGGCAAAAGTGGTTTGTGGCCAGGGATTGTGGCTCCTGAATGGAACCACAGTGCCATCGTGACTAGACGCCATGGCACTGCGGCTCCATTCAGGAGCCTGGGTTAGCCAGGCAGGGGCCTGCACATACAGGCCAATGGTAATCAGGTCCCAGCCTGCACGTACAGGCCTAGATGCGATTCTGATCTCACAGGGGCTAGACACAGTGGATTTTTTTCAATTTGTATCCTAGAGGAGGTGTGTTTAATTGCAGCTAATTTTTCCCTTAGAATCAATTCTTTATGCATAGCAGATAACTTGAGACATATAGGGCAAGCTCTTAGGCTCCAAATGATTCTTCTTAGAATGAAGGCACCACAGCTATTGCATTGTATACACGACATGCTGATCAAGACTGTGATAAAGCAGTGTTCTATATATCAGCTCACTATGCAAAGGACCCTGGAACTGTCAAATTTATAGCTTTACTGCAAATTTAAGTAGGAAACCAGGTCTCTGCAAATTTAAAAGCAAATGTATACTTCAGTTCCAAGTAGATAAATATCAAGAATGTAGTGCCCCTGGCCAATAGACCTTATATGACTGAGGGTACACTCAGATCTCTGATTTAAAAAGGCTATGCAAGGAATGTAGGCAAGTTAAATATTCCTAAACTTATAATCAAAAATTAGGTTGTTTGCCACTAGACTGTAGAGCAAGGTGGCTGTGAACAGATAGAACTGGGATAGAGACAGAAAGATAGGGAGAGCAAGTGGGGTTTTATTTTTTGTTTGTTTTGCTTTTTTCTGTGTTTGTCTCCCTTCCTTGGTGCAGTTCCCCTAACACATCACAGTGCCTAAATAGTCTTATAAGAAAATTAAACAAATAATAGATAAACAAGGAAAAGTTATATCACAAACCAGCCAACTAGTAAAGTCTGAAAGCTTAGCTTTTTAGAGTCTGTTGGAATAAGCTTGCTCAGACAGCAGAGGCTGATTGAATTAACCACACCCTGTAAGGTAGGCTTGTAACAATGGGAACTTTAACAGGTCAAAATTAAATCTTACTTCTATATATCAGCCTGCTATGCAAAGGACCTTGGAACTTTCAAATGTACAGCTTTACTGCAAAATTAAGTAGGAAACCAGGTCTCTGCAAATCTAAAAGCAAATGTATACTTCAATTCCAAGTAGATAGATATCAGGAATGTACTGCCCCTAGCCAGTAGACCTTATATGACTGAGGGATAGATCTGCATGCACTGCTTCTACTGTATACAGATCAATCTCATGCATATTCATTGTGGATGCCCTGAAAACCCAACTGGACTAGGGGTACCAGAGGTCTGGGTTGAGAACCACTGTCTAGCTTGATAATTACCAGCCAGATCACCTGCTGAGAAATGTTCTGTGGCACAGATGTAGCTAGGTCCATCTTTTTCTCCATGGAGTTCTGTGTAAGTAAGGTCCCCTTTGGGCAACTATAAGATCAGCCAAGTCTATTGCTGCCAGCAGGATCGTATCAAGCTAAAAGTGCACCATATGCAAATCTAGTGACCCCCTCCCACACACAGAAAATTGCTCTTTTTGGGCTTCCTGGGATGACACTGGTATTTGCACCCTCTATGGCTGCACTGCTTGCACAGCCCTGCTGTCTCCGCCCCCTTTGCAAATGTTCATTGTACCACAGAAGTTACAAAACGTCAGAGGAGGGTAAAAGTGGCACGTAGGAGATATGGAAACAGTGACACAGTGCCAAGGCCTTTAGGTAAGTATTGCATCATGATTTTTGAACCATTGCTATATGTCCTAGAGAAGGGTGGCGGCAGCACTCCCAGAGGGTTGACACTCTAGGCAAATGCCTAGTTTGCCTAATGATAGCAACAGCCCTGTTCCTAATGTCACCTTCCTTCTGTCAGTGGAATCAGGCTCTAGGAGAAGGAAATGTGGGGCGTATTGACAGACAGATAAGTTATGAGAGAGAGCTGACCACAGTACCCATGAGTGGCAGGGAGAGGAATTGCTAGGTATCCAAAAGAACCAAGGCTTTGGTCTATAAAAGTTGCCACACCCCCCCCCCCCCCCCCCCCCCAACTACTGAAGCACCGATCAGGCTAATTTTCTCCTAGGAATGATCATGTAAAAATGCATAATTAGAAATAGAAAAATATCACATAGCCCATCCAATCTCCCTATCTGTACAAAATACTAAGCTTTACAGTCCCCTCCTCTCTGAGAGATCCTCTGTGCATGTCATATGCCTTCTTGAATTCATATATTGTCTTTCTCCCTACCAACTCCATTGGGAGACTGTTACGCTCATCCAACACACTTCCGTAAAGAAATTTTTCTGTCTATTATGCCTGAGTCTATCATATTTATCCTATACCCCATCATTCCAGAGATCTCTTTCAATGGAAACAGGTTTGTCTTCTATGCATTATGCCATGGAGGTATTTAAATGTAATTTATCTTATCTCCTTTTTCCGGTCTTTCTTCCAAGATATACATATTAAGATCTTCAAGTCTGTCCTCATATGCTTTATGACAAAGAGCAGTGAACATTTAGTAGTTGCCCTCTGCATTGACCCTATCCTGGCCTCACCTATATCCTCCATCCCCAACTAACGGCTCTATTCATAACCTGCAGTCAGGGCCAGCCCACCCACTAGGGTGGCAGACTCTTATAGCCGGTAACATGACCCCTTTCCTATTCTTCAAAGTGATGGTGGGCTTTGAAGCAGACGTACATGCGTATTTATACACTCATGGCTTGTTGCTCCTCCCCACTCCAATGCAACCTCCTATTAGAGAGGACAGCTATGGCAGGGGCCATGAATGCGCATGCGCTTCAAGGTACAAGGCCAAAAAAAATGCTTTGAAAAATGGAGAAGGGGTTGTGGTGGTGCCAAGCTCCCCCCCCCCCCCCTCACTTCTGTGAGACAGCAGATGCCAGGGGAGGAAGGGTAGGACCTCGCCCACCCCAGGGGGGCAGCAGCAAGCCTTCCTAGGGTGGCAGATACCCTTGGACGGTTCCTGCCTCCGCATTTCCCGAATCTTTGTTCAGTCTGAGTCCCTGTTCTCTTCCTCATCCTAAAATCTCTGCCCTACCAGAATTCCACTCTAAATTTCCACTTTCCTATTCTTGAGTCCTTGTCCCCCCCCCCTTCTCATCCAATCCCCAACAGTCTCATATATTTCCACCCAATCCCTATTCAATACTTGCATCGCCAATCTCACCTCTACACCCACACTCTCTCATCCTATTCCAAATCCCTGCTCTTCCCTAATTCCAGAATTCCTATTCTTCCCCTCAGTCCCCATGCCTCTGTTCTTCCTTTCACCTTGATTCATTACTTCCCCTCCCTCCCCTATTTGTTCCTCTAGCCACCAGCAGTTCTCTTCTGCCTGTATGATTCAGTGATCCCTTGTTTGAACCATGTGTAACTAGCTGATCATTGCACTGCACAGGCAGAAGAAGAGAGGCACCATCAATGTTCCTATTAATTTATTGTGCAGCATCTGCCTCCTGCCCTTTTCCCTCCTCCTCTCAGAACAAGCCCCCCTTTTCCCTAAGATTTGCCCTCTTTCCTCTTTCTCTCTCCCTGTCTGGCCTATCATGTGTATATGAAAGCCTACAGGCAGAAGAGGAGAACTGCTGGTGACTAGAGGAACAAATGGAAATGGGAGGGGAAATGAGTCAAGGAAGAAGTAGATGCATGGGGACTGAGGGGAAGAATAGGAATAAGTGGTTAGGTTAGGGAAGTGGGGAGGAAAGCCTGTATCTCGGTGTTGCTGCTGCTATCTAGTTCCTCAAGTCTGTGTTGGCACTGACAGTAGGTTGAAAACTCATGTTGGGCTGTCGGCCTGCAACTGCTTTCAAGATCAACATCAGGGCTTTCAACTTACAGATCTAATGTAGGAAGTGAAAAACTCCAACCAAAAAAATCTCTTATGGATACTAGGCATTAGCCATAAACATGAATCACTACAGCAACCTACAGTGGGTCTGACAGTGACAGATGGTTTATTTTTCAGGCCTAGACAGGCACATTCCTTAGTAAGGATCCCTGAGATGTTGGAATATATTGAGGTAAAAAGCAGTTCAGAGCTTGAGGAAAACGTCCATCAGCATCTTCCTGGCACAGAAATATTGGATTCCCTGCCTTATGCGTATTCTAAGGAGGTTGGTAATGCATTCCATGACTTACAGAAAGTTTGGGCCGAAAAGACCTCATATACTCATTATTAAATTATTCAGTCTCCTGAGGTCAGTTATATTGCTCTCAGTAAAATGTAAATATTCACATGACACTTCTTTTCAGCTATGTAATATAGCTGGTCTTATTGAATGCATTGAAATGTTTTCAAATACCAACGTGTGTCACTGTAGTCATATTTTTATTGCTTTAGTAGATGTGCATTTCCACCTAAATCATCCACAGATTTCTTAAAATCACTTGCTGCCGTGTTCACACACTGTCATTAGGAACTACAGTGTGAATAAATTTCTGTTACCTTGTATGCAAGAAAAGACTGTATTATGCAGGAGGAAATGCTGTCTTTCAAAAAGATGCTCCACTGATTGCTCCATCTAGTTTAGTGTTCCATGCTTCATTATTCCATCTCTCTCATGACACAAATGATCGCGTAGCTCTGGGGTAAAGGAACAGGTGAGCTAATCCTGGTTTCTCAACTGCCGTTTCACTTTGTCATAAGAGAAACTCCCAGGGTGTTTGAAATACGGAGCCGAGTTACTGGTTCCTGATAACCTAGAGCAATGGTTCTCAACCTCATGAGTCAAACTTTTGGGATATCCATAATGAATATACACTAGATACATTTGCATACCAAGGAGGCAGTACATGCAAATCTCTCTCATGAATATTCATTATAGATATCCTAAAAATCAGAATGGCTAGGTGTGCCCCAAGGTCGGGGTTGAGAACCACTGACCTAGAACCAGATAGGCAACCTGATCACTACTACTGTTATATCTACTGAACGTTGCTACAAGGTGTATGTAGTTCTGTAGAGCAGTGGTTCTCAACCATCCAGTTGAGTTTTCAGGACATGCATAATGCCCTAAGGACTGGGTTGAGAACTACTGCCTTAGAGGCTCATCGAAGAGAGACCCCCTGCTCTGTGCCACTTACAGTTGTGTTGACAGATGGGTGGAGTGGGTCAAACAGACCTGCTTTTTCTCTCTCCTTCCCTTTAACTTATTGACCAAAGACTTATCTCTAACAGAATCTGTAGTAGAATCTGCAATAGGAAAAGATGTTGTGTGCCCTTGAATAGAGTATTTGAGGGAAAATAGAGCAAAACAGCAACAGTTAAGAAATGTAGTGTCCACCATTACTGCAGATAAATGTGACCGTGAGTCCATAACCCCATAGTACTAGAACACACAGGAAGCAACCTTCTTCCTGTGGAGCTCACATGCACAGTCACTGTCATGGAATTTCTTTGGGAGTAATGGGGAGAGGCAAGTTAGGAAACAAAGGAAGTGTCAAAAAGGGATAGAAGGGAGGGGGTTAGGCAGGATTTGAACGTGACCACAGAGGGACCCAGATAGACTAATTCAGAAAGGTCATGCCAGCATTTGATGAAATGAGGTAGAAGACACAAAGCTGAGATTTAACAATGGAAGGGAAGAAATACAGAAACATGACGTTAGAAAAAGACTATATGGCCTATCCAGTCTGCCCTTCCATACCAACTACTATAGTCTCTTTCTTCCTTTTAGAGATCCTCTGTGTTTGTCCCTTGCTTTCATGATCTTTGACCAAACCCATCTTGAGAAACCACAATCCTTCTGGGGAAAAGTTCTGTGGACAGATGACCAAATGTGAGCTCTTTGGCAATGAAGACCAACAATACATTTTCAAGCGAAGAAATGAAGCTTATAAGGAAATAGAAAGCACCCTTCCTACAGTTAAACATGGTGGAGGTTCCATAATGTTGTGGGGCTGTTTTGTTGCCTTAGGAACTGGAGGCCTGGAACGTATTAAAGGAATCATGAAGTCAGAGGACTACCAAGGTATTTGGAGCAAAATATGCTACCAAGTGTCAGAACGCTAGAGCTGGGTCAAAGGTCATGGGTCCTCCAAGCAGGTCAATGACCCAAAACATACATCCAACAGTACAAAAGAATGATTAAAAAGGAAAAAGTGGACTGTTTTAAACTAGCCAGCAATGAGACCTGATCTCAATCCACTCGAGAATCTTTGGAAAGAGCTGAAATCTGCCATTGGTAAAATGAATCAGGAAACATTCATGAGCTGGAAGAAATCGCAGATGAAGAATGGGAGAAACTAACAGCAGACAGATACACAAGACTTATAGATGGCTATAAGAAACATTTGGAGGATGTCATCACTGCCAAGGGTTGTGCAACCAAATATTAGTGAAGGGTGCCATTAATCCTGTCCAGGTCATTTTTTTTTTCTCAGAAATTACTATGTCCAAGTTGCACAAATTTTTTTTGTTGTTGTTGTATACCTTTGAACATACTATTTTTTAAAATTAAGCATTTAAATTACATATTCCACCAAGAATACAAGGAAAACCAGATCAAAAAGGAAACATATATGTATATGAATACAAAACCAAAAAAATCCAGTAAAGCCCACATCATGAGAGCAACAGTGTTCCATCAAAAGAAAATAATTACAAGAAATTAGACCAGATACAACCATATCAGAGGATAAATATAAATTCTAAAGCTACCAACAGTCAACCATTATCCTGTCTATCCTGTAGAAATTGTTCCAAATGAGATATTTCAAGAAAAATAAAAGATCTCCCCTGCAAAGTAATAATACACTTGCAGGGAAAACAAAATAAAAAAGAACCACCCAATCCCCCAACCTTGGACTTCAATTCCAAAAACTCTTTCCTTCTCAATTGAGTTACATGTGTAACATCAGGAAACACTTTCAAAATTTGTCAACAAAACACAGCATCCTTACACTTATAGTAAAGTTTAAGAATTCTAAGTTTAACAACTTCTGATGAAAAAGTATTACATTTCATAATAATATCTGCTTAATATTCAAGAAATTCTGTCAGGTTCCCCACAGTAGACTGAAGGGTATCAAAGAAACCTTCAACAGGGGAAGACACCCGTGACCTAGCAGAAATATAATAATAAGGTTTCAAAATATCAATAGGCTCTGTTATTTTAAGAATTTCAACAAAATATTTTTCAATAATATGACTGGAGAAAGTTAGTGAGTATGTGAAAACTTTAAAAAATGAAAATTCTTGGCCCTGGAAAGATTCTCAAGAGCTTCCAAATGGGTATAAGTGATCAAGGAATCCTTAATGTAGGAAACATTAGTCGTTCTATTAGCCTGCACTTGACTATGGATCCGTGTCAAAGATTTTTGCATTTCAATTATCTTAGAATCATAATCAGACAACTTAACTACAGTTTCCTGTGTAAAATTGAATGGCACAACTGCAGAAGACAATTTCACATCTATAGCCTGAATAGCTCCAAATAGGTCCTTCAAAGTAATCTCCCCATCAGAACGAATCCTTAAACATTAGATGCTTCATTAGAGTCTAAGATTATAG
Organism: Ichthyophis bannanicus; assembly: GCA_033557465.1. Lineage (NCBI taxonomy): Eukaryota > Metazoa > Chordata > Amphibia > Gymnophiona > Ichthyophiidae > Ichthyophis > Ichthyophis bannanicus. The sequence continues at coordinate 335,130,480 of CM066035.1, forward strand.
GGGCAGGGATTGGAGGTAAAGAAATAGTTTTCTCCTTGCCTATAGAGGGAGAGGCTATATCATCCAAAGAACATAAGAACATAAGATATCCCATACTGGGTCAGACCAAGGTCCATCAAGCCCAGTATCCTGTTTCCAACAGTGGCCAATCTAGGTAATAGGTACCTAGCAGTTTCCCCAAAAGACACAGGTTCTGCAATGCTTGTACTAGGTCAAGCATTGATATCCTGGGTCCCTTCTTAATAATGGTTTATGGACCTTTCCTCCAGGAACTTGTCCAAACCTTTTTTAAACCCAGCTACACTAACAGCCTTTACTACATCCTCCGGTAACAAATTCCAGAGTTTGATTACACGTTGAGTGAAAAAATATTTTCTTTTATTAGTCTTAAATAGTTTAACCTGTAGCTTCATTGCATGTCCCCTAGTCTTCCTATATTCTGATAACGTAAATAGTCGATCTACGTTTACCCGTTCCACTCCGTTCATTAATTTATAGACTTCTATCATATCTCCCCTCAGCCGTCTCTTTTCCAGGTTAAAGAGATCTAACCTTTTTAGCCTTTCTTCATAGGAGTATCCTTCCATCCCCTTTACCATTTTGGTGGCTCTTCTCTGAACCTTTTCTAATAACGCTATATCCTTTTTAAGATACGGTGACCAGAATTGCACACAATATTCAAGGTGCGGTCTCACCATGGAACGGTATAGAGGCATTATAATATCTTTTGTTTTATTTTCCATTCCTTTCCTTATGATACCTAGCATTCTATTTGCTCTCTTGGCTGCCGCTGCACACTGGGCCGAGGGTTTTAACATGTTATCCACAATGACGCCTAAATCTTTTTCCTGGGTGGTGGTTCCTAATGTGGAACCTTGCATTGTGTAACCATAGTTTGGGTTGTTCTTCCCTAGGTGCATAACTTTGCACTTGACCACATTAAAATTCATCTGCCATTTTGATGCCCAGTCTTCCAATTTATCAAGATCCTCTTGCAATTTTCCACAATCCTCTTGGGTTTTAACAACTTTAAATAGTTTTGTGTCATCTGCAAATTTGATAAACTCACTTGTTATTCCACTTTCCAGGTCATTTATGAATATGTCAAAAAGCAGCGGACCCAGCACAGATCCCTGGGGTACACCACTATTCACCTTTCTCCATTGGGAAAATTGGCCATTTACCCCAACCCTCTGCTTTCTATCTTTTAACCAGTTCCTGATCCACAGTAGTACACTGCCTCCTATCCCATGACTCTTTAGTTTTGCCAAAAGTCTCTGATGAGGGACCTTGTTAAAGGCTTTCTGAAAGTCCAGATACACTATATCAACCGACTCACCTTTGTCCACCTGTTTATTCACACTTTCAAAAAAAATAACAGATTAGTAAGACAAGATCTTCCTTGTCTAAAGCCATGTTGGCTGTCTCCCATTAGGCCCTGACTATCTACATGCTGAGTAATTTTATTCTTTATGATGGTTTCTACCATTTTTCCCGGTACTGACGTGAGGCTCACCGGTCTGTAGTTTCCCGGATCACCCCTGGAACCCTTTTTAAAAATTGGTGTTACATTGGCAATCCGCCAATCTTCAGGTATTAGAGATGATTTTAATGATAGTTCACAGATTACTAATAGCAGGTCTGCAATCTCATATTTCAGTTCTTTCAACACCCTTGGATGTATACCATCCGGCCCAGGTGATTTGCTACTCTTCAGTTTATCTAATAGTTGTAATACATCTTCCCGATGTATCGATATTTCCTTCAATTCTTCCGCACCTTTAAATACCACTTCAGTCATGGGTAACATCCCTACATCTTCCTCAGTAAAGACTGAAGCAAAGAATTCATTCAGTCTCTCCGCTATCCCTTTGTCGCCTCTTAGTGCCCCTTTAACTCCTCTATCATCTAATGGTCCAACTGACTCTCACAGGATTTTTGCTACGAAAGTACTTGAAAAAAATCTTTATTTCACGTTTTTGCTTCCGCAGCAAGCTTCTTCTCAAATTCTCTCTTTGCCTTCTTTATCAATGCCTTGCATTTGACCTGCCAGTGCTTGTGCTGTTTCCAGGTTTCATCGTTTGGCTCTTTTTTCCATTTCCTGAAAGATGCTTTCTTGGCAACAACAGCCTCTCTGACCTCACCTTTAAACCATGCTGGCAGTTTTTTGGACTTCCTTCCACTTTTCTTAAAGCGTGGAATACAGCTGGTCTGGGCTTCCAAGATAGTATTTTTCAACAACACCTAAGCTTGATGTAAGTCTTTAACCTTTGCAACTGCTCCTTTTAGTTTTTTCTTAACTATTTTCCTCATTTTATCATAGTCCCCTTTCGAAAGTTAAAAGGTAGTACTGTGGATTTCCTTACTATCACTCCTCCACTAATTAAATCAAAGGCGATCATGCTATGATCACTATTGCCAAGTGGCCCTCTCACCCTTATCTCTTGCACTAGATCTGGTGTTCCACTAAGGACTAGGTCTAATATGGCTTCCCCTCTGGTCGGTTCATGAACCAGCTGCTCCAAGAAGCAGTCATTTATTTCATCTAGGAACTTTATCTCCCTAGCATGTACTGCCATGACATTGACCCAGTCGATACCGGGGTAATTGAAATCGCCCATTATTATTACCGCGCTGTAACTTTTGTTAGCTTCCTTGATTTCTTTGAGAATTTCATCATCCATTTGTTCATTCTGGCCAGGCGGTCGATAGTACACCCCCACCGCCATCGCCTTCCCCTTTTTACATGGAATTTCAATCCATAGAGATTCTACAGCAAATTTTGTTTCCTGCAAAACTTTAATCCTTTCTGACTCAATGCCCTCTCTAACATAGAGTGCAACCCCTCCACCAATTTGATCAGCTCTATCATTACGATATAGTTTGTACCCAGGTATCACAGTGTCCCACTGGTTGTCCTCCTTCCACCATGTCTCTGATATTCCAATCACATCTAACCTCTCATTTAGTGCTATATATTCTAACTCTCCCATCTTATTTTTTTAGACTTCTAGCATTTGCATACAAGCATTTTAGAGACTGTATTTTATTCATATTAATTTGGCTATTGGTAGACATGGGTAATTTGGGATCTTTAAGCTCTGTCTGCTCCATACTCGAGGGCATTTGGGCTACTTTACTCTTTTTTGGAACCTGTCTGCTTTTGGTAGTATCCTTCAAGGATACATTCTTCCGAATGATCTGCTCTTGGGTGACTGTCGGCTTTCCCCTATTATCTAGTTTAAAAGCTGCTCTATCTCCTTTTTAAAGGTTAATGCCAGCAGCCTGGTTCCATCCCGGTTAAGGTGAAGCCCATCCCTTCGGAAGAGCCCCTCCTTTCCCCAGAATGTACCCCAGTTCCTAACAAATCCAAACCCCTCATTTTTGCACCATTGTCTCATCCACACATTGAGACTCCGGAGCTCTGCCTGCCTTTTGGGTCCTGCACGTGGAATGGGAAGCATTTCGGAGAACGCTACCCTGGAAGTTCTGGATTTCAACTTCCTACCTAAAAGCCTAAATTTAGCCTCCAGAACCTCCCTACCACATTTTCCTATGTCATTGGTACCGACATGTACCAAGACAGCAGACTCCTCCCCAGCACTATCTAAAACCTTATCTAGGTGGCGCGTGAGGTCCGCTACCTTCGTACTAGGCAGGCATGTTACCAGGCGATCCTCACGTCCACCAGCCACCCAGCTATCTACATGCCTAATGATCGAATCACCAACTATAACGGCTGTCCTAACCCTTCCCTCATGGGCACATGGCCCTGGAGAAACTTCCTCGGTGCGAGAGGGTTTTACATCACCTGGAGGACAGGTCCTAGTTACAGGATCACTTCCTGCCACACCGGGGTGATGCTCTCCTGTCACGTGACCTCTCTCCTCCAAGGCAACAGGGATGCTGCCAGACTGGAGGTGGGACTTCAGGACTATATCCCTGTAGATCTCGTCTATGTACCTCTCTGTCTTTCTTATGTTTTCCAAGTCTGCTACTCTAGCCTCTAGAGAACGGACTCGTTCCCTGAGAGCAAAGAGCTCCTTGCACCCAGTGCACACGTAAGACCTCTCACCAACTGGGAGAAAATCATACATGTGACACTCAATGCAAAAGACTGGAAAGCCCCCATCCCGCTGCTGGACTGCTGTCTGCATCTTAGTTTTACGTTTTTGTTTAGATCTTTAAGTTCTTTACTTACTAAAGGTTGCTATGGATATTTATACCAATAAAACTGTACCTAATACGTTTAATATACCTTGTTCACCTGAAGCTTAATTAATCTCAGATCCTTAGTGACAAAAAGGGTAATGATAACGACGGATGTGGATGTGGCGTCCACCCACCAAGCTCAACAAAGCTCCTTTCAGGGACATCTGACCCACCATTAGGGGAACTAAATGCTTGTCCATAGGACCAACAGTCATACCTGAATCAGAAGTTGTTGCAGTCCCCTTTCCTGCTCCCTTGTTCTTCCACTTTCCCATTATAAGAAGCGGTGGCAAGGGAGGGAATCCGGTAGCTCTTGGAGCATCAAAGTGGCACCAAAGGGACGTGTCCTGCCCCTTCAGACTGTGACCCACAGGCCGTGACGTGGCTGCATGTAGCAATGTCAGCTTTTGAGCCAGTGAGGGGGGTCTTTCCATGGCCAGCCGAATGTCCACCACAGAGCCTGCTGGCTCACACACCCTGACGCCAAAGACACTGGGCAATAGGTCAGACATGGGGGGAGGGCCCCCGATGGCAAGCCCTGGATCCTCCACTCGCTCTGACAATCACTGCTCCAATGAAGCTGGTAGCAACGCCTGCTTTTAAGACAGTGAGGGGGGTGCTTCCATGGCCAGCCGAGTGTCCACCATAGTGCCTGCTGGCTCTCACACCCCAACGCCAATGACACTGGGCAACAGGTCAGACACGGGGGGGGGGGGGGCGATGGCAAGCCCCAAATCCTCCACTTGCTCTCACAATCACTGCTCCCTTGAACATAATACTATTAAAATACTATGACAACATAAATTTGGAATACTTCCAATTATTTCTCAAGATATTGTAAATAACATACCTAAATGCAAGGGTGCCAATAATTTTGACCACAACTGTATTTAAATGTCTCTATCATATCTCCTCTCTCCCGCCTTTCCTCCAAAGTGTACATATTGAAATCTTTAGGTCTGTCCCCATATGTCTTACAACGAAGCACACTGACCATTTTGGTAGCCACCCTCTGCACTGACTCCATCCTGTTTATATCTTTTGAAGGTGTGGTCTCCAGGATTGCACACAATACTTGAAGTAAGATCTCACCAAAGATTTACACAGAGGCATTATCACTTCCTTCTTACCGCTGGCCATTCCTCTCCCTATGCACCCAGGCATCCTTCTGACTTTTCCCGTTGCCTTTTCTACCTATTTAGCCATCTTAAGATCATCAGAAACAATGATGCCCAGGATCCACTCTTCTTCATGGACAGAAATACTTCACTTCCCTATACTGTACTGTTCCCTTGGACCTTTGCTGCCCAAATACACAACCCTGCATTTTTTAGTGTTAAATCTCAGCTGCCAAATTCTCGAGCATTCATCAAGGTTCGCTAGATCCCTCCTCACGATGTCTAATCTATTGCAGATTTTGGTATCATATGCAAAGAGACAAATCTTACCCGACAGCCCTTCTGCAATATCACTAACAAAAATGTTAAAAAGAATCAGACCAGGGACAGATCCCTGCAGCACACCACTGGTAACATTCTTGTCCTCAGAGTGAGTTCCATTTACCTGTACCCTTTGACGACTCACTCAACCAATTTCTAACACAGTCAGTCACTCTAGGGTCCATTCCTAGGGTGCTCAATTTATTTATAAAATGCCTGTGCAGAACAGTGTCCAAAGCTATACTGAAATGTAAATATACCACATCAAGGACCCTTTCTCTGTCCAACTCTGTTCGCCCAGCCAAAGAAATTAATTAGATTTGTCTGACAAGACCTACCTCTAATAAAACCATGCTGCCTTAGATCTTGCAATCCTTTGGACTCCAGAAACCTCACTATCCTCTGTTTTAGCAGCGTTTCCATTAATTTACTCACCACAGAGGTCAGACTAATGAACCTGTAAGTTCTCAATCTCGTTTTGACTTCCGCTTTTGTGTAAAGGAACCACATGCGTCTTTCTCCAGTCCTCTGGAATCACTCCTCTGGAACCACCCCCGACTCTAAAGAAACATTGAAAAGGTCAATGAAGCTGCTACAACTTCTCCAAGTTCCTTCAATACTCTCAGACGTATCTCATCTGGCCCCATCACTTGGTCTACTTTTAGTTTAGCTAGTTCCTCATGAACACAGTCTTCTGAAAATTATTCAAGATCTCCTTGACTTCTGTTCCTATTTATGGGTGTTTTCTGAGGTCCTACTCCTGGCCCTTCATCTGTGATCTCAGAGCAAAAATATTTATTAAGCAGTTCTGCTTTATCCTCTTCAGCTTTCACAAATTCCTCTCCTTCACCCTTGAGTCTGACAATGCCACTTTTGCACTTCCTTCTCTCACTAACATACCTGAAAAATGTCTTATTCCCCCCATTTTACTGCATTGGCTATTTTTTTTCTAGTTGTATCTTTGCTTTCTCTAGCTTCTCTAAGTTTTTTTTCAAATATTGATGCTTGTTTTCCTCTTTCTGTGATCTCTTGTATTTATGAAGACCACCCTTTTTTTTTCTTTAGCTTTTCAGTTACTTCTTTTGAGAATCATAGTGGCCTCCCTTTCCTTATACATTTATTTACTTTCCTAACAAAAAGATTTGTTGCCCTTAAAATATTTCCTTTTAGTATTGTCCATTGCTTTCCTACATCTCCTAGCTGTTCCCATCCTGTTAAAGACTCCTTGAGGTATTGTCCCATTTTGGCAAAGTTGGTTTTCCGAAAGTCTAAGACCCTCGCTTTTGAATGTACTTTATCAGCCCTAGTCTAATACTGCACCACATCATCTGGTAATCCCTGGATAAGAAATGATCTACCACTATAACATCAGAAATTCCCCATTGGTAAGCACCAGGTCTAGTATGGCCCCTTCATGTGTGGGTTCTGTTACCAGTTGCCAGAATAGTTCTCCCTGTAGAGAATCCAGGATCTCCTTACTTCTAGATGACACCTCAGCAGGGATGTGCCAATCAACATGATTAATACTGACATCACCTATCAGTAGCACTTATTCTTTCCTGGCAAAACTGCAAATTTCTTCAATTAAATTTCTGTCCACTTCTGCCTGTGAAGGAGATCTGTATATCACACCAGTGCAAATGGATTCCCCATTCCTTCTTTGTAGTTTAATCCACAGTTCCTTCTCCTCCCCTTGTAAGCTCTATAATTCTGTAGCTTTAATATTATTTTTTACAAATAGTGCAACTCTCCCTCCCCTTCCTACCCTGCCCTTTCTTAATAAAGTATAGCCCAGTATAATTACATCCCAGTTATGGCTGTCATTGAATCATGTCTGCATAACTGCCACTAAATCCAAGTCAACCTCTTCCATTAAAGCCTCAACACCTGGGATCTTATTTCCCATACTGCAGACATTAATGGACACTGCTTTCCAGATGTGTTGTCCCTTTTACCCATTTCTACAGAGGCATTTAATGTTTTATTTACGGGAGAGCTGTCTTCACCCATCCCCAACATATCTAGTTTAAAGCTCTCTTTAGTAGGTTAGTCAGTCTGCTGTGGAAGACACTTTGACCCTTCTTGGATAGATGGATGCAATTTCTGCTCAGCAGCCCTTTGAATATAGACAATAGCAACTTGCACGAGTGTATGCGAAATCGGATGGGGAAGCCATATTCTAATAAAAAGGAGATCTTCACTCAGCACAAACAGCTTGATGCAGCAAAGTGCACTGCCGCTAGCACAGTGTTTGTGCACAATTTTCTGCAGGAAGGGAACTAACACAAGCATAATCAATGTGCAATTGGTTGCACTAATGGCAGAGAAGTGTGCCGAAGTCCAGAAGGCTGAGCCCAATGCTGGGATTTTAACTCATCTACAAATGCCGATATTATTCTGAGCAGAATTTCTGTGCAGAATAATAATGCTGTGCTGGAGTGCTCTCTGATGTATTTAAGTGCCAAACTGTTTTTTTTTTTTTTGTACGCAGGATAGAGATTTTGCCAGCAGAGACCCCTGTATGCATGCGCCTGTCTTGCTTTCCTTGTTTAATGTGGACTTTTTGTGCAGTTTAGTTTAATTTGTTAAAATGTGATATACTGCCCTTCAGGGCCAACAGGCAGTTTACAATAAAAATATAAAATAATAGAGCTTATTTGCATGCTGTTTGCTTACAACATCGCTGAGCAAAACGTCTGAGCTGAACTTGCTTAGGAAGCCCTGTGCTAGACTCAGAGTTTTAGTGCTTGGCTCTAGTACAAGGCTTCTGCATAAAGGCCAAAACATTTTGCTCTATGACAACGAATTGAAGGTCCTAGTTGAATATCACGGTTTTCTGAGCTTGTTTCACAGTATGATTTCAGTCCTGTGTATGGTCAATAAATGTATGCTTTTGCATTTATATATAGATACGTCACAATGATATTTTTTTGTTTTTAATGCAGATGAGACATTGCACTTATTTGGGGTTATTGTATTTATTTACCTTTCATCTCTCATCTCTCCTTATACCCCCTCTCGGTTGCTTCGCTCTTCTAACAATCTTCATTTATCTGTGCCCTTTACTCGTACTGCCAATTCCAGACTTCGCTCCTTCCAACTGGCAGCACCCTTTGCTTGGAATAGTCTTCCTATCTCTGTGCGCCAGGCGTCCTCCCTGGCCATTTTCAAGTCCAGACTAAAATCCCACCTCTTCACTATTGCTTTCCGTTCCTGTCTTACCCTATCTTGATCTATCTATCAACATTTGCTTACTTTGTCCTGTAAATTTTTGTTATTTGTATTACGTAACTTATTTTGTTTTTTGTCTTATTAGATTGTGAGCTCTGATGAGCAGGGACTGTCTCTCTTCTATGTTTGTACAGCGCTTTGTATGTTGCAGCGCTTTATAAGTCTTTAATAATAATAATAATGTGCTCTTTTTGTGCTTTTGATCAATGTTGTTGTTGTTGTTAAGTGCCGTCAAATCAGTGTCGACTCATGGCGACCCTTTGGATAGTTGTCCTAAATTGTATTCGATCTTCAGTCTGGTGGCTCATTGACGACAGACTGGTACCCATAGTTGCTGTTATTGTATCGATCCATCTCTTTGCTGGTCTTCCTCTTTTGCGTTGACCAAGCATGATGTCTTTCTCTAATGATCTCTCTCTCCCTTTGCATGATGTGTCTAAACTATGAAAGTCAAAGTCTTGTCATCTGAGCTTCTAAAGAAAGCTTAGGTTTGATCTCCTCTAGTACTGACTAGTTTGTTCTTTGGGCAGTCCATGGTATATGCAATATTCATCACCAGCACCATAATTCAAAGGTATCAATTTTCTTCCTGTCTATCTTTTTCACTGTCCGAATTTCACATCCATATGTTGCTATTGAAAATGCCATGGCATGAACAAGTCGAATCCTTGTATGCAGAGAGACATCTCTGCTCTTGAGAATCTTGTCTAGATCCTTCATAGCCATTCAACCAAGAGCAATGTGTCATCTGATTTCTTGACTGCTTGTTGCTTCTTTATTGATAGTTGATCCAAGTAGGTTAAAGTTGTCAACTATTTCAATTTCTTCTCCATCAACAATGAATTTATTCTTTTTGCCAGTTGTCAGGATCTTTGTCTTCTTAACATTAAGGTGCAGACTCATTTTAATACTATGTTCCTTGATCTCGGGAAGCAAATGTTTCAGATCGTCTTCACTTTCAGCCAGTAATGTGGTATCATCAGCATAGCGAAGGTTGTTGATGAGTCTTCCACCAATCTTCAAACCTCTGTTGTCTTCATACAGTTCTGCTTCTCTGATGATTTGTTCTGCATATAAACCAAATAGTTAGGGGGAAAGTATGCAGCCTTTTTGTACACCTTTGCTGATTTTAAACCATTCTATTTCTCCTAGTTCCGTTTGAACTGTTGCTTCTTGATCAGTGTAAAGGTTGTGCAAGAGAATGATAAAGTGTTCTGGTATGCCCATGCTTCTTAATGTGGCCCAGTGTTTCTCATGGTTTACACAGTCAAAAGCCTTACTGTAGTCAATAAAACACATATAGATATCCTTTTGGTATTCTTTTGTCCTTTCAAGGATCCATCTCACATCTGCGATAATGTCTCTCGTTCCTCTCCCTTTCCTGATCCCTGCTTGCACTTCAGGCAGTTCTCGTTCCACGTATGGTTGTAGTCTCTGCTGAATGATCTTGAGTAGAATCTTACTAGCATGTGGGATCAGAGTGATTGTGCGATAATGTCCACAGTTAGTCGGGTCACCTTTCTTCAGTATTGGTATAAACACAGATCTTTTCCAGTCAGTTGGCCATGAATTTGTTTTCCAGAGCTTTGTAAGTATGGTAACAGCTTCATCTGATTGCTGTAATAACTCAATGGGAATGCCATCAATGCCTGTTGCTTTGTTCTTTGATAAGGTTTTCAATGCTGCTTCGACAACTTCTTTCATCACCAATGGTTCCTGATCATAAGGTATAGGTTGAAATGGCCGATGGTCCACTTGATCTTTATGGTATAATGGCTCTGTATATTCTTTCCACCTTTTCTTGATCTTCTCAGCATCATTCAACATGGATCTTTGAGCATCTTGTATCATTCCAATTGAAGGCTGGAGTTTTTTCTTTAATTCTCGTAGTTTTAGAAAAGCTGATCTTGTTCTTCCTCTAATAGCTTCTGATTCTATTTCCTTGCATGTGTCATTGCAGTACTTCTCCTTGTCATGCCTTGCTGCACGTTGGAAATCTTTGTTGAGTTCTGCGATTGTATCTTTCTCCTCTGGCTTTAGTTTCTTTGAGTTTCTGGTCAATTTTCAGTTTCTTCACATATCCATTTTAGCTGTCTTTGCTTTTTCACCTTATGTAATCACTTTGCTTTTTCACCTTATGTAATCACATCACTTTCTTCCCATACAACCTTCTTGATGTCATCCCATAACTCTTCTGGAACTCTGTCATATGTATCTAAAGCAGCAAATCGATTTCTCAGGCAGTCTTTAAATTACAGTGGTATGTTCTCAAGGTCATATTTTGCTACATTCATGAATGGCTTGCTCTTTTTCAACTTTAGCTTGAGTTTGCATACTAGTAGTTGGTGATCTGTACCACAGTCAGCTCCAGGTTTTGCCTTTGTTGATGTTATCGAGCTTTTCCATCGTTGTCTTCCACAGATGTAGTCAATTTGATTTCTGTACAATCCATTGGGTGAAGTCCACATGTACAGTCGGCACTTGTGTTGCTGGAAGAAGGTGTTTGAGATGAATAGATCATTGGATCATTGGTCTTGCAGAATTCTATCAGTCTTCCTCCAGCTTCGTTTCTGTTGCCAAGTCCATATTTTCCAAACAATTTGCTTTCTTCTTTGTTGCCAACCTTTGCGTTCCAGTCATCCATGACTATCAGGATATCCTGTTTACATGTTCTGTCAATTTCAGCTTGTCTTCCTCTTCTGCAGCTGTTGTTGGGGGCATATACCTGAATTATAGTTGTGTTGATGGGCTTTCCTCGTAGACTAATAGAAATTAAGCATTCACTGACTGCATTGTATTTCATTACAGTTCTTGCAAGTTTCTTCTTAACTATAAATGCAACACCATTTCTTCTTTGTCTTTCATTTCCAGCATAGTAAACTATATGATCATCAGATGCAAAGTGCCCAAAGCCAGTCCATTTCATTTCACTGACACACAACAGTTTGAGTTGTACACATTCCATTTCATTCTTGAACACCTCCAGCTTCCCTTAGTTCATGCTTCGTACGTTCCATGTCCCAATATATAAGATATCTTTGCAACCTCTGACTCTCTTTTCATGCACAGCTACATCAGCAGATCCAACCACATCATAAATGCTGGCTGTACTCTGAGAAGTCTTCAATTCATCCCCAGTAGCCATTTGACTGCCTTCCAACCTGGGGGTCTCATCTTCCAACAATACAGTGCAATCTGTTTTCTAACTATCCATTGTGTTTTCGAGGCAAGATACAGAAGTAGATTTTTCAAGCTTTTCTTCCATGCAGTTAATTCCAGTGTTGTTGTATTTGTCACAGAAATATGATCCTCCGCTTACAACACCGTCCCATTCTGCTGCTGCCCAGATGGGTGGTTTGTCTTAGTCTGGCAACTCAGCTGTGACCTGTGTATCTTGGGAGACCCTGCCAGTAGCTAAGCAACTGATAGCTTAGCTCTCAGCATCACTGATGCACACCAGCCCTCACAGCACCACAAGCTGCAAACGAAGTGAGGGTTTTGATCAATAGATGTTATTTAATTGTTTAATTTTTCTAAGGTAAGTTATCTCAGGATTTTGTTGCTCTTTTGAATTTCAACTTAAACCTTGCTTTGGGCACACCAGTGAGAAGGAAAATTGATCAAGGATTTTAAATAATGAATCAAAATTGAAATAAGAGAAGGCATGCATTAATACCCAAAGGCAGCAAACAGATAATAGAAAAAGAAGCAAAACAATTCATACAGTTAGAACGTGTTCATTTCTTGCTTTGTGAAGTAATTCCTTCCATGCTGGAGAGAGTGTGAAGTGATTTTTTTTCTTCATATACATCACTTGAAAACTGCTTATTTTATTTAAAGTCTCTTCTATACCGCGCTATTCAATATCAGTGCGGTTTACATACAACAGCATCTTTTACAGTGCAGACAGGGCTGCTCTGTATTTACATAGAACAGGTACTATAACTTGGACAATGTTGGGGTAACTATTTACAGAGTATATATAAATCTTTACAGAATGCGAGAGTATATACATGATGCTATTTACAAGGTGTGCATAATCAAGGCTGGCGTCACTGATCTGTTGCCAAGCAACCTCACTGCTATTGTATTTTAACGCTTACCAAGCTGACATCTTGAAGCAAAATCTGGATGGTATTTGTAGACCTGAGGGAATTAATGTCTCCAGGATTCATCTCCATTAATATGGAGCACCACATAATTTGCAATGTAATTTTCAAGGAATGCAGCAAGTTGGCATACTATTTTACGGGGAAAGAGCATTCTTAGTATGAAGCTGCCATTTAGTATTCCTCGATTCATGCATTGGGGTCTTGGAGTATTTTGACAGTCTACAAGATAGTGCCTCTCTCCACAGGCACCACTTTGACAATTATCATCCTATAATGAAACTATAAAGGTACAGACAATTAAGCCACAGAAAAACACCACTGGGATCTTCTGCCCCATCTTTTTCTAAGAACTGATGGGTTTTTTAAAATTGTGATATTTTTCAAATGAAAAGGGCTTACAACACTCTGCAGATTACACTGTACTATGTGCACAGGCTTGAACACGCTTACTAACTACAACTCTGAGAGTCTGGCGCTGCTACATTCTGCTTGGCGCCCAGGACTGTCTTTAGGCACAGCATGTGCCTAGGACTCCTAATTTTGAAGATGGGCAAAAATGTATTCACCCTCTTCTATTTGTGAAGAGGGCCATAATCGTAAATCTAGCCCTGTCTGTGTGACTGATGTGTTTAAGAACATAAAAAATGCCATACTGGGTCAGATCAAGGTCCATGAAGCCCAGTATCCCATTTCCAACAGTGGCCAATCCAGATCACAAGTACCTAGCAGGTTCCCAAAAAGGTACAAAGGTTCCACAATGTTTATCCCAAGGTAAGCAGTGGATTTCCTGGGTCCTCTTTAAAAATGATTTATGGACCTTTCCTCTAGGAACTTGTCCAAACCTGCTTTAAACCCAGTTACAATAACAGCTTTTACTACATCCTTCAGTAATGAATTCCAGAGTTTGATTACGCGTTGAATGAAAAAATATTCTCTTATTAGTCTTAAATGGGTTACATTGTAGTTTAATTGTGTGTCCCCTAGACTTTCTACTTTTTGATGGAATAAACTGTGTCCCCTAGACTTTCTACTTTTTGATGGAATAAACAATCTACATTTACCCGTTCTACTTTATTCATTAATTTACAGACCTCTATCATATCTCCCCTCAGCTGTCTCTTTACCAAGTTAAAGAGCTAATTTGATTTGCCAAACAGTAACAGAAAGCCCTTAGAGTGTTTGAAATTGCTCACACTTCCAGGAAATTGATCTAGAAACTTTATTATTTATTTATTTATTTAAAAGGATTTAATATACCGCTTTATCTTTAAATCAAAGCGGTTAGCACATCAAACAATCAAGAGTGGGAGGGTGAATGCATGCAGTGGATACATTGACTTGTGTGGTGTGGGTGAGCAGTGTGATTAATTGGTGAGCTATATACATTGTGAACTACGAACAGAGGCTGTATACATGTAGCAGGGAGCTATATATATTGTGAACTACGAACTGGGGCTGTATAAAAGTAGCAGGGGGGGGATGCAGGGGTCATTCATAGGTTTTATTTTATTAGGAGGACCAAAAGCGCTGAGTGTGGCTCCTATATACATGGGCTCCCCAGCCCACTTTGGATGCATCTGTCATGAGCACGTTTTGGTGAGAATGGCTTTGGAAGGGAATTCCTTTGGCGAGATTAGAATGAACCATCCACCAGGTCAAAGAGTCCCGGAGAAGAATCGTGACAGAAATGACATCGCAGAGCCTATATGTGACCTGAGTCCAGTTCACTGTGTGCTCAACATCCACTGAGATTGTTTCATCCTGAGATGTGTCAAGAGTCATGTGCACAGTTGATGCCATGTGGCTCAACATTCTCAACATGTTCCCAATCCACAACAGGACATTACTTCCTATCCCATGACTTTTTAATTTCCTCAGGAGTCATTCATGAGATATCTTGTCAAACGCTTTCTGAAAAACTAGATACTCTGTATCAACTGGCACACCTTTATCCACATGTTTATTCATGCCTTTAAAGAAATGTAGCAAATTGGTGAGTCAAGATTTCCCTTTGCTAAATTCATGTTGACTGTCCCATTAAGCTATGCCTGCCTATGAATTCAGTAATTTTGTTCTTCATAATAGTTTGGACCATTTTTACCAGCAGTGACTTCACACTAACTGGTCTATAGTTTCCCCTTGAACCTTTTTTAAAACTGGTATTACGTTGGCCAACCTCCAATTTTCAGGAACCATTGAAGATTTTAACAATAGGTTACAGATTATTAAGATTATATTTTGCAATTTCATTTTTCAATTCTTTCAGCATTTTTGAGTGTATGCTATCTGGGTCCAGGTGATCTGCTCCTCTTTCGTTTGTAAATTTGACTTTCCTTGTTCCATCTTCCAGATTCACTGAGATTTTTTTCAGTTCCTCTGAATTATCACCATGAAATAGTATTTCTTGCATGGGTAGTTCCCTTACGTCTTCTGTAAATATAAAATAATTCATTTAGAGGATTCTTTTATAAGCATTTTATAAACATCTACAAAGCAGCATTTACACATGTGGATTGACTGACAGGTGCACATGCCATTTTAGAACTGGTGTTTTTCATACTCAGGAATGCTCATTATGTCTAAATTCCCTGGGGGAATGGTAGGACAGGGATGGGAGTAATCCCATGGGCCAACAACAAAGATGTGGATTCCCTATATGAAATGGGGCATCCACATATCGCTGCCAATATTTGGACATCAGCATTTACACCTGCCCCTAGGCACAGATAAGTGCCTGTTGACAGGGGAAGTTGTGAATGCCAAAGTCGGTACCCCCCCAAATCAACGTTCTGACCCTGGTGTTCCACTCTTATGATGACCCTGGACACTATCCCCTCTCCTAACCACCACAGCATATTTGCCAAGCCCTCCTCCCCTGGCAGAAGGCCTAATATACCAAGGCCCTCTCTTGCAAAAGCCTAATTTGCCAACTTCTCCAGCAGAAGGACCTACACAACACCCTCTAGGGTCCCACTAACAAATGCAACTTCCCATACAGACCCTCAAGCAGACAGCCCACACTCCAACCCTGAGCTTACCGGAGAGTCATTGATGGTCAGCAGGATCAGGCGTAATGCCCACTCGCTCCTGCTCAGCATGCAGTGGGATCCAAAATAGCACCGATGACCCTAGCAGTAAACCCGTGCTACTTGGCAGTACTTCTAGTGTGACGCACTTGCTAAACCTTGCACTAATGGTTAGCAATGTTTAGTAAGCATGCTCCTGACTTCGCCTTTTGCAGGGCTTTTCATTTCTTCATAATGTGCTTGGCAGAGGAGGGAAGTTGCATTGTTATTACTGAGATGGCACCAAAACATAGTAATTTAAGGTTTAATAATTAAGCATATGATTTTGTATTATGTAGTTTTACAAAATTAGTCTTTAGACAGGGGGAGTCATGATAGCACATTCATAATTAAAATCTAGAGTGGGTATTGGGGGTAATTTTATAGAGTTGTGATCAACATTATTGGCACCCTTGCATTTTAGGTATGCTGTGTACAATATCTTGAGAAATAATTGGAAATATTCCAACTGTATGTCATCATAATATTTTAATAGTATGTTCAAAGGTATACAATAACAAAAAAGTGTCTGTGAAACTTAAATGTAGCAATTTCTGATAAAAAAAATAAAATACAATCTAGAAAGGATTAATGGCACCCTTCACTAACATTTGGTTGCACAACATAGAAACATAGAAATATGATGACAGAAAAAGACCACATGGCCTATCTAGTCTGTCCTTACATATCAACAACTACAACAGTCCCCCTTTTTACCTTTAGAGATCCTCTGTGTTTGTCCCATGCTTTTTTGAATTCAGTTACTGTCCTCATCTCTACCACCTCCACTGGGAGACTATTCCACGGATCCACTACTCTTTCTGTAAAGAAATATTTCCGCATATCACTCCTGAATCTATCTCCCTTCACCCTCATCCCATGTCCCCTCGTAGCAGAACTTGCTATCAATTGAAAGAGGCTCTCTCCCTGAACATTTATGCCACGGAGGTATTTAAACATCTCAATCATATCACTTCTATCCCACCTTTCCTCTAAGGTGTACATATTAAGATCCTTCAGTCTGTCCTCATATGCTTTATAATGAACACCACTAATCAATTTAGTAGCCACCCTCTGCACCGACTCCATCCTGTTCACATCCTGTTGAAGGTGCGGTCTCCAGAATTGCACACTATACTCCAAATGAGGTCGCACCTCCTTTTTTCTGCTAGCCATTCCTCTCTGTATGCACCCAAGCATCCTTTTAGCTTTTGCTGTCACCTTTTCTACCTGTTTAGCTACTTTAAGATCATCAGACACAGCCACGCCTAGGTCCCACTCTTCTTTAGTGGACAAAAGTACTTCACCCCCTATACTATATTGTTCCCTTGGATTGCTGCAGCCCAAATGCATGACCTTACATTTTTTAACATTAAATCCCAGCTGCCAAATTCTAGACCATTCTTCAAGCTTAGCTAGATCCCTCCTCATGTTATCTATACCTTCCTGGGTGTCTACTCTATTGCAGATTTTGGTATTATCTGCAAAGAGGCAAACTTTACCCGACAGCCCTTCCGCTATATCACTAACAAAGATGTTAAAAAGAATCTGACCAAGGACAGATCCCTGGGGCACACCACTGGTAACATCCTTCTCCTCAGAGCGAGTTCCATTTACTTGTACTCTTTGTCGCCTCCCACCCAACCAATTTCTAACCCAAGCAGTAACTTTAGGGTCCAACCCTAGGGTGGTCAGTTTTTTTATAAGTCGCCTGTGAGGAACAGTGTCAAAGGCTTTACTGAAATCTAAATATACCACATCTAGGGCTCTCCCTCGGTCCAACTCCCTGGTCACCCAGTCAAAGAAATCAAACAGATTTGTCTGACAAGACCTGCCTCTGGTGAATCCATGCTGCCTCGGATCCTGTAATCCGCTAGACTCCAGAAACCTCACTATTTTCTCTTTCAGCAGCGTTTCCAATAATTTACTCACCACCGAAGTTAAACTAACTGGCCTGTAGTTTTCAACCACATCCTTACTTCCGCTTTTGTGTAAAGGCACCACACGAGCCTCTCTCCAGTTCTTTGGCACCACTCCCGACTCCAACGAGGCATTGAAAAGGTCAGTCAGTGGAGCTGCTAGAATGTCCCCAAGTTCCCTCAGTATTCTAGGGTGTATCCCATCCGGTCCCATCGCTTTGTCTATTTTAAGTTGAGCTAGTTTCTCACGAACACAGTCTTCTGAAAATTGTTCAAGATGTCCCTCGCTTCTGTTCCTATTTGTGGGTGTTTTCTGAGGTCCTGCTCCTGGTTCTTCATCTGTGAACACAGAACAAAAATATTTGTTAAGCAATTCCGCTTTATCCTTATCAGCTTCTACATATTCCTCCCCTGCACCCTTGAGTCTGACAATACCACTTTTGCCCTTCCTCTTCTCACTAATATATCTGAAAAATGTCTTATTCCCCCTTTTTATTGCATTGGCTATTTCCTCCTCCTTTTGAATCTTTGCCTTCTTGACTACTTTGCTAGCTTCTCTAAGTTTTTCCAAATACAGATGCCTGTCTTCCTCTCTCTGTGATTTCTTGTATTTCATGAAGGCCTCCCTCTTTTTCTTCACTTTTTCAGCTACTTCTTTCGAAAACCATAGCGGTCTCCTTTTCCTTTTACCTTTATTTACCATTTTAACAAAAAGGTTGGTTGCCCTTAAAATATCCCCTTTCAGTTTTGCCCACTGTTTTTCTACATCCCCCAGCTGTTCCCATCCCACTAACGACTCCCTGAGGTATTGGCCCATCTTCGCAAAGTTAGTCTTCCTAAAGTCTAAGATCCTCACCTTTGAATGGATTCTAACAGCCCTACTCCTAATACTGAACCACACCATTTGGTGATCACTGGATGCAAAATGATCTCCCACTACAACATCAGAAACACTTTCACCATTGGTAAGCACCAAGTCCAGTGCTTACAACCATTGGCAGTGATGTAAAACTCCGAACCTTTCTTGTAGCCATCTATAAATTTCGTACATCTGTCTTCTAGTAGTTTCTCCCACTCTTCAACTGTGATTTGTTCCAGCTCATGAATGTTTCCAGGATTCCTTTTACCAATAGCAGATTTCAACTCTCTCCAAAGGTTCTCGATTGGATTGCTATCAGGACTCATTGCTGGCTAGTTTAAAACAGTCATTTTGTTTCTTTTTAACCATTCTTTTGCACTTTTGGATGTAAGGTTTGGTCATTGTCCTGCTGAAGGACCCATGACCTTCGATCCAGACTAGCTTTCTGGCACTAGGTAGTACATTTTGCTCCAAAATACCTTGGTAGTTACCTGACTTCATGATTCCTTTACTACATTCCAGGCCTCCAGTTCCTGAGGCAGCAAAACAGCCCTACATTATAGAACCTCCACCATATTTAACTGTAGAAAGGGTATTTTTTTCCTTATAAGCTTCATTTCTTCACCTGTAAATGTATCTCTGGTCTGCAATGCCAATGAGCTCAAGTTTGGTTTCATCTGTCCACAGAACATTTTCCCAAAAGGATTGTGGTTTCTCAAATGGGTTTGGGCCAAGATCAGGTGTGCCTCATTATGTCTGTCTTTGAGCAGTGGGGTCCTCTTTGATCTTTGCCAATGAAGTCCTTCTTTGTTTAGTGTGCAGCTTATGGTGTAGGTTGAAACCACCACTCCAGATTGCTCCAGGTCAGCCTTAAGCTCTTTGGATGTTGTACATGATGTTTTTCCAACAGTTTGCATTAATCTCTAAGACTTCTTTGATTAATTTTCTTCTTCACACCACATCTTGGGAGGTTCTTGACAGTTCCATGAGTATAAGACTTCTTAATAACATTGCTAATTGTAGACCCAGGAATCCCAAGGTCTTTGGAGATGGCCTTGTACCCCTTTGAAGTTTGATGATAATGGCTTTTCTGATGGTCTCAGGCAGCTCTCTTATCTTCACTATTATGAAAATGGATCAGGGAGTGAATATGGCCATTTCAAACATTACAGCCATCATTCATTAGTTGATTAGAGTCATGTGAGTACTGACAATTGATCACAGGTGAGTCTAATTTTTCTGCAGTGGGAATGTGGTTCTTCTGTTCAAAAAGATTTTACTTGTTTATAAGCGTGCCAATAATCATGTCCTAACCACAAAAAGCCTATACTATGTCACCACATTAAACTCCCAAAACGAAGGTTAACATCTACTGATCTCAAACATTACAGTAATACTTTCCTCGTTCCCATGAACAGTAAATAATCAATTATTTTTTTGTCAGATCACCTATCATGGGAGTGGATAAACCCTCCCTTGAGATAGGTCCTCCATTTTAATCATTTTTAAAGCAGCCAAACTTAGCTACAGAAATAAGGGATAAATGTCCAAAAGATCAAATCCCCTTAATATGAATCAGAATACTGGTGATCGTGAGAACAGAATATGTTTTAAACATCCATCACAGCGTAATATGAATCGCTGAAAAATCTAAAGACCTGCTCGAATGAGCTAAGCGTGAGGACTGTATATCTTCCAAGCAGTGCTGTAATCTAACTGACACTCATGACATATTTGTCCACTATGTGGATGTAATAAAGGCAGCAATAGACTACTAACAACTGCCTATTCTATTCTCTTATGCCGACATTGCAGTCTGAAAGAATGAAAACGCTTCCATAATACTCATCTAAAGTCCAGATGTAATTAGGAAGCAAACAATCTGCTCCTTCATTACACCAGGGAGATTTACAAATATAGTATACAATAAAAGTTAGGTGCCAAAGACCAGGAAAAGGAAAGGGAACTCCACTATATGAAAGGATAGCATTAGAACAGCAATAGTCCAGATGATGAGTGATAATTGCTTGACAAACTGTGTGGAAGAGGTTAGCATCTAATAGCAGTCGGAGGTTGTGTAGTATCTTGATTTTATGATATGCTGAGGCTGATGTTCTCTTTATATGAGTTTGTAAGTTCAGTTTCTGGTCTAGTGTCACACCAAGGTATTTGACTTCAGTTTTTGCAGGGATGTTAAAGTCATTGATAGTTATTGTTTTTGGGGGGTGAGTAGGAGGGGTCTCTATTAATGATTAGGACCTCAGTCTTATTGTAGTCGATCGTGAGGCTGTGATCATGTAGTCAGTGTGTTATTTCATTGATGCATGAATGTATGGAGGAGAAGTTTGGATTATTGGTTGTGAAAGGAGCATATAGCATGAGATATATGATAAGATACCATATTTATGCAGACTATTTCTGAATAATGGTACAAATGGATTGGATGTATAGGTTAAAGAGAAGGGCTGAGTGCGCTAATTCTTGGGGGCAATCCCTGGTGTAGTCTGCAGGGGTTTGATATCTTGTTCTTTATCTTGACTTGCTGGGTATGTTCAGATAAGTAGGATTAGGGGGATGCTGCTTATTCCAATGCCAATGAGATGTTCAATGAGCTTCTTATGGCTTATGGAGTCAAAGGCTGCTGAAACATCAAGGAATATGAGAATGAAACCTTGTTTTGATCATTCCATTCCTTTGACTAGGTTGTCAATTAGAGAATTGAGGAGTGTTTCAGTATTGTAATTCTGTCTGAACCGGTGCTATTGGGCATCAAGAGGTGCATGTGTGTCTATGAAGTCTTGAAGTTGAAGCTGAATGACCTTTTCTATTATTTTAGCTAGAAAGGGGATACTGGAGATTGGTCTGTAGGATGTAGGTAGGTTGATGTCTGTCTGCTCAGGTTAGTTGGCATATTCCCTTGAGTGAGTGATACATTTATTATTTTGAGAAGTGGTGGTGTCAGCTCTTTTCTGGACATTTTGATCCATGAGGTTGAGCAAGGGTCGAGTGGAGAGGTGGTTTGTGCATAACATTGATAGTATTTGATCAGGTTGTTGGGCTGAGATTGTGTTGAAGGATGTCTACTTTGGTGAGTTACCTTCTGTGTGAAGAGTCATCTGATCTACTGATATTAAGCCTTCAGTTTGAGGAAATTTATTCTGCAGATGTGAGGTGAAGTCCTGTGGATGTAGGGTTGAGTCCTTCTGTATTGGTGGGGCCTGTAGGAATGATTTAACTATATCAAATAACTCTCAGGTATGATTTAGAGATTTAAGGATGAGGTTATTATGATATTCTCTTTTTCTCATGTTGATCAGTTTGTTGTATTCCTCTTGTTTACTTGTATATTCTGTCTGGTATAAAGGGTCTCTGGTTCTTCTCCATCCTCATTCCATTAGTTTCTGATTTACTTTTATATCCTTGGAATACCAGGGTGCTTTGATACTTTGTGTGGAGGTCTTTTTATGTGGTGCTAGTGTGCAAATGATGTTATTGTATTGTTCCAGTTATCTACTAGATTTATGATATCAGTTGAAGCTGAGTCTAATATTGGTGTGATGTGCTAGAGTAGAGTTTCTTTGTTGAACTCCCAGAAAGTGTAGTTACTCACCTGTAACAAGTATTCTCCGGGGACAGCAGGAATCAGTCTTCACATATGGGTGACATATGCACAGACAAGAGCCCGCGTAGCAACTTCTTCCCAGCCCCCAAAGAAAATCCCCAGGAGATGCACCACACAATCACATTACTGGCTCAAAGTGAAGACGATATGAAACAATTGTTTCTCAAGATCAAGGAACATAGCCTTAAAATGGGCCTGCACCTTAACGTTAAGAAGACAAAGATTCTGACAACTGGCAAAATCAATAAGTTCATTATTGATGGAGAAGAAATTGAAATAGTTGACAACAATACTTGGATCAACAATCAATAAAGAAAGGACAAGCAGTCAATAAATCCAATTATGCATTGCTGGCAGAATGGCTATGAAGGACCTAGACAAGGTTCTCAAGAGCAGAGATGTCTCTCTCCATACAAAAATTTGACTTGTTCAAGCCATGGCATTTTCAATAATATCACATGGATGTGAAAGTTGGACAGTGAAAAAGATAGACAGAAAGAAAATCGATGCCTTTGAATTATGGTGCTGGCAACGAATACTGTGTATATCATGGAGTGCCTGAAGAACAAACCAGTCAGTACTAGAGAAGATCAAACCTAAGCTTTCCTTAGAAGCTCAGATGACAAGACTTTAACTTCCATACTTTGGACACATCATGCAAAAAGAGAGATCGTTGGAGAAAGACAATGTTTGGCAAGGTAGAAGATCAATGTAAAAGAGGAAGGCCAGCAATGAGATGGATCGATACAATAACAACAGCTATGGATGCCACCCTATCAACGCCTGACTGAAGACCGAACTCAGTTTAGGTCAACTATCCAGAATGTTGCCATGAGTTGACAGCACTTAACAACAACGATCTTTCGATGATCATGACTGTTGAGTTTATCAAAATTTTTTAGGGGAAGGGATGGGGTGCATAAGGCTGAAGGTTTGTTTATTTATTTATTTATTTAATAGGTTTTTTTATACCACTTTATCATTTTAGTCAAAACGGTTTACATTGTAACTTAAACTTGGTAATGTAGGTTTACCTAGTGTGCCAAATAACCTTTTATCTATAAACTCCTTACCATCACACATAAGGTCCTTTATACTAGCACCCCACAGTACCTGGCCGATATCATCCACCTCCAACCAGCCCCTCGCCTCCTCCGTTCTGCACATAGAAACCGCGTCTTCCTCCCTTCTCCTTCCCAGGCCCGCCTTGAGCTCACCCGCCACTCTGCTTTCTTTTTTCATAGCCCCGCTCTGGAATTCTCTCCCACACCCCCTCCGCACCGAGCTATCCTTCACATGTTTCAGGGCACTTCTTAAAACACACCTCTTTCACCAGGCCTATGATCTTCCTGCTCCCGTTGGCGGCTCTGACCCTCCCTCGTCGGGATCCCCACCACCAGTGCCATAGTAACATTCTCCGTTCCCATTTTTGCAGCTCCTTCCCCCCATCCTCCCACCCATTCTCTCTATGTCACTCTTTGCTCCCGTACTTTTTTGTTACGTCCCCCTATGCTACTTTACTTTCCTGTCTAATTGATGGCGTTCTTTTCACTTTTCTGTAGCCAATATATTGTTTTATTGTATATCGCCCTGACGCTCCCGCAAGGGTGGTATATCAAATCCCACAAATAAAGAATAAAGAACCTTGCACCGACCCTATCAAGTGGTGATTTTTGAAGTTTTTCTTTTGATCTGATGAATGCTCTTTTCCAAGGTTCAAGGAGATAAATTTGGATGAGACTGAGCGATTGGTGGACTCTTCGAGCTCAGTCTTGAAAGGGATCGAGGACACTACAGCCAGGGATAGACTTCAGGTACATTCACTGGTCCAAGCCCTCTAGCAAAAGCAGGAGTTCTACAGCGGCTCTGCACTGACCAGCCCTGCCAGCTCCAGGAGTATAGTGTCAATGCTCCCATCACCTTCACCCCTGAGAGGTTGCTGGGCCGGAACACCACCAGTTTTCTATATTCAGGCCGTAGCAATGAGCCATATGCTGCAGGCCTCAACTGCTGCTATTACAGCTAAAATATGAATGCCCAGCAGCTGAAATGGAGACAGAATGAACTTGCACATCCATTAAAAGGATATTCGGGCACTCTGTATCTCAAGAAGGAGAAGATATTACAACAGTTTTAGAATTATTGTGTAGTGTTCTTCCAATCAGAGGCCCAGCTTGACTGGTGTTTGTGAGACGAACAGCCGCAGTTCAATCCAATAAAACAGACTGCTCTGTCAGACCTTAGAGCAGAATATAGCACCTTATGACTTACTCATCCTCAATGTATTTCAGTTAATATATGAATACAACCTAATCCTGTTTACTATTTGTGAGCAAGGACTGTCTCTTACATCTATCTGTGCAGTGCTACTTATCCTTATTGTGTTTTACGATTAATCATTGTTAGCACTATTAGTATTTTTACTTTAATAATTAATAATTCTGTTATCTCTTCTTCTAACTCTTCCTCTCCATTTCTTCCCTCCTTATGTCTCCACACCATTTTTTCTTCCTATTATCGACACTCTCTAACCTTCTCCCCTTAGACCAACTTCCTCATGCCTCCCCTCCTTATCACCCTCTCTCTACCTTACCCATTTCCTCTCCCATCTTGTCCTCCTCCTTCTCCTTCTCCTCAGCTCTTGAACTTCACCTTTTTCTTCCTCTCATTCATCCCTCTCCCCTCTCTTAAACAATCTCATCCTTGTTTCCACCATTCTGTCTTTTCTCTCCCTTGCACTCTCCTCCTCCTTCTTCTTTCCTCTGGTGACATTAATCTTGAACCCTGGCCCCCCTAGACTATTCTCCCACTCCTCTCTCTACCACTCTAATCTTATTCATGTTCCTCTCCTTTCCCCCTCCTCTCTTGTGCATTATGGAATGCTTATTCCATATCCAATAAACTCCCCTTTACCTATGATCTTTTTATTTCTAACTCTTTCCACCTTTTAGCTCTTACTGAAACCTGGCTCCTCCCCAATGACACTGCTTCGGTTGCCACCCTCTGTCATGGTGGCTACCAGTTTTCCCATACTCCTCGTGCCACTGGCCATGGTGGTGTTGGGTTTATGCTTTCTCTTTTCTGTCAATTCCAATCCCTCCTTCTACCTCCATCATACTCCTTTTCCTTTGAAGTCCATTCCATCCATCTTTTTAACCCCTTATCTCTCCATAAAGCTGCTATCTATAGACCCCCTGATAAATCCACCTCTACTTTTCTCACTGACTGACTCCTGGCTTTCCCTATTTTTTATTCTTCTTCCCCTTCCCTTATTCTTAGTGACTTCAGTATTCATGTTGATAACCCTTCTGACCCTTATGCTTCCAAACTTCTTTCCCTTACCTCCTCATTCAATCTCCAACTTTGCTCTTCTGTTCCCACTCATCAGCACGGTCACTGCCTTAACCTCATCTAACCCTCCGATTTCTGTACCTCAGTTCTTCCTTTATCTGATCATCACCTCCTAACCTTCACTCTTCATTAATCTCACCCAGTCTCCTCCTACCTTTTCAGGAATCTTCATGGTATCGATCCTTTGGCTCTCTCTACTATTGTCTTATCATCTCTTCCCCCACCCTGTCTTCTAAATCTGTTGATGAGGCTATAGTTTCCTATAATACTGTCCTCTCCTCTGCTCTAGATACTCTTGCTCCTCCCATCCCACATCCTGTAAGATGCACTATACCTCAGCCCTGGTTGTCGTCAACTATCCGCTATCTATGTTCCTGTGCCCACTCAGCTGAGCGCATTTTGCTCAAATCCCGCTTCCTCTCTGACTTTCTTCACTTCAAATTCATGCTTACCAACTTCCAATCAGCTTTAGTACTTGCAAGCAAAACTACTATGTCCATCTGACCAACTCTCTTCCCAATAACTTCCCCGTCTCTTCTCAAACTCTTAACTATCTCCTCAAGGCTCCTCCCCTTCCAAACCCCCTTCTCTTTCTGCCCAAACCCTTGCCGACTATTTCCATGACAAAATTCTCAAGATTATACTCCAATTCCCCACTTGACCAACTTCATCCACGCTTCCCTCATCTCAATACCAACTTTCCCCCTCACTCTCTGTTACCCTTTCTTACCTTTCTATTATCTCTGATGAGGAAACCTCTCATCTCCTTTCCTCCTCTAAACTTACTATTTGCTGTTCTGATCCTATCCCCACCCATCTCCCTAGTTCCATTTTCTCCTCTATCATCCCTTCCATCTCATATATTCTCAACTTCTTGCTCTCCACTACCATGGTTCCCGCAGCCTTCAAGCATTCTGTGGTCACACCTCTACTTAAGAAACCTTCTTTTGACCCTAGTTGTCCTTCTAATTATCGACCCATCTCCCTTCTTTCCTTCATTTCTAAACTTCTTGAGTGTGCAGTCCACTGCTGTCTTGAATTTCTTTTTACTCAGACCCTCCTGGATCCACTTCAATCTGGCTTTCATCTCTTACATTCTATCGAGATGGCACTTGCCAAAATCTCTAGCAACTTGTTCATGGCTAAATCCAAGGGCCTTTACTCTATTCTCACCCTTCTTGACCTTTCTGCTGCTTTTGACACTGTTGACCACCACCTTCTTCTTGACACATTGTCCTCACTTGGTTTTAGGAACTCTGTACCGTCCTGGTTCTCTACTTATCTCTCCCATCGCTCTTTTTGTGTTTCTTCTGGTGGTTCCTCCTCTACAGTTATTCCTCTCTCAGTTGGTGTACCCCAGGGATCTGCTCTCGGCCCTCTCCTTTTCTCTCTTCACACCCAGTTCCTTGGTGCTCTCATCTCCTCCCATGGATTTCAGTATCATTTTTATGCCTATGATTCTCAGATCAATCTTTCTACATCTGATATCTCTTCGACACTCCAGACCCGCATCTCTGCCTGCCTGTCTGACATCGCCATCTGGATGTCTCGCTGCCATTTGAAATTAAACATGGCCAAATCCGAACTTCTTATTTTTCCCTCTAAGCCTTTCTCCTTTCTCTATCTCTGTGGATAACACTCCTTTACTTCCTGTTTCCTCAGCCCACAACCTTGGGGTCATCTTTGACTCCTCCCTTTCCTTCTCCTCACATATCCAACAGATAGCTAAAACCTATCATTTCTTTCTCTATAACATTAACAAAATTCATCCCTTCTTTTCTGACTCACTATTAAAAGACTTGTCCACTCTCTAATTACTTCCTGTCTCAACTATTGCAACCTACTTCTTAGCCTCCTACTTCTTAGCCTCCTCCTTCTTAGCCCCTTCAATCTGTTCAGAATTCTGCTGCGCGACTAATCTTTCACCAGCCTCGATATACCCATATAAAACCCCTCTTCTCAAATCACTTCACTGGCTTCCTTTCCATTTCCATATCCAATTCAAGCTTCTTCTTCTGACCTATAAGTGCATTCACTCTTCTGCTCCTCACTACCTTTCCTCTCTCCTCCCCTCCTCGTGAACTTCGCTCTTCTACTGGCTTACTTCTCCTCTTTGCCCTTTTCTTCCACTGCCAACTCCGGACTTCGGTCTTTTCATCTTGCTACTCCTTATGCCTGGAACAGGCTTCCTGAGTCTGTATGTCAGGCTTCATCTCTGCCCCTTTTCAAGTCCATACTGAAAGCTCACCTCTTTGACGCTGCTTTTGGATCCTTCATGTTTACTCATCCTTCGCTTTTTCCCTTATTCTTATCTTTTGTCTTGTCTGTTTTAATTAGAGTGTAAGCTCTGCAGGGACCGTCTTTATATATGTCTGTACGGTGCTGCGTATGCTTTGTAGCATTTTATATATGTTTAATAGTAGTAGCAGTAATAGGATTAATGCGATTAGCAGACCCGCTGTGTCCATCCCCTTGGCCAAGATATTTAGTGGCACTAATACAGTTAGTGCCACTGAATATCTGTGGGTGCCACCGCAGCATGCCCCTGGTTAGCATCAGAGCATTCCAGGGGGTGACAACCGGGAATTACCGGGCAATGGCAATATTGAACAACATGGCAAAAGTCAGGTGCAGTAAAGGTTATTTATTTATTTATTTAACATTTTTTATATACCGCACTATTCGTCATCAGTGCGGTTTACATGGAACAAGAAACTTCAGACAATTTACATTTATCTGATTTTTACAGTTAACAGGCAAACCAACTTGGATAACAGGATAACAGGAGCAACTATTTACAAAACAACTATTTACATAACAGTGTCATAGAGTCTGAATATTGTATTGTTAATCTATTGAAGAAGTGTAAAGTGAAGTTGAGACAGGAAAGTTTATGTGGTTGGGCTGACGTTATTGATATTTGTGTGTGACTGTGTTTCTTTGTTCTCCGGGAAGTATTTGAGGAACAGGTGATGTTTTAGGGCCTTCCTGAACTGGATGAGATCAGGAATGGCCCTAATGTGTGGTGGAAGGGTGTTCCAAAGTTTTGGGGCACATAGGCTGAAGGCTCTGCTCGATGTTGTGGAGTTGTATCTTATGACTTCCTTTGGTACACTTAGCATATTTAGTTCTGTGGTTCTTCTTAGTCTATTGGGTATGATTGGTTGAATCGTCTCCGATAAGGAGGTGGATGCGAGACCTTTGTATGCTTTAAAGGTAAGGAGCAGTGTTTTGAAAGTGATTCTTGCTTGGATAGGAAGCCAGTGTAGTTGTTTTAGAAGGGGTGTTACATGGTCTCTTTTGGATGCTCCAAAAAGCACTCTCGCTGCACTGTTCAAGGCAAGTTGAAGAGGATTTAATGTAGATTGAGGAAGGCCTTGTAGAATGGAATTTGTGTAATCGAAATGAGGAATGATAAGAGCCTGGTAAACAGTACGGAAATCGTCTGGGTCAATCAGTTGGCATAGATGTCTGAGAGAGCGGATCTTGAAATAAATTGCTCTTACTGTGTTGGATATGTGGTTCTTCATGTCAAGGTTTTGATCAAGAGTCACTCCTAGGTATCGGATATGAGGTTTTACTTGCAGCTTAGCATCTTGAACCTCCAGGCATGTAGGTGGTATGAAGTTCAAGTTCCTTGAGATAAAGAGAACCTCTGTTTTTTTATGTTGGATTCTGAGGTTTTGTGTCAGTAGCCAGTTCGATATGGCGTTGAAACAGTTAGTTAAAGGAGTGAGGTCCATCTTATCTAGGCAGATCGGCATGTATAATAATACATCATCAGCATATATCATACAATTGACATTAAAAGATCTGATGATGTCACATATAGGTTGCATGTATATGTTGATTAGTAATGATGATAGGGAGGATCCTTGTGGGACCCCTTGTCCTTGATGAAACGGATCTGATATTGCTCCATCTGATCGCACATGCTGCCATCTACCTGATAAGTAAGAGTTACACCATTTGAGTGCTGTTCCAGAGAGGCCCTTTTCTTTTAGACGGATAATAAGAAGCTCATGACATACCGAGTCAAAGGCTGACGCAATGTCCAAAAAGATAAGTACGAAACCATTCCGGATGTTGTCAATGCCGGAGTTAATGTTATTGAGGAGGGTGGTAAGGAGAGTCTCGACACCATGTAATTCTCTGAAACCATGTTGGCATGTATCCAACGGAGCTGCAGAGTCAATGTGTTCTTGTAGCTGCCTATAAACCACTTTTTCAATTATTTTTGCGAGCGTAGGTATACTGGAAATGGGTCTGTATGAGTCTGCTTTATGTGGGTCCAACTTGGAGTTTTTTAGTAAAGGTCTGATGGAGGTCTGTTTGAGAGTAGTTAGGTTGGTCTAACTTTCACCACTGAAGCTAACTGGACAGCAGCTGAATATTGTTGCTGCCCGGTTAGATTAATGGCAAGCCAGGCAACCCAAATATTCAATACCAGGGCTGAATATCCCCAGCACTAATCTCTGGGTCTAATGTTCAATGGCGGTGGCTAGTTGCCTTCGCTGAATATAAGACCCTTAATTTTTCCTCTTCATGTTTCAATTCCTGTCCTTTGACTGTGTTGAGAAAGGCTAAGAAGCCAATAGTTAGGCTAATACAGGCCTTGACAAATTTTCCTGGAATCTAGCAATCAGCCTGAGAATTTAGAAGCCGGCCGCCAAGATCTAGGTAACAGTGCAAGCACCCCCCCCCCCCCAAAGATAAATAAATGAGGCTCTTAGTATGCCACTGCAGTGTGAACAGAAGCTAGTGGCCCCACTCTCAGTGACTATACTGGAGACAACTTCCTTTTTTGATTCATACAGTATATGACCTTGGCCTGGTGATATGTGAAGCAAAAAAAAAAAAGTCTCTTAAACCCTTGCACCTTGCCTTCACCCAATCTCTCTGTTTGCCAAGATCCCCCACCCTATCCTTCCCCCAGTCTCTCTCATGACCTCCCATAGGCTTTCCCCAGTCTCTCTCATAACCTCCTCCAAGGCATCACTCGCCCCCCAGTTTCACCCGGTTTCTCTTTCTCATAACCCCCCTCCCCCTTCATTAAGTCTCACTCTCACCGATTCTTGTGGCTGGCTGCAGCTGCTGAAAATGCAGCATTTCAGACTTATTCACCAATATCAATTCTCGCATGCTTGAGCCGCATGGTGGAGGAAGTTCAGGCTGATCTCATGGTTTCAAATTTCATGAGAGCTCAAATGACCAAATCAGCCCGAACTTCCTCCTCCACATGGCTGAACCATATAGAGAGCCGCTTGCAGTGGGGAAGTCTGAAACACCACATTTTTCAGCAGCTGCACTCAAAAAATTAAATATTCAGGGACATGAAATCTCCAGCACTAGGACGTAATTTCTAGGTACCATGTTGAACTGGTGCCTGGGATTTGTCGAGTCCTGGGATAATACACTGTATAGTATCTAGTTCCTTGGCATAAGAGCTATTTCCTGTCTTAAAAAGAAACCATAATTTGCCGAGTTTTGAAAAATTCATCCTTAGAACCATCTAAGTTGGAACATTATCATCCGGTGTCAAACATGCCCTCCTTGTCGAAATTATGAAAAAGGTAGTTTTGAAACAAATGCAAGAGTAGGCGGACACTCATCAATTACTACATCCTTGTCATTTAGGGTATAGAAAAAATTCATAGTATAGAAATAGCCCTGTTGTCAATTGTGAATGACCCTTAAAGATATGTGTTTAAAAAAGTGGATGCATATTTGGCAATGTTAGATCTTTCCACAGGATCACGCTCTCCTTTCTTTGTTATTGTTGTTAAGTGACGTTGAGTCGGTGTCGATTCATGGCGACCCTCTGGATAGTTGTCCTAAATTGTGTTCGGTCTTCAGTCAGGCGGCTTATTGTTGACAGACTTGTTCCCGTAGCTGCTGTTATTATAGCGATCCATTTCATTGCTGGCATTCCTCTTTTGCGTTGACCTTCTATCTTGCCAAGCATGATGTCTTTCTCTAATGATCTCTGGCTTCGCATGATGTGTCCAAAGTATGAAAGTCAAAGTCTTGTCATCTGAACTTCTAAAGAAAGCTTAGGTTTGATCTCCTCTAGTACTGACTGGTTTGTTCTTCGGGCAGTCCATGGTATTCACAGTATTCGCTGCCAGCATCATAATTCAAAGGCATCAGTTTTCTTCCTGTCTATCTTTTTCACTGTCCAGCTTTCGCATCCATATGATATTATTGAAAATACCATGGCTTGAATGAGTCAAATCTTTGTATGGAGAGAGACATCTCTGCTCTTGAGAATCTTGTCTAGGTCTTTCATGGCCATTCTGCAAAGAGCAATGCGTTTTTGGATTTCTTGACCGTTTGTTGCTTCTTTATTGATAGTTGATCCAAGTAGGTTAAAGTTGTCCACAATTTCAATTTCTTCTCCTTCAATGATGAACTTGTTGATTTTGCCAGTTTGTCATGATCTTTGTCTTCTTTACATTAAGGTGTAGGTCCATTTTAAGACTATGTTCTTTGATAGTGAGAAGCAAATGTTTCAGATCATCTTCACTTTCAGCCAGTAATGTGGTATCATCAGCATAGCGAACGTTGTTGATGAGTCTTCCACCAATCTTCACACCTCTGTTGTCTTCATACAATCCTGCTTCTCTGATTATTTGTTCTGCATATAAATTAAACAGGTAGGAGGAAAGTATGCAGCCTTGTCTTACACCTTTGTTTATTTTAAACCATTCTGTTTCTCCTTGTTCCGTTCAAACTGTTGCTTCTTGATCAATGTACAGATTGTGCAAGAGAATGATCAGGTGTTCTGGTATACCCATGCTTCTTAATGTGGCCCAGAGTTTCTCATGGTTTACACAGTCAAAAGCCTTGCTATAGTCGATAAAGCACAAATAGATATCCTTTTGGTATTCTTTAGTCTTCTCAAGGATCCATCTCACTTCCGCGATGATGTCTCATTCCTCGTCCTTTCCTGAACCCTGCTTGCACTTCAGGTAGTTCTTGTTCCAGATATGGTTGTAGTCTCTGTTGAATAATCTTTAGTAGAATCTTGCTGGTATGTGGGATCAGAGCGATTGTGTGATAATTTCCACAGTCAGTTGGATCACCTTTCTTTAGTATTGGTATAAACACAGATCTTTTCCAATCAGTTGGCCATGATGTTGTCTTCCAAATTTCTTGGCAGAACCTTGATACATTTTGGGTTGTATGGAAATGCTTTGGCCTGGTTAAGTTCTTTTTTATCAGGTAGAACAAAAGAGTAGTGATAGAGGATGATGAATCTTGTGCTTACCCACTTCAATATGGGGCACCACTTGGAGCATTACCATCATCCTTCTTTTTAAACTGCATTTATACCAATTGGCAACCCTGATTAAGAAATTTGTAGTAAAATTTCAGTTATTTCTGATGATGTTCAGTTATATGTTTCTTTGGGTGAAGAAAAAACAAAAACATAAGATACATCATACTGGATCAGACCAAGAATCCATCAAGCCCAGTATCCTGTTTCCAACAGAGGCCAATCCAGGTCACAAGTACCTGTCAGATTCCCAAAAGGTACATAGATTTCATGTTTCTTATCCTGGGGTAAGCAATGGATTTCCCAGTCCACTTTAATAATGGTTTATGGACTTTTCCTCCAGGAACTTGTTCAAACGTCTTTTAAACCCAGTTACATTAACAGCTTTTACTAAATCCTCTGGTAATGAATTCCAGAGTTTGATTACATATTGAGCCAAAAATATTTTCTCCGATTATTCTTAAATGTACTATATTGTAGCTTCATTGTGTGTCCCCGAATCTTTCTACTTTTTGAAGGAGTAAACAACCAATCTACATTTACCCATTCCACTCCATTATTTTATAGACCTATATCATATCTCCCCCCTCAGCCGTCTCTTTTCCAAGTTGAAGAGCCCTAACCTTTTAAGCCTTTCCTCACAGGGATATCCTTCCATCCCCTTTACTATTTTGATCGTTCTTTTCTATACCATTTCCAATTCTGCTATATCCTTTTTAAGATACGGTGACCAGATTTGCACACAATATTCAAAGGTGTGGTCACACTATGGAACGATACAGAGGCATTATAATATCCTTTGTTTTATTCTCCATTCCTTTCCTTATGATTCCTAGCATTCTATTTGCTTTCTTGGTCACAGCTGCCCACTGGGCAGAGAGTTTCAATGTATTACTAGGGGATGGACACATTTAAATATCGGGTGCATGTTTGTAGGCCATTAAAAAATGGATGTGTGGACATACATTAAAACTGAAAATGTCTTGTGGATATGATAAAATAATTGTGATGCACCATGTCCTATTCTGATTTGGGAAAATATTGTTTTGACACCTAAACACCCTGTATGCAGCAGCCACTTCTGCCCCCTTCCAAACAGGAAGTGGAATTAAAGGGGAGTGGAAACACAATGGTACCGGAGCTGAAAGTAACTGGCGCTTTGATGCCCTTTTAAACGCATTGCGCCACTGCATGTCCTGGAGAAGAGTGGCGGTAAAGGGGGCTGGAGTGCGTGTGTGTGTGCAAAAGATGAGATTCACCCAGGGCACCTCATCTTGCACTAGTGCTATCTCCAAGTATTTTTTCACCTTTCTTCTGCCTTGTCTTGTATCATTCACTCCATTATTGTGTCTTTTCTGCATTAATGACTCTTAAATGACACAAATGTAAATGTTTGATTCTACTGGAAAAGGTACCCGCCAGGACTGGGTTAGAATACAAGGGCCCAGGGCAGAAACCATGGAGGGGGCCCCAAAGCCCAAATTCCAGCTATTCCTCCTTCAGAAAGAGGCAGACTTGGGGTCCCATGTAACTTGGGGCCAAGGGCAATTGCCACGTTTGCCACCCCTAACGCCGGTCCTGCACCCAGCACTAGTACCTGTGGTGCGAAAACACCAATAAACAGATTTTTTTTGTACTCTAAATAGCTGGGAAATAAACACCTAAATTTACAGTTTATGAATACCTATGAATAGAAGCCATAAGTATAATTAAAAAGTAAATAAATAAAAGCAGAAGTAGTCCAGGAGTATTTAAATAAGAAAAGACAGATAAATGATTTCAAGTTACCCCTCTTCCACTACTATGCAGGTTGTACACTAATTAAAAACATTTAAAGGGTAATTCTGAAAACGTGCATGTTCGGGCAGCGGGCAGGTCCAAATGGAAACGTGCAGGAATAGAGCTGGATTCCGCATCATTATGGGGATAGATGCAGCCACAGGCACAGAATAGACCACATAGACGTACAAGGTGTGGCCGCACAAAGCGCTATGCTGTACGAAGATGGGTATACACTGACAATGACTTTGGATGTCCCCGCACTAACCGTATTCTGAAAAGATGTACGTCTGCGACCCTGCCCATCTCTGGGATATACATTAAGGCCAATAGATGGAGAAATAAAATGAAATATAAAAATGGGAAATATAAAACAAGAAAAGCAACTATAAAAGCAAGTATAAAAACAATTTGGATAGACTAAAATTGTTTTCCGTGGGCATATATATATATTTTTTAGTTGCTTGTGTTTTCGTGTCCTTAGTATGTATAGCCCATATTGGATTCTTATGGATTGATTGTTTCATTGTACCACTATAGTAAGTCTGTTTTTATTTATCAATTTATTTTGGCTATGGTTATATTATTATCAGTTCTTTTTACACATTCCTGCTCTGTGACAATAAAAACTGAAAGAACATTCGAGAGATTTCACATTTCTTGGGGTTTATTCTTTATTATTATCCTTTGGTATTCCATCTAATACACATGCTATTAATTTTCTTTTATCTTGTTTCATTTATAGTCAACATTATTGGCACCCTTGCATTTTAGGTATATTTGCTGAAAGACTGCCAGTGTAGGAGTCGTTTAACAAAACTGGTTCTTTGTGATCAAAGTGTTGATTTATTTTGCTCTTTGCTCCTGTTGCTGCTTCCTCTTTGGAAACCTGCCAGGTACTTGTGACCTGAATTGGCTACTGTTGGAAATAGGATACTGGGCTTGATGGACCTTGGTCTGATCCAGTATGGCATTTCTTATGTTGTTATAAATCTCTTTGGAGAGCAGGTGCAGGAAAAAGCTGGTCTCATAGAGAAGCAGCACATCACTCTGACCAGGCTATTGAGATACACTTCCAATCCCTATTGCAAAAAGTATTGGGGGAGGATAGAAGGCGGCCTACTACCTGCATAAGCGCAGGTACTTTCCTAGTCCTCATGCCTCCCAGCAAAAGTCACAGGCTCCTTGCCTGCAATGTTGGGAGAAGCCCCAAAAGGCTCAGCCTGCCCCAAAACACAAGCTGGAGAAGGGATTTTGACTGGTTTTTTTGGAGCATATGCAATCTACTGGTAGCAGTAAAGGAAATCCTCCGGTGGGGGACGGCTCACTCTCTTTGCCCACAGGTGGCACATTATCACTTCAGACACGTGGGTGCTACAAATAGTCCAAAGCAGCTACAGGTTGCACTTCACCAAACACTTGCCTCATTGCCTTTAAGGATCTTTTCCCTCGACCCTCTGCATCTTCAGGGAGAAATCTCCGCCCTTCTGGCCAATCTCACCATCAAACCCGTGCCTCAGGAGTAGATCAAACGGGGATTTTACTCCAGGTACTTTCAGGTCCCCAAGAAGACAGGGGGGTTTCAGCCCATCCTGGACCTCAGAGACCTCACCACCTTCCTGGTGTGAGAAAAGTTCGAAATGGTCTCTCTAGGAACTCTGCTCCCTTATCGTCAGAAAGATGATTGGCTATGCTCCCTGGATCTAAAGGATGCGTATACCCACATACTGATCCATCCTGCCTACCGGAAATATCTCAGATTCATCCAGGGAGGACTGCACTTTCAGTACCGAGTGTTACCCTTCAGACTGTCCAAACCTTTCTTTTTTTTTTGTTTTCGTTTAACAATCTTTATTTCAAAAAATGAAATAGGAATTACAATCAAGTCCACATCAAGGGAAGCGAAAGGACCAAAAACAAAGAAATAACACAAATCCAGCTTAATATAAACTGGGCCTGCAGTCAAAAAACAAACAAACTACTAACCCTATAACTTAGAAAGGAAGTAACAACATTTTATCCAACTTCTTTGCTATTCAAAAACACATTCAATTGATCGGATTCCATAAACACATATTTTGTCTGCTCATAAATCAAGATACATTTACATGGATATTTCAGGAAAAAGGAGGCCCCAATTGCCAAGGCGTGGGATCTTAATGCTAGGAAAGCTTTCCGCCACCTTTGAGTAAGTCTACATACATCAGGGAAAACCTGTACCGTGCTACCACAAAACAATTGATTCTTTTTAGGAAAATACAACCGCAATATTAAATTTTTATCTGATAAAGAAATAAAAGAAACAATTAGAGTAGCACGTCTGGTAATCTCATCAGTTGAAGACTCTAAAAATGCAGAAACATCCAATGAATGAGATGCTAAAACATTCTCTGCGTCATTGGCAATAGGGGAAGAGGCCTCTGTAGAGGACAACAAAGGAACATAGTAAACCGAGGACAATTTTATAGAGTTAACATCATCAATCAACAGAACCTCCTTGAAATATTTATATAACAAAATAGAAGGAGAAAGGTAATGGATTTGTGGAAAATTTAAAAATCTCAAATTTTTTACTCGTACAGCATTTTCAAGAGACTCTATCTGATGATGTATATTAACATCCCTAATTGAAGAAGAGGCAACAGCCTGCATAACAGAAACCTGCCCCTCTAATTTATTCAAAACAGTATTATTTTTTGCAATAGCCTCCTCATGAACTCCCAACTTCTGTACCACATCCTTAGAAAATTGAGAGACCTGGGAAAGGGAGGCACGCAGGGACATTTCCATGCGCGTCACCACTTCCCACACGTCCCTCAAGGAAACATCAACAGGAGAAACCACAGACGGAACAGTAGTGGGGAATTCCAATACAGACAGAAGAGCAGATAATTTGCGTTTATCCTCCTCTACTAATAAAGAAGAAACATCCAAATTACCCGGAGAGGGCTGCGCCCCCAGATTATCAACTCCGGGAGAAATCACCCTCTCAGTCATAACTTCCTGACTGGGTAGGGAAACACCCTGCGCATTAAGAGAAAGGTCAGAGGCAGTACTTACAGACCCATGGGTCAAGTCCGGTGACTCTTGCTCTTCCTGAGCTTTCTGGAGATGCACATCCATCGGGCCCACGATCTTAGGAGCCTTCTGAGTGCTCACTATAGGAAGCACCTTCTTCCATCGCTTCCCCATGAGCCCGAAGAAATCCTCTGTTCCTTCTCGTTGCTCCGAAGGGGCTTCAAAGAGGCGTATCCTGCCCCTTGGTCACGCCCCTTCGGGCACGCGACCACGGGTGCGTGTCCGCGGTGGACGAAAAGGTTTTAAAGGTCCTGGGGGGGCGGGGCTACACCGCTCCTCCTCCCGACACTCACAGGCACCGGCTCCAGCTGACTCCTCTCACTCCCGGTCTCCCGCGGTGGACCAAAAGGTTTTAAAGGTCCTGGGGGGGCGGGGCTGCACCGCTCCTCCTCCCGACACTCACAGGCACCGGCTCCAGCTGACTCCTCTCACTCCCAGTCTCCCACGGTGGACCAAAAGGTTTTAAAGGTCCTGGGGGGCGGGGCTACACCGCTCCTCTTCCTGACACTCA
The DNA here is from genome assembly GCA_033557465.1 of Ichthyophis bannanicus. Taxonomy (NCBI): domain Eukaryota; kingdom Metazoa; phylum Chordata; class Amphibia; order Gymnophiona; family Ichthyophiidae; genus Ichthyophis; species Ichthyophis bannanicus. The sequence continues at coordinate 335,168,937 of CM066035.1, forward strand.
CAGGCACCAGCTCCAGCTGACTCCTCTCACTCCCCGTCCAAACCTTTTTTAAACCCAGCTACACTAATAGCTTTTACTACATCCTCCGGTAACGAATTCCAGAGTTTGATTATACGTTGAGTGAAAAAATATTTTCTCTTATTAGCCTTAAATGGGTTACATTGTAGCTTCATTGCGTGCCCCTAGTCTTTCTACTTTTTGATGGCATAAACAACCAATGTACGTTTACCCGTTCCATTCCATTAATTAATTTATAGCTCCCCTCAGCATCTCTATTCCAAGTTCAAGAACCCTAACCTTTTAAGCCTTTCCTCATAGGGTTAACCTTCCATACCCTTTACCATTTTGGTGGCTCTTCACTGTACCTTTTCTGCTATGTCCTTTTTAAGATATGACGACCAGAACTGCATACAATATTCAAGATTCGGCGCACCATTGAAGGATACAGAAGTATTATAATATCCTTGGCATTTTTCTCCATTCCTTTCCTTATGATACCTAGCATTCTATTTGCTTTTTTAGCCACCACTGCATACTGGGCGGAGGGTATCAATGTATTATCCATGAAGACACCTAAATCTTTTTCCTGGGTGGTGGTTCCAAATGTGGAAACTTGCATCATGTAACCGTAGTTTGGGTTTTCTTTCCTAGGTGCATAATTTTGCACTTGCCCACATTAAATTTCATCTGCCATTTGGATGCCCAGTCTTCCAATTTATCAAGGTTCTCTTGCAATTTTTCACAATCCTCTTGTGTTTTAAGAACTTTGTATAATTTTGTGTCATTTGCAAATTTGATCACCTCACTTGTTATTCCTATTCCCAGGTCATTTATGAATATATTAAAAAGCAGCAGGCCCAGCACACATCCCTGGGGTACTCCACTATTCACCTTTCTCCATTGAGAAAATTGGCCACTTAGCCCTACCCTCTGCTTTCTATCTTTTAACCAGTTCTTGATCTTTGATGGTACACTAATCCAATCCCATGATTTTTTAATTTCACTAAGTTTCTCATGAGGGACCTTGTCAAAGGCTTTCTAAAAATCCAAATACACTATATCAACTGGCTCACCTTTGTCTACTTGTTTATTCACACTTTCAAAAAAATATAATAGATTAGTAAGACAAGATTTTCCTTGGCTAAATCCACGTTGGCTTTCTCCCATTAAACATGACAATCTACATGTTCAGTAATTTTATTCTTTAAAATGGTTTCTATCAATCATTTTCCCGGTACTGATATCAGGTTCACTGGTCTGTAGTTTCCCAGGTCACCCCTGGAACCTTTTTAAAAATTGGTGTTACATTGGCCATTCTTCTGGTACTACAGATGATTTTAATAATAGTTCACAGATTACTAACAGTAGGACTGCAATCTCATATTTCAGTTCTTTTAATACCCTTGGATTTATACCATCTGGTCCTGGTGATTTGCTACTCTTCAGTTTATCAAACAGTTGTAATATGTCTTTATTTCTTTCATTTCTTTTGATACATCACCTGTAAATACCATTTCAGGCATGGGTAACTTCCTTACATCTCTCTTCAGTCAAGACCATAGCAAAGAGTTTGTTCAGTCTCTCTACTATGGCCTTGTCCTCCCTTAGTGCCCCTTTTACCCCATCCAATGGTCCAACTGACACACTCACAGGTTTTTTGCTAGGAATATACTTGAAAATGTTTTTATTATGCTTTTTTGCTTCCACGGCAAGCTTTTTTTTCCCAAATTCTCTCTTTGCCTGCCTTTCATCTATCTTGCTTATGTTGTTTCCCATTTTCATCATTTGGCTCCTTTTTCCATTTCCTGAAAGATGGTTTTCTGGCTACAACAGTCTCTCTGACCTCGCCTTTAAATTATGCTGGAAGTTTTTTGGCCTTCCTTTCACTTTTCTTAAAGCAGGACTTCATGTCTCCCTGGCACGGCACATTCACCAGTTTATTTTGCACCAACTGTTCCAGGTCAGAAGACTGAAGCCAGGCGAGCCGGCAGGCTCCAATACCCAGAGCCACTACTCTAGAGACCTTCTCAAAGGTGTTATATGTCCTGACCAGGAACTTAGAGCAGTCTCTGCCATGGTTCACTAGGATATGATAATGCTCCAGTTTCTCCAGAGGAACGAATGGGCAGAAGTCGGCAAGATCAATGTCCTTCAGGAAGATGCTCTTGTAGAGCTCATAAGAGAGCACTCTAGTCATGAGCATGGTGCTCTAGAAGCTCCTCCTGACAAAGGAGTCCAATGTCTGAGCCTCCCTACCCCGAGGGCATTGAGGAATGCGTCTTGGTACCTTTAATCCTTTTAAGGGCAGACTCTACCACTAAGAAGTGGTGTGGAAGCTGAGGTTTCTCGAAGTCCATGGTCTTTTGAATCCTGTACATCAAGTCCAACCTCCTATTGATTGAAGGCACAGTGAGGGGGGTTCTCCCATATCCTCATTTGCAGCCTTTTGTAGGATACGGTGCACTAGCACAACTTCCTTAGGAGTCGAGGAGTCCTGGAGAATCTCCAGCTCCTCCACCCTGGGCTTATTCTCCATATCCAGGGAAAATGGGATGGACTTGGCCATATCTCTCATGAAGTCCTGGAAGGACATGTCCTCTGGAGGAGACTACTGCTGTTTACGCAGAGGGGAGTGGCCTAATGGATGCTATCAGAATCACACTCCAAGAGGAAGCTGAAGTACCTCTGAGACTCTGCCTGAAATTCCCTCCGGCCTCAAAGGGAGTAGAAGCATCAATGAGATCGAAGATGCATCGAGTGCTTCCGGGGCTTCAACAGGACATTGGAACCAGATACATTCAAGAGAGAGATAGCATCTCTTTGCCCCAATTTTGATGCCTCCACAGGCAGAGCATGCATTTCGAGGATTGGCTGCACAGTGGTCAATGATGATGCCCTGGGCACCAAAGGACTGGCCAGCTGTTTCTCCAGCATCAATGTGATGCGAGCCTCAAGCCCCTGAAGGTGTTCTTGCATGGCTGCCAATCTGAAGGCCTTGGGACCTGAGCAGCTTTGACCAATGTCTCCGGCATCCCCATAGGGCTATCAATATGGCCTCCATCCTCAGGAGATGGTCAGTGCCCCTTCAAAACTATGGATGTTGAATCCTCTCTCTGAGCCACTCTTGACATTGCATCAGGAAGGACTCTGATGCTGATGCACATGGGATTTTGCCTGGTGCTCAGAAGGGTCCCCCTTCGACACTGATGGAGTTGAGGTCTTCTTTGATTCCATGTGGAGACCAACCGAAGGCCAGTGCTCCAGGGCACTCTGGGCCCTCAGCTCCAATTGAGCCCAGGAGCCTCTCAATGTCAATGCATCTTTCGCAGAACCAAAGGGAGTCATCGAGACTGGTGCCTGTGGCCTCAGATTCTAAATCAGAACTCTAGCCAAAGAGAGATTCTCTCTGCTTCTTTCGACTCTTCAGGCCTCTCCTTGTCATCTGCAAGCACAAATTGCAAGAAGAGGGTTGGTGACTGGGATCCAGACACTGGAGGCGCCAATTGTGCTCGGTGACTGAGATGGTCCTGGCACATTTACTGCATTTCTTGAATCCACTGGCCAGTTACTGGGACATGTCTGGGAAGATAGCCGTGGCAAAATCAAATGACTCAATTACGACCAAAGGCCCAGACACGCCATGGGGAAAATGATGAGAAAATAAAGATACCAAAAAAGCGCCAGAAGAGAGATAGAACCATGATCGATGGACCAGACGCTACCGTTGGCAGGCAGAAAAGTTAAATACAAGCAAAAAAGAGACCCCCCGAGGAGAAAAAAGAAAACGTTTACCGGTGGATGACCAGTTCACGTCTGTGGGGTTCCATGGAAAACAAAGACGGGAGAAAATGGCCTGCGATAGGCAGGAAGATAGGTGTGCAAGCGTGGTGGAGCCTCCCAAAAGCTTCCAATTGAAGCTGTTTTTTATGCAATCTCATTCTGAATAGCGACCACTGCAAGAGAAGGAAAGTAACTGAAGTTGGGTTTTTATTATCAGCTTTAATTCGAAAAAGAATGTTTCCTTTCACAATGCATTTTCAAGATGGCAAGACAGTTTGGGATTTCTGACTTCTACTATGCTGATGATCTGGTCCTTCTTCACCACTCCATCCTGATCTTGCCCCCTCAACTCCTGTCTTTCTGCTGTTGCTGATTGGCTCACCACAAACTGTCTGCACTTGAACTTGACTAAAACACTTGCTATTTGGTTCACTTATGGTAGTCCTTCCCCTCTGGTTGCCCCCTCTTTTGCTGACTCACATATTCCCCTGGTTTCCTGTTTCCATTTTCTAGGTGTTCTTTTTGATTCGGATCTTTCTTTCCGGGCTCACATTTCTCCTGTTACCAAGACTTCCTTTTTCTTCCTTCACCAGATCCGTGCCATCCGCCCGTTTCCCACCCCACAGGCTCTTACTACTCTTCTCCTTTCTCTGGTTATGTCATGCGTCGACTTCTGCAAATATGTTTTGGTTGGTCTTCCACATTCACAACTATATCACCTGCAACGCATTCAGAACACATCTGCATGCCTTATCTTTCACTCCTCACACCGGGATCACGTCACCCCTCTTTTTCTCCACCTCCACTGGCTTCCCATTGAATTTCGTATTCGCTATAAGATTCTCACATTGGTCCATCAAGTTCTGCACAATCACACACCTCAGTACCTGGCAGACCTTATTCAATCTCATATTCCCAGTCGCTCACTTCAGTCACTGCACATCAACCACCTCCACCTCCCCTCCCCATCCCGTGCTCATCTATAATCCAGCCACTCTTCTGCTTTCTTCTTTATCGGTCCTGCACTTTGGAACTCCCTACCCACCTCCCTCAGACTTGAACAGCAATATCCCACCTTCAAGAGAAACCTGAAAACTCACCTCTTCTCCTCCGCTTTTGACCTCCCTTCCCCTTTTGTGTGAAACTACTTTTTTCTACCTCTCTCTCACTCCTTTTCCTCTTGGTCGTGTGTGTTTAAATGTCTTGAGTGCTTTCCTATCATTTATTGTAATTTCCTTTCCTTTTCCAGCCGATTGGCCTTTCTTGTATATTTTATTTCTGTAAACTGCTATGTTATTATTTGAATGGCAGTATATCAAGCTAATAAACATAAGCATAAACAAACACATCCTCGTAGCAATATAAAAATTTAGAAAGCTGCTGGTCAGCTTGTCCGATATTTGGGCTTTAAGCAAATCCGCCACTGTTTTTTTTTCTCTGCCTGCAAATGCAGGAGCAATAGGAATTCATCAGTGAATGCTTTTACAGATCTGCTGGATACAGCAAACAATGCATTCACCTGCAAAAGAATTTTCCCTGTGATCAGTTATCTGTCCACAAGAAAAGAGAATCGGCCATTTCATCTGACAAGTGCATTTTGCCATTTTTATATCTCCACAATAAATGGGACAGAAAGCATTGGATATATAATCTGTCATTTGGACTGTCCACCTCAAATCAGTGCCAGTTTCATCAACAAATTATCTCATCATTCATGCATAACTCTCTTTATATCCAGATGTTGTGAGATCCCTGGACATTGTTTTGAGTTTCTGAGGTCCAGTGCATTTTTCTTAGAAAAAAGGGTGTCTCTACTCACTGCAGGGCGCTCTTTCATTAATACATGGGACCATGGGTCAATTTTAGCAGGCAATGAAAAAGGTGCCGGTATTCTGTACCACCATATACCCCCCTCCAAAAAGCCTTGCTGAACCCTGTCACATCATGTGTCATGAAAGTAGTGCAAAAGTGTATCCTACAGTTTCACAGATGTGCACAAATCAATTCCAGTCTCCTGAAAACCTTTGTATGCAATGTCTGCCTTTTGCAGAACATCATTCTAAATTGTGGACATTGGTTTGGTTAAACTTCACGGACAACCGCAGGAGGTTGATTTATTTTATTTCTTTATTTACAGATGCTTGTAGTCCACGAATTCAAAAACAGATTTTTTCAGTGTGGATTACAATAAAACATCCATCAAAATCTCATAAATATACTAAATAAGAGAAAACATCTTACAACCCGACAAATCATTCAGAATAAGCTAATTGAAAAAAAATAACGTTTTACTCTCTGATGAGAGGCTAAATAATCTACCGCCAGACTGATCTTGGAGGACAGAGTATTCCAAAGACAAGTATAATAATATAACATAGTATATGACAGCAGATAAATATGATAGATAAAGCTCGATTGTCTCTAATTGCAAAGCGAGCCAGACAAATGAATTGTATTTCCAGCACTCCAGTATCATTGGAACACAATACTTCCCCAAAATTCTGAAAAGATGTTAAGGATTTCATATAAACCAGCGCTTGAAGACATAACGCCTGAAACTGTGGAATCAGTATCTTAAATCTCACTTGATAAGCCATTGGCATCCAGTGTAATGCTTTTGTTTGGTGAGATGGAGCAGTGTCAGAGGTGACATGTGTGTGGGTGCGCACAGCGGCGCCCAAGAAGGGGCAGGACCATGTGCGGAGACTCATTGCGAGGCTTCATTTGCATAAGGGCCTAATTTGCATAAATATTTGCATAATGTTAACATGCGCTAACTTTTGGTAAACATGCCTCTTAAAGAGTGTCTGGATAAAGAAAGACTACCAGATTTCTACATTACTATACTCCAGTGCCAACCGCAAGGCACATTAGGAAGTACTATAAACACTGCCCATTTAAAACCCATAGAAAACCTGCCGTATCATAACACCACTACCAGGACTTACAAAGCACCAAACCCTACCTATCAAAAGGCAACACTGTAAATATTAAACCAATATATCTCAGAGAATACGAATACATCTCCTACTGGGGAAAGAGAACAAGTGGCACTGTCAAAGAAACTACATAAACCGAATACCTCAGCTCGGTAACACATGCAGAACATAGACCATCACCAAACAAAGAACAAGGGATTACAATTTAGAAAGAGGAAAACAATAATTAAACTGGGAACCCCAAAAGCCAAACTTGGAATGTACAACACCACTGGAGAAATAAAACTATAAATTAATTTCCTCTTGTACTAAACAAAGCGCAAAGATGTTAACGATGCACATTTCCCAGAGCTGACATAATCCAGCTAAAAAATTCAAAATAAAAGTTTGGGGTTTTTTTACCTTTTGTTTATTTTTCAGTTGCAATTGCTCCAGTCACTTTCTTCAGGTTTCTTTGTGTCTTCTGCTAACTCTCCATTTGCTGTCCACTTGTCCTTTCTTCTCTCTTCTAGTTTTTTTTTTTCCATTCTCTTTCTACATCTGCTTTCCCCTTTGGTCTTTCCTCCATTTCTTTCTTTATTCCTTTTTCATCCACTCAAATTTCACCCTTCCATCTTCAATCCTCACTTACTCTACCAATACCCGGCCGATCATAGATTTTTCTTCCTTCCCACACAAAATATATTTTCCCCTCTCCATCCTCACTCCCCCAGCCCAATCCCCTTCTAGACCTCCACCCAGCATCCGCTCCCTTCTAAGTCCCATTCTGCAATCCCCCTGCATCAGCCCATTTCCAGTCCTAGCCCCCCCATCAGCCCATTTCAAGTCCAAGCCCCCCACCAACCATTTCCAGTCCTATCCTAGCCCCCCATCAGCTCATCTCCAGTCCAAGCCCCACCCCATCAGCCCATTTCGAGTTGTATCCTAGCCCCTCCATCAGCCCATTTGTAATCCTATACTAGCCCCTCCCCATCAGCCCTTTCAAGTCCTATACTAGCCCCCTCATCAGCTATTTCCACTCCTAGCCGTCCCCCCAATCAGCCCATTTCCAGTCCCAGCTTCCCCCATCAGCCATTTCCAGTCCTAGGCCCCCCTCCCCAAAGAGCCCCACACCTGTCTGCTTGTCTTTAGAAGGAGCTGGGCAGGTCCTGGCTCACCTCTTTACAGCCGCTGAAGTGAAAAGCACCGTTTTTCTTCACTTCGGCAGCTAAATCCTAATGAAGGCCACTGGCGCGTGCTGAGTGCCAGGAAACAGGAAATGTCCTTTGACCTCCAGTGTACCAGCGGCTGACATTAGAACCCAGTTGCCAAAGTGAAGAAAAATGGCACTCTTCACTTTGGCGGCTGTAGAGAGGCGAGCCTGGGCCTGTTGGGAGCCGAACAGCATGTGTGGGATGTTGTTGGCACGGGGCCCCATGCGAACAACATTCTCGCAAAATGGACTGGCTGGCCCTGTGTGCGCAGAGAAAGTACTAGGGATGCAGAACCAGCCCCAATGGCATGCAAAAGCTGATGCACAAATTTACACCTGCTCCAGCTGTGGATATTCAGCAGCACTAACTGTGTTAATTGCTTTGAATATCGGACAGCAGCTCAAAATCATCACTGCCTGGTTCATAAGCGGCCTATGCAGCAACCCCAGATATTCAGTGCTGGGGCCAGATATGACTCTAGCACTGAATATCCAGGTTTAATATTCAGGGTTGGTGGCTAGCCGCATCAGCAGGCCCATGACTCTCAAAGTTAGGAGCATAAATCATTTGAATATTTATTTATTTATTGTTATTTTTATACCGCTCCTTCCCAAGATCAAGGGTGGTTTACAAAGGAACAACATTTCTTACATACAGTAGAACATGGTGTAACATGATTAGGTTGTAACAGCTTTAACTATGTACAAGATAGGATTGTTACTTAAGGAAATCATCTTACAAAACTATGTACAATTACAGCAGTCAGTATTGTTTACAGTTGGTGTGGTGAGGGTGTCATTGAGCGGGTGGTATTTGTGTTGGTTCGTGGTACAAGCCAGCGTCTTCTTTATGGTCACCGAAATGTTGGGTGAATAGCAAGGTTTTTAGTTCTTTTCTGAACATTTTGATGTCTTTGGTTGCACATAAATATGTTGGGAGATTATTCCATAACCTGGGTGCAGTTAGTGAAAATGCTCTGTTACTCGTAACTTGCTTGGTTTTGTGGTAGGTGGGTGGGAACGCTAAGGTGTTCTGGGAGTGTGTTTTTGTTGATCTAGTGCTGGTTGATTGGGTTATTAGTATTGACAGGTATGATGGAGCAATATCGTTAATCACCTTGAATATAAACATTACTGTTTTATATTAGATTCTGCTATTTACTGGTAGGCAGTGAAGGGTGTATAGTAGGGGTGTTATGTGGTCCGATAAGCGTGCTTCGCATACAATTCTTGCGGTTACATTTTGTGCTGTTTGTAATTGAGATATTTTTTTGGGATACCGTTTAGGTGTGATCAGTGCGTGAACTACTGATCTGAAATCATGGGTGTCTAGGAGGGGTCTGAGGTGTTGTAATGTTCTTAGCTTGAAATAGACTGACTTGCTTATTTGTTTTATATGGGCAAATAATGTTAGGGATTGATCCAATATGACGCCTAGATATCTCACTTCTTTTTTAACAGGGAGGGTTGTGTCAAGGAGTTTGAATGTTTGGGGCGGGGTGAAGTTTGGGTTTCTTGATATGTAGAGTATTTCGTGGGTTTTTAAAGTTTATGGACGGGTTGTTTAATTCTAGCCAAGTTTTCGCTTCTGAAATACAGGATTCCAGTATGTGTTGAGTGGTGTTTGAGTCATCTATGATGTCATCTGCATAGATGTGGTACTTTACTTTGAATTTCTTGAAGATATTGCATATTGGTTGCAGGTATATGTTAAATAATGAAGAAATTAGACCTTACCTGCTAATTGTCTTTCCTTGAGTTCTCTCTGGGCCAGTCCAGGACATTTGGGTGGTCAATCCGCTCCAGCAGCTGAGGACTGAATACTGAAAGTTTTTCTGACAGCTTACCCAGCTCCCCCTGGTGTCAGATAATCAGTCTTACCGTAGCAAAGCAGTGAAATTCACCCTAAGACTATAAACAAAGAAAATAACAAAACCGTAACTACCGGACAAACATGCCCAGAGAACCAAACAGCCGTTCCTGAAAAAAGGAAAAAAAACAGTTTATGCTAGATCAATCGAATTCATAGAGTTCCCCCCTGCTGATAATATTACTTCTCATTTTTGTTTGTATTTATTGATTTATTAATTTTTTTTAAGAACCTGTATGTTCTAATAAAGAGACCCCCAGAATCCTCTTCCAGTATGCTGACAACAACCTCAACACTCCCGCCAAGGACTCTTTTCTTTCCAAGTCTCACAGACATCCAGGGTGGGTCCTGGACTGGCCCAGAGAGAACTCAAGGAAAGACAATTAGCAGGTAAGGTCTAATTTCTTCTTCCTATTCGTCTCTCTGGGTCAGTCCAGGACATTTGGGAAGTACCAAAGCAGTACCTAAATCCGGGAGGGTCCTGCGAGCCCAGCCACCAGCGTCGAGGCCCCCACTCTAGCATCATCCCTTGCCTGAACATCCAATCGGTAATGCTTCGCAAACGTATGCAGCGAAGACCACGTCGCTGCTCGACAAATATCAACCGGAGGAACCAAGGCATATTCCGCCCAAGATGCTGCTTGGTCCCTAGTTGAATGAGCCCCGAGCCCCACCGGAACCGGCTTGCCCTTTGACTCATATGCTGCACCTATCGCATGCTTCACCCAGCGAGCGATAGAAGCCTTAGTGGCTGCCTTACCCTTAGACGACCCTCCGAAGAGAACAAACAACCGATGTGACTGACGAAACTACTCTGTTTCTCTGAGATAGCGACGCAACACGCGACCTACATCTAGCCGGCTAAGCGAACAATCCAACTTACTGTCTCCAAGCTTACCAAAGATGGGAAGGGAAATGACTTGATTCACGTGAAAAGAGGAGACCACTTTAGGTAGGAAAGACGGCACCGGCCGCAAAACCACCTTTTCTGCCGAGAAGTGAAGGTACGGTTCCCTGCAGGAAAGAGCCTGCAGATCTGAAATTCGTCTAGCCGAACACAATGCCACCAAGATGGCTGTTTTCCAAGACAACTCTCTAAGGTGCTCCGCCGAACGAGCTACAAACGGAGGCTCCAACAACGCTTGTAACACCAAGTTCAAATCCCAAGGAGGAACAACTGGTCTCACTGGAGGCCTAATGTTTCTTGCAGCACGCAGGAAGCATAGGACATCTGGATGTGAGGACAGCGAACTGCCCTGCACGCTTCCTCTGTAGCAGGTGAGCACCGCCAGCTGAACCTTCAGCGTACTAAGAGCCAGCCCCTTTTGTAGTCCTCCTTGAAGGAAATCGAGGATGTCCGGCAGAGACGCTCCCCATGGCTTTACTCGACGCTCGCTACACCACGCTTCAAAAATTCTCCACACTCTAATGTATGCCAATGAAGTAGAACGCCTCTTGGACTGCAACAGAGTGGCTATCACCGATGCCGAGTAGCCCTTGCGGCGCAATCGTTCCCTTTTAATAGCCAAGCTGTAAGACAGAATTGATCCACCTGAGGCATGCACACAGGCCCTTGTCTCAACAGATCAAACCGAACCGGCAGCCTCCACGGAGGAGCCACGAGAAGTCTCATCAGGTCGGCGTACCACGGCCGCCTGGGCCAATCTGGAGCCACTAGAACCACTGTGCCTCTGTGACTCGCCACTCTCTGGATGATCCTCCCTAATAGCTACCACGGAGGAAACACGTACAGAAGCTGATCTGTCGGCCACGGCTGAACCAGACCGTCGAGACCTTCCAACATGTGTTCCCTGTGCCTGCTGTAAAAGCGCGCTGCTTTGGCATTGAGCTGGGTAGCCATGAGGTCCATGACTGGTTGCCCCCAACGCAGTGAAATCTTGTGAAATATTGCCCTGTCGAGTTTCCACTCCCCGGGGTCCAGGTGATGACGACTGAGATAATCTGCTTGAATGTTGTCTTTTCCTGCCACATGCACCGCCGAAATCGCAGAGATGGGCCTCTGCCCAATGAAACAACTGCTGACTTTCCTGTAGCAAGAGTGCACTGCCCGTGCCGCCCTACCTGTTTATGTATGATACTGTCACTTGATTGTCGGAAAAAACTCGAACTGCTTTTCCTTCGAGCACTCCTACAAACTCCAGCAGCGCCAAGCGAACCGCCCGGAGCTCCAAGCGATTGATCGACCAACCGCTCTCTTCCGCCGACCACGTCCCCTGCATTACCTGTGCCAAACAATGAGCTCCCCACCCAGAGAGACTCGCGTCCGTCGTGAGCAATACCCAATCCGGCAGATCCAGCGGAATCCCGCCTGCAGATGAGCCGGAACCAACCACCACTGCAGACTGACACGCACCTCTTCCGGACATACTAACTTCCGGGAGAGAGGGTGAAATTGCGGAGACCAACGGGACAACAACGCCATCTGCAGGGGCCGCATATGCACCAGATCTAAGGCTGCCGCCATCGATCCCAACAACTGTAAATATCTCCAGGCCGTCGGAGCCTTGACGCGCAGGAACGCCGACACCTGCGCCAGAATCTTTTTTATTCTGTTCGGCAGAAGAAAAACTGAACCCACCTCCGTGTCGAAGAAGGCACCGAGATAGGTTAACTGCATGGCCGGGACCAAATGACTCTTCACGCGGTTGATGACCCAGCCTAATTGCTCTAGACATTCCACTACCCGAGCGGTGGCTGCGATAGATTCTGTCCGAGACGATGTCCGAATCAACCAGTCGTCCAGGTAGGGATGAACCTGAATCCCTTCCTTTCGGAGGGCAGCCGCCACCACCACCATAATCTTGGTAAAGGTTTGTGGTGCTGTAGCGAGACCGAAGGGTAATGCTCGGAATTGAAAATGCCCCATGGGAACCGCGAAACGCAGGAACTTCTGATGCTCGCTTCTGATGGGGATGTGCAAGTATGCCTCCATCAGATCTATATAGATGGTCTTTACACACACATTCCTATAAAGGAGGCACCTTAGTACAAGTCCGCATGCGCGGCGTTTCTGGTTGTTTGATTCCGAAGAAGAGGAATTGTCTTTCTATTATGGAATGTGGGCAGCACCTTTGTTGAATGTTATCACTGTTGTAAGATCGGTACTTTAGAATATAGTTAAAAACAAATAAGGTTTAGGCAGCACTGTTGGTGAGTCATATCATGGATCACTGAAAAAAGTTTACTTTCACATTTATTTTAGATAACTTTTTCACTGAGGAAAAAAAGTGGCTTATCAGCTTGCACCATCATCAGTCCCAGATATTAAGCATAAACCCCTGATGAAATGATTTAGTGAAACGCGAAAGCACAGCTTTATGATGGCGTTGGGCTTCTTTCAAGATAAATGAAGTATTTTTGAAAGACTTTAATACAGGGGACAAGAACGTGTGCAATGAATACAAGCTACAGATAAGCAATTCTTTTTCATTTTAACAAATAGAAGTTTAAGTAGTCCCTCAATTGGTGATAAAAGGTGGTCATTGATGCTATTATAACACATGAGTTAAATCATACGCTCTGTGTTTTTAAGTCTGAGACCTTCGGGGAATGTAAGAAAGTTATCTACAATTTCTATGACATTTCTATGAAAGTTTGATATGAGTAGTTTTATGATAACTGCAATTGGTTAGATAGTGGAGTGTATCTTTTACAATCCGTCAGATCTATGGAAGAAAGAACTTTGCCCTGTCTCACCGACCGGATAACGGACCTTAAGGTTTCCATCCGGAAATGGGGCACTCGCAAACAGCGATTCACGTGTTTGAGATCCAGAATAGGTCGAAAAGAACCTTCCTTTTTGGGAACTACAAAATAAATCGAGTATCGACCTAAGCCGTACTGGTCTGCAGGCACGGGCACCACTGCCTGAAGATGCAACAAACGCGACAGGGTCTCGTTGACTGCATCCCGTTTTGCCTGTGGACCGCACGGAGAGAGGACAAAACTTTCTGGTACAGGATGCGCGAATTCCAACGCATAGCCGTCTCTGATGATCTCCAGGACCCATTGGTCTGTAGTTATGCTGGCCCAGGTGGAGAAAAATTTCTGTAAACGACCTCCTACTGGAACCTCCACCTGGACCGGCCTCATTTCATTGTGGCTTCTTAGTGGAGTTCTGTTGGGCGGTAAAATAACCCCTATTGAACCCTCTGGCTCCTCGAAAGGACTGCCCTCTAGCCACAAAACGGCCCCGCTGATAAGGGGTGAAACGAGCCCCCCGGAACCTGCGAAAGTCCCTACCTTGACCTCTTTGCATGGAACCCAGCTTTACCGTTCTCGGACGATCCTCCGGCAGACGACCTCCTTTGGAGTCCCCCAAATCCTTAACTATCTTCTCTAATGCCTCCCCGAAGAGTAATTTTCCCTTATACGGAAGCTTACTGAGACGCGCCTTGGAAGATGCATCTGCTGCCCAATTTCTAAGCCAGAGGAAACGTTTAGCGGCAATCACGGAAGCCATAGACTTTGCCGATATGTGCACTAAATCATAAAAGGCATCTGCTAGATAAGCTGCCGCTGACTCTAGCTTAGCTACATCCGCTGAAGCATTCTCCACCTTATCTGGGATCTGCTCCCCCTGCAGCCAACGGATAGAGGCACGGGACACATAAGCCCCACAAACGGAAGCTTGCAGAGCTAAGGCACTGGAATCAAAAGCTTGCTTCAGCAGCGCCTCCAACCTACGATCCTGCACGTCTTTAAGCGCTGTGCCCCCTTTCACAGGAATAGTGGTCTTCTTAGTGACTGCTGAAACCAACGCATCCACCTTAGGCATACGCAATAAGTCCCGCTCATCCTGAGGAATGTGGTATAGCCGGGCAATCGTGCGACCACCTCGTAAGGAAGCCTCTGGGCACTCCCATTCCGACTTTATCATCTGTTTAATAACCCTATGCACCGGGAAACACCTTTGCTCCGACCGAAACCCCTGTAACAAGGGATCCTCAAGGGGTTCCTGTTGCACTACCGGAAGCACTATATTAAGAGCCGCCAGGGACTGAGAAATCAGAGTTCCCAGCTCTTCTTTACGGAAAACCCTAAACACATTGGGATCCTCGCCCGGACCCAATTCACCTTCTTCCAACTCTCCTGGCCAGGCATCAAAGCCTGACTCCGAGAGAAGCTCACCTTCCTCCGCTCCTGGAGAAAAAGAACTTTGTGCCACCGTAGCATCTAATCCACTGTCCAAAGCCTTATCAGCCGAAGAGGTGCCTTCCCCCGGGTCTGTCACCGCAGGGCCAACATTCTGGGATCCTAACATACAGTCAGCTACAGATAGGCCTTGTGTAGCGACAAAATGAAATCCAGAGAGAAGAAGTCCCCCAGAGCTTCCTGCAATGAAGGCTGTTGCTTTGGTTCCTCAGGCGCCAAAGTTTTATGCGATTTAGATTTTTTCTTTTGAGGCTTTGCTGGCACCGCGTGAGAAACGGCAGGCTCATTTAAAATGGCCGCCGTTCCCGCTCTTTCTAAGGAGCTGTGAAACTGGGATAAAAAGTCTTCAGCAACCTTGTCTGCCATTGCCTGAGCGATTGAGGAAAGGAACCAAGCCTAAGACGTTCTGCAAAGGGAAAATGAAACCCCTTCGAATCGCGGAACAAAGGGAACGGCGGAGAATGAGAGACCCTGCCGCTCCCGCCGAAAGAAACAAAACAGGAACCTCGTTGCCAAACAGAGAAACACAGAATTGCCTCACAAATCAAACCCCGCGACGGCGAACTCCCAGAAGAAAAAGAACAACTCCCTTCAGTAACCGGTACTCTGTGAAGGAGGCTTACCTGCACAGGCCGACGGAAGCAAACTCCCCCACTGCTTTGCTACTGCTAGCGGTAAGCCGGTGAAGGGCTCAACCCGGAGGAATGAAGAGGATCCTGGGGCTCCCAGGCCTGCTGTCACCCTTCCTGTCACCAAATGCGCAGAGGGGCAGGCTCTACCCCTAAGAGCCGGTAAGAGGCACTGGCAGGGCAATCGGAGCTCCACAGATTTACTCCATTGCTCCCGACTGTCAAGTATTTATTAATTTAAGTATCTTAAACTGCCCTGCTAGGACAGAACTTCAGCAAGAGGAGCACTCTACTCCCGACTGTCAGGAAAATCTGTTCTTTTTCCTGTTCTCAGTACTGCTCCTCTATATTATCTTCCTCTTATTATTATTATTATTTTTAAATGCTCAGTCAAAGAAATAAGAAAGCACTATTCATCTCTCTGGGGAGCTGGGCTATGCGATGTCCTATTCAGCTGCTGAGGACTGAAAGACTGATTATCTGACACCAGGGGGAGCTGGGTAAGCTGTCAGAAAAACTTTCAGTATTCAGTCCTCAGTTGCTGGAGCGGATTGACCACCCAAATGTCCTGGACTGGCCCAGAGAGATGAATAGGAAAGTGCGAATAGTGCAGACCCTTGGGAGATTCCTTGTTCCTTATCTGAATTTGTTAGAGGTTTCGTTCCCTATTTGGACTTGTTGAGTGCGGTCTGTGATGTATGATTGGAACCACTTGTGGGTTGTACCTGTTATTCCAATTTGTGTGAGTCTTGCAAGGAGGTTGTTGTGGTTGACATTATCAAAGGCAGCAGTTATGTCTAGGAAAATGAGTATGAATGTTTGTTTAAAGTTGTCCATGCCGCGCATAAGGGCATCAAAGAGGACCAGTAATAGCGATTCGACCCCATGGAAGGGGCGAAATCCGTATTGTTGTTCATCTAGGGGTGTAACAGTGTCTATAAAGTCTTGCAGTTGATTTTGAATTGTTTTCTCAATTAATTTTGCTACAAATGGTATATTGGCAATGGGTCTGTATGAGGTAGGGTCTTTGCTGTCCAGGTTTTTGTTCTTCAGGATTGGTCGAATCATAGATTGTTTTAGTTCATTTGGCATTATCCCTTGTTGTATGGATTGATTGGTTATCTGGAGTAGGTATGGAGCAAGCTCTGGTTTACTTGCCTTGATCCAGGAGACTGGACAGGGGTCTAGTGTGGATGTGGCGATGTTTATTTTGGTTATGATGTTCAAGAGTTGTTATCTATTGGATGAAAGGTGTTCAGCGTTGTGGTATTTTGGGGGTGGTGTGTTTGTCTGAGAGGGTTGTTGGGGTTCTTCACTTTTAGTTTGTCCTGAAAGTGGTCTGCTAGGGTTTGTATGTTTATGTTTGTGTTAATTGTGTCATTTTGGGTTGTATTCGTTAGGGTTTTGACAATCTCAAATAGCTCATGCGGTCGGTTCAAGGAGTTTGTTAGTTTTGTAGTGTGGTAGTCTTTTTTAGCTTTGTGGGTGGCGTCTTTAGCTTTTCAGGGGTGACATGTATATGTGTTTGTTTTCTGGGGACTTGTGTCTCCATTTGTGTTTGCATTTTCTTAGCTGTCTTTTCGCGTCAGCTAACTCTTTGGTGAACCATTTTTCTGAGATATTTTTGGTGCGTTTTAGAGAGGTTGTGGGGTGTGGTGGCTGCTTTTTGGATAGCCGTGTTCCAGTTGTCTATGGATAAGCCTAGGTCAGGTTGTGTGGAGTGTAGTTTTGGAAGGATTTCGTTTAGGAAGTCTTCTTTATTGAAGTGTTTGAATCTTTTTTTTCGGATGGTCTGGATTTATTATAGGTAAGGGCATGGGTGTCTGTATCTAGAATGTTATTATATGGTGGTCTGACCAGGAGACTTGTTGTGTGATGGGGGCTGAATGCAGTGTAAGCATAGAGGCAGGGAGGAATACAAGATCTAGGGTATTTCCCTTGGAGTGTGTGGGCATGTTTATTATTTGGGAGTAACCCATGTCAGACATTGTGTCAATAAATGATGATGCATGTTGGTATGTTGAAATTCCCCAGGAGGATAAGGGGCTTCTTCATGGGGGCATGACATGTGGATTCAAGTATTGTATTTAGGTTGTCATGCTTAGGGAATGGTGATCTGTAGAGCAGGCATATTGAGAAGTTTCTATTTTCGACTTTTAGAAGGTCTATGCCATCTATGTGGGTGCATATGCTTGGGATGGTTTTGTATTTTTGCTTACTGATTAAGACTCCGTCCCTGCGTTGTTTGTTTCTATGGCATGTGTGTAGGTCATATCCATTTATTTTCAGTTGGTTAGTTAGTATGGTGTCGGTGTCTGATAACTACGTTAAGCATAGGAAATCCGGAAGTTTGTCTTTAACCCAATATGGTCCATAGAGTCCAATATTCAGCAGGGCTCAGGCAATTAGCAGTACCCGCTAAATGCAAAGTCTTGCCGATCATTATATTCGGCAGCAGAATCAGGACAGTGCTGCTGAATATCATCACAGATCGCCTTGGCACTATCTGGATTCTTCAAGGATGGTCTGGGCATGTGGGGGAGGGGGCAGGAACTTATCTGGATAATGCAATTTTCAGCACTGCTATCTGGATAGCTATCCACATAACTTAGGACGGCTAAAGAAGCTGGATAATGCTAGGCAGCTAACACTGAATACAGATATTCAGCATTGGTCACCAGGGCCAAGAGCTGCATGAGCTTTGCAGCCGCACAGGATGCAAGCACATTAGGGGGCACTGATATCATCACTGGGCTTCGAAGAAGCACAAAATAAGAAGTTACTGAATGTGGCTGCATGGAGGAGAAGCACCAGATTTGTTAGTCGTACAGGGTGCATTTCTGGCTTGCTACACTCCTGCTGGTCACTGTTTGGATACCAGTGCTGAATATCCAGATTTTCTTTTTTTAACTGCAGTAGCTGGCATGTAAAAAAAATGTTATCCATGGTGGGGTGAATATCGGTCTTACACTTTCTGTTCATGGACTTTTAACGCACATATGTGGTCATGCCATTTTACAAAGGCCCTATTTTTGCATGTCAACAGGTTTTATATGCAGAAAAAGCTTTATAAAATTATAACTAATTTCAAGGATATTCCAGAACTTAGCAATTTGGAAATCTGGCCTTGGTGCTGGAACCTGTCCTTCGTTTATTTATTTAACATCTTTTCTATACCATCTTTCTACCAGTCAAGATGGTTTACAAAGAACTCAGTGCAGTAATGTTAACAATTGAACAGTAAAGTGCACATTACATGGAACATATATCATAACAGATAAACAATCAACAAACGTATGAGGTTTAACTATTTACAATGTGTTGATGGGATGTGGTTATTGCTTTACCGAGTGTTTTTTATTCAGTATGAGATCCATAATGTTCTAGGAACAGGAGAGGTTTTAGATTTTTACTGAATTGGCTGGTTAACTGGATGGATCTTAATTGTGGTGGCAGTGAGTTCTAAAGAGTGGGAGCATATAGAGAAAATGCCCTGCTGTTGGTTCTTTGGCTGCATGAGGGTTTGTCTGTGGGCATTTCCAGTCTATTGATTGTAGCAGTTCTCCCGGGTCTTTTGGAGTTGTTGCTCGCTACTAGGGGAGTGAGGCTATTCGCTGATTGTTTGTTCATAATTTTGTGGGTATGTAGAATGATTTTGTATTTGATTCTGCTTATAATGGGGAGTCAGTGAAGCTGTTTGAGGTGTGGGGTAATGCGAACTTGTTGAGATTATGTCAATATGGTTCTAGCTACTGTGTTCTGAGTTAGTTGTAGGGGGTATAGTGTGCTTTTAGGGAGGCCCTGGTAGATGGAATTGCAATAACTGAAAGATGGGGAGATTACTACTTGAAAGACAGCTCGGAAATCCATTGGGGAGAGGAGTTTGCGTTGGTTCCTTAAGGGGTGAAGCTTGAGGTAGATGGATTTGGTAATTCTGCTTATTTGTGGCTGAAAGTTGAGTTGTTGGTCTAGTGTGATGCCCAGGTAATTAATTTGTGTTTTGACCGAGAGTGGGGTATCATTTATTATATTGTTTATATATAATATTGTTCTTATATATAACATTCTTTATATAATAACATTATATTGTTTATGTATAGCATTGCTCTTAAGGGACAAATAGTTTTCAGTTGTGTTTCCACTTAAGACACGACTTTCAGGAACAGTGTCTTAAATCCAAGGACTTCCTATATGCTGTCATTCTTTCCCCTGACAGAACTTTCTTAGAATACATATATGGGTCAAGAATTAGTCATGACAATCAGCATTTCTTTTTCAAAACTGGATATTCAGCAGCGTCATTTGGATACAGTTAGCGTGCAGCTCCGCTCTTGCTCTATCCCTGGACTGCCCTGACACGATCTGGAGAAAATTCAGCAGGTCTGGCTGTGGAGTGCCCGGACTATTCCTCTCACCAACACTCATCTCGTTAGCAGGTGCTGCTGACTGGATAGTGCTATTGGATATTGACTCATTAGTCTTTATTTTAGATATATATTCAAAGAGTAAGGACTTGGATAATCTAATACATGCAAATGAATTTCCACTCACAAACCAGACAAGATAGGAGTTACACCTGCTGCTGAATCCTGAATAAGGAAGACCTATTTAACACAACCCAGAGCTTCTCATCAAGCATATGTAATAGTTGCCATACTTTCTTTTGTTATTGCTAGATAACATTTGTTATATATGTCCATATGGGCACAAATGTAATGAAAACATTGTTAAAGAGTGAATAATCAAGACCTGGATTCAATGAAGTAACCCAATATCTCCATCCATGTCACAATAGCAGATGGGAAAGGGTCACCCTTCTCTGAAGGGCTTTTTCTCAGTTGGCAAGATTTTTATTCAAGCTTTAGTCTTTTACTTAAAAGATCATTTATGGGATGACACCAGACTATCCAAGTAGGCTGCTTGAGTTATATTTCCAAATTGGAGCCCTGAGATCAGAGAATGAGAGAATTCCTTCTCACCAGACCGGTAGATTGGTGGTTACTCTCTCTTCTATTATATCTGGTGCCACTCTATTTTATTAGAAGCAAATACCTCCTGAAATATATTTAAACTGTTTCTTTGTTATTGTAGAAAACTTAAAATGTAGCTATTTCAGAAGTACAGTACTTTGTGATATATTTCAATTCTGGAGTAATTGGTCACCTCACTTTATTTTTTTATGATTATTTTGTATCTCTGGTTTTATGTTATATCTTTTTATTAGTATTGTATATATTTGTTCCATTGTGGAACCTTTTTTTGCATGTAGTCCACTATGAGCTTTGTTTATTAAGCAGACTATAAATACTGACATTAAATTTAACAGGTTGAGACAGTTCTGGCTTTACCCCACTCTATCTGTGAATATGGAGTCCTGTTATTATTTTTGGAGAAATTGAGATAGTAAACCCACAGTTACAAAGGGAAACATTCGTACAGGCTCATTTCTCCTATGACAAGGAGATGTTTGGTAAATTTAAGGTACAAGGAATTCTTTAAAGTAAAACTTTCCCTCACTGCACAGGAGGAAATATCCTAGACCTGGTCTACAAACAGGAGGTAGGGGCCGTGCTAGTGTCCCACATAGGACAGTGATAAATAAAATGAGCAACTTTGATGAAGTGGGTAATTATACAAGTCAATAAAAATCTTCCCACAGAGAGTATCTATGATTACCTCCTATTAGTTTAATGGAGAACTGGAGATTACCAAGAAGTGAAATCATTCCTGTAATTCAGTCGGTTTTGAGAGTGGACAGTTTCAGAAAACAAGTTTTATATATTCTCTTCACAGCTCTAGATGGGTTTTGTTAGATACCAGTGATTCTCTTACAATATAAATCCGAGGTGATGTATTTGAGTGTTCACTGTGAACCTCTTAACACTGGCAGCTGAGTTCACTTGTCACGCAGTTCAGGTGCTGGATTTCATTTCTCAGAGCTGAAGGAGCATGTCGTTGCACAATTTTTAGAGCATTGCATCATGAAAATTGAATGTAGAACAGATGGCAGCTAACAAGCTCTTCTGTCATAAAACGAGTGGGTCAGCAATTTTTTTCATTAATATGATTCCCCTTCACTACCCGCAGAGAAGAAATTATTGTGTGTGAAATATAATGGGTGTGAATGTTGTCAAAAAAGAAATATAACAAGTGTCATTTTGGAGGTCTAGGATTCATAATTGCTCTACAGCAGGACAGGAAGGACCTTACTTAGTAATGAATTTCTTCCAGCTTTTATTGACAGGAAACTTTCACAGTAGATAAAGCTGCAGGCACCCTGCAATTTTATTTTACTGTTATTACTATTTTGCAGATTGTTTTTCCATCTTTAATGTAACTACTTTATATACATATTACTTTGGCAACATTCGCAAAACTGCCATGCCAATGAAGTTATCTGAATCCTAATTTGCAGGAAAAGTAAGCTGGTTGAGTTTGACCTTGGTAGTGATTAAATTAATGGAATCACTACTAAAAGAGTCCAGTGAGGTGCAAGGTCCAAGGCAATATGATTTTTACAAGAGGGAAGTCATGTCAAACCAACCTGGTCAATTTCAAAATTATATTAGGGATGAACACTGGATGTGGCATCCTTAGATTTTAGTAAAGGTTGTTACACATGTTCCCATAGGGTGATCATATATTAATTTGCCTATTGTTGATTGAGTTAGAAACTGGCCGAGCAATTGACAACAGAAGGCTGTGGTACTTACCTGTGAACTCAG
Organism: Ichthyophis bannanicus; assembly: GCA_033557465.1. Classification (NCBI taxonomy): domain Eukaryota; kingdom Metazoa; phylum Chordata; class Amphibia; order Gymnophiona; family Ichthyophiidae; genus Ichthyophis; species Ichthyophis bannanicus. The sequence goes on from CM066035.1 coordinate 335,191,247, forward strand.
TGGCAGTGCTATGCAGTGCAATGCAAAGGGTGCCCAGTTCAATTCCTGGACTGGGCCTTCTACTCCTTGGCTTGTCTGGAGAGGCAGCATTCACAGTCCATGAGGAAAGGAGACAGGAGTCACTGTCTTTATTAAGGTCAACAGTTGGTAGCTGAATTTAAAGCACATGATACAAGGCTTCATAAGATGTAGAGCATGGCGCCCAGCCTCAGAGCTGTTGCTGCAATGGCTAAACTAGATATGGTGGAAGAGTAGATCTATTAAAAACAGGAAATAAAACCCTGGGTACTTACCCTGAGGGAGTGCTGACAACAGAAGCCATCATTGCACATGGGACTTATGGTTAACTAGGGAGCCATATGTCTTCCAGCTTGTAAGGGAGAAAGCAAACCGAGTGAGTTTAAATGAACTGAAGTAACATAGTATATGACGGCAGATAAAGGCCAGTAAGGTCCATCTAGTGTGCCCAGCAAGGCAGCAAGAGTAGGTGCACCCAGGGCCGGATTTACCTTGAGTGAGGCCCTACGCCAACAAAAATTGTGGGCCCCCAGCAGGGGCGGCCCAAGGGGGGTGCGGACCTCATTTGCATAAGGGGCCTCATTTGCATAAATATTTGCATAATGTTACCATATACTAACTTTTAGTAAACGTGCCTCTTAATGAGTGTATGGATAAAGAAAGACTAAAAGATTTCTACATTACTATAATCCAGTGCCAACTGCCAGACACATTAGGAACTACTACAAACACTGCCCATAGTAAACCCGCCGTATCCTAACAGCACTACCAGGACTCACAAAGCACCATACTCTACCAATCAAAAGGCAACACTGCAAATATTAAACCAATACATTTCAGAGAACAACAATACATGACCTACTGGGGAAAGAGAACAAGTGGCAATGTCAAATAGGAATTATATAAACAGAACACCTCAGCTCAGTTACACATGCAGAACATAGACCATCACCAAACAAGTAATCACAATTTAGAAATAGGAAGACAATAATTAAACTGGGAATCCCAAAAGCCAAACTTGGAATGTACAACACTGTAGAAATAAAACAATACATTAATTTGCTCTTGTACTAAACAAAGCACAGATGTTAATGATGCACATTTACCAGAGCTGACATATTCCAATTAATAAATTCAAAATAAAGAGATATTTTTCTACCTTTTGTGCATTTTTTTCAGCTGCAATTGCTCCAGCCACTTTCTTCTGGTTTCTTCGTGTCTTCTGCTAACTCTCCATCGTCTGCTGTCCATTTGTCCTTTCTTCTCTCTTCTAGATTTTTTTCCATTCTCTCTCTACATCTGCTTTAACATACTAATCTTTCTCCTTTTGCTCTTTCCTCATTCCTATTTCATCCACTCAAATATTACCCCTCCATCCTCAATCCCCACTTACTCTCCCAATACCCGGCCAATTGTAGATTTTTTATCCCTCCCACACAAAATATTTTTCCCTTCTCCATTTTACTCTTCCAGCCCCATCCCATTCTAATCCTCCCCCAACATCAGCTCCCTTCTAGTTCCAGCCTCACCCAGCATCCATTCCCTTCTAGTCCCTGCATCAGCCCATTTCCAGTCCTAGCCATCCATCAGCCCATTTCCAGTCCTAGCCCCCCCATCACCCCACTTACAGTCCTTAACCCCTCATCACCCCATTTTCAGTCCTTAACCCCCCATCACCCCATTTTCAGTTTAAGCCCCCCTATAACCCATTACCAGTCCTAACCCCCCATCAGCCCACTTCCAGTCCTAACCCCATCAACCCATTTCCAGTCAGCCCCCCATAGCCCATTGCCAGTCCTACCCCCCCCATCAGCCCACAGCCCATTACCAGTCCTAACCCCATCATCCCACCTCCAGTTTTAACCCCCCAGCCCATTTCCAGTCCTAGCCCCCCATAGCCCATTACCAGACAACCCCCCACAGCCCACAGCCCATTACCAGTCTTAACCCCCCCAAAGCCCATTACCAGTTCTAATCCCCCCCCAACAGCCCATTACCAGTCCTAACCCCATCAGCCCACCTCCAGTCTTAACCCCCCAGCCCCTTTCCAGTCCTAGCCCCCCCCATAGCCCATTACCAGACAGCCCCCATCAGCCCACAGCCCATTACCACTCTTAACCCCCCCCCATAGCCCATTGCCAGTCCTACCCCCCCCATCAGCCCACAGCCCATTACCAGTCTTAACCCATCATCCCACCTCCAGTTTAACCCCCCCAGCCCATTTCCAGTCCTAGCCCCCCATAGCCCATTACCAGACAACCCCCATCAGCCCACAGCCCATTACCAGTCTTAACCCCCCCATAGCACATTAACAGTTCTAATCCCCCCCCAACAGCCCATTACCAGTCCTAACCCCATCAGCCCACCTCCAGTCTTAACCCCCCAGCCCATTTCCAGTCCTAGCCCCCCCCATAGCCCATTACCAGACAGCCCCCATCAGCCCACAGCCCATTACCAGTCTTAAACCCCCCCCCAAAGCCCATTGCCAGTTCTAAGCCCCCCCCCAACAGCCCACAGTCCATTACCAGTCCTAACCCCATCAGCCCACCTCTAGCCTTAACCCCCCCAGCCCAGCCCATTTCCAGCCCCAGCCCCCCAATAGCCCATTACCAGCCCTACCCCCCCCAGTCCATTTCCAGCCCCAGCCCCCCCAATAGCCCATTACCAGTCCTACCCCCCCCATAGCCCATTACCAGTCCTACCCCCCCCCCCCCCCACATAGCCCATTACCAGTCCTACCCCCCCGGCCTAAAGTAAAATTTAATTAAAAAAAAAAACCTGGTGGCTGCCGCCGCGGGGCCCCCTCTGCTGCCGCGGGGGCCCCGTCTACAAGCTGGTCGGGTCCGGTCGGGTCGGGTCTCTCTCCCTCCCTCGCTGCAGGCTGCAGGAGACGCTCTATCTTCGCGTCTCTTGCAGCCTGCAGCGAGGGAGGGAGGGAGAGACACCCGACCGGACCCGACCCGACCAGCTTGTAGACGGGGCCCCCGCGGCAGCAGAGGGGGCCCCGCGGCGGCAGCCACCAGGTTTTTTTTTTTAAATTAAATTTTACTTTAGGCCGGGGGGGATAGGACTCCTACCCCCCCCCCCGGCCTAAAGTAAAATTTAATTAAAAAAAAAAACCGGGTGGCTGCCGCCGCGGGGCCCCCTCTGCGGCCGCGGGGGCCCCGGCTACAAGCTGGTCGGGTGGGGTCCGGTCGGGTCGGGTCCGGTCGGGTCTCTCTCCCTCCCTCGCTGCAGGCTGCAAGAGACGCGAAGGGAGAGCATCTCCTCGCGTCTGTGTTAAGCCCGCAGGGGCTGATGGGAAATCCCATCAGCCCCTGCGGGCTTAACACAGACGCGAGGAGACGCTCTCTCTTCGCGTCTCTCGCAGCCGGGAGGGAGGGAGGGAGGGAGACGAGACCCGACCCGACCGGACCAGACCATCTTGTAGACGGGGCCCCCGCGGCAGCAGAGGGGGCCCCGCGGCGGCAGCCACCAGGTTTTTTTTTTTAATCGAGTTGAAAAAAAAAAAAACCTGGTTCTATTTTTTGTGGGCCCTACGCCATGGCGTACATGGCGTATACGTAAATCCGGCCCTGGGTGCACCTGCTTCTCCGTGCAGGTCACCCCTCCCCATGCCTTTGTTTAGGGGTGTACCCACTGATCCATGGAGGTCATCCCTACTTGTTGAGATATAAGAGATAGTTATGTTTATTTTGATTCTTTCCTGTTGCTATAGAGGGATCCACTGTGTCTGTCACTGTATTTGCCCCCACCACTTCCATCGGCAGGACATTCCAAGCATCCACCACCTTTTCAGTGAAAAAGTATTTCCTGACATTGCCTTTCAGTTTACCCCCTTGCAGCTTCATGCTATGCCCTCAAGTTTTACAGCCTCCCCGTCTTTGGAAGAGGTTTGTTTGTTCATTAATACTCTTGAGTATTTAAAGGTCTGAATCATATCTCCCGTGTATCTCCTCTCCTCTGGCGTGTACATATTTAGGTCTTCAAGTCTCTTCTCATATGTTTTCTGACACAGGCTCTAAATCATTTTGGTCGCCTTCCTCTGAACCATTTTCAGTCTTTTTATATCCTTTGCGAAATATGGTCTGCAAAACTGAATACAATATTCCAAGTGAGGCCTCACCAGTATCTTGTACAGTGTCATTAGTACCTCCTCCTTTCTGTTGGTAATTCCTCTCTATGCAACCCAGCATCCTTCTGGCTTTTGCCACCGTCTTGTCACACTGTTTCACCACCTTGAGATCCTCAGAAACAATCACTCTGAGGTCCTTCTCCTGGTCTGTGAACACCAACCTCTCACACCCTATTGCATACAAGTGTGTGTGTATTTGGTATTTAGAAAGTTTAAATAAATTTACTGTGTGTTTTTAGAATGCTGAGTTTAAATAAATTAGTTCTGTGTGTATACAGTGATTCATTTATTAATTTGGATTTAACTCATACTTTTTTATTAATAGATAAAGATGAGATATATTCAAATATAGTAGGTATTTCCTTTTCCCCCAGAGGGCTTCAAATGTAAATCTGTACCGCAGACAACAGAGGATGAAACAACTTGCCCAGTCACAAAGAATGCCAGTGGGAGAAACAGGACTTGAAATTACCTGGTTCTTAGCTCACTGCTCTAACCAGTGGCTGAATTAGTGGTTGAAGAAAGCATAGTTACTCACCTGTAACAGGTGATCTCCGGGAACAGCAGGAATTTAGTCTTCACATATGGGTATCGTCGGTACCGATGGAGCCTGCGCGGGAACGCTCCCCAGCGTCCAATTAGAAAGCTTTTGGGAGCATCCCACAGCGCCTGCGTGCTGCCTTCCCACCTTTCCCAACTGCCTCTCTCCAGTTGAGTTTAAAGCTGAGACAAAGAGAAAGAGATAGAGAGATACAACTCCTAGGGGAGGTGGGTGGGTTGTGAAGACTAAATAACTGCTGTTCCCGGAGATCACCTGTTACAGGTGAGTAACTATGCTATCTCCAGGAACAAGCAGGAATGTAGTCTTCACATATGGGGACTCCCTAGCTTTAGATGCCAGGGAGAGACCCCAGAAGTTGTGTGTCCCTGTGAAAGGGCTCCACTTCCCCCCATGGATCTCTGGCATCCAACCAGGGATGGTGGGTAGGAGTTGATTAGGTATGGAACAGGTGTTGGAGAACAGCCTGACCAAACAAGGCATCCCAGCGGGAGTCTTTGTCCAAGCAGTAATGGGCTGTGAAGGTATGAACCGAGGCCCAAGTGGCTGCTCGACAGATGTCGTCGATTGACACAGAGTGCAGATGAGCCATTGAAGCTGCCATGGCTCTCACATTGTGTGCTGTGACATGGCCCTCTAGAGGAAGATTCTTACTCTGATAGGCAAAGGAAATGCACTGAGCAATCCAGTTGGACAGTGTTCTCTTGGAGACTGGAAGTCCCAAATGAGAAGGATCAAAAGCAACAAAGAGTTGAGAGGACTTTCTATGTTGCTGTGTTCTTTGTAAGTAAAAGGCTAAAGCTCTTTTACAGTCCAAAGTATAAAGATTCCTTTCTGCATTTGATGCATGAGGCCTTGGAAAAAACACAGGCAGGTAGACCGCTTGGTTTAGATGAAAAGGCGAGACCACCTTTGGCATAAAGTGTGGATGAGTCCTAAGGACTACCTTGTCATGATGGAACCTTGTATAAGGTGGATCAGCCACTAGTGCCTGCAACTCACTGATGCGACGTGCTGATGTGATTGCAATGAGAAAGATAACCTTCCAAAAAAGGAATTTCAATGAGGTAGTAGCTAAGGGTTCGAAAGGTGGCTTCATGAGCTGACCAAGAACCAGGTTTAAGTCCCATGCCACCGGTGGTGGCCTAATGGGAGGCTTAGTTAGAAGAAGGCCTCTCATAAATCTTGCTATAAGAGGATGGGAGGAAATAGGTTGTCCATTTAGAGGCTTGAAAGAAGCTGCAATAGCACTCAAATGGACTCTTACCGAGTTAGTCTTAAGTCCTGCATTGGATAAATGAAGGAGATACTCCAGTAATGATTCCAGAGGTATCGCAAGGGGGTTAAGACCCTTCTGCGAACACCATATGGTAAACCTTTTCCACTTGAAAGCATAAGAGCATCTTGTGGAAGGCTTCCTGGAAGCATAAAGGATATCCCTTACCTGCTGAGGGAGGTTAAGATCATGGAGATCTAGGCCTTCAGCAACCAAGCCCTGAGATGCACAGAGTGGGGATTGGGATGCCATAACATTCCGTCCTCCTGAGACAGGAGATCTGGAACAGACCCTAACTCCAGAGAGGGAGCTTGAGAGAGATGTAGAAGCAGAGGGTACCACACTTGCCGTGGCCAATATGGAGCAATGAGAATCATACGGCCTCTGTCTCTCTGAAGCTTGAACAGGGTTTTGGGAATTAGGGGAATGGGTGGAAAGGCATACAGGAAGTCTTGACCCCAGTGAAGGAGGAAAGCATCCCTGGCCTGAGAGCCCTGAGCTGGAATTCTGGAACAGAACCGGGGAAGTTTGGCATTCAACAGACTTGCAAAGAGGTCTATGTCTGGAGTTCCCCAAATTTGAAAACTCTTGGCCACCTGGTCTGCATGTAGAGACCATTCGTGTGGAAGCAGAACTCGACTGAGTCTGTCTGCCCAAGAGTTTTGTATGCCTGGAAGATACACTGCCAGGAGATGAATCTGATGCTCTCTGGTGAGGGCCCATAGTCGCAAAGCTTCGTTGCAAAGCGACAGAGAGCCTGTTCCCCCCTGCTTGTTCACGTAGAACATGGATACTTGATTGTCCGTATGGATGAGGACTGTCTTGTAGCTGAGCAGGGTGTGGAACACTCGAAGAGCAAGGAAGATTGCTCTGAGCTCTAAGAGATTGATATGTAGATGAGTCTCCTGTGGAGTCCAAGTGCCGTGGGTGGAGAGATCTTGTAGATGAGCTCCCCAATCCATTGGTGAAGCATCTGTTGTGAGAGTTGCTTGGGGTAAAGGCTGTTGAAATGGGGACCCCACTAACAGGTTTTGAGTGGACTGCCACCATTGGAGGGACAACATAAGGCGATTTGTGTTTGCTATTTTGTCTGACAGGCACCCTGATGCCTGGGTCCATTGAGTGGATAAAGTCCACTGGGCTGCTCTCATATGGAGGCGAGCATAAGGAACCACATGCACAGTAGATGCCATGTGGCCTAGTAGTTGTAACATTTCTCGAGCAGTGAGATGAGGCTTTGACACTGCCTGAGAAGCTAACTGCACCATGTGAAGGCAACGGGTCTGGGGAAGGTAGGCCCTTTCTTTTCTGGTATCCAGTAAAGCTCCTATGAACTCTAGAGACTGAGTGGGAGTTAGACTGGATTTTGGGATGTTTATGACCAGACCCAAACACTGAAGGATACGCATTGTGCAAGCTAGAGAAATCCTGGCCTCTGACTCTGATGGGGCTCGAATGAGCCAGTCGTTTAAGTAGGGGAAGACGAATATTCCTAGAATGCGGAGAAATGCTGCTACCACAGCCATGCATTTAGTAAACACCCTCGGTGCTGAGGCCAGGCCAAAAGGAAGCACCCAGTATTGGTAGTGCTTTCCTTGAAAAAGGAACTGAAGGAACTTTCTGTGAGTTGGATGGATGAGAACATGAGTGTATGCATCCTTGAGATCTAGAGAACAAAGCCAATCCTGACTCTGAAGGTATGGCAGCAGAGTTCCCAGAGAAATCATCTTGAATTTCTCTTTGAACAGGAATTTGTTCAATTCTCTGAGGTCTAAAATAGGTCTGTGTCCCCCTGTTTTCTTTGGGATAAGGAAATAGGGGGAATAAAACCCTGTACCCTGTTGAGGAATGGGTACCTCTTCTATTGCCCCTTGGGCAAGAAGCATAGTGACCTCTTGATCTAACAGGTTGATGAGAGAGGTCTGAGAATTGAACTGTTTTACCATTGTGGGAGGGGGCATGCAAAGAAAGTGAAGCTTGTACCGCTCTTTTATAATGGATGGAGTCCAATATTCTGCTGTTATCTGCCCCCATCTGGGGGCAAAGTGACACAACCTTCCTGGAATGGTGGAAGGCTCTGGACCCTTGAGAGCCAGGAAGGCTAAGTTCTCTAGATGGAAGTCAAAGGCCTCGTGGAGGCTGAGACTGCTGAGACAGTTGAGGCTTAGCAGCCTTTGCTTTCCTTTGCTTGGGTGGTTGCTGAATCTTTCGGGCAGGCTGACCTGCAGAACGTCCCTGCTGGGAATAAGAGGGATAAAACCTCTTCTTTCTTGAGAAGAATGGTTTCTTGAAAGATTTCTTCCTTGCAGGTTCAGCTGTGGCTTTGGATAACCTATCCAAAGTGGAGTTGTCAGCATCCAACTCATTGGCTTTTTCTTGCCAATCTTTGCCGAATAGATTCTCACCTGTACAAGGGATATTGCCCAGTTTGTCCTGCACCCAGAGCTCCAAATCAGATGCCTGGAGCCAGGCAATTCTACGTGCACCTATGGCAATGGAAGAGGTTCTGCTTATGCACTCAAAACAGTCAAAAGCTGCACGGTTGACAAACTTAGAAACATCTTGAGCATGTTTAACCAGTGTGAGAAAATCCTGCCTTTTATCCTCAGGAAGAAGAGGGCTCAAAACCTCTAAATCTCCTGTGACTTCCTTAAGGAACATTCCCATATATAAGATATAGGAACTGATCCTGGCAGAAAGCATGGAAGCCTGGAAAGTACGACGTCCAAAGACATCCAAAGTTCTACACTCACGTCCTGGAGGATTAGAGGCATGCCTCTTTGCATGCCTGATCCTTCTCATAGCTGATTCCACTACAATAGAGTGGTGAGGAAGCTGAGTCTTCTGGAAACCAGGACAAGGAGGGACTCGATACATGGTTGTTATCCCTGTTATATCATAATATATTATATACAGTCTTACTGTAACATAATCAATAATCAATTATTGTTTTATATTGTAATTATATTAATCAATATTGTTCTTTTCAACTCACGTTATAATGTAATATTGTTCAAATTGTTCTTAAAGTTCTATGTAACTGTTTAACTGTATAACTTTTGTTGTAATGTAAACCGCTGCTGATCCTTGGAAACAGCGGTATATAAAAACTGTTCAAATAAATAAATGGTATCCAGTCTACGAGAGTGAGGAGAGGTGGTAAGAGGTGTTTCCCACATTCTTAACATGAGATCATGTAAGATCTCATGGATAGGCAAGGTAGCTGCCTCTTTAGGAGCCTTGGGATATTGTAGAATCTCCATCTCCTTTGCCCTGGGCTCTGTTTCGGGAGCCACAGTAATGGAAAGACCTCGAGCCACCTCCCTGATAAAATCCTGAAAGGAGATATCTTCTGGAGGAGACATCTTACGTTTAGAAGATGAAGGCTCCTCCGGGAGAAGTATTCCGGTACCGACAGAATTATCAGAATCCTCAGACTCCTCCGAGGATTTGAAGTGCCTTCTGTCCGGATGCTCTTGAAGAGCCCGATACCCGTATCGACCGAAGTCGGTACTGGGTGGAATCGGTACTGGAAGGCATCGCATGACTGGGTGCCGGCAAAGCAGACACCGATGTCGATGCCGATGCTGTCGGTACCGGTACCGATACCGGTGCCGGAGTCGGTGCCGGTTGAACTGTGATGTGGTTCCGAGGGCGTTGATGCCGCAAGGAGAGCCGCCAGACTGCGTTCAATAGCCAGGAACCTCTTGTCTATCAACGCTGCCGATGCCTGGGTGTCGGTACCGGAGAAAACAGCCGGTACCCCAGAGCATGGCACCAGCAGTTCTGCCAAGGTCGAGGCCTCGAGAACATCCTGGAGCCCCAATAATGCTTTGGAAGCCGAAGCCTCCTGCTGGGGCAATTTTGCCGGTACAGAACCCTCAAGGGCAACGCCAGAGGCATCTCGATGCTTAGAAGGAGATCTACCCTTTGAGGACCGGCTAGATTTATGTTTAGTTACCTGAGATCCATGGGAGGAAGACGAAGCCCTGGAAGATGTCGATGCCACAGAAGCTGCATCGGAGGGAAAAAGGGTGCTGAGCTTAGCAGCTCGGTTTTATCGACCCCTCTTGGACATCATGGCACAAGCCATACAGTCGGAGATGGAGTGGTCAGGACGTAAACATTTGAGACACCACTCATGGGTGTCAGTGACTGAGATGGTACTGCCACACTTGGTGCACTTTTTGAAACCCGAAGCCTGTTTTTCCATAGTGGAGGAAATTTTGGGCCTAAGGCCCAAAATGGCGCATGCACCTGGAAAAGAAAAGTTTGGAAAAAAATACTATATATATTTTTTTTTTTTAAAAAGAAAGAACCACCGGCGGTACTGGTATAGTGTCGAGGAAGGCAGATGCGACCACAAAGAAAAGGAATAAGGAAAACTTTTCTGCGGTGACAGGAACAATGACCTGCTGGCTCCGCGGAAAACAAAGAACTGGAGAGAGGCAGTTGGGAAAGGTGGGAAGGCAGCACGCAGGCGCTGTGGGATGCTCCCAAAAGCTTTCTAATTGGACGATGGGGAGCGCTCCCACGCAGGCTCCGTCGGTACCGATGATACCCATGTGTGAAGACTACATTCCTGCTTGTTCCTGGAGATAAGATTTTGCAAAATGGTGTTGTTTATCTGCGAGAAAATGTTAGAGAGCTATTGTTATCAGGTAATAACCAATTGGGTTTGATTCCTACACCCCATCCACCCTAGGCACATTGCTTGGCTGTTATTCTAATTAAGAGGTCCACAGGGAATTTTTCATAACAAGAATCAATTAAGGTTTTACATCAAAAATTGAGTAACCCTGACCTTAACATTAGATTAACTGTAGTCCTTATGCTACTCACTCACAAACTAAGAAAATACGACCCTAAATTTAAGGGGCTTTACATCTGATTGACTGAAATGCATACCTCGAATAGCATTAGGTGGTAGAGGTCCATGGCTTACCAGAATATGGTCTTCTCATAGTTGGGTTGGTTGGGAATATAGCCTAAAATAGATGATATGCTCCATTGAAGGTAAAATAGCAGATGAGACAATTAGTCAATAAGTATCACAATACTGGAGGTATTGAGACAATTAGTCAATAAGTATCACAATAGTGGATGTAACGGCCATCACAATATCAGCCTCCCCTGAAATCAATGTTGATAGATGTGGAAAATGATATTGCATGGCAGTATTTGAAGAGAATTGAAAAGAATTTTGAAGACAAGAGTTTGAGGCAGAGATAAATAGCTGAAATTCATAGTGTAAGCCCAGAGAATTATCAGCAGATTTAACCCTCTAGCTGTCCGAATCCAGTTAACTATTCTCCCTAATGGGAACTCCACCCCTGTGGAGAGTTCAACCTGAAGATATAAGTTGGTGGGACTGGGATGGCATACCTCTGACTTGTTTCCCTGGGGGTTCTAAAAGAGAAGAAAAGAAGTACCAAGAATGGTATGACTAGCCCAAGGCATAGCAAGAATATCAAAAGTCAGCACCAAGAGTGCCATGAAGGCTGCAAGACAGAGGGCCCGATACTGTCCCACGAATAGCAAGGATGGACATCCCAATGGTTGTATGGGGAGGTTAGATGGGATGGGGAAGGGGTAGGGGGGGGGCAGAGTTAGGGCGGGCGGTCACTGGCCCTGTACGTCCAGGACTGGTGACTTGTGCGGGGAATTTATTCCATCTCCGAGGTGGAATAACTTCCCTGGACGTGTTTTTTCGGCGGGCTTGGGGCATGGATGGGGCAGGGGGGACCCAAGGACATTCCCTGCAGCCCAGCCCTGCCTTTAGGGGGTCAGATTGGGGGTCAGGCTGCGGGGAAAGCCTTTGTTCAGCTGGCTTTACAATGGAGCCGCAGTGCCATGGCAACCGGACGCCATGGGACCGTGGCTCCTTCTGTACGTTCGGTTCATACCGGACGTAAAGAGGGGCTGTACATCCAGGATGGAATGAGCCTGAAAGATGGGCAAAGCAGCACCAACAGTAGAATGAACAGCTAAAGGCACCAAAAAAGAAGCAACATGGCACAACTAGTAGTATCAACAGCCCAAAGCACTATGAGAGAAACCGTGGCATGTACAGGGCCACTTAACCATTTAAGGAGCCCTGGACAAAATTATGTGGATGGGCCCCTTTTATTTTTTTCTTATCGAACACACCCATGCCTCACCAGCCCCTGTTAATCTGAAGCTGCTGATCCACTGCTGTAGCTTTCCTCCTCATTTCAAGCTGGGAGGACAGCTGAGTACTCTTATCCTCCTTCAGGCCCCATAAGGGGCTGATGCAAGCACCCATTTACTCTCTTATAGCCCTTGCAGAACAAGACAAATATGCAAGTGGCATCTTCCTCCTTCTAATCACTGCAGACTAATGGAGTATGGCACAAGGTGTTTTTTTCCTTTTGGTCTGTGTGGACTGGTGTGAGCATGGTGTTAAAAGTATTCTCTTATGGATATGGCCGATGCAAGGAGACCAGGAACCTTAAACTTTGCATTCCTCCAATGTACTTCTATGTTCAATAAAATATTGAACTGAAAAAAAGACAACTTTCAAGCCCTTCCCCTTCTACCCCTACACCCAAATTTTGATAAACTAAAATAAAGATCATTATGATCCTATCACCAATGCTTCTGGAACAATCCTGTAACAATATATAAATTTGATATCATGAGATCACAGTTATGCCCTTACAGTTGTGATCAACATTATTGGCACGCTTGCATTATAGGTATGTTGTATACGATATCTTGAGAAATAATTGGAAATATTCCAAATGTACGTCATCATAGTATTTTAGTAGGATGTTCAAAGGTATACAACAAAAAACACATTTCTGTGTAACTTGGATATAGTAATTTCTGAGAAAAAAATATATATAACCTTGACAGGATTAATGGCACTGTTCACATTTGGCTGCACAACCCTTGGCAGTGATGACAGCCTCCAAACGTTTCTTGTAGCCATCTATGAGTTGCATACATCTCTCTGCTGGTAGTTTCTCCCACTATTCAACTGCAATTTGTTCCAGCTCATAAATGTTTTCAGGATTCCTTTTATCAATGGCAGATTTCAGCTCTTTCCAAAGGTTTTCGATTGGACTGAGATCAGGACTCATTGCTGGCCAGTTTAAAATAAATAGTCCATTTTTTCCTTTCAACCATTCTTTTGTACTTTTGAATGTATGTTTTAGATCATTGTCCTGCGGGAGAACTCATGACCTTCGACCCAGACCTAGCTTTCTGATATTAGGTAGCACATTTTACTCCAAAATACCTTGGTAGTCTTCTGACTTCATGATTTCTTTAATATGTTCCAAGCCTCCAGTTCCTGAATCAGCAAAACAGCCCCACAACATTATGGAACCTCCACCATATTTAACTATAGAAAGGGTGTTGTTTTCCCTTATAAGTTTAATTTCTTCGCCCATAACTATATCGCTGGTCTGCATTGCCAAAGAGCTTGTTTGGTTTGATCTATCCACAGAACATTTTCCCAGGATTGTGGTTTCTCAAGGTGGATTTGGGCAAAGTTCAGGCATGTCTTTTTATGTCTGTCTTTGAGCAGTGGGGTCCCTCCTTGGCCTTCGCCCATTAAGTCCTTCTTTGTTTAATGTGCGGCATATGGGGTGGGTTGAAACTACCACTCCAGTTTGGTCCAGGTCAGCCTTAAGTTCTTTGGCATCCTTATAAACAAGTCAATGTTCCAATTTTTATAGTATTTCCTACTATTTCCCTTTTTAATTGGTCTTGTTTAAAGTGATTCTTTTGTGTGTCAAATGTGTGTACGTATATAGTCCAAAGCCATTTCACTGGCCACTTTGGTTTTTTTTTTTAAGGAAATATCAGATATTAAGGGGTTGAACTGCAATGGTGCCAATTAAGGTCAACTACAACTATATATAATCAGCAGTGGTACTCATCATAGAAGAGCTTGTTAAGAAAAATATCCCAGTGGATATATGAACAACTTATGGCCATATAGAAGAAAGAGTTGGCATTTTGTCCTGGGTGAGGATATGCAGTGAAAGGATTAATTTATCTGTGTAGATGGCCTGTTGAAATAGTTGACCTAATTTTAAATGGTTGTAATCCATTTAAAGTTATGCTCGAATAATCAGCCACTCATTTTAAATTCATAAGGTGACTGAATACCTAACTCCATATATGTAAATGTTAAACCTTGTACAGATATATTACACAAATATATTTAAGAAATCACATCACAAGATCTGATGAATGTCCGATCTGTGAATTTTTTGGGGTAAATTGCAAAAATATAAGTTCAATGCATGTATATATAAATTGAAAGAAATCTATACTGCATTGGTTGAAAGTAATCCCTGAAATGCCTGGCTAGCCTGAACTAGGATGTTTCCCCTTACTATTCATCATAGAAAAAAATAATCTAATTTTGCTCTCACTGTAGTAACAATGACACAAATGATCATTACCAGAAACTTGTGTAGGAACACAAGACCCTGTACACAAGGATGGAGGGAAAGGGTAGGGATGGGGACTGGGTTAGGAAGAAGATGAACTCTTATTTGATCTGCACTGCGCTTTGCTTACTCTAGCCCACATACATCTCCAGTCTTGTTCCCTATAGCTCCCTGAGAGGCGAGGGAGTAAAGCAGAAACAAAGGGCTGTTCTCTGCTGTTTGAGATTCTGGTACAAGCTAATAGAGTTATCAGGACAAAGCACTTTGTGCTCATTCAATGGACCCCCTACTATATAGGGCTGGGGGCAACTGCCCCTTTTGCCCATAGGTAAAAGCAGCCCTAGACATGTACTGCAGCACTGTTTAACTGGCCTTTAAAAAGCTATCCCTTTCTTCAAAGACTTTGTTTTAACATCCCAAGGAAATAAGCTAGTACAGTGTCAATTCTCTCTAATCTGGTAGGTGCAGGAGATATGGCATAGAAAAGACTGTTTACACTGCTGCTTAGGGTGGCGGGGGGTAAGTCATTCAGGTTGAGGCTCATACTTTGGGTTATGTTATGTCATTGGTGGCCCATGGTTCAATGAGATCAGCCCTTCTTGAAGTTAGGTTGTTAAGAAATTGGGGGCCCGATATTCAAAGGCATTTACATAGAAACATAATGGCAGAAAAAGACCACATGGCCTATCTAGTCTGCCCTTTCTTATCAATTACAACTGCCTCCTTTTTTCCTTCAGAGATCTTGTGTGTTTGTCCCATGCTTTCTTGAATTCAGGTACTGTCATAGTCTCTACTACCTCCACTAGGCGACTATTCCACGCATCTATCACTCTTTCTGTAAAGAAATATTTTTGCATATTACTCCGGAATCTATACCCTTTCACTCTCATCCTATGCCCCCTTGTAGAAGAGCTTGTTTTCAATTGAAAGAGGCTCTTCTCTTTTGCATTTATACTATGGAGATATTTAAATATCTCTATCATATCTCCTCTATTCCGCCTTTCCTCCAATGTATACATATTAAGATCTTTAAGTCTGTCCTCATATACTTTTTAACAAAGACCACTTACCATTTTAGTAGCCACCCTCTGTACTGACTCCATCCTGTTTATATCCTTTTGAAGGTATGGTCTCCAGAATTGCACACAATACTCCAAATGAGGTCACACCAGAGACATACAGAGGTATTATCACCTCCTTTTTTCTGCAGGCCAGTCCTCTCCCTATGTATCCAAGCATCCTTCTGGCTTTTGCCATCACCTTTTCTACCTGTTTAGCCACTTTAAGATCGTCAGAAACAATCATTCC
The DNA here is from genome assembly GCA_033557465.1 of Ichthyophis bannanicus. Lineage (NCBI taxonomy): Eukaryota > Metazoa > Chordata > Amphibia > Gymnophiona > Ichthyophiidae > Ichthyophis > Ichthyophis bannanicus. The sequence continues at coordinate 335,206,972 of CM066035.1, forward strand.
CAGGTCCCGCTCTTCTTTCAAGGACAGAAGTACTTTGCCCCCTACACTGTACCACTCTCTTGGATTTTTGCAGCCGAAATGCATAACCCTGCATTTTTTAGCATTAAGTCTCAGCTGCCAAATTCTCAACCATTCCTCAAGCTTAGCTAGACCCCTCCTCATGTTATCAACTCCTTCCTGGGTGTCGCTACTCTAATGCAGATTTTGGTATCATCCACGAAGAGGCAAACCTTACCAGACAGCTCAATTTTCAGAATTCATATGGGCACATCTTTAAATAAAAATGAACACACATTTGATAAAATAAGATCGATTTATTATTTAGTTTGCTTGTTTTACCAATAGTTTTTTTGTTTTATTAGCTGCACCACGGCATGCACCTATATTTGGGAGAACAAGCCATTGTTTTATCCCCAGTGAGGCAGCCATGAGGCTCTTACATAAAGTAATCAGCCTGCTAAGAGAAGACATTAACTTTTCAGTAGACACCCTTCCCCCACTCCAGGTCTGAGCACAATATCCCCTTGCCCAGAAATCAGCAGACCAGAGCACACCGGTTTGGACAGGTCACTCAGGTACCTTCCCCAGGGGCTGCTGATTGGTGGACAGGAAATATCTGAGACAAATGGGATTGTAGAATGAGTTTGAAAATGTACAGTATATAAGGTATTGTAGGACGTCCCTCGTGGCTCAGAATTTTGTGGAGATTGCTGGTCTCTCTATCTGGGCCTGTGCGCACATTAAAAGTTCCTGTTTGCATTCCAGCCTGTCTGTGAGTTTTCCTTCTGTGGGTGAGTGATTGAATAAGAGCTTTTCACAGCGTTTGCTATAACATTTGGCACTCCAGATGGGACCCTTTTAAATTAAATTTAAAAAAGCCTCTCTCATCACACCCACGGTGGGAAGACTACTGCTTTTTGCAGGATCAGGCCTCCACCAGTCAGGGACCGGCTCCTCCAGGTGATTAACGGTCCTTGGCGCCCCGGGCCACTTTGTGCTCCGGAAGGACACCTTGATTTGTCTGGTCAGTCGGTCCCTGTGGCTGACCGCCTGATTGAAAACCGGCTGGATAGACTGGCATCCAAACTCTCTGTCTGATCAGAAGTTCTGGTGAGTACTACTACTTTACTGTTTTACTGTTTTGGGTAGTCCTCTGTTTCTGTATCTGGAAATCCTGGTAAAATTCTGTGAACCTGTCGCGGCCCGATCACCCGCAGTGAGCATTCCGAGTAGGGGTCCTGGGGGGGCTCTGAAACCATTGCTCGTCCTGTCTGTATCTGGTAAATCTGGTTGAAATCTGGTAGGAATGGGGGGGGGGGGGGGGCGCGCTTGCGAGTGCCGGTAAATAAACTGCAGTATAAATTCAACTCTGCCACCTCGGGTCCCTTAAAAGTATTTAAAGCGCTGCCAAAACTTCTTAAAATGACCAAAACATTAGCACTTGACCCCCTTAAATGTGCTTCTAGTGTTGGGGGCTTCTCTTGTGCTGCCATGTGCTTGTGCTGCCATGTGCTTGTGGTGTTGAGGGCTTATTTTGTGCTAGTGATCCTGGAGCTCCATCTAGTGGACATTAGAAAAATAGCTAGCTATATGTATCATATTACTAATATCCTCATGGTAAAAGTTAAATCCTATGATACAGCTAGAAAGAGTGTGTGTAATGTGTATTTGTAACAGCTGCTACTGAGGAAAGAGAGTGTATGAGTATTCGCTGCTGAGACGTCTCTGTTTTCTGTTTTCCCTCTTTCTTTTTCCCTTTGTGGTCCTGTGTGTTTTGTGCAACCAAACTCTGCCTGTTGCCTGGATTATATTGTATATTGTATTCCCAGAAGTGAGATTGGAAAATTTACACTGAACATTGCATTCCTTGAATTGAGAGTAGAAGATTTACACTGTAAATTGTGATTTGTAAATTTTGATTAGAGCATGGGGTCCGGAGGCTAAATTGTAGTGAAGGAGCATCCGGACCAGTTTCCCTATATAGATTCATGGCTGGCCCATATAGTTAATGTGCTGTTATGTAGAAACTGTTAGTGTCTCTGTGTTTAGTTGTGACATTAGGGAAAGATTAGGGAAAGAAAGTTTTTATCCAGACATTAGGTCTTTATATTTCAGGATTGATTTTGATACTCTATCAGTAAAAGGTGAAGTTATTAACAAATCCCCCCAGTGTCCCCAAACAGTGAAAAACACCAGGTCTACTGATTGCAGGAAAGGGACTGTTCCCTGTAAATAAAAGGGAACAGTATGTAGACTGTTGTACTGGTGTAGCAGTGAAGGAAGACAATTGCTTTGTTTAATGCATATCCAGTTTCATTGCTATGTTTCATGCATGATCAGTGGTCAGGGAACCAGGTTTTTTTTGATCATGCCTCTCAGCGGTGAGTGGGGGATGGTTGGAACTGCTGAGATGGTTTGCATAACTACAGAAAGATACTAGGAATGAAACCATTGAGATAGTTTGCATAGCTATAGAAAGATACTGGGAGGAGTTCCTTCTTCTAGCAGATGAATGGAGGCCCATTAGGGAGTGAAGGAAGACAATTGCTTTATTTAATGCATATCCAGTTTCATTACTATGTTTCATGCATAGTCAATAGTCAAAGAATCAAATTTTTGATCACACCTTTCAGCAGTGAGTGAGGGGCAGTTGAATCTGCTGAGATAGTTTGCATAGCTATAGAAATATACTTGGAGGAGTTCCTTCTTCTAGCAGATAAATGGAGGCCCATTAGAGAGGACAAAAGAAAAAAATCACCTAGGACAAAAAAATCTCCTAGAGGACAAAGAACCCCAATTCACCTAGTCACACCTAGCCTGCAAACAATCCTCTTGTCATCAATTTTAATTGTAGAGTTTTGAGCTTCTAGAACCATGGGGGGTGCCTCCTTTGAGCATCCTCAAATGTCTGCTGGAAGCAAACAAAATCCTTATAAGATTATGAAGAAATGAAGATTTTTTTTACTTTTCTTTTTAAAGCCTGAATTTTATCTCTGGTACATATATTTGGTACATATATCTGGTTTTGACTGCACATACAAAATTAAACAAGTAATACTTCTGCATGATATGCCATCTTTGACATTTTATTCTGCAGACAGTAAATGCTGTTTTGATGATTGCATTCTTTCCTGCTTGGTACATTAAACTGCCTTGATCAACTGTATTCATTTTTCTGATACTACAATGATATTGCATTCCAGGTATCCACCAACCTTTTTATAGAAAAGTATCAGTTTCATGCTTGTTTTGAACTGTAGGATTCAAGGTAATTACTTTGCCTTGTTAAGCACTGTGCTGACAAATGATGAACAGAACAGTAACATCATAGATGCTATACTATTGGATGTTGGAATAAATTCACCTGTTATTCTGTATTTGAATTTTACGCATTGGGGTCCAGAGAAAAAAGTGTACCTTGTTTTGAGGGTTTTTCAGTTTCAGGAGTACAGTATATTATAGCACTGTGAGAAACAAATCTTTTTAGTTTATACACTTGCACTTTGTTACCAAATATACTGGTAGCAGAACATTATGTAGAGGTCCAGTATACACAGCAATAATAAGGATACATTAGTACCTATGTATGCGATTGGTGGAATGATGCAGGTGATGGGGGAGTGTTGTGAGGGATGAAGTGGGATATTAAGAAGAAGGACTTTTGATGGACATTAAACTGATGAAGGTAATTTGAAGTGATGTATCTGGCTAATGAATATGTAAACAAAAAAAAGAGATGAGCATTTTATTCCTGAATGGGGCCTGGAGCCATGTCACCAAATTGCAATCCAGGGAACCCAGCGGAGGAAGGTGGCCGGGGTCCAGATGGAGCAGACCATCCCGAGAACTCAGAGCTGCCCACCGCTGAGATGTGTGAAGGAGTCCCTATCTGGATCAGTGTGTCACATTGAAAACGGGCCAGGGTGTCTGCCTATGAGAATGAGAGGTTCAAATTTTGAGAGAAACAGAACTTAAACTTCAGAGAGGGGTGGAGCACACTGTGAGGTCCTCGGGAACTGCTGAGAGGCAGGAATAAGAACTATTGGACTGACTGTGGGGTTTGGGGGGTTTCTGTGAATGATTGTATTGTTACATTTTAATATTGTTTTCTTAGAAAGTAACTGAAATTTACAAGCCATTTCGGCTTCAGCAACTGCAATACCCACACCAGCTCAAGTTTTTGCTGTACTATTCTCAGAGCTTTCTTTATCACATTATTAAACACTGCTGCTTTTGACATACTTTCATGTTATGTGTTTTCAATATTATTGACCAGCTGCAAGAAAATGATGTTACAATGTATGTTGTCTCTAAGGAACAGTACCAGAAGCTGCTTTTCTGATGACCACTATCTGTCTCAAATGGTTGCTTGTCCATTGCCCTTAGTGGGATTACCTTTGCCCCATAAACAAGAAAATAAAAATAAAAATTGGGAATGAAGGGAAATTGGCTGATAGGTATGTCTAGTATGGCTGCATCCTTGCCTGAGGCTGTAATACATTATGATGGCACGAAAAAAGCATGTGGGCTAAGAAAATGAGTACCCAGAGCCCAGCACAACAAGAGTAAAGCCAGGGGGAACCATACTCTGAGCAGAAGTGCACAGAAAATGGACCCAGCTAAGAAAAGACAGCCCAGGCCTGAACAGATTGAACAGGCCTGAGCAAGCTGGGCAAGCCTGGACAAGTTTAAACAGGCCAAACAAAGTTGGTGATACAAAGTACTCATATGCCCTGAAGACTACAGTGCCAGTGATTAATGAAGCAAAGGGAATGGCAGGGTGCAGCCAGAATGACTCAACACTAGCAAGAATAAAAGCCATTAATATGCTGATAAGGGTGGATCCCAGGGAAAGAGCCTTTGCCCCAAAGGAAAGAGGCCTCTGCAGACGTTTTGCACACGGCCCTCCTTTGTCCCAAAGGAAAGAGGCCTCTGCAGGCCCTGCAACCTTCTACAGTCAGAACAGCAACTTTTGCACACGGAACAAAAACTTTTGTGCAGGAGTTGCTATAGAGCAGGGGTCACCAACCTGCGGCCCACGAGGTCCCTTCGTGCGGCCCACGAGGCTCTACCCCGGTTAACATTACGTGCGGCCCGCCAAGGATTCCCGCCATTGTATCCACGCGCTCGCAGCTCACCGACGACCACCTGCAAGCGTCCCTTCTCCTGTCAGTGTCATCTGTGAAGCCGGACTTTAAGCGTTTGTCTGCTAGCATGAATCATCAGCCATCTCATTAAATTCAATAAAGGTGATCAGCCATTGTTTTCATAATTTTGCGTTTGTTTTTTTTTTTCGCGGGGGTGGGGAGAAGGGGGGTGCGGCCCGCGAGGCTCCCGGTAGTCGGCTGTGCGGCCCGCGGCCCTCTGGAGGTTGGTGACCCCAGCTATAGAGGGTATAGGGTATGTGTTGTTTTAAACTCACTGATGCAAGTGTTTCCATTGAACACTCTATCCAAGATCTAAGTGATCTAGTTAATCATATTACTGACCCGTCCGTGGGTCCTGGGTGGTTTATGAAGTGGTTCAGTTGGCTAGGGGGACTAAAAATCCCAGTGGTAGGGGTTCTTTTTATTTACTGCTATGTGCCATTCTGCCATGTTGTATCCCCATTCTTTACCGCTTCATTACCACCACCCTTGATACCCTGGTAGAACGCAAGGCAGTTACCACTGTCATGGCCCTGACCCAATACACCCCTCTGCGGCTTGCCTCCAGTAATACAGCCCTCAACCGCCTCTAGCGGTTGAGGTCTCACTTAAAAAGGGGGGAGTGAGGCAGCCATGAGGCTCTTACACAAGTGATCAGCCTGACCCTTCCCCCCAAGCCATGAGGCTCTTACATAAAGTAATCAGCCTGCTAAGAGAAGACATTAACTTTTCAGTAGACACCCTTCCCCCACTCCAGGTCTGAGCACAATATCCCCTTGCCCAGAAATCAGCAGACCAGAGCACACCGGTTTGGACAGGTCACTCAGGTACCTTCCCCAGGGGCTGCTGATTGGTGGACAGGAAATATCTGAGACAAATGGGATTGTAGAATGAGTTTGAAAATGTACAGTATATAAGGTACTGTAGGACGTCCCTCGTGGCTCAGATTTTTGTGGAGATTGCTGGTTTCTCTGTCTGGGCCTGTGCGCACATTAAAAGTTCCTGTTTGCATTCCAGCCTGTCTGTGAGTTTTCCTTCTGTGGGTGAGTGATTGAATAAGAGCTTTTCACAGCGTTTGCTATAACACCACGAGCAGCTTTCTAAAATCGCTACTCCCACTGGTCATATCTAGCTAATAGACATGCATTTCCTGCATGTCCTTATACGTATTTTAGAGAAGCCTCTATGTTTGGCAGAGCCTTTTGTAAAATACAGAGGTAATTGAACATGTCACGATCTGTATATCTCAATTCTCTCCTCCTTTATAACATACTAATACAAATGTTTCTTATAAGTGGAAATGAAAGACTAAACATTATGGGTCTGATATTCAATGTGATTAATGCAGTTAGCAGACCTGCTGTGTTAATTGCAGTAACTGGTATTATTCAGTGGCACTAACAAGGCTAGCATCAGGGCATTCTGAGAGTAGAGCATTTGCAGCACCAGCAATAACCGGGCAGTGGCGATATTCAGCCACTTCCCAGTTATCGCTAAGTGCTGAAAGTTAGGCACTTTAAAGGGTGGTCTAACTTTCACTGCAGAAGCTAAGTGGCCGACCTGGGTATTCAATGCTGGTTGCTGGATACAGCCCAACGTAGTTTGGGGAAGGGTGCAATAGCTCCCCAAATGTTGCAGGCACTAATGGTGAGCTGATAACTCTGCCTCCACTGTCAGTTTGACTTCCTTACCCTTTGTTCCGGCACTACATTGATGTGCCCCGGCACTGAATATTCAGGTCTTAGGTTCAATGGCAATGGCTAGTCGCCACTGCTGAATATCAGGCCCTAATTTAAATTTGTAATTCACCTTGAACTTCCTAGGAAAAGCAGGTCAAAATGTGGCATTTTACTTACCCGATAATGTCCTTTCCTTGCGTCCTGCTAGACCAGTCCAGATAAGTGGGTTGTATTCCCCTACCAGCAGATTGATGGAGACAAAGCACCAATGAAAAGCCCAGGTTTCAATGACATCACTCACTTGCCTCTATCTGCCTCAGCTACCAGAGGTTTTCTCAGTATTCACCCCAAAGCATATGGGAGAACATGGCAAGCCTCACACAACCTCAACATAGGTAACAATCAAACAGTAAAGAACGATGTTCAGGAAAACATAAAGAGAAGATTGTTCACAGAAGATGAACCCGCAGAGCTAAATTATAGGAATCATAGCAGATACAAGGGTACCACCTCAGAAAAGAGCATAGACAGTTCCAGGGGTGGGCCCTGGACTGATCTAGCAGGACTCAAGGCAAGGACATTATCTGGTAAGTAAAATGTCACCTTTCATATCGTCTTGCTAAAACAATCCAGACAAGTGGGACGTAAGCGTAGTTACTCACCTATAGCAGGTGTTCTTCTTGAACAGCAGGAATAAGTCCTCACGTATGGGTGATGTCACTGATGGAGCCCCGCACGGAATGCTCCCCAGATTCCAAAGAAAGCCTTTGAGAGATAAACTGCACATGTGTGCGTCTGCCTTCTCACCAGCTGTGGCGCCATCTTCTCTAGTCCAATAACATAGCAGGAGCCAGAAAAGGCAACTCCCTGGGAAGGTGGGAGGGTTGTGAGGACTTAGTCCTGCTGTTCATGGAGAAAGAGTAGTTACTCACCTGTAACAGATGTTCTCCATGAGCAGCAGGAATCAATCCTCACATATGGGTGATGTCGGCGCCAACGAAGCCCCCGTGCAGAGCATCTCCCCAGCTTTCAAAGAAAGCCTTTGGGAATGCAGCGCGCCTGCGTGGTCCCCTTCCCGCCCAAGGGTGCCATCTTGCTCAGTCTGATGACATAGCTAAAAGACAGCAAAAATCAAAATAAAGTATATGACTGCAACTCCAGGGGAGGAGGGAGGGTTGTGAGGACTGATTCCTGCTGCTCCTGGAGAACACCTGTTACAGGTGAGTAACTACTCTTTCTCCAGGACCAAGCAGGACATCAGTCCTCACATATGGGACTCCCCAGCTCTAGGCTACTGGGAACCCAAAGCTGAAAAAATGGCTCCCTCTCAAGAGCCTCAGCATCTGTGATAAGAATATCCTCTGAGAACGCCCCCGTACGGTAGCCCAACACAAGGGCCGGAGGGTAGGAGTTGCTTAAACCTCAAAGAGATTACAGAGTACCGCCTGACCGAAAGCACTGTCCCTTCGGGACTCTCTCTCGAGGCAGTAGTGGGCTGCAAAAGTCTGGCTTGAAGACCAAGTAGCGGCCCGGCAGATGTCTGCCAACGGAACAGAGCGGAGATGAGCTACTGACGCGACTTTTGCCCTGACATGGTGGGCCGTGACTCGACCCTGCAAGGGGAGGTTGGCTGCCTTGTACGCCCAGGCGATACAATCGGCTACCCAAGTGGACAACGTATGCTTGGAGACAGGTAACCCCAATTTATTAGGGTCAAAGGAGACGAAGAGCTGAGTAGCCCTTCGATGCCCCCTTGTACGTTCAATGTAAAAGGACAACGCCCTCTTACAGTCCAGAGTATGCAAGACTGTCTCAGCCCGGCTGGTATGCGGCCTGGGAAAGAATGTCAGAAGAACCACCTCCTGGTTGAGGTGGAAAGAGGAGACAACTTTTGGAAGGAACTTCGGATGAGTCCGAAGGACCACCCTGTTTCTATAGAACCGTGTACACGGTCTATCAGAAACCAGAGCTTGTAGTTCACTCACACGTCTGGCCGAGGTAAGAGCTACCAGGAAGAGTGCCTTCCAAGAAAGGAAGCGTAAATGGCAAGTAGCCATCGGCTCAAACTGTGGGCGAGTAAGTTGTTGCAAGACCACATTCAAATCCCACTCAGTGGCAGGTGGACGAATCGGAGGCTTGAGCAAAAGCAGGCATCTGAGGAAGCGGGACACCAAGGGGTGAACCGACAGAGAATTTCCCTCCACCGGTGAGTGGTGTGCTGAAAGAGCACTGAGGTGGACCCGAACAGAGTTGGACTTAAGGCCTAGGTCTGACAGGTGAAGTAGGTATCGTAGCACTACTGGCACAAGACAGGAGAAAGGATCTTCATTGTGCTGAGCACACCACACTGAGAACCTGCGCCACTTGAGTGCATAGGACTTTCTGGTGGATTGCCTCCTTGAGGCCAAGACCACCTCCTCAACTTCCCTAGGTAGAAGTAAGGGAGCTAGCACTATCCTTTCAGCAGCCAGGCCATCAGATTGAGGGATCTGAGAATGGGGTGCAGAAGGGAACCCTGATCCTGAGACAGGAGATCGGGTTGCAACCCCAGAGGGAATGGAGTTTCCACTGCCAACTTCAGAAGAAGTGGAAACCATGGCTGCCTCGGCCATCTGGGGGCTACCAGAATGACCGAGGCCTTTTCCCGTAGAATCTTGAACAGAGTTCAGGCCACCAGGGCGTGGAAGGAAATGCATACAGGAGGCCCGTAGACCAAGAGATCAGAAACGCATCTGCTGCCATTCTCAGGGGATGCAGCTGTCTGGAGCAAAACCTGGGCAGCTGATGGTTCAGTGGACTTGCAAAGAGATCAATGGATGGGAGCCCCCATCGTAGACAGATCTGCTGGACCACCAGTGGATTCAACTGCCATTTGTGAGGCTGGAGAATCCTGCTTAGTTTGTTTGCCAAGAAGTTCTCCTGACTAGGTAGATAAACTGCTTTGAGAAACATGCCTTGTTTGACTGGAAAGGAGCAAAGGGCCTGTGCCTCCTGACACAGGAATCTGGACCCTGTGCTCCCTTGCTTGTTCACATAGAACATTGCTACCTGATTGTCTGTCTGAACTAAGACAGACTGGTGAGAGAGGGCATGAGAAAAAGTATGTAGAGCTAAGTGGATTGCTCGCAGCTCCAAAAGATTGATCTGCTGTGTGGCCTCCCGAGGAGACCAGAGGCCTTGAGTGCACGTGCCCTGGCAATGTGCATCCCAGCCCTTTAAGGAAGCATCGGTTGTCAGCACCCTGAGAAGGTTTGGGAGATGTAACCACCACTGCAGGGAGTCCAAAAGTGGTTTGGACACCTTTACTCTGTCTCGGAGGTCGCCTGTGGCCTGCGTCCACTGAGCTCTGAAGCACCACTGAGCAGCCCGCATGTGCAGACAGGCATTCGGAGTCACATGCACCATAGATGCCATGTGGCCCAGGAGCCGCAGGAATTGCCTGGCGGAAACCTGAGAATTGCTTTGGAACTGGTTGGCCAAGCCCATCAATCTGTGGGCCCTGTCTTTGGGCAAGTAAGCTCTTGCCTGCAGAGTGTCTAATCTTGCCCCTATAAACTCTAGGGTCTGTGAGGGGAGCAAAGTGGACTTTGCGTAGTTTATGACAAAGCCCAGATGCTGAAGAAGAGAGACAGTGCGAAGAGTGGCTTGTCTGGCCTCCTGAAGAGACTGGCCCCTGATGAGCCAGTCATCCAGGTATGGGAAGACAAAAATTTCCTGATTCCTGAGATAGGCCGCCACCACCGCCAGGCATTTGGTGAAAACCCTGGGGGCGGAAGTTAGGCCAAAGGGAAGTACTCTGAACTAGAAATGGTTTCCTCCCACCACAAATATGAGATATTGTCTGTGGTCTGGATGGATGAGAATGTGAGTATAAGCATCCTTTAGGTCTAAGGAGCATAGCCAATCTCCCTGCTGGAGGTAAGGCAGCAGTATCCCAAGGATAAGCATCTTGAACTTTTCCCTATCCAGAAACTTGTTTAGGTTTCGGAAGTCTAGGATAGGTCGGAGGCTTCCTGTCCTTTTTGGTACCAGAAAGTACCAGGAGTAGAAGCCTTGGCCTTTCAGGTGGTGAGGCACCGGTTCCACCGCCTGTTCCTTTAGAAGACTTGCCAACTCCTGAAGGAGGAGGTTTCTGTGCAGAGGGAGTCTTGGAGGCTCCCCTGGAAAGTAGGAGGGGGGTATCTGGTGGAAGTGGAGCAAATAGCCCTTTTGGACTATGCTGAGGACCCAGGTATCCCCTGTGATGACTGGCCACCTGTAGGCAGGCATACAGGGTCAGCCGACCTCCTGTCCTGAGTGGAGCCAGCTGTGGAGAAGAGGCTATGCTGTGGGAGTCAAAACCCGGCTCCTGCTGTGCAGGAGCCGGAGCTGGCGGTTTGGGGGTCTTCTGCCTACGGGGCCCATGCCCCTGCACCTTGGCCTGCTGGCCCTGTTGGGGAGCTGGAGAGGCCTGATATTGAGGGTAGGATTTGTAGGCAGCACCCTTCCTCGGGAAAAAGGGCTTCTTTCCCGAGCCCTTCATTTTCTGAGAAGGGGTAGAAGTCTTCCTGGACAGCCTTGTCCTGGTGAGAGTCTCAGTCTCGATTTCTGCAGCCTTTTCCATCATGGGCTTACCGAAAAGGTTTTCACCTCAGCAGGGGACATCGACCAACTTGTCCTGTACCCATGGCTCCAGGTCTGATGACTGTAGCCAGGCCCGACGGCGTGCACCGATGCCGGCCGCTGCTACTCGGGCCGAAGCCTCAAAGCCATCATAGGCTGCTCGAGAGAGAAACTTTGAGCACTCTTGAATCCCTGTTGATAAAGCCTTGAACCTCTGCAAAGGTTCCTCAGAGAGACCAGCTGAGAACCCGGCAATCTCCTTTGCCAGGTCTCGGAGGTACATGCCCATGTACAGCTGGTAGGTCTGGACACGACAAGATAGCAGAGCTCTGGAAGCACTTTCTACTGAGGGCATCCAGGTTCCGGGCCTCCTGGCCGAGGGGCACCGAGGAGTGCATCTTCCGACTCTTCAGACGGTGCATGGCCGATTCCACAACCATGGAGTGGTGCGGCAGCTGCGCCTTTTGGAACCCAAGGCTCTTACGGACTCAATAAATGGAATCGACCCGTTTGCTAAGAACCGACGTCGAGGCCGGTGCCTCCCACATATGGAAGAGCAGCCGTTCCAGCATCAGAGGAACCGGTACAGTAAAGGCTTCCTTCGGAGGAAAATCATACTGGAGGGCATCGAGCTCCTCGGCTCGAGGCTCCTCCTCGGCGTCCGCAGGGAAGGCCAAGGCCTTGGCCATATCCCTCACGAAATCCGAGAACTGGGTATCCTCTGGGGGGACCGTCTCCGAGGCTCGGACTCCGGTGAGTCCGAAGGGACGCACTGGGTCCGGAAGGTGTCCGGGGACTCCTTGTCCTCCGTCTCCCACTCCGATTCCTCCGAGGAGGAATCGAGCATCTCCGGCTGTGCAGGCCTCGGTGCCACCCGCACTGACACCGAGGGTATCGGCATCGATGACCTTGGCCCCGCACGGGAGGTCGCGGGGGACCTTGACCGAGGATCGACTCGAGACTTCATCGACTCGAGGATCGGCTTGGTCTCCGTGGTTGACTTAGACGTCGAGGTCCCGGTGGTCGGGGCAGATGCACCGCTCAGACCGGCAATCAGCACCCGCTGCTGTTCCATGAAGGCAGCCAAGCTGCTCTCCAAGGCCGTCAACCTGAGTCCAAGCTCAGGAGACTCAGCAGCCCCCAACTCGGTTCCACCGACACCGCCCTCGCAAGCTTTTTCTTCCTTCTGTGCTCCCAGGAGGGAGACTCCCTTTCAGAGGAACCCCGATGGCGCTCATCTCCTTTGACACTAATAAATTGGGGTTACCTGTCTCCAAGCGTACACTGTCCACTTGGGTAGCAGACTGTATCGCCTGGGCGTACAAGGCAGCCCAGCAGGGGCAATGAAACTGGAGAAGCCAGAAAGAACAGAGAGGTAGTCCCACCATGTGGCTCATCTGATTCAGTATCCTCAGCAAAAGTAACCTGAAGGGTTTTAGCAGGTAGTCTGGATGAACAGAAGGGCTGGTGGGCAGGAGTTGACTCTAAGACCCAAAGAGATGTCAGAGCACGGCCTGGCCAAAATTGCTGTCCCCATCCAGACAGTAATGGGCTGTGAAGGTATGTATCGAGACCACGTAGCAGCCTTGAGGATTTCTTCTACGGAAACAGAGCAGACATCGGCCAGCAACGCAGCCATCGCATGGACATTGTGGGCCATGACATGACCCTCAAGGCTCAACCCAGCTTGGGAATAGGCATGAGCAATGCAGCCTGCTAGCCAGAGGGATAGCATTTGCTTTAAGACAGTGACACTCAGTTAATTGGGGTCGAAGGAAATGAACAGCTGGATGGACTGGCAAGTGTGCCTTTGTGCACTCCAGATAGAAGGCTAGCGCTCGCTTGCAGTCCAATGTATGCAACATCGCATCTCCCTGGTTAGCATGGGGCTGGGGAAGAAAGTCTGTAAGGCTATCGACAGGTTGAGGTGGAACACACTTTGGCAGAAAGCGGGGGTGTGTGCGGAGCACCACCCTGTTCTAGTGAAACCTGGTGTATGGAGGGTGAGCGACCAGAACCTGGAGCTTGCTGATGTGTTGGGCTGACATTACCACCATCAGTAAGAGGACCTTCCAGGTCATGAACTTCAGGGGGCATGAGTCCAGTGGCTCAAACGTGGACTACATCAGCTGGGCGAGTAGCACATTGAGATCCTAAGCCTCTGTGGGGGGCTTGAGCAGGGGCTTTGAGAGGAGCAGACCCCTCATGAATCAAGCCACAAGAGGCTGAGCCGAGATGTGCTTCCCCCGGAGCCACGATGGTATACCTCTATCACGCTGAGGTGAATTCACACAGAGTTAGATTTCAGGCCAGGTGCAGAAGGTACTCCAGCAGTTGGTCCATAGCACAGGAGAAGGGGTCCAATGCTCTTCCCGTGCACCAGGCGGCAAACCTCCACCACTTTAGCACATAGGCCTTATGTATCTAGGCCTTGCGGAACACCAGAAGGATGTTGGAAACTCCCTCTGGCAGACTGAACTCAGAGAGCATCCATGCTGTGAGGGTCAATGAGCGGACATTGGGATGCAGCAAAGATCCACCCTCCTGCAAGATGAGGTCTGGGGCAGAGCCCAGACAAAGAGGTGCTCTCAGCAACAGCTGCAGCAGCAGTGGGAACAATGGCTGTTGAGGCCAGTAAGAGGAGATAGGATCATGGAGCCCTTGTTGGCCCGAAGCTTCAGGAGGGTTTTGGCCACAAGTGGTATTGCGGGGTACGCATACAGCAGCCCTCCCCCAGTGGTCTACCACCGGAGTGCTCCACTCTCAAAAGATATGGTTCACCACCTCTTGAGGGTCCACTCATGTGGCTGAAGCACCCAGCTGAGCAGGTCTGCTAAACCATTGAGCTTGCCAGGCAGGTAAGTCACTCAGAAGTCCATGCCATGGAGCAGGGTGAACTTCCACAGTTGAACAGCCTTCCAACAGAGGAGGTATGACCCCATGACCCCTTGCTTGTTCACATAGATCACCACTACCTGGTTGTCTGTTTGGATCAGGGCCATCTGATTGGCCAGGTGCTCCTGGAAGGCATGGAGGGCATTTGCTATCGCCTGGAGCTCGAGAAGGTTGATCTGAAGCAGGCTCTCCTGCTCAGACCACAGGCCCAGGCTGCATCGAGGTGTGCACCCCAGCCAAACTTGGACACGTCCATCATGAGCGTCTTGCAGGGAGCAGCCAATTGGAATGGGAGGCCTTTCAGCAGATTCTCTAGTTTGAGCCACCAGTCGAGGGACTGCACCAGGGTGTGGTGACCACTACCCTGTCCCAAAGGCGACCCGTCACCTGCTTCCATTGCGTGCTTAAAGTCCACTGGGCCTGCTGCATGAATAGATGGGCCTGAGGGGTGACATGCACCGTGGCAGCCATGTGACTGAGGACTCACAATATCATGCAGGCTGTTATGTGGCGCTAGTGCTGCATATTGCCCACCATGTCGACGAGCTGCTACATGTGATCCACCAGCAGAAAGACCTGTGCCTGAGTGGTGTGAAGGAGGGCCCTGATGAACTCCAGCTGTTGAGTGGACTGGAGGTGGGACTTTGGGTAGTTGATCACGAAGCCCAGTCACTCAAGCACCAGAATGGTGAGCTTGGCTGACTGCCAGATGCCATCTGGCGTGGGGACTTTGATGAGCCAATCATCCAGTTATGGGAAGACAAAGACTCCCATGGTCCGAAGGAAGGCACCTATGACTGCCAGGCACTTTGTAAAGACCCATGGGTACTGAAAGTGCTGGCCACCCACCACGAACCGTAGATACTGTCTGCGACTTGGGGTGGATTGGGATATGTGTGTACACATCCTTCAGATCCAAGGAGCATAGCCAATTGCTCTGTAGAAGGTACGAGAGCAATGTCCCTAGCAAGACCATCTTGAACTTCTTGCGCATGAGAACCGGTTCAGGTTTGGCAGGTCCAGGATGGGCCAGAACCTTTTTGGGAACCAGGAAGTACCTGGAATAGAAGCCCCAACTGGCCTGAGCTGGGGAACTGGCTCGATGGCTATCAGAGCAGAGACTTCTTTCTGCAGCAGGCTCTGGTGTGCGGGGTCCATGGGTATATTCCCCCGGGGACGTAAGGGGGCATCAGCTGGGTGAGGTGCAGCCAGTATCCACTTTGGGTGATCTGTAGCACCCAGGTGTTCAAGGTGATGAGGGACCACCAGTGGGTGAAGTGGATGAGCTGCCGCCCCCTACCTGCAGGGATACCCCAGGCGGACAGCGTCCAACTGGCTATGCTCCTGAAGAACCTGTCAAAGGTCCACCCCCAGCTTGGGCTGTGGGGCGGGTTGTGCCTTCAGGGTTTTTCCCTCCGCTACTGGTAGGGGGGCTGTGCCTGTGGCTGGGCTGGGTATTACCAGCATGGGCACGGGTAAAAGGCCTTCTTAGCCTGATGTTTCTTCCACGCAGGATCCACAATTTTCCTGGAGAACCTTGAGAGAGTCACATGCTTCTTCTTGAGCTCCTCCACCTTTTCCTCTACTGGCTTCCCGAAGAAGTACACCCCTTGGCAGGAGACACTGGTGATCTTGTCCTGGACCCACTGTTCCAGGTCAGAGGATGTCAGAGTGATGTCCACTGCCACTACCCTGCCTGTGGTCTCAAAGGCGTCATAGGTGCCACACACCATGAACTTGAGACCAGTCTTTGCAGTGGGCCACCAGGCCTCAAAACATCTCATGATGGCCCCACAGGGCAAGGAGGGCAAAGTCCTCTAGGTCTAGCATGATATCCTTGAGGAACATGCTCATATAGATCTGAAAGCCAGGATCGTGATAACCAGCATGGAACCCTGATATTTTCTCCCCGAGTCCAGGGTTTGAGCCTTGCAGCCCGGGGGCACTGAAGATCGAGTCTTGGTGTTTAAAGCCTGCTTCAAGGCCAATTTCACCACAACGAAGATGTGTGGTAGCTGAGGCTTTCCGAAGCTCAGGGGCTTCTGGACCCGGTATAGGGAGTCAAGTCTGCGGCTGACAACGGGAACCCTAAGAGGTGTTTCCCACAGCCGCAGCAGCAATCTCTGCAGGACATGGTGCACAGGAACAGTCACTGCTTCCCTGGGGGCCGAGGGGTACTGCAGCAGCTCCAGTTCCTCAGTCCTCGGTTCCTCCTCAGATTCTAGAGAAAAGGGGATGGCCTTGGCCATGCCCCTAACGAAGTCCTGGAAGGACATATCCTCCGGGGGTGACTTGCAGTGCTTGGGTGGGGGGGGGGGAGGGGAGGCGACGGATCGAACAGGAGAACCAGGAACTGGAAGACTGGAGTTGTATATTCCTCCTTGGTTTTTTATTCCAATCAAATTCCAAGAGGAAGTCAAAGTAGCAATGGGTGTCCTCCTCTCGCTTGCTCCTCGGCTTGGGAGGGGATGGACGCCAGTGGCCCCCATTTTGCCCAGTGCACCAGGGCCAGTGCCCCTGGGACTCAGATTCTGATGTTGGACAGGGAGATTGCCCCAGGAATCGGTACTGATTCTAATCTCCCACCCAATGTCCCTACCTCGGTGGGCAGGACATGGGTCTCCAGAAAAGACTGGACAGAGTGCGGTGATAATGTTCTTGGTGCCACAAAGCCTGCATAGTCCAAGGCTATAACTGCTGTCAAGTGAGCTTCGAGAGCTCGAAGGTGTTCCTCCAGAACCACCACCTGCGAGGGGGCCGATGCTGCAGACACAGACACTGGAACTGACACCTCGGGTGGGGGAGTCCATAATGATTGGTGCATCGGGAGACATCCAGCTGCCCTCCTGGCGATGGGGGTTGACTCTGCTGTCCAGGGGGTTGATTCCTCTCGTTGGGCAAGCTTGGCTGGTCGCTTCCGGCCATTGCTGTCCACATCACATTGAGAAGGCCTGTGATGACGCTGCACCCAGAATTTATCCCGATGCTCGCCCTTCGATATCGATTGGGTCTCATAAGAATCTCCTCTTGCTGCTTGGGCTCCTCTGCTTCGAATGGGCATGTAGCTCCTTCCCTTTGGATGTCTCAGGAACCTTGGTAGGCGTTGATGACGGGATCGGACAAAGACGGCTGAGAACATTGACAGAGTGAACCAGCTGGTGCAGAGTGATCGCAGATTGATGGTGCGGATGATAGCTGAGGAGCTCAGCCTGAACAGGGAGTCAGTGCAGATCATCTTGGTGCAGGAGCTGGGGATGTGGAAGGTGTGCGCCAAGATGGTGCCCAGGCTTTTATTGGACGACCAGAAGGAGCACCGGGTCAATGTTTGTCGAGACTTGATATAGAAGATCAGAGAAGATCCAGATTTCTTTGGCCGAGTCATCACAGGAGACGAGACTTGGGTCTTCCAGTACGACCCTGAAAGCAAGAGACAGCCTGCAGTGGAAGACTCGACTGTCATCCAGACCCAAGAAGGCATGCATGTCCAAATCAAGGATCAGGGTCATGCTGATTGCATTCTTCAACCAGAAGGGAGTGGTCCATCATGAGTTTGTGCCTGAGGGTCATATAGTCAACCAGCACTTCTACCAGCAGGTCCTCAATCGTCTCCATGACCGGGTTCGGCGCAGCAGGTGGGCTCTGTGGAAAGACAAGTCATGGCTGCTCCACCACGACAACGCAACAGCACACACCGCGCTCAGTATGAGGCAGTTCTTGGCAAATAAACAGATCACAGCTCTCGACCACCCTCCTTATTCCCCAGATCTCGCACCATGCGACTTCTGGCTCTTCCCCATGCTGAAGACTGTGCTCAAAGGAACTCATTTTGCCTCCATGGAAGAGATGAAGGCCACTGTGACGAGGGAACTGAGGGACCTCAAGGAGGAGGACTTTACCAAGTGCTTCTGTACATGGCAGAAGCAAATGCAGAAGTGCATTAACTCTTGGGGAGATTACTTTGAAGGGGACAATGCATAATTTCTCTGTAGATGTTATAATAAAACATTTATGGGACAGTCTCATTTCTTTTTTGTCAACCTCATATGTGTCAAGTCTTGGAATCTAGGAGCCAGCCTAAAAATCTAGGAGCCGGCCGCTGACAACTAGGTCACAGTACATGCCCTGCCTCCCCCTCAAAAAGATGCATCACAGTTACTATTTTCCATGGGAAAAAGCTTAATAAATCAGGCTTTTAATGGGCCACTGCACAGTGCCAACAAAAGGCAGTGGTCCCACTCCTCCCACCACCCCTCAATGACCCATTAAGCTACATCTGCAAGTATGTGTTGTGGAGGTGGGGTTGGCCTGCGTGTTTGTGTGGTGCAGAGATGGGGGTGCCTGCATGTGTATGTTGGGAGAGGGGTGCGTCTTTTGCACATACACACTATGCCGTTTACTTCCCTGCATTCATCCCTTCCCTCCCCACTCCAATTCCTCTCCTGCTGTCCCTCCCCATCAACCTCCTTCCCTTGCACTCACCCCCTGCCTTCCATTCCCCTCACCATTCACACAGACGGTTGAATAAATTAAAGGGGCAGTAGGTTTTAGTAACTGTGCAGCAAACTTACTTTTTTTTTGAAGGCTGTACAAACACCTCTTCAGCACTTCTGCTCGCAGGTGTTGGGATCCCCATGGGCAGACACTGACTCTCCCGGCTGCGACTGTGGCCATTCCAGTTCTTCTGCCCATGTGCCAGATCTTATTTTTTGGTTGTCATGGCGACCAGGCACCTGGGGTTTGTCGAGCCCTGGTATATGTACTTTTGGTCACATTAGGAGTGCAATCCTGTCAGAGGTAAATAGTTCATGTACATGGGATTTCCATAGGTATGTGCACTATTTTGGTTCCATTCAGCTACCCATAGACATAGCAGGTGGAAGGAATAGGAGAGGGGATTGTTTTGTTTGTTTTATAAATTGTAGTTTTAGTGACTGAGGTTGCTTTATAACATGTAACAGGCAATGAAATCTAAATACCTAAATAAATACACTGATGATTATGTGAATACTTTATAGCTGTTCATTTTTAGAAAGAAACACTGCAGGTTGTTTCCTCTACATACTTGCATTTAACCTGGGATACTGAAAATCACCCCATAAATGCTCTCTTCAGAACTGTGTGCAAAACAAATGCAATGCAATGTGTGCCTTCGAGTCAGTCCTGACTCCTGGCGACCCAGAAGCTCCTGGGTTTTCTTGGCAGTGTCACCGGAAGTAGATTGCCAGGCCTTTCTTCCGAGGCAATGGAGGGTTAAGTGACTTGCCCAAGGCCACAAGGAGTGCTAGTGGGAATCGAACCCTGGTTGCTTGGTTACCAAGCCAGTGCTCTAACCACTAGGCTACTCCTCCACAGTGCAAAACACAGACATACTAATGCCATTCTCAACCCATTTAAGCTTATGCTCTGTTAGGTCAGTTTTTGATGGTTGAGGTGTCTATGGAAAGAATAAAACCAGAGTCTTCTTGGGCCATTTTCGCAAGCCCACAGAAACTCATTCATGAGAAATTTCCACAAACATATAAATGAAGCAGACCGTGTGTGACAAGTTTACTTTTCCCAACTTTCCCCCTCTACCTCTGCTACCCTTTCTTCCTTTTCTATGATCTCTGGGAGGAAACTGCACACATTTTTTCCTCCTACAAACTCACTATCTGCTCCTCTGATTCTATTCCCACCCGTCTCCTAAGCCAGAGGTACTCAAATCCAGTCCTGGAGGGCCGCAAACCAGTCAGGTTTTCGGGATATCCCTAATGAATATGCATGAGATATATGTGCATGCACTGCCTCCACTGTAATTGAATCTATCTCATGCATATTCATTAGGGATATCCTGAAAACCTGACTGGTTTGCGGCCCTCCAGGACTGGATTTGAGTACCTCTGTCCTAAGCCCTATCTCCTCCACTGTTGTCCCTTCCATCTCTCATATTCTCAAGCTATCGGTCTCCACTGCAACTGTCCCTGCATCCTTCAAGCATGCTGTAGTTATACCGCTCCTCAAGAAACACTCACTTGATTCTACCTGTCCTTCTAACTAGCGACCCATCTCCCTTCTCCCCTTCATTTCTAAACTACTTGAACGTGCGGTTCACCACCGTTGCCTTGACTTTCTCTCCTCTCATGCCCTCCTGGATCCTTCACAATCTGGCTTTCATCCTTTACATTCTACTGAAACAGCTGGCAAAATCCAAGGATCTTTACTCAGTCCTCATCCTTCTTGACCTCTCTGCTGCTTTTGACACTGTTGACCACAATCTTTTCCTTGATACCCTGTCCTCGCTTGGTTTTAAGGGCTCTGTACTATCCTGGTTCTCCTCTTATCTCTCCCATCACTCTTTCAGTGTTTGTTCTGGTGGATCCTCGTCTGCTGCTATCCCACTCTCAGTTGGTGTGGATCTGTCTTGGGTTCACTCCTTTTCTCTCTCTATAACCATCTTTATGCTAATGACGCCCAGATCTACCTCTCTACACCAGGGGGGACAAAACAAGAGATTTAGGAAAATTCAATAACCAAAGGTTGTTCCTCCGGGCTAGGTTCTCCAGATATTCCATCTTCCTGGCCAACGAAGTCCTGAACTTGATTAGGGCCCTCTGAGCCTTTTGAAGGTGTCCAAGTTCTGCTGTAAATTGGGAAATAAGACCAGCCTGCTTCTCCTGAGCCTTGAAAACCTCATAAATAGTAGTTTTCACACACAAAATTTCAGTAATTCACAGTGCCCACAACAGTTGATAAGGAAGAAGTTAAAGTGGCTATGGCTTCCCATAGCGCATCCAAAGTAATGACAGCAGGTTTTATTAAACCCCGAGTAACTGTAAATGCCCTCCTTCCATCCCCACCAGCTGCTGTTCAGCTGCGGGAATAGTCTCACCAACTGCAGGAGCCACGAGCGACCACGGCAGGGATCCGCAGGACAAAGCTGGAGACGTCAATGAGCCCTCTTCACTTCCCTGCACTGGCATACCCTTCAGAAAACCGGGGGGAATCACTACATTGGGCAACGAAGAACCTCTGGGTTGGAATGGGAGGGTACGCTGCTGCGGGGAAAGAACCACCCCTGATGCAGCCAGCAATGCCGAAACCTCCTCCGGAACTGCTGTAGAAGATGCCGCGCCAAGGTCAGCAGGAACAAACCCGCACAGATCCAGAGTCCTTGGCCAGTGGTAGAAGGGAACTCCGAACCAGAGGGTAGGTCGGCCTGTTTCCTTGTCCTCCGCCCCATCACAAAAACGAGCATGGGAGACCATACAGCCAAACAACGACCCGATCAAGACAGAGCTGCTCTATCGACACCAACTCCTGCCCACATGTATAGTTTTTAGAGACTTCATTTATGGCACTGAGATTATTATTTTAGGTGAGCTATAATCAGGGCCGTACCAAGGGCTGTGCACGTGTGCAAGTACAGGAGTGCTAACATCATCAATGGGCTTCTAGAAAGCCCAATAAAACGTAGCTAACTCACCTGTAATAGGTGTTCTCCGGGAACAGCAGGAATCAATCCTCACATATGGAGTGGAGGAGTGGCCTAGTGGTTGGGGCAAGGTACTTCAGGCCGGAAGGTCGGGGGTTCAAATCCCACTAGAGGACAGCAACCTTGGGCCGGAAGGACTGGGGTTTCTAGTCCCACAGGTGCTCCTTGTGGTCTTGGGCAAGCCACTTAACCCTCCATAGCCCATGTTCCCTGTAAAATAGTTATCTCCAAGTTATAATGCCCTGTTCAATGTAATTTCAGTTTGTTCAATGTAAACCGCACTGATGCAGAATAGCGCGGTATATAAGAGAGCGTAAATAAATAAATAAACATATGGGTAACGTCGGCACCGACAAAGTCCATGCGGAGCATTTCCCCAGCTTTCAAAGAAAGCCTTTGGGAATGCTACCACACATGTGTGGTCCCCTTCCCGCCAAGAGTGCCATCTTGTTCAGTCAGATGACATAGCTTAGACAAAGGATAAAAACAGATAGAGGAGGGAGGGTTGTGAAGACTGATTCCTGCTATTCCCAGAGAACATCTGTTACAGGTGAGTAACTACGCTTTCTTCAGGAACAAGCAGTAAGTCAGTCCTCACAGATGGGACTCCCTAGCTCCAGGCTGTGGGGACCCAAACCATGATAGTACCAACGGTGACCACCAGGGGAGGCTGCCAGTTGCAGAAGATGAGTCCCTACCCAGAAACTCCGCAACGCCCAGCTACCTCCGTCACTCTCAGTCCAGGGGCCTGAACATCGACGGGCTGGAGTTGCCTGTACACTGAGTATGCTACGAATTATCGCCTGGCCGAAGGCACTGTTCCTGCGGGACTCACTCTCTAGACAATAATGTGCTGCAAAGGTATGCACAGAAGACCAAGTGGCGGCCTTGCAGATTTCTGTTACTGGTACCGAGCGCAGGTTGGCCACCGATGTGGCCATGGCTTGATGTGATGAGCTGTAATATGGTGCTCAAGGGAAAGGCCAAGTCACTCATAAGTGAAGGCAATGCAGTCCACCACCCAAGAGGACAGCATCCTTTTGGTTACCAGCAGCCACAGTTTACTAGGGGTCGAATGAGACAAAGAGTTGGGGCGCTTTGCGATGGTCCCTGATCCTATGAAGATAGAAGGATAGGGCCCTCTTGCAATCCAAGGTATGCAGGACCGACTCTTCCTTACTGGCGTGAGGCCGTGGAAAGAAGGTAGGGAGAATCACCTCCTGGTTGAGGTGAAAAGCAGACACAACCTTAGAAAGGAACTTGGGATGCAGCATCATTCTGTTCATGTAGAACCGGGTGTAGGGAGGATCCACCACCAGGGCCTGCAGTTTGCTCACCCTATGGGCAGAGATCACTTTCCAGGAGAGGCACTTCATGTGACAGGTGGCCATAGGCTCAAATGGTGGTCTGGTGAGTTAGGACAGCACGACATTGAGGTCACATTCCGCTGCCAGAGGGCAGAGGGGGGCTGTGAAAACAGAAGGGCCCCTAAGGAATCTGGAAGCCAGGGGTAGGTTCGAGAGGGGCTTCCCCTCTACAGGGTGGTGGTTCGCAGCTATAGCGCTGAGATGCACCCTGACTGAATTGGACTTCAAGCCTGAGTGCGAGAGATGCAAAAGGTACTGCAACACGAGCTGTACCTGGCATGAGAACGGATTCACTTTCCTGTCTGTGCACCAGACGGAAAACCTCCTCCACTTGAAGACATAAGCCTTCCAAGGCCAAGAGGACCTCCTAGACTTCCCTTGTGAGGTGGAAAGGGGCCAACGCTACCCTTTTAGCAGCCATGCTGTCAGCGTTAAAGCCCTCAGGTTGGGGTGCAGGAGGGAGCCCTCTTCCTGAGAGAAGAGACCTGGGGCCTGGCTCAGGGGTACCGGGGCTGTCACTGACAGAGAGAGCAGCAGGGGAAAACAAGGGTTGTCTGGGCCACCAGGATCACTGAGGCGTGCTTGCTCTGGATTTTGAACAGACACTTGGGCATCAGAGGGGTTGGTGGGACTGTGTAAAGAAGGCCCTGCGACCATATCATCAGAATGCATCCTGTGGTGTGGCCGAGGGGAGCAGAATCATGGTAGCTGCGAGTTGTCCGAAGAGGCAAACAGATCCAAGCAGGGCCTGCCCCAGAGTCGGCAGGGCCTCTGGGCCACCTTGGGGTCCAGGTGCCACTCATGTGGCTGAAGGACCCTGCTGAGCTTGTCCGCCAAGACGTTGTCCTGATCTGGTAGGTACACAGCTCTTAGGATCATGCGGTTGCATACTGCAAAGGAGTGAAATGCTACAGCCTCCTGGCAGAAGGGGTAGGAGCCCATTCCGCCCTGCTTGTTCATGCAGAACATGGTTATCCTTCTGTATAAGGATCGGAAGACCTCGGTGCAGGTGGCAAAAGGTCTGCAGGGCCAGAAAGATGGCCCGGAGCTCAAACTGCAGGAGAGACTCCTGAGAAGACCAGTAGCCCTGAGTGCGCTGGTCCTCGCAATGTGTACCCCAGCCCGCCAAGAAGGTGTCTGCAGTCAGAGCCCTCTGGGGTGCTGGTACCTGGAAAGGCATCCCCACCCTGAGGTGGTGTGGGGACTACCACCAGGCAAGGGAGACTGCTAGCCGCTGGGTGACCCCCACCCTGTCCACCAGTCCACCTGTGGCCTGAGGCCACTGAGACTGGAGGCACCACTGGGTCGCCCGCAAGTGTAGGTGAGCTAGGGGTGTAACATGTACTGTTGAGGCCAAATGGCCCAACAATCAGAGGAGCCGCCGGGCTGGCACCGACCTGCAGGCTTGCACCTCTCTGGCCAACTGCATCAAGCGGTGGGCTCTGTCTTCTTGGAGGAAAGCCTTGGCCTGCAGAGTGTCCAGCTGGGCCCCTATTAATTCCAGGATCTGAACTGGGGAGAGCCTGGATTTGGGGTAGTTGACAACGAAACTCAACTGGTGGAGGGTGTGAATGGTCAGCCTTATGACCCAGTCCACCTCCCAGCGGTGCTGCCCCTGACAAGCCAGTCGTCTAGATAGGGGAAGACGTGAGCCCCTTGAAGGCACACATGCGTGGCCACTGTGGCCAGGCACTTTGTGAAGACCCTTGGGGAGGAGGCCAGGGCGAATGGGAGCACCCTGTACTGGAAGTGCAGACCACCACAAATCTCAGGTATCGCTTGTGGGAGGGGTGAATCAGGATGTGGGCATAAGCATCCTTGAGATCCAAGAAGCAGAGCCAGTCTCCCTGGCAGAGGTAGGGCAGTAGTATTCCAAGGGAGAGCATCTTGAACCTCTCCCTCAAAAGGAATCTGTTGAGGTTGCGCAGATCCAGGATAGGCCGGAGGCCTCCTGTTTTTTTGGGGACAAGAAAATACCTTGCGTAGAAGCCCCTGCCCCAGAGTGGTGGGGCACAGGTTCCACTGCCTTGTCCTTGAGCAGGTTTGCAAGTTCTGTGATGAGAAAGGCCTGGTGAAGGGGTGGCCGCGATGGCTCCCCTGAAAGTAATCTGTAAGGTTTTGCTGTAAATGGAGAGAATAACTCTCTCTCACCACCCATAGGACTCACTGGTCTATAATGATGGTGGCCCAACTGGTAGCGAAGGAGGCCAGTCGACCCCCTATGGGCTGAGGTGAGTCTCCTGGGGGAGGGGAGACCCTGCTCACTGAGTCAACCCCCCCCTTGGCTGAGAGGGGGCTGGTGCTTGGGGCCTTGGGTTTCCTTGGCTCATGCCCCTGGCCCTTTGGCTGTGCGGGTTGGTGAGGCTGACTCTGGTAAGGCTGGTAATAGCTAGCCGAGGGGTAACCCTTTTTCTTTGAGAAAACAGCCTTCTTTCCCGAGGGCTTCTTCCTGGGGAGAGCTGAGGTCTTTTTGGAAAGTCTCTGCTGGGTTACTACCTCTGCCTCGATTTCGGCGGCTTTATCGAACATAGGACTTCCAAAAAGATTCTCCCCATTGCAGGGCACGTCCAGGAGCTTCTCTTGCACACACTGCTCCAGATCTGAGGTCTGCAGTCACGCTTGGTGACGGGCACCAATGCCCATGGCCACCACACAAGCTGAGGCCTCAAATCCATCGTAGGCAGTTCTAGAAAGAAACTTAGAGCAGCCCCGGACAGCCCCGGTCAACGACAGGAAGCGCTGGAGGGGTTCCCTGGCAAGGCCTGCCGAGAATCCTGAGAGCTCCTGAAGCAGGCCCTTCAAATACATTCCCATAAACAGCTCATAGGCTTGTATTACGGCACCCGAGCATAGCACCCTGGTAGCACTTACGGCCCAGAGTGTTGAGGGCCTGGGCCTTCCTGCCTGGGGGCACGGACAAGTAGCTCTTTTGACTCTTGAGCCTCTGCATCGACAACTCCACCACCACTGAGTTGTGGGGGAGTTAGGGCTTATGGAACCTGGACACTTCTGGACCCTGTAAATGGCGTCAAGACGCCGGCACCGAGGCCGGCGTCTCCCAGGTCTGGAACAGGAACCTCTCGAGGATGGACCGGATCGGGACTGTGAGATTCTTCTTGGGCAGAGACTCATACTGCAAAATTTCCAGCTCCTCGGTGCACGAGTCCTCCTCGGACTCTGTCTGCACCGAGGGAGCTTGGGCCATGTCCCAAATGAAATCATGGAATGCCACATCCTTGGGTGGGGTGTGGCATCGAAGTTAAAGGGTTGAGAGATCTGAGGGGACGTCCTGATGCTGGGAGGTCTCGGGAGAAGCCTCGTCCTCGTTCTCCCATTCGGATCCTGAGGTAGACGAGGAATCGGCCTCGGGGGTAACCCTGAGGAACCAGGGACCACACGAGGACCGGGGGTCAGAGCCCCGTAGGCTCACCGGGGAGGACCGGAGCCCCGAGGATCGGGACTGGGACCTTGAATGGGGCTAAGGACTTACCTGAGGCTGACGGCGCTCGGTGCCTGGCTGGACGCCCTGGGGATCCCCCAAGACTGGAGGAGCGGGTGTTGAGGCTGATGATGCTGAGAGTCCAGACATCAATGCCTGCTGCAAGGCCAGTGTGGAGGAGAGGATCTGCTCCATGGCTGCCATATGGGCCCTGAGACCCGATGGCTCAGCAGCCTTTGGCGTGGACACCGAGGGCCTTGGGTCTGATACTGGCACTCCGGAGAGTGCGTCCTCCAGGAGGACTATAGGCTTTTGAGCCCTAGCGTGGTCACCACTGGCCAAGGGGGTCCTGTCTCGAGAGTTTAGGAGGATGCAGCACCAAGTCGCCCGAGTACCGCTGCAGGACCTTCCCAGGTGTTGTCGGAAACTTGGGAGGCCACACCTTTTTCTTCTTCTTAGGAGGGTCCAGCGACCTTCCAGAGGAGCCACCGTCACGGGACACCAAGGACGCCTGGACGTCCTGCGAGGAACCCTCCTTTGGACTGGGAGAGGGAGACACCGGAGCAGAGTCTGGCTTGGGGAACAGCTTCCCCTGCAACTCTGACCTCTTCCTGTTGGTCTTGGACGTCATGGCCTGGTACCGGTCAGACCTTTTGACTCCACCGGAGTCATGGTGGAGAACACCCAGCCGGGGTTGAGAACCCCCGGGAGAAAAAAAGGCACGAACGCCAGTCAAGGAAGAACCTCGACAAAAAAAGAGGACCACATGAGGTTGAGAACAGCACTGATGTGCCGACTCGAGGCAGAGCACAGTACAAGACTGAAGCAAACAATTTGGAAGGGGAAAGAATCACTTTTTCTGAGAGAGATGAGGACCACGTTCGTTGGGCTCCCCAGAAAAAAATGAGACTGAATAAGATGGCACCCTTGGACGGAAAGGGGACCAGGCATGCGTGGTAGCATTCCCAAAGGCTTTCTTTGAAAGCTGGGGAAATGTTCCACACAGGCTCTGTCAGTGTAGACATCACTCATATGTGAGGATTGACTTCCTGTTTATTACTGAAAAAGAGCAAATTACTGCATGTGACTGGGAGGCAGAGGGATGCCAGGTTCATGAGTCACACAGGATGCATTTCTAGCTTGGTACAGTCCTGGTTATGACTAGTTTTGTTCTGATCTCTCAAGCAATTGAGCACTACTGAATGTTAAGTGGGATAATTTTCAGAATTCACATGAGCACACCTTTAATAAAAATTAACACACATTTGATAAAATAAGACTGATTTATTGTTTAGTTAGGAATAAGACCCAAACAGTATATAATATAGCTAACAACCAAACATAATATGTTGCAAAATCTAGTTAGAAGGGCTGCTTTCACACATTTTAGTAATGGAACACGATGGTGTTTCATGTCAGAACTGCAGGTCATGCCATTGCTTAGTGCTGCTGCTTTTCTCTTATAGAATGTGAATTTCCTTGTGGACTGCTCAGCTAGTCACTCTTATCTTCTCCTTGATAATGTCTGTACTCTGGCTTCAGCTCCCATGTGTTTTTGTGAGTTCCTTTAACATTGTAGATACCAATTTCTCTCAAAATTTCTTTCAGGTATATCTGAAACAAACACAAATGTAATCCAACAAGTCAGTAACAAAGACATGCAAATCTTACACAATACATCTACAGCACGGGTTCTCACCCCAGTCCACAGCCAGCCAGTCAGGTTTTCAGGATAATCACAATGGATTTTGCATAAAATGGATTTGCATAAAATTGAGGCAAATCTCTCTCATGTATATTCATTGTGGTTTTTCCTGATTACCTGACTGGCCAGGTGTGTCCTGAGAACCGGGTTGAGAACCTCTGACCTACGGTAATTACTGTCACTTCTGATAATATCACCCTTTCTTTTATTCCACCTTAGAATCACAACAAAGGCTCTAATAACTTACTGGGCCAATATAATAATCAAAGATTTCATTTATGAGTGGGTTTAATCCTTCTGGATTGGGCAGGGTCCAAACAGTTGTGTGTCCTCAATGGGATCAGATGGCAGGGCAATAACCTCCCCTTCTTCCCCAGATTGCATACCCACATTCTGTACAGGTTACTTGTTCTACGTTAATCGCTTTGAATTGCAGAAAAGTGGTATAGAAAAAAATGTTAAATAAAACATTCTGTATAGGTTCTTTAACTGACAACTATTGTCATGATGTGGGTATTGATAAAGTTGAAAGTTTGAAAAGAAATCCTGTTTCTTTTAAGAAGCTAGGTGTGCAATTACCTTCAGACACAGCTAGAGGGAGCAGGAAGGAATATTCAGGAGCTAATGAGCTTGAAAAGCCTAATGACTCGCACCTGGAAGTGACCCCGGAAGTCAGGCAGGAAAGATTTCCTTATAAGCCAGAGCTGAATGCTTGCAAGGGGAGTAGGAGTAGAGGTCCAGGTCCAGCTGCCTTAGGGAAAGGCAGTCCAGCAGCATTGTGCAGTGGGAGTAGAAGTGGAGGTAGAGATCCAGGACGGGGTCCAGCTGCCTTGAGGAAGAGGAGCACGGCTACACAGGGGAGCACGGCTTCACCAAGGAAAGAGAAAGAAGAGAAAGAGAAGGACCTGAGAAGGAACAGTGAAGGAATCCTAGAGGAGCAAGCCCACAGGTACAGGGTTTACAAGGGTGAAATCCAGAAGGGCCAGGCTGATTGTGCAGCTCTCCCAAGGAGGTTTGTTAGAGCCAGCTCTGAGCTTAGAGGCTGTGCCACGCCCTGTTCTTCCAGTGTTCCTGACTCCAGAAGAGAGAGAGCTAAGCCAGAAGCCAAAGGGAATGGTTTGGTGAGAAGCTCACAGTCTCTGAGGAATAATTACCCAGTTTTACCAAGCAAGAGAGGAAAGGCATTTTATAATAAACCCGAGTTCTTACCAAGGGAGGAAAGAGTCCAAACCAGGTTTTACTAAACTGCCAAGAAGCACAGCCCTGCCTAATGCTGGAAGGCAGAGACATTGCTACAACAGGAAAGTTGCTGAAAGGAAAAACTCTGTGGAGTCAAGCCAGCAAACTTCCAGGTATGAAACAGTTATTGATGCTAGTAAATGCATGATGCATAAAGGCCCTGGGAAAACCAGTCCTCGCTTTACAAGGAAGGAGAAACCAGACTGGTTTAGTAAAATCCCTAAAGCCCTGAGAACAGACCCTTATTGGAGACAAGGCCCCAGAGGCATAGCACACCAACACGAGTCAGACAGGGACAGTGTTTGTTCCCCTGGTGATTTTAGTGAGGAAGAATGCATGGAGACAGAATGCATTGCCACAGTTTCCCTATCACCACCAGAGCAGATGGAGTGTGACCTGTGCACAGCCTTATGTCAAGACTCTGAAGTAACTGAGTAAAATAGAAGAGTCTATGAAAATGTTGATGTTTTTGGAATGAACTGAATTCCTGTTTTCTGACCTCTGCATTAATTGTGAAGTGTAACAATTAAGCACATGTTTTGAATACTGGTGACCTTTTGCAAGAAAGGACTTTTCTGTTTCATTATTCATCTCTTAATTTGAACCCTTGCATTGACGGGGAATAAAAGCCTTAATTCCCTCCACTTGGTTTTGTTGCTAAGTTCTTTTAGGCAGCCGGAACTGATAAGAACATTTTACTACGCAAATGAACCTTACGTTCCCGGTGGCTCCCTAAATATAATCTTTGCCGTGGATTGCCCATAGGCGTAGGGGGCGCTCCCCACGACACTATGCATGACTTGGAGCAGGAGTAAATGGATTGTCATCTCATAATAAATAAATACATACTTTTAAGGTTCACCCAAACCATACTCTTAAAATCTGTGCGTGCCACCTGCATGCATACACATTTAAGTAGTGTTTCTTCTAAAATAGCTATTCATGCACAGATGCCAATTTACATGTGCAAATGACTTTTTCCTTTTTGTTTATAAACTCATGTAAATCTTCTAAGAATACCTCTTAAATAAAAGAATAAAAAGTGGGGAGACCTGGGTTTCATTCATGGATCTAATTCCTGCTTCCTGGGTCAATCAGAGCTAGAACACTGTGGCAGTAGTGCTCAGAGGAAGCTCTAAGCAATGTATTTTATTAACACTCATACCAGACTCTAAAATAAAGCAGGCTGGTGCTTCTCAGTTAAATGCTGTCTAGCATTGTCTAGACTAAATAGGGAATCAAAAGTGGAAGAACTTCAGAACTTGAAAATAAATGCTCATGTCCACGAACCAGATTATACTGGAACAGCAAAAAACTGCAAACCTTCAAGTAATTTGGGGTAGATAATGAAAATCCAATCTCCTGCCTTAAAATGTGACATCCCTATCAGTCCCTCCTGTCTTATATCGAACACGATCTGACTAACAGCTAAACAAGTGGCATAAGAGGGAGGAGTGGTCTAGTGGTTAGGACAAGGTACTTCAGGCCGGAGGGCCGGGGGTTCAAGTCCCACCTGGGGACAGCAATCTCAGGCCGGAGGGACTGGGATTTCTAGTCCTATAGGCACTCCTTGTGGTCTTGGGCAAGCCACTTAACCCTCCATTGCCCATGTTCCCTGTAAGTATTAACGTATGTGTGTCATATCCCCTCGTGTTAAATGTATCCCCCAATTGACCGCTTTGACCCGGTGAAAAGCGGAATATAAATACAGCTAAATAAATACAGCTAAATAAGATGTCCATGTTAAAACCGGAGAGATTGGAATGCCCGTCGACAATTACAATGGCGCAAAAAGATCCAAACAAGACGTTGTATCTCCGAGAAAAATGGCAGCGGATAAAGAAACTCAGGAAGGCCTATGAGAAACACTAACGGAGCTGCGGCAAGTAAAAGATCTGGTTACTTACAATAAAGATACACTTAATTCTGTACAAGTGGACTTGTGTGAAGTCAAAGGGAAACTGGTGAATATGACTCTCAAAATACACACAACAGAGACGCAGGTTCAAAAACATGAAATACAATTTCAGCAGATGAAACCTGTAGATAAACGTTTTCTCCAGATAGAACAGCAACTGGAGGATCAAACCAACCGCTCAAGGCACAATAACATCCGGCTACTTGGAATACCCGAAGGTGCTGAAAAAACAGACATGATAGCCTTTTTAGAAAAGCAGCTGCCAGAACTGCTGTAAATCACATTTCAACGCTCACTTGAAAGAGAGCGGGCCACCGTGTACCCACATACCGAGGTAACACGTCAAAATATCCACATCCCATAGTCTTTAAAGTGTTGTGGTATCCACAAGCAATGCAAATACTGCAGGCGGCATGGGCCTGGGCACCTCTGCAGTTTCAAAGACAGAAAGTAATGTTTTTTCCAGACTTGTGCAAAATCACAGTAGAAAGAAGAACACAACTTCTAGCTTGCCGACCATTAATACAGAGCCTACAAGCACGTTATGGCCTCTTCCACCTAGTGAAAATGCGGGTCACTATACACTACACAAGAAGATCCTTTGAAGATCCCGCTGCACTCAGGGCCTTTCTCGCAGAACACCAATAACTGGCTCGTTGAAGACAAAATAAAGAACAATACTACCTGAGGGAATACTGACTGAACCTGAGGCTGGAGTATTATGTGGAAACAGAATCAGAAGTAATGTTGAAAGAGATGATGCGGACTTCTGGTGATGTCACTGGGATAGATGGCGGTGTAGCGATCGCGCTTCGCCACCTAAGCCTGTAAGCAGTGGGAAATGTGCCTCTAAATGAGCAATTCGCACAGAGTAATAGAGTGGAGGAAGTAGGGCGCCGAGCCGAAAGCGGGAGCCGCGGAGAAGAGAGAACGGATCCTGGTCAGATCGCCGCGGGGAGAAGAGGAGCTCTGAAGGCCGCCCGATCTGACGACCATGTGGCAGGCCGGAGTGCAGAGTAACAGCGTGGTGGCGGCTGATGGACGGCTATTCAGCTGGTGAGTCAGTGAGTGGGCCGTAGTGTGCTGAGAAGGCAGAAGGGGCCGTAGTGTGCTAAGAAGGCAGAAGAGGCTGAGCCCAGAGGGGTAGGAGGGAGCGCGAAGTGAGCCTGCAGAGGGGAGCCTGAGCAGAGAAGCAGCGAGGTAGTGTGTAGCAGCGGAGGCAAAAAGCAGTGAACACAGAGAGAGATAAGGAGGCTCTGGGAGACCTGGAGGTGAGAGAGCTGCCAAGGGGACAGAACGCATTATAATAAAGTCCTGTCAGAAATCGGGGATTAAGTGGACTGAGCATAAAGCAGCCAAGCAGGAACAGCACAGGAGTACGACATTTTGCGTAGAACTGATCAGATAAACACAAAGACAGAGGGACAAGACAGCACTCCAAGAAGGTGCCCTCGAAGGATAGTAGAAAAGGCCTCAGTGGTGGGAGCAACACTGAGACGACATAACATCACAGCCCGGGTGCAACACGAGAGAATATGGAGAAAAATAAAGATGGACAGCCAGTGAGGAGGAAACTTGCTGAATTTCGATCTTCCTATTTGACACCCAAAGGTGGAATAGAGGGGGAGAAGGAGGGCAGACTACAGCCTGCAGGCCCAATTGATCCCGAGGAGGAGCTGGAGAGGGGGTGTAGCTCAGGGGTGGCAGCTCTGCTAAAGGAATGGCTAACAGAGCTGAAAGACAAGATCAAGATGGAAATAAGTGTGGTAAAAAATGAATTAAAAGAGACAATACAAGCCCTGAGACAAGATATAGTCGATATGGATAATCGTGTGGAAGAAACGGAGGTGCAGATGGAGCAACAAGGGACAGTACTAGAGGAACTACAAAAAGTATGGGAGGAATTTAAGTATGCTCAAGAAGAGCTGCAGGTGAAAATGGAAAACTTGAAGGATAGATCCAGGAGATGCAATATAAAAGAGTGCGAGGTCTCCCAAAAGAACCTAAATATAAAAACTGTGAAGAGGTAATTGCTAAAATAATCTGATCATTATTAGCAACTGTAGACCAGGAGGAAAGTGGGGTAGGAGAGCCTCTGCAAATAGAGAGAGCACATAGAGGCTTGGGCCCTACAAGGGACAACAAACCACGAGATATAGTAGCATGTCTCAGTTCGTTCAAAATTAAAGAAAGACTTTTGTGGGTGGCGAGGAAAACTAAACAGTTTATCTGGGACGAACACAAACTGGAACTTTTCCAAGATCTCTCCTTCGGAACGTTACAGTGCAGAAGAAGCCTTCAGGAGGTGACAGCATATCTGAGACAAGGATACAAATGGCTGTTTCCATTTGGTTTGCTGATCACGGTAAAGGGAAGGTCGAGACGGGTGCAGACCTGTGAGGAAGCCTGGAAAGAACTTAAAGAACCGGGTTTAAGCAATCTTCCAGAGGGGGCGAGGAGGTCGGCAGGAACAACAATGACCACAGTAACATCCACCTCTAAGAGGAACGATTTACGTTGGCATAGGGCACCAGTGGCAGGCAGAAGACCGGCGAGGCTGAATCGAGAGAGCCCAGGAGCGCAAGTGGTGGAGAACGGAGCGGGATGAAAATGAGGACTTTGTATATTGCTGATAATGAAGTAAACATGAAAAGAGGGGGGGGGATGTCAGTAGTAAATAAGCTAGGGGTGAGGGGGAGAGGTGTAGAGGGGGATACAGATTGGTAAGGGAATTAGAGGGGAGATAGGGGGCGAGATGAGGGGGGAATAGGTAGGATGTAGGAGTAAGGAAGAAGGAGGGACGAATTGGCCTGATGGGGATAAAAAGGGGGGGGGGGTTGGGGACATAGTGGAGAAGCGGAATGGAGGGGTAGGGGCAGGTGAAGGCCCAAGTAGTAGTCACCATACTGGGAGACGAATCTCTCTTCATAAGAGGGGGGGGGGAAGGGAAGTAGGGTGGATGGGGGGGGGGGTTATGGGTACATTCGGCAAGGCCAGGAGAGTAGGGGGGTACAAGGAAATAAAGGTGAGTTAAAAATAGTCTCATTAAATGTAAAGGGGCTTAACTCCCCATTTAAACGTTAAAAATTGTATACCGAAATAGCACGTCAGAACGCAGCGATAGTGATGATACAGGAAACACATCTGACAAGAACTACAGAGTACCTGGTTAAGCCCAGGGGTTATGGAGTTTGTATACATGCATCTAATACAGTAGAAAAGAAAAAAGGAGGGTTGCCATTCTGATTGATACAAGGTTAAAGATGCAAATGCAATCGATCGTGTGGGATAAAGCGGGGAGATATGTTTTAATGCATTTGAAGGTGGGGACCGATTGGTATTGTATAATGAATGTATATGCACCGACAGGAGAACAAAGTGAATTCTGGACAAAATTGAATGAGGAGGTTGGGAAAATGGGGGAGGGTATTCTGATCTGTGGAGGTGATTTTAATGTAACATGGAACCCAGATAGGGATGCAACGGGGAAAAGAGAGAGCAAAAGGGTGGATAGGAAAAGATATCGTCACTTTGTAAAGCAGCATTGTCTGATAGAAGCGTGGAGACTACAATACCCAGGGAAGAGACAATTTTCCTATTTCTCACCAGTACATGGCTCCTATTCGAGAATAGATGCTATTTGGGTATCAAAGGAGGTGGGAGGTAGGATTAAGGGGGTGGAGATGGACACAATCACCTGGTCGGACCTTGCACCATTTGTGGTACGATTAAGAATGGAGGGTGAGGGGAAAGGCACACAATTCTGGAGGCTGAATGAATCATTATTAGAAGATGGGAGGGTCAGGGCGGATGTTGAGAGAGAAACAAGGGAATATTTTAAATGGAACGATAATGGGGAGGTTGCCTGGGGAGGAGTGTGGGATGGATATAAGGCAGTGGTGAGAGGCATACTAGTTAAATGGGGGGCACGAAAAAGGAAAGAAAGAGAGGGAGGAGAGCAGGCCCTGAGAGAACAATTGATGGCACTGGAAGAATTGGATGGGCAGGGGCAGATTGGAGCGTATAGAGGCCAGGTGTTGGCAATAAGAGCGCAGATAAATGATATGCAGGCAGAAAAGATACGGTATCAGATGCAGCTTTTGAGACAGGAGGTTTAGAGGGAGGTAATAAAGCGGGGAGATATATGGCGCAGAAATTGAAACAAAGGACGCTGCGCTCCCACATAATGAGAATTCGAAAGAGGGGAGGGGAACTGGTGACTAAGGATGGGGAGATCAGAGAAGCTTTCCGGGACCACAGAGGGAGAGAGTACAAAGTTTATGGAATCTAGGTAACTTACCTAAATTAGAGGAGGGGGAATAAGAGGAACTCCGTAAGCCCATACGAGGGGATGAGGTGCAGAGGGCAATAAAACTGTTGAAACTAGACAAAGCACCGGGATTGGATGCTCACCGCGTGCTTCTATCGAAATTTTGGTGAGATATTAACGGAACCCTTAATTAGGTTATTTAATCTACAGAGGGAGGGGAGTTAGCAGGAACAGTGGGATAGGCGGGTATTACAGTAATACACAAAGAGGGGAAATACCCGTAAGACTGTTCCTCATATAGGCCTATCTCGCTGCTAAACTTAGACGCTAAACTGTTAGCTAAAATACTTACCACGCGCCTAAATAAGATAATAGGGAAGCTTATACACCAGGACCAAGAGGGATTTATACCAGGGAGACAAGTAGCGGACAATATTAGGAAGATATTAAATATGATATGGTCCACTGAACAAAGCGGGGAGGAGGCGTTGCTCCTGTCGCTGGACGCGGAAAAGGCTTTCCACCAGGTGTCGTGGCCTTTTCTATTCCAGGTATTGGAGAGACTGGGGCTGGGGAAGGCGTTTATAAATTGGGTTCAGGCAATGTATCATCAGCCGAAAGCATGTGTGAGGGTAAATGGCTCCCATTCTGGATTTTTTGAGCAGGGGAGGGGTAGGAGACAGGGATGCCCCCTATTGCCACTATTATTTGCAATCACACTGGAACCATTTGCACAGCGGGTGAGAGAACGGGCTGATATAATGGGAATAAAAGCTGGGCGGAGTGTAAATAAATTATCCATGTTCGCGGATGACATTATACTAAGTGTGGCTAAACCTAGGATTAGTATCCGAACAGTAATATGGGAGTTGGAAGAATATGGTAAAATGTCGGGATTTACAATAAATTGGACTAAATCAGAGATTTTAAATTTAGCTGTGCCAAGTGAGGTAAAAGAAATATTGCAAAAGAAATACCCATTTAAATGGGCGAGGGAGAATATTCGCTACCTGGGTATTCAAATACGCAGGAGGTTGGAAGCGTTATATAAACTAAACTATTTGAAGCTGTTTGGGCAGAGAGTTGGTTAGATGGGTGGGGGCGAGGCTACCTAACATGGTTTGGGCGCATAGCAACTGTAAAGATTCTGTTCTCTGATGTTCCATGTAAAAACACAGATCTTTGATCTGTCCCTTAACTTGTTTTTTGTAAACTGCACCTGATCATTGGGAAAGTGCGGTATATAAGCGATTGCTAAATAAATAAATAAAGATTATGTTTGTGCCACGGTTGCTGCTCTTATTTCAGACACTCCCTATAAAGGTACCGTACAATAAATTAAAACAGGTACAACTACTAGTAAATAGATTCATATGGGCAAAGAGGAGCCCTTAGGTAGCGCAGACGGTAATGCAAAGAGCCAAGGGAGAGGGGGGCTAGGAGTTCCAAATTTTAGGAAATATTATGAGGCAGCGCAATTGAAAATGATCTACGAGTGGCAAAGAGGAACACAGAAACAGTGGGTCCAAATGGAGAAAGAGCTGCTAGGGGCAGAGGAACTAGAAAGAATCATATGGAAGGGTAATAAAGGCTTTGATACCCAACTCACAAATCCTCTGGTTATGCATAATTTGAACGTATGGAAAAGGAATAAAAAACAGCTAGTGGGTGATAAGAGCTATACACAGGAGGCCTGTTTTGATAGGGAAAAGGGACCCAGGGTGCATACTCTACGTAGATGGGCCAAAGCAGGGCTAACACATATCCACCAGCTAATAAACCCAAAGGGGATTCACGAGTTTGCGGGCCTTAAGGATCTATATGGGTTAAAGGAAAGTGATTATTATGCATATTTACAACTTAGCCATTTCATCCATCAGCCGAAAGTATGGTCAGAGCTATGGGAAAATAGAGGTGGGTTTGAGATCATTTACTCAGGTTATTTGGGTCATAAGGGGGTTTTGTCCAGAATTTACAAAGGCTTAACGGAAGGGTGGGGGGGTGGGCACTAAACTGAGATATATGTTGAAATGGGAGGAGGACTTGGGGGCAAGTTGGACCATGGAGGTGTAGGAAAAGATAATTCAGACAGTAGCTAACATTTCTATTGCTACACAAATAAAGGAGAATGCTTATAAAGTGTTATTTAGATGGTACTGGACACCAGTACGCAACAAACAAGTGGGTAAGGGACAGGATGAACACTGTTGGAGAGGTTGTCCTGAGAAGGGGGATTGGTTACATATGTGGTGGAAGTGTGAAAAGCTACAGGCCTATTGGGTAAGGATTATAGATACGATACATGGCATGACAGGATATAGGCTACAACGCAGTCCGGAGACATGTTTGTTGCATCAACTTGATGAAGATATTCCCAGACGGGTAGGGGGGGGGGGGGGGGTGCTGCATCATTGTATAGTAGCAGCACGATGTGAGATAGCGCAACATTGGGTGGGGTTGAGTGAACCACAACTGGCAGGATTTGTCAGAAGAGTGGCTGAAGTGAGCTTGATGTGTAAATTGACAGAGCTGAGGCAGGGAAAAGGTGAGCAGAGTGCATAACAATGAAAGGGGGTGTGGCAGTGGTTGGAAGACTGGAGGGGGAGCGAGTGAGAGTGGAAGACGAATGGAAGGAATGCAGAATGACGATATGAGTGAAGGAGGGAGGAAGGGGGACGAGGGCGGGTAGGGGCGGGTAATACATATAGTGGGAGCTGTATAGGAGGGATGTATTAGCACGGGGGATTAATGTTTCATGAAGGGTAAATACTGTGGAGAATGTGCAATGTTAAATGCTGAGTTTGTTGTAATTTACAATGCAGTTACCAATAAAAATTTAAAATGGGGAAAAAAAAAGAAAGAGATGATGCGAGGCGGTCACAGGAATGGACTTTGGTACTGAATAGGATACATTCTGTTGGAAATCTTGAAAATAGTATGCTAATGGGCGAGATGCAAAGATAGGATGTAAGAATGGCTGTTTCAGACCACTTGAAAATTCTGTGGGGATTTAGGACGAGAGGGCATAAAACAAAAAAAAATGAAACAATGTGTGCAGGGGGCGAAGGAATATAGGCACATTTTGTTGTTAGGTTGGTGGGCTTTACCAGTCAGATAGGGAATGTTATGTTTATGGCTAATGTTGAATTGTTATGGATCCCATTCAAAATATGCAAAAGAATAATCACCGGGTATACTGATATTGATAGGTCAGTCCTAAATTGTAGTGAGACACCACCAACACTAAGCAATGGCACATAAAACAATGACAATCCTGTCGCTTAATGTAAAGGGTATCAAACACCATAAAACAAAAAAAGATTATCCTATACTGTCAGTGTGAAAAGGCAGATATAGTATATCTACAAGAAACCCGTCTCATGGCTTCAGAATAGGTGAACTTGGGAACAGGCCCCTACTTGCACATAATATCTGCCCCTGCAGTGAGAAAAAAGGGGGATGTATCAATCTTAATACAGAAAACCCTAGCACCAGCACTCTTGACCACAAGGATAGATCCCGGAGGCAGATCGACTATAGTTGAGATCCAAATAGGAACATTACAATACGTATTAGCTATGGTTTATGCCCCAAATCAAGATGCACCGGGCTTCTTTGAAAGACTTGCCCAGGAGCTCATGGAATCAGCTGATACTGATAACATTATCTTAGGAGGGGACTTTAATTTAACTTTAGATCCACTATTAGATTGAGTCCCCACAGCGCAAGAACAGATTGTGTGCTCTACTGCAGTGGACTATGGAATCCCTTGGACTAGTGGATCCTTGGCGACTTCAGCATCCCAATTCCAGAGACTATACTTTTAACTCTCTACCACATCAGACTCATATCCATATTGACTTTTTTTAATCTCTAAAACTTTTACTCCCTAAAGTAGCATCTTCAGATATCAAGAATCTGACAGTATCAGATCATGCTGCTATTACACTGTTGATGGATAGTGGCTCCTCCGAATAAGCACAGCAAACATGACATTTGATAGAAAATTATTGACAAGCACTTAATTGCAAAGACACGAATAGCTATTCAGAACTATTTCACAGATAATAAGCCAGAACCCATACTAGAGAGATGCAGGCAGTTCTATAAGGCTTTATATCAATCAGAGATAATATGGGACCAATCCGTACTTGCTAATTTGGACACAGGAATAGAGAAGCCAACACTCGCAAAAACACAATCGCAACCACTGGAGACAAACATTAGAAGTAAAGAAATACAGTCAGCCATTAAACAACTAGCGATTGGCAAGGCGTCAGGCCCAGATGGACTTCCATTAGAATTCTATAGACAGTTCCAAAAAGAGCTACTCACACCATTGCAAACATACTATAATGGCTTATGCATAGAATCACCAAGGGTAGGGGGCCCTAGCGGAGGCCATTATAGTGATTCATCCCAAACTGGGGTGAGATCAACAAAAAATAGAAAACTACACACTTTCTTTCTCCTCCACCAAGAATTCAATTACAGCTCGTTGTTTGTACCGTGTGTCACTCACAGACGCCATTTGAAGGCGTCACTACCGCCTCGCTATTTGTCGGACTGTAAAATTACACACGTGTCCTTTGAAGTTCCAAGTTACTACCCTTTCAATTTCACACCTCTATCTTCATTCTGGACTGAGAAAAAACATGTGGGGCATTACTGTCTGAGCAACCCTCGTATTTATACCATGTCATGTAATCACAAGGGACAACAGGGGGTCGGGGTCAGAGTCAGAGAGAGCCAAATGTGGGTAAAGCTAAGGTGCTTTTACCAAATTAAATGGCAAACCATATCCAATACGGGGTTAAAAAATCTCTATTTGCAGCAAAAACAAAGGGACTAATGTACACTTTGAAAACAAAAGAATTAATAGTCGGGAGGAGCAGGAATGTGTATTTATTCTATGACAAAAGAGCAACGGAGGCGATATCAAAAAGCATAAACCACTATTAAAAACAAAAACTCTTTAAACAGCAGAACTGTTGATGAAATGCTTACAAACACTGAGAAAAAACCAAAAAGACATATATCATGTAGACAATAGTGTTCCTTACCCTGCAAGAAGCAGACAAGCACACTATAGTCTTTTGTTTCGCGCCGAGAAAAGTGAAAGTTCACTAATTTGCATGTGTTCCGCAAAAAATCCGATATTATGAAAACCTTATTCATAATCATTGGTGGTATGGATTTCTGTAACCTATCGCAAAATTATTTAGTTTTAGAGTATGGACAAAAGGTGTCTAAAAACAGGACAATTGCTCTAAATAAAAGGATCAGTATTGCATTAAAACAAATAAAAGGACCACACAAGTGCTGGAAAAGTAAGAATCCAATGTGAAAACTATAAAAAAAATAAATAAGTGATGCAAATATGGATACAATTATAAGATAAAAATAAAGCCCCATTAAGAGTAAAAACAACATCCAATAAACCAATAAATACATAAAATCCAAAAGGGACAAGTATCTACATAAAACCAAGATATTAAAGAATTATGTAAAACATAAAAGGGGAAATGTCCACCTAAAAAACAACAACATATTAAAAGAATAATAAAACAAAAGCTTAAAACCAAACCATAAGTATATAAGCCAGGGGAAGAAGGGAGAAGGGGGAAGGGGGGAAGGGAGGAGGGGAGAGGGAAAGGGGAGGGAGAGGGAAGAGAGGAAGGCTATAGTTTATTCAGGAAGAACACGGTAGGAGAAGGGAGAAGGAGTGGCAGTATAAGTAAAAAATAATATTAAAGCTACAGAACTGCAGGGATTACGAGTGAAGAAGGTTGCACTGTGAGTTAAACTTAAAAGAGGAAATGGAGCATCTCTTTTCATTGGTGTGATGATATACAGACTTTCTTCACAGGCGAAAAGTGGACAGATTAAATTGAAGACAGTCACAGTATTGCTATGAAAAGAGAAGTTCTACTAATAGGTGATTTCAATATTCTGGATGTTCACTGGGACATTCCTGCTGTGGTGTTGTCTAGAAATAAGGAGATCCTTGATTCTCTACAGGGAGAGGTTTTCTGGCAACTGGTAACAGAACGCACACAGCAGGGGACCATACTGGACCTTGTGCTTACAAATGGGGAGTGTGTTATGATGTTGCAGTGGGTGATCATCTTGTATCCAGTGATTACCGGATAGTATAGTTCAGTATTAGGACAAGGACTGAAGTAGTTCATTCAAAAGCGAGAGTCCTAGACTTTAGGAAAACTAACTTTATGATGGGACAATACCTTAAGGCGTCATTAGCTGGATGGGAACAGCTGGGGAATGTGAAAAAGCAGTGGGCAAAACTGAAAGGGGATATTTTAAAGGCAACAAAACCTTTTTGTTAGAACATTAAATAAATGTAAAAGGAAAAGGAGGCTACTATGATTCTCGAAAGAAGTAGCTGAAAAGATAAGGAAAAAGGGAGTGGCCTTCATGAAATACAAGAGACCACAGGAAGACAAGCATCACTATTTGGAAGATCTAGGAAAATAGCCAGGAAAGCAAAGATACAAATCGAAAACAAAATAGCCAATGCAGTAAAATGGGGGGGACAAGCGTAGTTACTCACCTGTAACAGGTGATCTCCGTGAACAGCAGGAATTTAGTCTTCACATATGGGTATCATCGGTACTGACGGAGCCTGCACGGGAACGCTCCCCAGCGTCCAATAGGAATGCTTTTGGGAGCATCCCTCTGCACATGCGCGCTGCCTTCCTGCCTTTCCAACTGTCCCTCTTCAGTTACGTTTGTAGCTGAGTGAAAAGATAGAGGGAGAGAGGAAAGAGACAGAGAGATAGAGAGACAATTCCTAGGGGAGGTGGGTGTGTTGTGAAGTCTAAATTCCTGCTGTTCCCGGAGATCACCTGTTACAGGTGAGTAACTACGCTATCTCCAGGAACAAGCAGGAATGTAGTCTTCACATATGGGGACTCCCTAGCTGAAGATGCCAGGGAGATGACCC
Organism: Ichthyophis bannanicus; assembly: GCA_033557465.1. Taxonomy (NCBI): domain Eukaryota; kingdom Metazoa; phylum Chordata; class Amphibia; order Gymnophiona; family Ichthyophiidae; genus Ichthyophis; species Ichthyophis bannanicus. Next base: position 335,249,668 of record CM066035.1, read on the forward strand.
CAGAAAGCTGCCACCTATAGTGAGGTGGGCCATGCTTCCTCCCATGGATCTCTGGCATCCTACCAGGGTTGGTGGGTAGGAGTTGTATTAAGTCCGAAAGAGATTTTGAAGAACAGCCTGGCCAAAGAAGGCATCCCGACGGGAGGCTTTATCTAGGCAGTAGTGGGCTGTAAAGGTGTGTACCGAAGCCCAAGTGGCTGCTCAACAAATGTCATCAATAGACACAGAGTGAAGGTTAGCCATAGAGGCTGACATGGCTCTCACATTATGAGCTGTGACATGGCCTTGAAGAGGAAGACTCTTATGCTCATAAGCAAAGGATATGCATTGTGCAATCCATTTGGATAAAGTTCTCTTGGAGACTGGAAGTCCCAAATGACTAGAATCAAAAGCAATAAAAAGTTGAGAAGACTTTCTATGTCGCTGTGTTCTTTGTAGGTAAAAAGCTAAGACTCTTTTACAGTCCAAAGTGTGAAGGTTCTTCTCTGCATTAGAGGCACGAGGCCTCAGAAAGAATACAGGAAGATAAATCAATTGATTTAAATGAAAAGGCGAAACCACCTTTGGCATAAATTGTGGATGAGTTCTGAGGACAACCTTATCATGGTGAAACCTAGTGTAAGGAGGATCAGCCACTAACGCTTGCAATTCACTAATGCGACGTGCAGAGGTGATTGCAATTAGGAAGATGACCTTCCAGGACAAAAACTTCAGGGTAGTAGTGGCTAAAGGTTCAAAAGGCAGTTTCATGAGCTGCCCAAGAACTAGATTTAAATTCCATGCCACCGGTGGTGGTCTGATGGGTGGTTTTGTTAATAGAAGACCTCTCATAAATCTGGATATGAGAGGAAATTGGTTGTCCATTTAGAGGCTTATAGGAAGCTGTAATTGCGATAAGATGGACTCTTACTGAATCGGTCTTTAGACCAGAATTTGATAAATGAAGTAGATACTCTAGTATCGATTCCAAAGGTATCACCAGGGGGTTTAACCCCTTCTGGAAACACCATATAGTAAAACGTTTCCACTTGAAGGCGTAAGATCGTCTTGTGGAAGGTTTTCTAGAAGCCTGAAGGATATCCTTTACCTGTTGGGAAAGGTTGAGATCCTGAAGATTCGTGAGATGCAGGGACTGGGGATTCTTGGGAAAGGAGATCTGGAGCACACCCTAACTCCAGCGGTGCAACTTGAGAGAGATGTAGAAGCAGGGGATACCACATTTGGCGTGGCCACCGTGGTGCTATGAGGATCATACGACCTCTGTCTCTCTGAAGCTTGAAGAGTGTTTTGGGGATAAGGGGAATGGGTGGGAAGGCATAGAGGAAATCCTGACCCCAGTGTAGAAGGAAGGCGTCCCTTGCCTGGCCATTGTGAGCCAGAATCCTGGAACAGAACTGGGGAGGTTTGGCATTCAGTGGACTTGCAAAGAGGTCTATGTCTGGAGTCCCCCAGATGTGAAATATCTTTGTCACCTGGTCTAGGTGGAGTGACCATTTGTGAGGCGGCAGTACTCGGCTGAGTTTGTCTGCCCAAATGTTTAGAATGCCTGGAATATATACCACGAGAAGGTGAATTTGATGCTCTCTGGCGAGGGTCCATAGTCGTAAAGCTTTGCTGCATAACGACAGAGAGCCTGTTCCACCCTGCTTGTTCACATAGAACATGGCTACTTGATTGTCCATTTGGACTAGGACTGTCTTGTAGCTGAGCTGGGCATGGAATACTCGAAGAGCTAGATAGATTGCTCTTAATTCTAGGAGGTTTATGTGAAGACAAGCCTCCTGTGGAGTCCAGGTGCCCTGGGTAGAGAGATGATGCAGGTGTGCTCCCCAACCCACCTGTGATGCATCTGTTGTTAGGGTGGCCTGGAATAGGGGTTGTTGTAAAGGAGACCCCACTAAAAGATTCTCCAGTGATTGCCACCATTGGCGGGACAAGATCAGTCGATGAGAGTTTGATATCTTGTCTGACAGACGTCCTGTGGCCTGTGTCCACTGTGTGGATAGGGTCCACTGGGCTGCTCGCATGTGGAAGCGACTTTAGGGAACTACATGAACTGTGGATGCCATGTGTTCCAGTAACTGTAGCAGTTCTCGAGCAGTTAGGGAGGATTTTCCCGCTGCTTGAGAAGCTGGTTGCACTATGCGAAGACACCGTGCCTATGGAAAGAAAGCGCTTGACTGACTGGTTTCTAAACAGGCTCCTATGAACTCCAGAGACTGGGAAGGAACAAGTTGGGATTTTGGGAAGTTTATTACCAATCCCAAATATTGAAGGATTCGCATTGTGCGAGACAGTGCAGAGCTGGCTTCTGCAACCGTGGGGGCTCGAATGAGCCAGTCGTCCAAGTAAGGGAAGACGAATATCCCTAGGGTTCGCAGGAATGCAGCTACTACTGCCATGCATTTCGTGAATACTCTTGGTGCGGAAGCCAGACCAAAGGGAAGAACCCTGTATTGGAAGTGTTTTCCCTTGAAAAGGAATCGTAAGAATTTCCTGTGATCTGGATGGATCAGAATGTGAGTATATGCATCCTTTAAGTCTAGAGAGCAAAGCCAATCCTGACTTTGAAGGTATGGCAGAAGAGTTCCTAGAGAAATCATTTTGAACTTCTATCGGAACAGGCATTTGTTCAATTCTCTAAGGTCTAGAATGGGTCTGTGTCCTCCTGTTTTCTTTGGAATAAGAAAATAGGGGGAGTAGAACCCTGTACCCTGCTGGAGAATGGGTACTTCCTCTATTGCCCCTTGGGCAAGAAGTGTTGAGACCTCGTGATCCAGAAGATTGTCTGCAGAGGTCTGGGAATTGAACTGCCTTAGGATTGTAGGAGGGGGCACGTTGTGAAAATGAAGCTTGTACCCCTCTCCTACAATGGACAGAGTCCAATTTTCTGTTGTTATTTGGTGCCATCTGTTGGCAAAATGACAACAGTCTGCCTGGAATATTTAGGGGTTCCGGACCCCTCAGAGGCAGGAAGGCTAAGCTTTTTAGGAAGGAGTCTAAGCCCTTGAGGGGGCTGAACCTGCGAAGCTGGTTGAGCTCTCAGGCCTTTTGGCTTCTTCTGCTGTTTGAATTGCTGTCGTTGTCCCCCTTGGGCAACTTGAGCGTGAGCTTGGCTTTGCTGGGTATAGTATGGATAAAACTTCCTCTTTTTGCTGAAAGAGGGTTTTTTATAGGGTTTCTTTTTGTCTGGAGTGGCTGTAGATTTTGACAATCTATCTAAGGTGATATTGTCAGCATCTATCTCATTAGCCTTTTCCTGCCAATTCTTGCCAAAGAGGTTTTCTGCTGTGCAAGGGATGTTGCCTAATTTATCCTGTACCCAAATCTCCAAGTCTGATGCCTGAAGCCAGGCAATCTGTCGTGCACCAATGGCAATAGCAGAGGTTCTGCTGATGCATTCAAAGCAGTCAAAGGCTGCACGATTTACAAACTTGGATACATCTTGAGCATGCCTGACAAGAGTAAGGAAGTCTTGTCGTCTGTCATCTGGGAGAAGTGGGCTCATAAGCTCCAAATCTCCTGTGACCTCTTTGAGGAACATTCCCATATATAAAATATATGAGCTGATCCTAGCTGAAAGCATGGAAGCCTGAAAAGTTTGACGCCCAAAAGCATCAAGAGTCCTGCAATCACGACATGGAGGATTGGATGCATGTCTCTTTGCACTTTTCATCCTACGCATGGCTGACTCCACTACCATTGAATGGTGTGGCAGCTGAGTCTTTTGAAATCCAGGACATGGTGGAACTCGATACATGGTATCAAGTCTCCCAGAATGAGGAGATGTGGTCAAAGGTATCTCCCACATTCTGAGCATCAAATCATGAAGAATTTCACGAATGGGCAGAGTGGCTGCCTCCTTTGGAGCCTTAGGATATTGGAAAATTTCCAATTCCTTTGCCCTAGGTTCCTTTTCAGGAGCTACAATGATTGAAAGGCCTTTGGCAACATCACAAAATACAATTCTGAAAAGACATGTCCTCCGGAGGTGACATTCTGCGTTGGGGAGAAGAAGAGTTTTCCGGGAGAAAAACTCTGGTAGCGGCAGAATTATCAGAGTCATCAGAATCGGAGGATTCGAAGTATCTCTGATCACGATGTTCATGCAAGGCACGGTCCCGGTATCAATCGAAGTCGGTACCGAGTTGATCCGGTACCGATCTCTCGATGCCAGCCAAAGACGGCATGGGAAGAATTCCCACCGGGGCCGGTACCATCAGTACTGGTACCAGTATCGGTATCCGTTGAACCATCGGTGTCAATGGTACCACAGCTGTAAGGAGAGCTGCAATACTGCGCTCGATAGCGAGGAATCTCTGGTCTATCGACGCTGCCGATGCCTGGGTGTTGGTACCGGTGAAGGCGGCCGGGACCCCTGAGCATGGCACCAGTAGTTCTGTCAAGGCCGAGGCCTCGAGAACATCTGGGAACCCTGTTGATGCTTTGGAGGCCGAAGCCTACCACTGGGGCTGTTCTGCTGGGGTGGTTCCCTCAAGGGCAATGCCAATGGCCTCTCAATGCTTTGCAGGAGAGCTACCCTTTGAGGACCGGCTTTTATGTTTAGTTACCTGAGATCCATGGTAGGAAGAAGAGGCTCTTGAAGACGTCAATGCAATGGACCTGGCATCCGAAGAAAAGAGGGTTCCTGAACTTTGCAGCCCGGTTCTGTCTTCCTCTTTTAGTCAACCCCATACAAGAGAGACACTCCGAAGGAGAATGGTCAGGGCCTAAACATTTAAGACATCAGTCATGGGTGTCGGTGATGGAAATGGTACTGCCACACTTAGAGCATTTTTTAAAACCACTAGCTGGTTTTTCCATCTTTAAGGAAAAAATGGGGCCTAATGCCCAAAATGGCACCTAGCACCAAAAAAGAAAAGTTTCTGAAGAGAAACAATTCAGAATTTTTTTTTTAAAAAAAAAGAAGAAAAGAAAAGAACCGGCGATACCGGTAGGCGTCGTGCGGAGGCAAACGTGACCACAAGAAAACAAGATTAAAGAAGAAATTTTCTGCGGTGACAGGGTATGTGTCCTGTAGGCTCCGTGGAAAACGAAGAACTGAAGAGGAACAGTTGGAAAGGCGGGAAGGCAGAGCGCATGTGCTGAGGGATGCTCCCAAAAGCATTCCTATTGGATGCTGGGGAGCGTTCTCGCGCAGGCTCCGTCGATACAGACGATATCCATATGTGAAGACTACATTCCTGCTTGTTCCTGGAGAAAACATTTTTCTTAGATTATGTTAGTGAGAGGAGGAAATGCAGAAGTGGTATTGTCCGACTCTTGGGTGAAGGGGAGTAATAATGTAGAAGCCGATGAGGATAAAGAGGAATTAACAAATATTTATTTTCTGTGTTCACAGATAAAGGGCCAGGAGCAGGACCTCAGAAAACACCTACAAATAGGAACAGAAGTGAGATGGATCTTGAACAATTTTCAGAAGACTGTTTGACAAGCTAGCTTAACCAAAAGCAGCGTTTTTAAATATAGCTGCAGGCAGTACACACCATTGCCTACAGCAGGTGTGTTTCAGTGGCGATATCAGGTACTTTTCAGTCAGATCAATACTTGTATTTGAAAGGAACTCCTTCCACTGCAGCTTTAATGTAACTGCAGGAAGCATACATTGTTGCTCTCAGCAAGTAAGATTTTCTGTGAATATATAGCGTAGTTACTCACCTGTAACAGGTGTTCTCCAGGAGCAGCAGGAATCAGTCCTCACTTATGGGTGACGTCGGCGCCGACGGAGCCCTCGTGGAGCAATTTTCCCCAGCTTTCAAAGAAAGCCTTTGGGAATTGCAGCGCGCATGCGCGGTCGTCTTCCCGCCCGAGGGTGCCATCTTAGCCAGTCAGATGACATAGCAAAAAAAAAGACAGCATAAAAATATTTGCAAAAACATAAGCAGACGATTGCAACTCCAAGGGGAGGAGGGAGGGTAGTGAGGACTGATTCCTGCTGCTCCTGGAGAACACCTGTTACAGGTGAGTAACTACGCTTTCTCCAGGACCAAGCAGGAAGTCAGTCCTCACTTATGGGACTCCCAAGCTCAAGGCTACCGGAGACCCTAAGCACAAAAATGAGCTCCCTCTAGCTCAGCAGCACAGAAGGAAAGAATCTTCGCTGAATTATCACCCACCGGTAGCCCACATCCGGGATGGAGGGTAGGAGTTGCTCAGACCTCAAAGAGATTACGGAGGACTGCCTGTCCGAAAGCACTGTCCCTGCGGGACTCCCTCTCGAGACAGTAATGGACCGCAAAAGTCTGGCTCGAAGACCAAGTAGCGGCCCGGCAGATGTCTGCCAGCGGAACAGAGCGGAGGTAAGCCACTGACGTAGCCTTTGCCCGAACGCAATGAGCCGTGACTCGACTTTCTAAGGAGAGTCCGGCTGCCCCATAAGCCCAAGAGATACAGTCCGCAACCCAGATGGACAGAGTACGCTTGGAGACCGGGAGCCCCAATTTATTGGGGTCAAAAGACACAAAAAGCTGAGCAGCTTTACGGTGCTCCCGCGTACGGTCAAGGTAGAAGTTTAATGCCCTTCTACAGTCCAGGGTATGGAGGACCGTTTCAGCTCGGCTGGAGTGTGGTCTGGGAAAGAAGGTTGGAAGTACCACCTCCTGATTGATGTGAAAAGGGGAGACCACTTTTGGAAGAAATTTTGGGTGAGTCCGTAGGACTACCCTATTTTTGTAGAACCGAGTGTAAGGGGGATCAGACACGAGGGCCTGCAATTCACTTACGCGTCTAGCGGAAGTGAGGGCTATCAAGAACAGTGTTTTCCAAGACAGAAAACGGAGAGAACAGGTAGCCATAGGTTCAAAAGGCGGACAGGTGATCCGCTGCAAAACCACATTCAGGTCCCAGTCAGGCGCTGGCGGGCGCAGAGGTGGTTTAAGTAGAAGGAGACCTCGGAGAAACCTCGCTACGAGAGGGTCGCTGGAGAGAGGTCTACCGTCCACCGGCACATGATGTGCCGAAAGAGCACTGAGGTGAACTTTGACGGAGTTGGACTTAAGTCCCAGATTAGAGAGGTGTAGCAAGTACTGCAAGATCACCGACACCGGGCAGGAGAAGGGATCCTGAGACTGTTGGGTACACCAGACGGCAAAGCGACGCCATTTAAGGGCGTAGCATTTGCGGGTAGAAGGCCGACGCGAAGCCAAGACGACCTCCTCCACCTCTGCCGGCAGGAGAAGGGGAGCAAGGACTACCCTCTCAGCAGCCAGGCCATGAGGTTGAGAGACCTGAGGTTGGGGTGTAGTAGAGACCCCTGATCCTGAGTGAGGAGATCCGGTTGTACCCCCAGAGGGAATGGATCCTCCACCGCTAATTGCAGTAGGAGCGGAAACCACGGCTGTCTGGGCCAGCGAGGGGCCACCAGGATCATGAAGGCTTTGTCTCGGAGAACCTTGAAAAGAGTCCGAGAGACTAGCGGGATGGGAGGGAAAGCGTACAGAAGGCTCCCCGACCATGAAATTAGAAAAGCGTCCGCCGCAACCCGAAGGGGGTGTGGCTGACGAGAGCAGAAGCGAGGAAGCTGCCGGTTGTGAGGACTGGCAAAGAGATCCACCGTGGGGAGGCCCCACTGTAGGAACAGCTTCTGAACTACCAAGGGATCCAGACGCCACTCGTGCGGCTGGAGGATCCTGCTGAGTTTGTCCGCCAGGCAATTCTCTTGGCCCGGGAGATAAACTGCCTTGAGGAGAATGCCGTGACTGACGGCCCAAGAGCAGAGCTTCTGTGCCTCCCGGCAGAGGAGGAAGGAGCCCGTGCCCCCCTGCTTGTTCACGTAGAACATGGCAACTTGATTGTCCGTCTGGACAAGGACGGACTGGTGGGAAGTCAGGTGGGAGAAAGCCTTGAGAGCCAGGCGGATCGCCCTGAGCTCCAGGAAGTTGATCTGCTGAGCAGACTCCCACGTGGTCCAGAGGCCCTGAGTACGTGCCCCTTGGCAATGTGCTCCCCAGCCCAGGAGGGATGCATCCGTGGTCAGCACCCGGGTCGGCTGAGGTGACTGGAAAGGCATTCCGAATATCAGGTTCGGCTGCCGAAGCCACCACCAGAGAGACGAGATCAGCGGCTTGGAGACGCGCACTAGGTCTGCTAGGCCGCCTGTGGCTTGTCGCCACTGCTGGCGGAGACACCATTGAGCAGGCCGCATATTCAGGCGGGCATTGGGGGTCACATGGACCTTGGAAGCCATATGGCCGAGCAGTCTCAGGAAGCGCCTGGCGGAGACCAGGGCCTGGCTGCGAAAACGGTCGGCTAGGTCCATGAGCCGTTGAGCCCTGTCGAGCAGTAGGTACGCTCGTGCCTGAGGAGTGTGGAGCCTTGCGCCGATGAACTCGAGATCCTGTGAGGGGAGCAAAGTGGACTTTGCGAAATTTATAACAAAGCCCAAGTACTGCAGAAGAGTCACCGTGCGGCGTGTGGCGCTGGTGACCTCCGGAGCGGACGCCGCTCTGATGAGCCAGTCGTCGAGGTACGGAAAGACATATAGGCCGTGAAGCCGGAGATGGGCCGCCACCACTGCGAGACATTTTGTGAAGACTCGCGGCGCGGAGGACAGGCCAAAGGGCAGTACTCTGTACTGGTAATGATTTCCTGCCACCACAAACCTTAGGTATTGGCGGTGGCTTGGGTGGATGAGGATGTGCGTGTAGGCATCCTTTAGATCCAAGGAGCATAGCCAATCTCCCTGCTGGAGGTAGGGCAGAAGGATTCCAAGGGTAAGCATTTTGAACTTCTCCCGCACAAGGAACTTGTTGAGGTTGCGCAAGTCCAGGATGGGTCTGAGGCCCCCTGTTCTCTTTGGTATTAGAAAATACCTGGAATAAAAGCCTTGACCTCTCAGGTGGTGTGGCACCGGTTCCACCGCCTGTTCCTGCAGAAGACCTGCTAACTCCTGAAGGAGTAATTCCCTGTGCAGAGGGGGTCGTGGAGGTTCTCCCGGAAAATAGGAGGGAGGGACCTGGTGGAAGTGGAGAAGATAGCCTTCCCGCACGACTTGAAGCACCCAGGCATCTGCGGTGATGCTGGACCACCTGCGGGCGAAGTGAACCAGCCGGCCTCCGGTGCTGGGAGGAACCAGCGGGGGGGGAGAGGCTATGCTTTGTGAGTCAAAAACCCCCACCCTGCTGAGCAGGGGCTGGTGGTGCAGGCTTGGGGGCCTGCTGCCTACGGGACCCGTTACCCCGTCCCTTGGCCTGCTGGCCCTGTTGGGGAGCTGCAGGGGCCTGATAATGGGGGTATTGTTTGTAGGCAGCCGCCTTCCTCGGGTAAAAGGACTTTTTCCCCGAGCCCTTCTTTTTCTGGGAAGGGGCGGAGGTCTTCCTAGAAAGCCTGGTCCTGGTGAGAGTCTCAGTCTCAATTTGCGCAGCCTTTTCCGCCATGGGCTTGCCAAAGAGGTTTTCGCCTCGGCAGGGGACATCGACCAACTTGTCCTGCACCCAGGGCTCAAGGTCTGACGACTGAAGCCAAGCCTGTCGGCGGGCACCGATGCCGGCTGCGGCCACTCGAGCCGATGCTTCAAAGCCATCATAGGCTGCCCGGGACATGAACTTTGAGCATTCCCGAATGCCAGTGGACAAGGCTAGGAACCTCCGCAAGGGTTCCTCGGACAAACCAGCGGAGAATCCGGCTAGCTCTTTAGCCAGATCCCGGAGATACATGCCCATGTATAGCTGGTAAGTCTGGACACGACATGCGAGCATAGAGCCCTGGAAACACTTCTTACCAAGGCCATCCAGGTTACGGGCCTCCCTGCCAGGAGGCACCGAGGAGTGCATCTTCTGGCTCTTAAGACGATGCATGGCCGATTCCACTACCATGGAATGGTGTGGCAGCTGTGCCTTTTGAAAGCCAGGGCTCTTGCGGACTCGATAGATAGAATCGACCCGCTTGCTCAGGACCGGCGAGGAGGCCAGACTCTCCCACATGCGGAAGAGTAGTCGTTCCAGCATAGGAGGAACCGGTACAGTAAAGTGTTCCCTCGCGGGAGAGTCATACTGGAGGGCGTCAAGCTCTTCGGCTCGAGGCTCCTCCTCGGGATCCGCAGGGAAGGCCAAAGCCTTGGCCATATCCCTAACGAAGTCCGAGAACCGGGCATCCTCCGGGGGGGACTGCTTCCGAGGCTCGGACTCCGGTGAGTCCGAGGGGACACACCGAGTCCGGAAAGAATCAGGCGACTCTTCCTCCTCAGACTCCCAGACCGACTCCGACGAGGACTCGGTGGGGTCGGCCCGGGCAGGGCGCGGCGCCTGCCGCCCCGACGCCGAGGGAGTCGGCGTCGGCGACCTCGGTCCCGAACGGGAGGCCGAGGGTGACCTCGACCGAGGATCGACTCGAGTTCTCATCGACTCGAGGATCGGCTCGGTCTCCGGGGTCGACTTGGACATCGACGTCCCGGCGGTCGGGGCAGCGGCGCCAGCGAGGCCAGCGAGCAGTGCCCGCTGCTGGTCCATGAAGGCAGACAGTCTGCTCTCCAAGGCCGTCAACCTGAGTCCGAGCTCAGGTGACCCAGAAGCCCCCGACTCGGGCCCCGACGGCGTCGGGCCCGACGTCGGCTGTCGCGGAGGCGAGTCCAGAAGGACCACAGGACTTACCCGAGCAGGCATCTCCGACTCCAGGCGAGGTCGCTTCGTGAGGTGTTCCTTCTCCAAGGACCCGGGGCGGCTGTCGGGGCTATGCGACCTGGCCCTCGCGGAACCAGGAGCGTCCACCGACGCCGCCCTCGCGGGTTTCACCTTCCGACGATGGTCCCCGGAGGGAGAACCCCGGTCGGAGGAACTCCGGCGACGGTCCGAGCTGGAGCCTTTGGACGCGGAGGCCTCCGACGAGGTCCGGGTACGGCTGGGGTCAGCGAAGATTCTATCACGCTGATGCCGCCGACTTCTCAACGCTTTTGAGGACATTTTGCCGCAGGGCCCACAGATCAGTTCCTCATGATCCGGGCCCAGGCAGCGGAGGCAAAAGTCGTGTGTGTCAGTTAGTGACATATTTCGGTCACACTGACCACACCGCTTAAACCCACTGGCAGCCATCGGGGGAAAAAGGGCCCCTGCGAGGTCAAAGGACCGGGCTGCCAGGGAAAAACCGAAAACGAAAGCTGACAAAGTCAGAAAAACCGAAAAAAAGTAAGAGGACTCGTGACCGGCGTCGCGAGTCCGGGCGGGAAAAAGATCGGCGTTGAACCGAAGGAAAAAGAATAAAATAATGAAGAGAAAATCGACTTTTTCGCGGGGACAAGACGGGGACGTCTGTAGGGCTCCGCGGAAAAAAGAAGACTGGCTAAGATGGCACCCTCGGGCGGGAAGACGACCGCGCATGCGCGCTGCAATTCCCAAAGGCTTTCTTTGAAAGCTGGGGAAAATTGCTCCGCGAGGGCTCCGTCGGCGCCGACGTCACCCATAAGTGAGGACTGACTTCCTGCTTGGTCCTGGAGAAGAGACTATTACATTAATATTTAGATGGATTGAGGTCTGCATTTATAAATACTTTCCTTTGATTAGCAGTTTGGAGTGATTAAAACTTCACTTTCACTTTTATCACTGCGGTTCCTCCTGCTGTCCCCAGTCGGCTATGTTTCACAAGCTGTAGAATTTCTCCGTCTGCCTCGTCTTTTATTTTTATTTATTTATTTAGCTGTATTTATATCCCGCTTTTCACCGGGTCAAAGCGGTGGAACATGTAATAATCAAGTAGAGAGGGGTTTGGGGCCATCACCAGGTGGCCAACAATAATGAAGTTTGTGTTTCAAGCATCTTTAGTGAACAGTATAGGTTTTCAAGACAGCAAATGATTGTCATTGTTAGCTATATAGATTAGATACACAAGGTATGCGTTTGCAATTAATAATTTCAGCCATACATCATTTTCCTTCACCAATATTGCAGGATTATAAAAGCTTAATGTACCACAGAGCTACCTTTTTAGAGCCATCTTTGTTACATACACATTATGATGTATCTCCTGCCATTTTGAAATTATATGTTTTTACTAAATAGCCCTCTGAAAACAACAAAATAAGTTGATTGATTTGATACATATCCTACCATCTCTCTTCTCTTTTTTGTGACATTTCATGCTGCTTTTTATGATAATCTATGTTTTATACTGTGTCAATGGATGGCTATTTATTTATTTGTTATAACTTTATTATGTACATGAGTTTCTTATCGGCATGTTAATTTTAATATTTTTTAATCTACTTATTAATTTTGTATGTTTTGTTTTATGCCTAATACATGTTTTATTATCCTCTTGCAGTGCTCTATTTTTTAGAAAGCCCTTGACTCTTGCAGTGCTCTATTTTTTAGGAATGTATTTCTGAGAAACTCAGAGATATTGCCAGTCTGGTATGTTCTTAATATGAGCTTTTTTAGGACTATTATTAACTGTATGTACTTCTTTTATTGTTTTTTATTTATTTGGTATTTATTGCATATATTTGGGTTATTTTTATACCCCTGATGAAGGCTTTCATAGCCTAAACTTTGCTAAGTGGGGCTCTATTTGTAATAAAGGCTTCTCTCATTCTATGGTCTCCTTCCACTCATTTTTGGGTGATTATTTCCTCCATTGTGGAAATGCTTGCCTTTCAATCTTTTCTTCACTTCGGAGCCAGATGGAATACATCTGAGAATACCGAAGAACTAAGGGAAGGTCTGGCGGCATCACTGTTGATCCTTTTCAATGCTTCTTCTAGAGAAGAGTGCATGTGGTTCTTCTAGACAAAAGCAGAAGTAAGGATGACATTGGAAACTATAGGCTGGTTGGTCTGATTTCTGTGATGAATAAATTAATGGAAATGCTGCTAAAGCAGTGGATAGTGAGGTTTCTGGAATACAACAGACTGCAGGATTTGAGGGAGCATGATTTTACTAGAAGCAGGTCTTGTCTGTCAAACCTTATTAATTTCTTTGACTGGACGAACAGAGTTGGACCAAGGGAGAGCACTGGATGTGGTGTACTTAGATTTCAATAAAGCCTTTGACAATGTTCCGCACAGATGACGTACAAATAAACTGAGCACCCTAGGGATAGACTCTAATGTGATCGACTGGGTTAGAAACTGGTTGAGTGGGAGGCAACAAAGGGTACAGGTACATGGATTTCACTCTGAGAAGAAGGACGTTACCAATGAATGGTGTGTCACGGGGATCTGTCCTTCGTCTAATTCTTTTTAACATTTTTCTATGTGATACTGTGGAGGGCTGTTGGGTAAGATTTGCCTCTTTGCAGATGATTTTGAAATATGCAATAGGATAGACACCCAGTAAGGTGTAGATAACATAAGAAGGGATATAGTGAAGCTTGAAGAATGGTTGAGAATTTGGCAGCTGAGATTTAATGCTAAAAAATGCAGGGTCATGCATTTGGGCTTCAAAAATCCAAGGGAGTGAAGGTGACATTTTACTTACTAGATAAAGCGCAGTTACTCACCTTAACAGGTGATCTCCGGGAACAGCAGGAATTGAGCCTTCACATATGGGTGATGTTGGTACAGATGGAGCCCGCACTGGAACACTCCCCAGTGTCCAATAGGAAAGCTTTTGGGAGCATCCCACTGTGCCTGCGTAGCTGCCTTCCCATCTTTCCAGCTCTGCCGCCTCAGTTCTTCTTTTCCACGGAGCAGACAAGAAGAAATTCCTGTCACCACAGAAAATTTGATTTTTTTCTTCCAAGGTCTGAAGGACCGTCTCTGCCCGACTCCATCACCATAGAGTTATGTGACAGCTGTGACTTTTGGAAGCCCAGGCTCTGGTAGACTCGATACATCGAGTCGAGTTGTTTGCTCACCACCGGCACTGAAGCTGGTGTCTCCCACATTCGGAGCATCAGCTGTTCCAGGATGGGAGGGATGGGTACCATGAGCAATTCCCATGAAGGGGCCTCGAATTGGAGGATTTCCAACTCATCCGCCTGAGGGTCCTCCTCCGACTCAGATGGGAATGCCAGGGCCTTAGATATGTCCTTGACAAAATCAAGGAAGACCATATCCTCAGGCGGGGACCGCCATCGAGACTCCGAGATGGGAGAGTGAGATGGAATGTCACGGTGGCGACGGGTATGGGGGACTCCTTGTCCTCCATCTCCCACTTGGAGTAGTTCACTGAGTACTCATAGGAGGGCTGCTCTGCGGGCCTCGGGGCCCCCGATGCCCTGCGGCCAATGCCTGGTAGACTTGCCGGGGATGACTGCGGTCCCGTCGAGCGGGACTCGGATCACGACCTCGGCCGAGGGTTGACTCGAGGCCTAAGGACCTCGAGGATCGGCTCGGCCTCTGGGGACGTCTTGGACATCGAGAGCCCAGTGGTCGGGGTGGATGAACCGGTCATGCCGGACAACAGCACCCGCTGCTGGTCTATGAAGGCAGACAAACTGCACTCCAGGACCATAATTCTGGATTCCAGACCGGAAGGCTCCGCAGCCTTCGGCGCGGGTACTGAGGGACTCGGGCCCGACGCCAGCTCCCCCGAAGGGGAATCCTTGATGAGGATACTGTCTGGGGACTGAGGCTGGTCTGCGGTCAGATCTTTCTGGGGGACCTTTGCAGGCTGCTCCTTCTCTGACGCCTCAGACGAATATCTCGGACTGCGGAACAGGGCCCAGAGAGCACCTGGCTGGTCGGAATCATCCAAAGACGCTGCCTTCGAGGGTATCTTCTTCTTCCTGGGTTCCCTCGAGGGAGACCTCCTTTCTGAGGACCCACGGTGAGGTTCAGGTTCGGAGGACTCTGCCCAAGATGTCATGGATCTCAGATGAGGCTCTGGCCTTCGGAAGCACTGGGGACTCGGGGGAAAAACATTTCGTGCTGCTGCTGACGGCTCTTGAGGGCCTTATTAGACATCCTCTTGCAGAGATCGCAGGCTGCCGGGTCATGGTTTGGCCCGAGGCAACGGAGACAGCAGTCCTTTATGTCAGTCAAAGACATAATTTTGGAGCACTGATCACACTTCTTAAAACCATTGATAGCCATGGGGGAAAAAAGTACCCCTGCGAGGTCGAAGACTCTCTGGACTGCCAATGGGAGAAAAAAGGTGCGAAAACACCAAGAAAAGAAAAGAACAGAAATTACAAAAATAGACCGAACTCGATGCTGATCTAGGCGGGAAGAGTACTGGTGTGATACCGGAGGTGAGTATGAAACTCAGAGAGAAAAATTCAATTTTTTCCAGGGACAAGCCAGACAAATACCTGAAGGGCTCTGTGGAAAAAAGGAGACTGAGCAAGATGGCACCCTTGGGTGTGAAGGGTACCACACATGCATAGTGGCATCTCCCAAAAGGTTTCTTTGAAAGCTGGGGGGATGCTTCCACGAGGGGTCCGTCGGTGCCGACGTCACCTATATGTGAGGACCGACTTCCTGCTTGTTCCCGGAGAGCATCCCTCTAAAGCAATTGGGCTTTGGAAGATGAATCGGCTGTCTGTGTCAGAGCCAGGCCAATGCCATGTTACTGTCGACAGGGCACAATCTCTGGGTGCTAGATGTACCAGGCCATACATGACATCAGAAAGGAAGTCTCTAGCATACTCCAAAGAGGGCAGAATAATCCAGCGGAAGAGACTGAATCCATTGGAGCAGGGCTGGAGACATCAGGTCAGCACATAACTCAACTGAAGAATAGCAGCCACCACAATGAACTGGTTCTTCAACACGAATCCACCTTTCGGTAAAGAGTATCATTTAAGGCCAATTCACCTTCCACAGGAATGCTGGTCAGACTGGTAACCGCCGTGATCTGCACATCCACCTTGGAAATATCAAACCATACAACACACTCCTTCTCTGGGACAGCATGCATCTTCTTATACACCCTTAGCCTCTTAGGTGGGGAGCAGGGGGATTTCCATTCTGACCGGAACAGGCCCTTGAGCACCTCTGGGAACAGGAAGATGGTAATGAATTTCCACACCCCTTGCAGGAGTGGATGCATTTTTGGTTCCTGCTCCATGCCTGGAGCATCTGCCAAACTTAAAGTGGATAAGACCCTGGGAATCAATGTTCCAGTTCCTCCTTATGGAACAGGTGAATAACATCGACCTCCTCAGAAACCTCTAAAAGTGAAAAGACTTCTTCATCCACATCAGACATCTGAATCCAAGCCACAGCCCAAATCTCTGACAGATCCCACCTCTAAAGTGTACCCTTAGCCATAGGCAATCAAATAGGGCTCCTACTTAGCCTGCCCCTCACAAGACTGCGCTCGGGGAAACCCAGAGGCCGCAGGGTGTGAATTTCTCTGCCAGAATGACCAGACCTGTGGTAAAAAGGAAAGAAAATTCCAGGGAGGACAATCCAGAATCAAAAAGCTCTCCGCATGTCTCCTCCTACACCAGGGCGCATAGTCACTGTCGATCCCCTAGAGGCTGGGGAGCAACATATAGCACGGGTGTCAGAATCTCCAGCTGGCTAGTTATCCTTACCCACAGTGCCATCCGCCATCTCCTGCTCTTCGGCAGGCAAGGCCAGACTAACCGCATCCCCCAACAGAGAGGAAGAGTAATCCCTCAAGGGACAACTGAGGAGCTGCCATGCTAGAAGAGCAGAGTCCAGAAGCCAGAGATGAGGCACCACGCTTGCCACAGGCCAAACAACAATTCCTGGAAGAGACATAAGAGAATTAAGGCAAGTATTACAAAAGCGTGAGCTAAGGCCATGGCAGCCTAAAGGTGCGCGTTAAGTGCACTTTTACTGCAACAGACATTACAGGCACTAAGGTAGGAACACATGATGGAGCCGCTTGTGCAGAATGCATGCATAGACCACGCGGTCTCTGGGCGCACAATAGGAGAAAATGCTACTAGTGTGTGCTGAAAATGGCAGTAAACCCCCACACAGTGCCAATGGTCATCAGCGTCTACCCTGAATTGCATCCCACACAGACGGAATCGGGAGCCCCCAACAAGGACAGAGATGAGGTCAAGCCTTGGTACTCACCCCCTGAGAGCCCCAGGCAAAGGATCCGTGCTGGGTTCAGCTCTACTCCCCTGATACTGTTACAATGGCTTTTGCAGTACTAAGATGGGTGGCAGGCAGATACCTGAGAGCCTTCTGCAATCTTTGGGAGAGAGCAGGGGGGGAAAGGATTCGACAGGAGGGAGCGTTGAGGTTGTGCATGGTTGTTGCACTCTTCCAGATGCTTCCAAATTCTGGCTGTTCAACAGGCTTTTATCATGATAAGCGTGTGGAGCTGAACCAATTTTCTCTCCTCCTATGGTTACTGAAAAGACAGCAGTCTAGTGGAGCCTCCCACATCGTGCTCAAGTGACAGTCACCCTCATGGTGGTTGTTCATGAGCACTTAATCAATTGTTTCCTCTCAATTATTCCGCAGTTTCTTCAGAGAGGAGAAAATCCATCTACCATTTGCTGGAGACAAATAAATACTTAAGAGACCTGAGGCAGAAAGAGGCAAGAGAGTAATGTCTTTGAAACCTGGGCATTTCATTGGTTCTTTGCTTCCACCAATCTGCTAGTAGGGGAATACAACCCACTTGTCTGGACTGGTCTAGCAGGACGATATGGAACTTCTATTCAGACCTGGGGTGATTGTTTCTAATGAAGTTAAGGTGACTAAACAGAAAAGGCAACGGCGAAAGACAGAAGGATGCTTAGATGCATATATAGAGAAATGGCCAGCAGGAAGGAGGAGGTGACAGTGCCTCTATGTAAGTCTTTGGCGAGACCTCGCTTGAAGTATTATGTGCAATTCTGGGGACCACACCATCAAAAAGATATAAACAAGATGTTGTCAGTGTAGAGGGTGGCTATCAAAATGGTCAGTAGTCTGTCTATTCTACAATGCCTTTTGACAAAGATCTCAATATAGATACTTTGGAAGAAAGGTGGGAGATGGAAGATATATAGATGTTTAAATATCTCCATAGCATAAATGCACAGGAGGAGAGCCTCTTCCAAATGAAAGAAAACTCTGCAATGAGGGGGCATAGGATGAAGATGAAAGGGAATAGACTATGGAGTAAATATGAGGAAATATTTCTTTATGGAAAGAATGGTAGATATGTGGAATAGTCTCCCAGTGGAAGTGGTAGAGATGAGGTGCGTATTCAAGAAAGCATGGAGAACACACAGAGGATCTCTAAGCAAACAAGGGACTGGAAAGTTTAGTAGTTGGTATGGAAGGGCAGACTGGATAGGCCGTATGGTCTTTATCTGCTGTCAAATTTTTATGATTCTTTCATTCTCCATCATTTCCACGTCCTCTTAAACTATGTTAACAGCCAATTTCCAACCCCCAATTGACTCTGTTTTTGCTGATTACTATGCAAAAGATTAATAAAAGTAATTGGGGTCGGTTTTCTAATAAACCAGCTGGTATATACATATACATCCATGTATACCTCATGCACCCATTGCATTAAGGCTTCCACATTATGTAGTTTCAAATCTGGTAACTGAATCCTCCCTTGATCTCTACCATGAATAATTTAGAATATCCTATATGCACATTTTTTGCTATCCAAATACATTGCCTAATTCATTTATAGACAACCTCCTCCATTTGTTTTATCCATATGGATAATGTTTGAGCAATATCACCATTTTCAGTAAGGCTACTCTGTCTAGAAGAGATAAAGGAAGATCCCCCCACTTGTCCCAAAGTTGCTTAATTTGTCCACGCTTATCATGAACTTTCTTCCTAGAAAATGTGTCTTGTAATTATCAGAGGTATATCCTCAAATACGTAAAATCATCAGTCACTCATCTCAATGGAAGGGGCCTGCTTCACCTCCTTTAGTATACCTTTCCCCAGAGTCAAAGCTTCAGATTATGTAGTTAATTTTTAGAAAAACGTCTATAATTTTCAATAACTTTCATCAATTCTGGCAAACTATGTTTAACCTCATCGAAAAAGAGTGGTGATGTAGTCTGCAAATTAGTTAAGGCAATACTCTTCTGCTCCTACTACTCTACCTTTGATAGAATCCAGCTCCTAAATTTTTTATAGCCAATGGATCCATAGTCATTATAAACAGCAGCGGCGAGACAGGGCAGCCCTGTCTAGTTCCCCTCAAGAGTGGAAAGGCCTCTGCCCACCTTTCACTTATTATCATTTGTGCCTGTGAATTAGTATATAAATATTTTATCCAATTAAGGAAATCTCCTTGGCTTCCAGAACCCAAAACATATATTGCCATGAGATCCTATCAAAGGCCTTTTCAGTGTCAAGACTTACCAGAGCAGCCTTCGACAAATTCCCATCACCTTACAATGCCACCAATGCCCTTAGCAAACTGGCCGATGCATACAGACCTCTGACAAAGTCTGTTTGATTAGATGAATTAGCCTAGATAACAGTTCACGAAGCCAATGGGCTAACATTGTTGCTGCTATTTTAGCTTCTTCATTTAACAATGAAATTGATCTGTAGCAGCCTAGACTGACAGCATCTTTTCCTTGTTTGGGTAGTAAAACCACATATGTCAAATTCAAACCAACACTACCTACTCCCTTCTGCAAAGTCTCCTCCATTACCTGCTTAAGAGCTGTAGACACCAAATCATTCAATATTTTATAAAATTCTGTGGCAAGTCATCTGGGCCAAGTGTTTTTGTAAGTTTTAAGTTCTTCATACCAAACCCGATTTCCATAAACCAGGGGCGCTCTTACAATTTGATCTTATATTGAATTGAACCCAAATCAGTACAAGAATAAGTTCTTAATAACCATTGTTAGAACTCCAATGTTTATAGGCTGATTCAACCTCTCCCTTTGCTCCTCTCCAAGGATAGGTAAGTTAACTTGTTACAAAGTAAGCACCTACGACAATTTTTTTATCGGGTTCCTTAGCATATAATTCCTAAAATTAAGCCACAGATTCTTTAGCCATTTCATTCACCCCTTCCTGGAGCTGTCCTCTCCTGTCACAAATAGCAGTACTATTTCTTTTATTGCCATGTGGCGCACATTTGAAAACAACTTTTAGTGAATCATGCTCTTAGTGGAATGTATACCTGCTTAAAGATCTGTCACAATGTGTGTGGGCCCGAATTACTTGCTTACTGCATTTTTCATGGATACTCTTCACACCTTCTAAAGCAGTGGTTCTCAACCCAGTCCTCTGGGACCCCGAGGCCAGTTAGGTTTTCAGGATATCCACAATGAATATGCATGAGATAGATCTGCATACATGGAAACAGTGCATGCAGATCTATCTTATGCATATTCATTGTGGATATCTTGAAAAACAGATTGGCCTGGGGGTCCCAGAGAATTGGGTTGAGAACCACTGCTCTAAAGTTAGAATTTCTGTAAATTTATAAGCCATCTCAGTTTAACAGAAATACTGATATTACTAGCCTTACACAGCTCACTATAAAAATATAATTTACATTGTAAAATAGTATATGACGGCAGATAAAGATCAGCATGGTCCATCTAGTCTGCCCAGCAAAGTGGCAATAGGTGCACCTGCTGCTCCATGCAGGTTGACCCTCCCCATGCCTTTGTTTAGGGATGTACCCACTGCTCCGTGCAGATCACTATTTATATCAGAATTATATACCACAGAGCTCTGCCCTTTCTCTTCAATAAGAATTGCTTGGATTATAAAGGATCCTATCTTAACCAATAGTATTATTTCATCATTATAAAGTGACTTCTTAAGTTTAGAGACACAAATGACAATTTGAAGGAATAGTTTGAATTTAACAATGCGGCAATGCCAGTAACTGTTCCATTTCCAACAATAATGAAAGATACCATTATAAACCCCAGCAGGTGGCAGCAACTGATAAAATGTGTACAAAAAGAATATATTTTTACTGACAAGGTAGCTTGCTTTATTATGCAGGGAGGCTTTGTTACATGGCACAGACCTAATCGCCAACTGATGAGAGTAAATGCACATCTAAGATGTACAGATAAAACAATTGAAACCTCTTCTGCTGGCAGGATATGCTGAATGTGTGCTAAGTCTAAATTTTGTGGACAAAATATTTTGGATCAAAATGCAACCTAGTGAAAGAAGGCTTGCTCAGTTGCCTAGGATATCTGCTTCTGTGCAGTATAAGGCTGATCTTGTAACTAGGCAGACTAGGCGTCTGTCAAGGCTGCACAATGTTGGGTGTGGCAACATGGCAGGAGCCTTGGAGCATAGGTGTGCGCTTAAGGCCACCCCCACAGACAGGAAGTTTGTGTATGAAGGGACAGGCTGCGGCACGCCTTGTGTGCACACATGCACTCAAACGTCCCATGCTGTGCACACAGATTTTAAGTATTGCAGAACAGAGGTAGAGTGGAAGCGGCAGCAGCAGCAGATGAGGGAAGCGAGTAGACTCGGTGAGGGAAAGGGGGGAGATGCTGGACATGGGGGGGTGGGAAATAGAAGGGAAGATGCTGGACTATGGTTGGTGGGGGTAGGAAAAGGAAAGACGATGGACATAGGGAGCAAGGAAGGGAAGAACAGATGCTGCACTAAGGGGAGAGAAGATAAAGAAGGGAAGATACTTGACTGTAGGGGAAGAGAAGGGGAAAATGCTGGGCAGGCCTGCCCATCCACTAGGCAGCCACCTAGGGTGGCAGACCTACATGGGTGACATGGCACACATGGCCTGCCGCCCCCTCGTACTGAGCTGCGCTGTGCTGCTGCTGCCCCCCCCTACTGCTGCTGATTACGGTGGCGGGGGTCGACTTGACGGCAACGGCAAGCCATATGCTTCTGACCCTCCCAAAGCTGTGTTGGAGGGTTCAGAAGCATCAGGCTATGTGTGCCAAAGCACATAGTCTGCTGCCAAGTCGTCCCCCGACCCTGCGTCAGACTTAGCCGCAGCACGGCTCAGCATGGGGAGGGCGGTATGGCTTGCAGGGGGTGGGGGCGTGCCATGGCCTCTGCCTAGGGCAGCAGAAACCCTTGGGCCAGACCTGATGCTGGATATGAAGGAGGGGGAAGGAAAGAGAGCTCAGAGGCTACACAAAAGTTATGAGGGGGAGACAGAGGGAGAGAGAGAGAGAAGGGGAGTTAGTAAGAGATTGGGAAAGAGAGAGATATGGGTATAGGAGGGCTGGGGCGAGGGAGATAGAAAGCTGTAGGCAGATGCAGTAAACCTAAAGAAAAGAGGGAGAGCCGAATGGTGAGGAGGGGTAAAATCTGAGTAGACAGAAAAGTAAAAAAAATAAGGAAGAAAGCTAAAAAGTGAAAGATCAATGTTAGATATGAATATAGAAGAGGAAGTGAAAACAGGAGGAAAGAAAAGAAATAGCAAATGGCCAGAAGTTAAGAGAGTTAAGAAAAGCAGAAACCAGAGAGTGGGTGTGAGACAATTATAAAAATAAAATGGCCAGATGATAAAAGTAGAAATATAATTTGTGATAAGGAAGCTTATCATAGCTCAGGAAGGAGCTATAGAAAAGGTGAAGTGACTCTGAACAAGCAACCTGTCAGTTCTGGTAGAAATAAGAAAACAGAATTTTCCCATAAAAGACTACCAGTCCCAGAATGCACCAGGTTTCCAACAGCCATTAGAGGAGCTGAAGTGGGGAAATGTGTGTTCAATCAGGAGGGCTATGAGGTAATCCCTAAGCACTCATCTCAAAGGGCAGGGCCTGATTCAGCACAGCTGCGCTGTGCTAGGGTGGAGCACTCATCAAAGCAGAATAAAGGTAGAGTTTATTCTACAGAGAATTATCCTCATCCTCAGGATCAGCTTGGAGATCCTCATCTTGGACATCTTCATCATCGGGAGGATCATTAGAAGCAGAAGCCAAACCGGACGGACAGAGAGGGCAAGAAACCCTTTGGAAGAAAGAAGAGAAAAGCCTTTCGGAGGTCTAAAGGAGTCCAGAGCAGTACGTATACTGGAAGGCATTCCAAGGGCCAGCATACACCATTGGACTGGGGAAAGCCAGAGGAATGGTGCTGCAGGGCTAGGAATCTCCAGACGGTACCTGAGAGGGAGACGGCTGCACGTGGAAGGGACCCTAAGACCCGTGCCAGAAGGTATGTGAAGAGAGATCCAGTGTCCAGGGATCTGGATTGGAAGGCTGGACATAAGAACTGGACTACATACTGGCCAGGCTATTTAGAGAGGAACTCTAACAGCAATGGAAGCTCAGGTATGAACACTGATCTATGCCCTAGCTATAACCTTGAAAGACAGCAGGGAAACAAGTATTCTCCTGAAAGTGCTCCATTGAGAAATTCCTCTGTGCCAATCCCTGATATTGAACCCATGATTGTTGAAGAATGGGAAGGAGCGGTCTTAGATACAGGCTGTGAATATATGGATTGCTCTCTGTCTAAACTCCTTTGGTAATTTTCTGTTACAAAGTACAGCAGCAACCATCACAAAGAAATACAAACTTGTTCTTTAATCTACTCAGAAAAGCTCCTGAGTAGGATTTTGGGCCACACAGTAGAAAGCAAGCCAGCTAAGGGGTTTCAGCTGGGTAACTGCTAGCAATTGAGCCTTACCTAATTGCTTGTGAGCTCTGAGGGAATCACTTCTGAGTCTATGTGTGAAGATATAAGAAGTTAACCTGAAAAGAACAGTTTTTCCCTTCTTTGTGGGTTTTGCTTGTTGTTTGAAACACTGCTAAGAAAATATTAGCTAAAGCCTACAGAAAAGACCAGTTTGTTACCAACCAGGTCTTTATTCTTTTGCTTTGATTGCCTGACAAGTTCAACTGTTTTCCTGATTTTGTTTTTCTAAGTTTAACACTGAAAGCAAGTATCCTGTTTTATGTGCTACCAAGCATATCTGTGTTGGGAGAAATAACCCCATAAATAAATATCTTATTGGCTTTACACTCAAGCACAACTAATTATTGTGAGCAGCTGTGTCTGGTGTGAATGGATTGCATTTCCCACAATCCCTTGCAAATCATATTGATATATGCACTAGCCAAGACTGTGAACATTCTCACCCAGGCAGCCGTCTGACAAATTTTACTTTGAATTTAGTGATTAGAATATGTTTGTTTTTGCCATTTACATCTGCTCTTGTTGTTGTTACAGAAATGAAAACAGAATCAGGCTTTTCTTTTTGTATGATGTTTTCTATAGGGAAATGTTCTAGCTCTGCTCTGCACCCAATGGTGGGCAAGGAGACTTCTGTTGATGCAGAACAAGAACTAAGTTTTAGGAGCTTTCTTGAATTTAACTTAGGACAGTTCAAAGTTTAATTTTATCAGTGCATGTTTCCTAGCAAAAAAGGTGCCGGTACTCATATGCAGGGCTCCTTCATTAATACATGAGGATCATGGGTCACTTTTAGCAGGCAGTGAAAAGGTTCCAGTTCTCCATACCACCGTGTAACCTCTCAAAAAAAGCCCTGAATTTTACCATATCTTAAAATATGAAAGGCTGAGTCAATTGTGCTGGGTTTCAGTCTCTGAAACACAAGTCACACCAGAGCTGGCCCAAGAGTACTTGACGCCCTAGGTAAAATTTCAGATGTGTGCCCCAGGAACAGCTCAAGATAATCTACTGTCTGAGGCAAGGGATGATATGGTACTCCCTAAGGCACCCAAAAGGGAGGGTCCCTTCCAAGCTCTGGTTAAGGAGTAGAGAGGCAAGGAGGCTCCGCTTGCCAAGAACACTGGCCAGCCAATTGCCCCAATAAGAAAGAATACAGTTTATGTTCAGTAGTAGTAGTATTTCCAGGCTCTAAACAGTTGCTTGTTTTATGTAAAACTGTTAGCTTCTTCTCTGTCTAGTGCCTTTGGGGAGCTGCTGGATGTTTGATCCTTGGCTGAATTATCACACTGATTCTTTCCTTAATGTCCTGTCTCTCTGCTTTACCCATCATTTCCTTACGAGTCTTTCCTTTCTCCCTCTCCTGTCCTGTGTTTTATTTGAATTATTGTTATTATTCAATTTTATTTTATAAACTGCTTTGTTTGTCCTATTACTGTTATTTGATCTTACTTTGCAGATGGCTTAGCTTGTTTTCTGAAGAGCAGTAGAGCAAATGCTAATAAACTTATTACCAACTATAATTCTGCAATAATACAGCTAAATTGTCTATGAAGTGCTTTGGGAAATCCATGTAATTCAAGTATAGATGCATGGTGCTATTGTTCAGGATTCAAAGGTCAGTACTAATAAGATGAAGAAATGCTAAAATTCAGTAGACAAGATCCTCTACATAAGACTCTGGAATTGGCTCATCACATTATCTTTGAGAAGGCAAGGGAAAAGAAAGTGACACCTCTGGAGCTAGCATCAATGCTGCTCTATGTGGGTGGATGGCTGCTTGGGTTAGAAATTGGTTGGGTGGGAGGCGACAAAGAGTACAAGTAAATGGAGCTCACTCTGAGGAGAAGGATGTTACCAGTGGTGTGCCCCAGGGATCTGTCCTTGGTCCGATTCTTTTTAACATCTTTGTTAGTGATATAGCGGAAGGGCTGTCGGGTAAGGTTTGCCTCTTTGCGGATGATACCAAAATCTGCAATAGAGTAGACACCAGGAAGGGGTAGATAACATGAGGAGGGATCTAGCTAAGCTTGAAGAATGGTCTAGAATTTGGCAGCTGGGATTTAATGTTAAAAAATGTACGGTCATGCATTTGGGCTGCAGCAATCCAAGGGAGCAATACAGTATAGGAGGTGAAGTACTTTTGTCCACTAAAGAAGAGCGGGACCTAGGCGTGGTTGTGTCTGATGATCTTAAAGTAGCTAAACAGGTGGAAAAGGCGACAGCAAAAGCTAGAAGGATGCTTGGGTGCATACGGAGAGGAATGGCTAGCAGAAAAAAGGAGGTGATAATGCCTCTGTATAAGTCTTTGGTGCGACCTCATTTGGAGTATGGTGTGCAATTCTGGAGACCGCACCTTCAAAAGGATGTGAACAGGATGGAGTCGGTGCAGAGGGTTGCTACCAAAATGATTAATGGGCTTCATTATAAAGCATATGAGGACAGACTTAAGGATCTTAATATGTACACCTTAGAGGAAAGGCGGGATAGAGGTGATATGATTGAGATGTTGAAATACCTCCGTGGCATAAATGTTCAGGGAGAGAGCCTCTTTCAATTGAAAGCAAGTTCTGCTACGAGGGGACATGGGATGAGGGTGAAGGGAGATAGATTCAGGAGTGATATGCGGAAATATTTCTTTACGGAAAGAGTAGTGGATCCGTGGAATAGTCTCCCAGTGGAGGTGGTAGAGATGAGGACAGTAACTGAATTCAAGAAAGCATGGGACCAACACAGAGGATCTCTAAAGGCAAAAAGTGGACTGTTGTAGTTGTTATGGAAGGACAGACTAGATAGGCCATGTGGTCTTTTTCTGTCGTCATATTTCTATGTTTCTATGTTTCTATGACTGTAGCTCTTAATCTTGACTGAAACAGTAGATTAGTGATATACTGAAATTTCAAGGTGATAAGCACTCAACACATATACATACGGGGCCCTTTTACTGAAGTGCGCTATGGTGTTGCAGCTAATGTGACAATAGCATCAAAACCACGGCACGTTAGGTGCAACACCACCATGCTTACTGTCAGGAGCATGGAAAGCATTTTTCTAGCAGTTAATGAGGAGCCCTGTGCCCTGCCATGGCATACAAATAGCACAGGTGCACTTAATCTCACCTATTGAGGTGGCATTATATGAATGCATGCTAATTGCAAGGGTCTCAGTTAGCACAGGGTATTTACCCTGTGGTAAGTGTGCAGTGCTCACCATGCCCCAGCTCCACCCCAATCCACCCCCTTACTAATCCAATGCACAATTCATAGTATGAGAATCCACCCATGCTAGCTGTCATGGCTCACGCTAGATGTCAACGAGTGACCCAGCACGCATCCAACGTGTACCAGAACACGTACTGACAGCTAGTATCCTTTAGTAAGATCCCCACATTCTACTAACCAATAAATAAATAGAGCAAGGCAGGAAAATAATAGGAAATGTATCTGCTTAGATCTGTCAAAATTACAGCATGCTGGTCAACAAGTTACTATTACAGACTAGGGAATGCTGAGTGGTAGGTAGGGTAGGCTAGGCTATATTCTATAAAAATTGCAGAAACAGGAAAATCCTTTCTATATTCAGCAAAAGAGCACTAACATCTTTACATGGACTTAGACAAACTGAGGTACAACTAGGTACATATACATAAAAAAAAATCTAGTCATTAACATATGAGGTACTAACCTCCTAAAGACAGCACAGCAGCTGAACTCTTTCTTAAGCATAGTGCTTTCTCTATTTGGTACGAAAGGCAGTTGCCTACATAGCTTGTGGTGAAGAATGCCCTCCAGAGGAGATGGAGATTGAAGAAAATCCTGGAAAGCGAAAGGATTTACACAGGATTTTCAATCCTAGAAGGAAAAAAACACACTGCTCTGCTGAGCTGAGAACAGACACCAGCCCAGGGGAGGAGTTAGGCAATGCTGATTGGGCACACCCAGGGGTTGGACAAGGTGTGCCGGGAAAAGAATCCCTTTTTAAAGCATTGAACAAGGCTGCTAAGCAGATTACGTGTGGGACCCGGTGGGAGAGTGGCTCCAAGACGAGGTCGTCGGAGAGTGGATCCGAGACCAGGAAGCAGTTTGGCTGTACGAGTGAATCTGGAAGATTTGAGAGTGTTTGGAAAGGTTCTGCAAGGAGTTCTAAACGTGCTGTTAAGAGGAGTCCTGTGAGGAATGGACGGAGCCATGTTTTAGAGTCCTGGGAGAAGACAGAACCCTGGAATAGAAAGCCTCAAAGGCAGGCACATGCTGAAGAAAACTCATTCTATAGGATAGAGCCGGGACCTGGAAAGCCCAGAAAAACCCACACCTGGAAAGCTCTTGAGCTACTAAAGAGGAGAGGAGCCTGGCAGAAAGAAGGCAGTTCTGATACAAGCCAAGATAGAGAAGGTAAAGCACAACTTCCTATTTTTAGGGCTTTCTTGAAGGAACCTGATCATTGCCCTGAACTGTTTAAGCTGAGCGCTGCAGTGGGAACAGTTAGTGACAGGGAGAAGGGCATAGTATGTGCTGACAATTGCCAATCTGATAATAAGCAGGCTGAATTGCTCTTCCAAGAATTTAAGCAGTTTCTAGAACTGAAAACAGGAAAACAGCAGAAGCTTGATGAAGATAGTAGTTCTGTTAAGTCAGAAGATTTGATGCAGGTAGAAAATGATTTACCTACCGTAAGCACTGACCCTTGTAGCATGGACTGCTCTATATGCTGTAAAGAATAGCAGTATAAAAGAAGCTTTGCACATTGTATGAAAGGAATACAAAACGTTGCTGTTTCTGCTGCCTGTGCCGTGAAGAGTTAATTATTTGCACCTGTGTTCTGAACCCACGTTGTGAGAAGAACAGCTGGTATTATGAGGCTGCAATGTTCATAAGCTACCACTCGAGGCAGAGCTGAGTTAAGCTCCTCTATAGATGAAAAGCTGAAGTTAAAGCTAATTCTATTTCAGTTGACCTAAGTTCCTGATTACTTCTGTTTGTGTTAAAAGTGCACCCTTTACGTTTATGTATTTGAATTTTGATGCGCTGGAGAAACATCCCAAATACAAATAAATATTTCTTGCAAGCCTTACCATCTTTGTCGCAACTACACTTTATTCCTGAGAGAAAAGAGAGTGAACTACAATACCCAACATCCATAGGGAACAAGTTTGCCTCTACTCCCAAGGGACATTAAGGCCACTCCTGCCTGTTAGCTCCAGGGCGCAGGCAGGAGCATCGCAAGCTATAAAGCTTCCCAGTTACAGGAGGGAAACCTTTTGGTTAGTTTTGTATTTGTAGTCCCTGATTCTCAACACTGACATCAGTTCTACAGGTTCCGTAATGCATCAGAATAGGGTTGTCAAAAATCCAGGATGGTCTTAAAATCTCCTTCATGAAACTAGGCAACTTGGAAGCTATGAGGCACATTCAGACATTTGCATCCCTGGGCTGTCCGGATGTCTAGACGTCTGGATGGCCCGGGGATGCACCCAATTTTGCTCCCACGGGTGCTAGACGTCCCCGTGGGAGCAGAATCACAGCATAGTGGCTGGACGTCTGGGGGGGGGGGGGGGTGCCCTGATTCAGACACCCCGGACGTTCAGCCACTTCCCCGGCTAACTCAGCTAGGCTCCTCCATGGAGCAGTAATGACATGGCGTCGTGTTGCCATGCCACCCATGGCACCACCAAGGAGCTGTGATCACCGGCCGCCCCCAGAATGTTCTTTCCGCGCAGCCTGACCCCCAATTGGGACTCCCATGGCCGTGGTCGGGCAGTGAGGAACCTCCTGCACCCCTTCACCTCTTTGGTCTGGCCTAGCTCTGCCATTCCCCAACATCCAGGGGGACGTATTCCACCTCTGAGGTGGAATATGTCTCCCGTCTAACCTGCTGACTCCGGATGTACAGGGAAGACCTCAGAATCAGCCCTGTACATCCACGGTTTCTTCCCCTCCCACTGCCCACCCTCTATCCTCCCCTGGCCCACCCTCTCCTGCCCACGAACAGAGCTCCCCACACAAGTCGGCTATACGTGCGAAGAGCTCTGTGGCTGCCAGTGCTATCTGGACGTTTAGCGGGTCTGGACATTCGGATTGGACGTCCAGACCCGCTAAACGAGGACGGAATCTACCCCTATGTGTCTATATGGAAATTTGGGCCTGAGTACAATGCAAAAGTAAGTGTGTAATTTTTTTATTCTGAAGATACTGAGGTGGTTACTTCCATGAGTTTGTGTACGGGCACCCTTATAATCTATCTTCTGGAAAAACTTGCTTGACATAGAAAATACAATGAAAAAAATACAACAGTCATTAGCACAAGCAGTCATGACCTACTGATGGAGAAGATAGTATGCAATTGTTGAAGCGTGTCATCATCCGTATTTTTTTTTTAAGTAAAAACAAAAAAAAAGGCAGGATCTTAGATTCACTTTTACCACAGTCTAACACAGAATACTACTATGCAAGCATCAATCAGATTTGCTTTATGTTAGAGTAGAGCTTGATCAGCCATTTACTAGGATAAAAATCTATGCAGTAGTATTTTCTGTTTCCATGACAACACATGCCAGCAAGACTGCAGTTTTTTTCACTGCACTGTTTGCTCCAGGCAAATTTTCCTACTGGGAATGGGTCAAACTTATAGTATAACAATCTTCAGAACAGAAAAATCTCATGCAGCAAGAAAAGAAAAGCCCATTTATTTCCTCTGGTTTATTCTACCTCCGAGATCAGACGAGATCAGGCTCACTCAGGACGGCATGGTGTGGCCATAGCAGACTTCCCATTCCTCAATTTCCTGTTAGTACTTAGATGGGAGACCACCTTGGAACCCTACCTCCATTACTGGTCTAAAAAGTAATGATCAGGTGTCTAATGCTGTCCCTGAGATCCTATACTCAGTCTTTTGTCTCCTCTTTTGTCTCCCCTGCCACTAAGGTCTCTTTGCCTGGGATGGAATTTATATGTTTGGGATGACCATGAAGGAATCTTAACAGCAGAGCAATGTAAGAGAAGGTGAGGAGACAGATGGATAGGATCCCTGGAGGTACAGAAGACAGGTCAAGTATTCTTTATCAGTCAACATTGTCTGAAACAATTCTAGAAGAGGAGGTCAGAGGTTCACAAGGAGGAGGGTTCAGGAGCATCTTAGAAAATATTTCTTCATAAAAAGGTGATGAATGCATGAAATAGCCTTCTTATGGAGATTGTGGCGACGAGAACAATAACAGAATTCATGGTGGCATGGGGTAACAATAAAGGATCCCTAATTGCACAAGAGTAAAGGGGAAAACACAGATTAAATGGGTACCTGTAGTACTAACATTGAAATTAAATTAGGCAGACTAGATGGGTCCTTATAGTTCTTATTTGCTGTCAAATTCTGAGCTAGATTTACTAAAAGGCGCTACCATGTTAGTGTGTGGTAACAAGCAACAACATAAATTATTTACTGCATGTCCATTTTAAGCAATGGGACCTATTTACTAATAAAATGTATTAATCACATTAGCACATGCTAACAGTAACATATTTTGAGGCATGTTTACTAAAGGTTAACAACATATGTTAACGAACATTAACGTGCATTAAGTGTTGCTGCATCCATAGAAGTAAAAGGATCATGGTGGCACTTAATGCACGTTAAATTTTAATAAATCTAGCCCTCTATGCTTCTCCCACAGTTTAACAGGATCTTTACCGTGTGGGACATGATGTTGAAAGTTTCCTCACAAATTTAGTTTTGTTGCGTCTCTGTCTTTTATATGTGTTCTCATACCCTCAAGTGAGAAACCAACTAATACAAGTTTTACAAGTCTATGGATCAATACAAAAACTACTGGCTGCTCTACTTCTCAGAAGGTATTGTTGACATTTGGAGACTTATACGAGGTCTGTCCAGAAAGAAACTAAACTTGCTAAAGAGGACGCCAATGAGCTGACACAGCAGACTCGAGATAATGGTAATGTGTAGTGGTGACCTTGAGCTTTAGTTTCCCACTTGCTCAATCACACCATGTGAATTAGTTATGGACTACATGCAGTACAGTGAACTCGTCTCGTGTGCCTTTTGCTAGTTTTTGCAAGTTGAAATATGAAGGATCTTGAAGAGCAACGCGTTTGCGTAAAATTCTGTGTGAAACTGACTTTTACTGAGACTTTTCAGATGTTGCAGCAAGCTTATGGAGAGGATTGTTTAAGCTGCAAACAATGCTACGAATGGTACAGACATTTCAAATCTGGCAGAACGTCCACCAAAGACTATCCCAAAACTGGACGGCTGTCTACATCAATGGAAGATAATCATGCGTGCTTTGATTCTTGAACATCGTCACCTAACTGTCCATGAAGTTGCTGAAGAAATAGGCATCAGTAAAAGTTCATGTCACACAATTGTGACTGAAAAACTGACAGATGCATCGTGTTGCTGCAAAATTTGTTCCACGTCTCTGGACAGATGAGCAATAAGTGAACTGCGTCACAATCACTCATTGCTCCTTATCCGCAAATTTTTGGCCAAGCACGAGATGCCTCTAGTCCTGCAGCCTCCGTACTCTCCAGATATGGCCCCTGCGAACTTCTTTTTGTTCTGAAGTTGAAATCCACTCTGAAAGGTCGCCTCTTATGACATGTGTCAGAAATAGCAAAAGGCACACGAGACGAGTTCACTCTACTGCATGTAGTCCATAACTAATTCACATGGCATGATCAAGCAAGTGGGAGGCTAAAGCTCAAGGTCACCACTACACATCACTATTTTCGTGAGTCTGCTGGGTTGGCTCACTGGTGCCCTCTTTAGCAAGCTTGGCTTCTTTTTGACAGACCTCGTATACTAAATTCTGTTAGCTGTTTACATGACAATCACTTTAATTTGAATGTATTTCATATATCCCACTCAATCCCTTGGAGAAAAGAACAGAGAAACTGCGTTCTTGGCTATGGGCATTTCAGAGGCAGCAGCTTCCCAAGGCCCGGGACTACGTCCAGCTTCTAGAGTCGATGGCGGCAGGATGCAGGAATTCAGAGACTCTCTGCTATGCTTCTTTTCAGTTTTATTACTTTTGTTGCCGCTGCAGGTTCCAGGGAGATGTGGCAGTGGTGCGGCAATGGCACGGGGTGGGATTAGAAGGGAGATTGGAGGCCACTACTGCAGGCCTTTTAAGGGATTACTTTCTGCCACTGACCCCAAAGACTGGCATTCTAGGCAATCGCCTAGTTCACCTAATTGTAGTGCTGGTCCTGTCCAGACTTTCTTTTGAAACAAAGAGGGCACCCCTCTTGCAGCATCACCAGGCACAGAAAAAGCAGGACAACGATACACCATGGAAAGAGACACTTTATTCAAGAAACTATGAGGTCGGTCCAACACGTATTTTGGCTGAGAAGGCTGCCTTCAGGGAACTTAGACCTCCAAAATAAATAACATAATTAAAAATAATAAAGCAAAAAACAGCCATTTAAATCAATTGCAATAATAAACACAATAAAACCAAAGGTAAAACCAAACTAGACACCAAACAGAAGAAAACAAACAAATAAAAACTAGACATACATTATAGCCTTTGAAAGTAACATCAACATATAATAGTTAAAGTTACAATGGAGGGATGCATGTGCTTCTAAAATTATAGAGAAACATGTGTAAGTAAGTGTGCTGATCAACTAGTACAATGTGTGTCATATCAATCTCAAATATAATTAAAAGTGATAAAAGTGTAGTTTAAAACTACTATCTATGCAGAGCCATAAATGGGTTTTAAAACCACGATAATAAAATGGGATCATGGAGACAAAATGAGGTGATAGCATTACTCACCTACTGGTGTATGACCAAGCTAAAATAACAATGGATAAAGACATGAAACCAGTGGGAGACATATGCTTTATAGTATCCAGAAAAAGAGAAGAGGAAGGGCAAATCATAAAAACAGCATTGTGCATAATAGTTACAATGGGAACCATAAGGAGATGTGACCTTAATACAGAGGCGAGGTAGAGCGCAGTTTGAGCCACCTTGAGGACTAGTATTGCAACATATTCTTATACGGACATAGCGTATTTACTAATACTTTCTAATATGGTCTCATTATAGATTTTAGGATGTTTCAAATGGGCACAGAGATGAATTGCCTACGTAAAACAAATATCAGCGTGAGACAAATTTTTTTAACAAAAACTTGGGCGGGGACAGCATTGTTCTAATTTTTTGTGCAGTTCAGTAAAAATCCAGATTACAATGCCTAAGCTCAACTAATGTCGATCTGCGATATCTGACCATACCATACAGAAATTACTAGAGAAAACTTATAAATCTCAGGATTTCCAGGTATATTCAAAAGCCACCAAGGAATCAAATAAGGTGCTTCTACCTTCAGTGTATCCAATGTTTGCTTAGTTGAAAATCGGGCCAATTTTAGAGCGCCAATTTGAAGCAAGGCAATCGTGATGTCTTCGTCGACCTAATGGTTAGGAGCGATCTCAAACTGGTGCTACTGTGCTGTTTTAAGTAATTTGCCTAATAACTAAGGATGGTCTTAGCGAGCATAGTTTATAGCCAAAAAAACCCTGTTCCATACTACTATATGATATAGGAACATATCAGAAGTAATGTCTTACTGCTGTGATTTTATGGTTTGGGAACAAAGTGTAGGCAGCTAAAAATAAATAATCTAAGGAAATAGAGGTGGAGTAGTATTTATATATAATGTAATTTGGACTTAAGAACCATTCTGACTGTATAAAGGTAAACTGCAGTCATAAAAACCTTGAAGGGGGTCTTAGTTCAAATCCTTCACTACTACATCCTATCATTGGTATAGACTATGGTAGGCAGCTGTAAGAGAGAGATAGAATAATCACCGTGCAATATATATGAGATATATCATAAAATAGTTTACAGAACAGGTCTAATTTTAAAGGGGGCAATTTGCCACTCTTTATAAATCAAAGATGAGATCTCTCACTAGCAGGGGCAGTAGTGTTATATTGCATCCAATATCAAATTGACATGATTAGGGCTTCCACAATAAAGAACATCATCTCATTAAAATTAACATAAATAGACACTAAGATAATCAATTATAATAAAAACTGCAGTTAAAAATTATTTAAGTTAATTTTTAATGAGGTGATGTTCTTTATTATGGAAGCCCTAACAAGTCCTAATGAGGGTAACAAAGACTAACAGTCCAAGAACAGAACTATAAACAGAATACCCTGTGAGCAGACGTCCACCAAGAGGAATATAGCTAGCAGGAAATAGCCGCTCATTACAGATTGCACTGATCAAATCAGCTCAGCTCAGATCAGATCATAGCAGGTCATACCGGCACATCACAGATCATAGCAGATCATACCAGGCAGACCATAATAGCTTGGACCAGAGCACAGTAGGTCATACCTGAACATAGCAGATCATAACAGATCCCAGGGACAAGTTCTGGACTTCCCTAGCAGAACTCAAGGAAAGGACAATATCTGGAAATAAAATGTCACCTTCCATATTGTCCTGCTAGGCCAGTCTAGATAAGTGGGACGTACCAAAGCTATGCCTCCACAGGGCAGGAAGAAGATGGGGCAGCCATCAAAATTTATGCACTGAAGGCCATGCTGTTCGAGCATAGATACCCAAGCGGAAATGTTTGATAAAGGTGGAAAACAATGACCACATTGCCGCCTAACAATCTTTAAAGGCGTGACCAAGCTGCGCTCCACCCAGAAGAAAGCTTGAGCCCATGTAATATCAGCTGGTCCAGCAGACAGACAGATCAAGGCTATTGACTCCTTTAGCCAGCAGCCAAAGGAAGACTTTGGGGCTGCTTTGCCCTCATGCGGGTTTTCAAATAGGATAAAGTCTGTCTGACTTTCAGAAGGAGTTAATAACCTTCCAGCGTCTAACATACGCATCTAAAGCCCACCAGGAGAAGGCCCCTATCCTTCCTTCGACATCCTTCCTTCGGGAATGAAGGCAGGCAGATCCCCTGGTTGACATGGATAACTGACAGCACTTTAGGCAAAAAGGAAGGGAAAGGCCATTAATGCACAGCTTCTTCTGAAAAGAACAGATAGAGATCTCAGTACAATCAGGTCTGCAACTCAGATATGTTGCAGAGTAGATTGGCGGAATAATATTGGAGAAAGTATCGCTCTGATGATGCTTACTCTTCCTATGTTGCCATATAGGCAACATAAAACAAAAGATGGCACTTACTAAGTGAGACTATTTTACAACAAAAATAAATATTGCATTATTTAGACTTAGGAAACTTTTTCCACTGTGCAATTTTTATCAGATCAATCTGAGGCACATATTAAAGCACCTACTTTCTGCCCGATCAGTTTGCTGATTATTTGGAAACAAAGATCGTTTCCTTCCCTGGAGGT
Organism: Ichthyophis bannanicus; assembly: GCA_033557465.1. NCBI lineage: Eukaryota > Metazoa > Chordata > Amphibia > Gymnophiona > Ichthyophiidae > Ichthyophis > Ichthyophis bannanicus. The sequence goes on from CM066035.1 coordinate 335,285,476, forward strand.
GTAGTTCCTGATCAAGACAGTGTGGCAGTAGCTGTTCCCCCTTCAGTAGAGACTCATGTAGCTTTGTGGTCTACTTTTACAGAATTGTTGATTGTGGATACTTCTTGCCTGCTCTTGAAGATGCTATCTACATAATGCTTTCTTGATTATATAACTGTTGCTATGGTTAAAGCTTTAAGGGATTCTGTGTTGTTCTTGTCTGCAGTAATAAATAGCTCATTACAGTCTAGAGATATGCCCTCTGTCTTAAAAAGTATTTTAGTAAAGCCCATAAAGCGTACTTACTCATCTGTAACAGGTGTTCTCCAGGGACAGCAGGAATCAGTCCTCACATATGGGGTGACGTCGGCACCGGAGCCTGCACGGAGCAATTCCCCAGCTTTCAAAGAAAGCCTTTGTGATTGCTGCCATGCATGCGTTGTCCTCTTCCCGCCCAAAGGTGCCATCTTGCTCAGTCAGGTCCCATAGATAGAGCCCTACTAAGCAGATGGCAAGGGAAGGATAAAAAAAATTGCAACTCTTCAGGGGAGGTGGGAGGGTAGTGAGGACTGATCCCTGCTGTCCCTGGAGAACACCTGTTACAGGTGAGTAACTATGCTTTCTCCAGGAACAAGCAGGAAGTCAGTCCTCACTTATGGGACTCCCCAGCTACAGGTTATCGAACCTGTAAGCCAAAAAACGCCTCCACGAGGTTGTAAGCAGAAGCCCATGACCGAAGGAAGCCTGAGTCCTCGGGGCAAGCTCTTGATATCCACAGAAGAAGGGTCGGAGGGCAGGAGTTGCTTATTCCCTGAACAGACTACGGAGCACAGCCTGGCCGAAGGCGCTGTCCCGGTGGGACTCCCTCTCCAGGCAATAGTGCGAAGCGAAGGTTGCAGCCCAGCAGATGTCCGTCAGAGGCAATGAGCCCAGCGAAGCCACCGACGCTGTCATGGTGCAGACACCCTGCGCGGTGACCCGATGATCCAGCAGGGCGCCCACCTTTGCCTGGGTGAAGACGATGTAGTTCACCACCCAGATGGAGAGGGTGCCCTTGGTGACTGCCAGCCCCAGGCGGTTGGGATCGTAGGCAATGAAGAGCCGGTCGGACTTGCGATGACCCTTGGTGCGCTGCAGGTAGAAGGCGAGAGCCCTCTTGCAGTCGAGTGTATGCAGGACCTCTAATGCCCGGTCGGCATGAGGTCTCAGGAAAAAAGTCGGCAGGACCACCTCCTGATAGAGGTGAAAATCCGAGACAACCTTCGGTAGGAACTTGGGGTGGGTGCAAAGGACCACCCTGTTCCTGTAAAACCTGGTGTAGGGGGCCTCGGCCATGAGGGCTTGAAGTTCGCTGACTCACCGCGTCGAGGTCAGTGCCACCAGGAAGACCACCTTCAAGGAGAGGTGCCGGAGCGAGCACATCGTCATTGGCTCGAAGGGCAGCCGTGTCAGCTGCATGAGCATGATGTTCAAGTCTCATTCTGCCGGGGAAGGCCGGATGAGGGGTTTGGACAACAGGAGGCCCTGCATGAAGAGGGAGACCAGAGGCTGACCCGAGAGGTGCTTGCCCTTGACGGGCAAGTGGTTGGCTGAATGCTGGTTGGTGCTAGGTGAATCCTGACCGAGATGGACTTCAGATCCACCTGGAAGAGGTAGAGAAGGTACTGGAGGACCCAACGGGTGGAGCAGGAGAAGGGGCTGATCTGGAGCTCAGAGGACCAGATTGAAAACCGCCACCACTTCAGGGCGTAAGCCCGCCTTGTTGAGTCCTTCCTCGATGCGAGGAAGACATCCTCGATCTCCGCTGGGAGGTACAGCAAGGCTAGAGAGACCTGTTCAGCCGCCAGGTCATCATGGATAGTGAGACCAAGTTCAGGTGAAGCACCCATCCCTCCTCCTGCGTCAGCAGACTGGGGGCACTGCCCAGGGAAACCGGAGGCTTCGACGAGAGCCGGAGCCGAAGCAGAAGTGGGAACCAAGGCTGTCGAGGCCACGAAGGTGCCACGAGAATCACCGAGGCTCGGTCGCACTGGATCTTGAGAAGGGTCCTCACAATGAAAGGAGTGTGGGGGGGGGGGGAATGCATACAGAAGCCCGGAGGTCCAGTTCAGGAGGAACGCATTCGGGGCCACCCTGCTCGGGTGTGGAATCGGTCTGCAGAAGCGGGGTTGCTGCACATTCGTCGGGCTGGCGAACAGGTCCATGGACAGAGTCCCCCAGAGGTGGAACAGGAGGAGAGCCACCTCTGGCAAACAGTACAAAAACGTAGGCAGGTGTATATTCTCACCAATACTTTATTAATCCATACTTATTAAGGGAGACCAGACCCGACACAGGCCGTGTTTCGAAAACCTCTTCTTCAGGGGTAGGCTCATCTTATGCTAAAAACACATCATAAATAGTTAAATAATTGAAACACAAATATAAAAAAACTCTCATAAATAAAAAGACTGTAAGAATGTGAAAAACCAAATAAATAAATGTATAAAAAGGATACAAATATAATATACATAATCCATAGACAAAACTTGTTATAATATGTAGATAACCATATAAAAACATGAAAACAGTCTCGCCCTTCCCTCCCCCTTCCGTGCCCATCTCCAGTCCACACGTCTTTCTGCATTTTACTTTGCTGGTCCTGCACATTGGAATTCCCTCCCCTCTTCCCTCCGCCTGGAACCACAATTCGCAGTCTTCAAACAAAACCTCAAAACCCATCTCTTCTCCCTGGCATTCAATATCCCCTCACCTTTTGTATGAGTCTACTCCCGTTGTACTTATTTGCCTTTTGTATCCTGTCCTGTGCCTCTTGCACTTTAGCCTTCTGTCCTTTATAATTTTGTATATTTCTTTTCCTTTCTGGCTTTGGCCAAAGTTTTTATGTATTATGTTTTACGTTCTGTGTAATTTATGTATTTTATGAATTTTATGTATTTTATTATTGTACACCGCCTTGATTGTTTCAGAAAGGTGGTTTTTATCAAATGATTAAACCTTAAACCTTAATGCTTAAATCATAAACATGTTGAACGGTGTTAAAACAAAACTCCCTCTAAAACAAAACTCAGCATATATAAAAATATGTAAGAAAAGAATCAATAAAAAACAATAACATGCAGATATTAACTGAAAACTGATATATAAAATGTAAATAAAAACAATAAATAAATAAATAACATGTTTCAAACACCATGACTACAATAATAATAAAATCATAAAATGCAAAAGATTGCAAAGCAAACAATATGGAGAAGTACAAAAGAGATGAGGATCATGAACCAAAAGATACCAAAACTGATCTAGGAGCAGGAGTGAAGGTACTGTTACCTTAGGAGCTTGATAAGAATGCGTCAATAAAAACTAATTGTTTCACTAAAAGTGAAACAAACTTTCGTAACTGTAAAATAAATAAAAGAAGGATAATATTAGAAAACTGATAATAAGAATAAAATGAATTCTATCAAAATTAATATGATTCTTTTAAGACTCAAAAACAACCATGATATAAAAACATACCAGATTGTAGTGTTATGGAGGGGCACCAACCGTGAAGGTGAAAATGAAACAGAGATGGATAAAAGAAAACCGCCCGGATGTCAAAGGCAAAATTACATTTATTTATTTATTTATTTAACAATCATTTATATACTGCATCTTCCAGAGATCAGTTGCGGTTCACAATAAACAACAATCAACAAAGCAGAGTTTGTTTTAGATGTAACATATTATAACCACAAGCAATAATATAAGTAAACAGCAAATGTTAATACTGAACAGAACAGAACAGTGAAATCTATATACATTATATACAGATACACATTATGTAGGGCTTTAGCATTGTGCATAGTACAGTTTCAGCTAGGTGGAATTGTCTGTTTAGGTCGTTGGATCAACTCAGACAAAAACTGGTTAGCCTTTATCTACATGTAGGCATTGTATAATTATACAAACCAGGCATCACAAAAACGTTCCAAAGACTAAACCCAAAGAAAAAGGGGAGAAACAAAAAAGGGGGCATTTGTATATAGAGCCAAAAAAAATAGGGTCACCGGCTATTAATGAAATAGAGAAAACGATGTTTTGCTAATTAGATGTATTTTTGGCGGCTAAATTCAACCACACAGCACACGCTGTGTTTCCTTAACCCTTTCACAGAGTGATGGCCGATCTTCGGTTGTGAACCATAAAAAATCAATAAAAAAAGGCCATTGAATGGTAACATATCATACAATCTGTCTATGAACAAATTAAAAATGCCATACCAAAAAATAAACACTACTGCAGACACCGCAGTGTCCCAATAAAGTGAACTACCATACTGGCATCCAGCCATATCTAAAAAGTGAATGTGTGGCTCAAATCATCGCTCAAAATCACATAAATCAGTCTTTAGACTGTTAAAAGGAACCATATAAAACAGTGACCAATGTATTTAAAGAAGTCGTTAAACCCATGAAAAATTGATTAACCCTACCAGAGGGTACCCACAAATGCAGGCGTCGCAGTGTCACACTGAAAAACTGCCGCACCGGTACTTCGCCATGCTTTAAAACTAAACATGTGAGCCCAAAAGATATCATAAAATCTCCCGAATCAAGCCTAAAAAGAGCCCGTGGCTACTGAAAAGTAAAAACCTATTAAGGAAAACTTACATATACATAAACCGCCACTGCTTCTAAAATCAGGGGGGCAGTCAACATTGTCGGCATTGAAAACGCAGTATTTGAACCAGACGCCAACGCATGCACAAAGGCCCAAAAAGACGCGGGATGACAGCCAAATGAAACTAAATGTATGAACCCAAGTGTTACAAACTAATGATAGTATTATGAATGATCATGAATGAATAAAAAACGAAAGAGTGAATAAAAGTAAATAAACAAGTAAAAACTAAAATAAGGGATACATTAAAACCCGCGCTTATATTTAAAAGTAACCCAACTCATTGGGGGAAAAATAGGGCCACCTCTGGTATAAATGAAAGCTGAACCTATAAAGGAAACATTAATCAATCATATACCCTGATAAAACGCCACCATTAATGTAATGATGATCACACGTATAAAATAAGCACCAGAACGGGCGCATCCTTAAAATAACAATAAAAACAAACCGGGATGAAGAAGTCAAACAATTAAACAAATGAACAAACAAAACACCGACCTCTATAATAAAACACTACTTTTAAGCCGATTGCAAACCTTGTATGTCAATAAATAAATAAATAAATTTAATAAATAACTAGAATGAAATAATTAAATCAATAAATACCCACCCTAAAAGAGAGTCAAAAAAACATACATATAGGCAACATGTAAACGATGTCATCAAAACAGAAAAAATCCTTACAAGAAAACGGAAAAGTCACGCTCAGAGTTCAGACCATGTGGTGTGAGTGTGTTAAGAGCAAAAATGTATTTCTGCTCCAACCGAAGAATGGTCTTCTCAATATTTCCGCCCCTCCAATTCAATTTCACTTTTTTAATAACACAAAATCTCAAATCTGATATTTTATGTGCCCTATCTATCAAGTGTTGCACCAGGGGTTTGTCTAACAATTGCCTCTTGATGCAACTCTTGTGTTCAACTATACGCACACGAATGCTCCGTATAGTTTTGCCAACATACAGACATATTTTTTCTGTTTTGATGACATAGGTGGCCCTATTTTTCCCACAATGAGTTGGGTTACTTTTAAATATAAGCGCGCGGGTTTTAATGTATCCCCTATTTTAGTTTTTACTTGTTTATTTACTTTTATTCACTCTTTCGTTTTTTATTCATTCATGATCATTCATAATACTATCATTAGTTTGTAACACTTGGGTTCATACATTTAGTTTCATTTGGCTGTCATCCCACGTCTTTTTGGGCCTTTGCGCATGCGTTGGCGTCTGGTTCAAATACTGCGTTTTCAATGCCGACAATGTTGACTGCCCCCCTGATTTTAGAAGCAGTGGCGGTTTATGTATATGTAAGTTTTCCTTAATAGGTTTTTACTTTTCAATAGCCACGGGCGCTTTTTAGGCTTGATTCAGGAGATTTTATGATATCTTTTGGGCTCACATGTTTAGTTTTAAAGCATGGCGAAGTACCGGTGCGGCAGTTTTTCAGTGTGACGCTGCGACACCTGCATTTGTGGGTACCCTCTGGTAGGGTTAATAAATTTTTCACGGGTTTAACGGCTTCTTTAAATACATTGGTCACTGTTTTATATGGTTCCTTTTAACAGTCTAAAGACTGATTTATGTGATTTTGAGCGATGATTTGAGCCACACATTCACTTTTTAGATATGGCTGGATGCCAGTATGGTAGTTCACTTCATTGGGACACTGCGGTATCTGCAGTAGTGTTTATTTTTTGGTATGGCATTTTTAATTTGTTCATAGACAGATTGTATGATATGTTACCATTCAATGGCCTTTTTTTATTGATTTTTTATGGTTCACAACCGAAGATCGGCCATCACTCTGTGAAAGGGTTAAGGAAACACAGCGTGTGCTGTGTGGTTGAATTTAGCCGCCAAAAATACATCTAATTAGCAAAACATTGTTTTCTCTATTTCATTAATAGCCGGTGACCACTGTTCCCTCTAAGCTGTGCGCATGTGCGCGCGCACACACCTCGCCGAGTGAGCGCACATACTTTACAACAGAGCGCACAAAAATTACGGTTCTGATTCTGATAGAAAACAACACAGACGTTCTTAAAATTGAAAAGTTGTGGTGTATTTATGGTTTTCACAAGTTCTACAATATTTTCTAGTGCAATCAATGTGGTGTACATACTATATTCTGACGTGTAGTCAAATTTTAAAGTATATAAGTCCGAGTGTCGTTATGTGGCGCACAAAAATTTAACCTTCCTTCAAAAGTTGCACAGTTGATATTTTATGTGCACACAGCCTACAGAAAATTAGAGGGAACATTGCCGGTGACCCTATTTTTTTTGGCTCTATATACAAAAGCCCCCTTTTTTGTTTCTCCCCTTTTTCTTTGGGTTTAGTCTTTGGAACATTTTTGTGATGCTTGGTTTGTATAATTATACAATGCCTACATGTAATTTTGCCTTTAGTTGACATCCGAGCGGTTTTCTTTTATCCATCTCTGTTTCATTTTCACCTTCACGGTTGGTGCCACTCCATAACACGACAGTCTGGTATGTTTTTATATCATGGTTGTTTTTGAGTCTTAAAAGAATCATATTAATTTTGATAGAATTCATTTTATTCTTATTGTCAGTTTTCTAATATTATCCTTCTTTTATTTATTTTACAGTTACGAAAGTTTGTTTCACTTTTAGTGAAACAATTAGTTTTTATTGACGCATTCTTATCAAGCTCCTAAGGTAACAGTACCTTCACTCCTGCTCCTAGATCAGTTTTGGTATCTTTTGGTTCATGATCCTCATCTCTTTTGTACTTCTCCATAATGTTTGCTTTGCAATCTTTTGCATTTTATGATTTTATTATTATTGTAGTCATGGTGTTTGCAACATGTTATTTATTTATTTATTGTTTTTATTTACATTTTACATATCAGTTTTCAGTTAATATCTGCATGTTATTGTTTTTTATTGATTCTTTTCTTATATATTTTATATATGCTGAGTTTTGTTTTAGAGGGAGTTTTGTTTTAACACCGTTCAACATGTTTATGATTTAAGCATTCATGTTTTTATATGGTTATATACATATTATAACAAGTTTTGTCTATGGATTATGTATATTATATTTGTATCCTTTTTATACATTTATTTGGTTTTTTGCATTCTTACAGTCTTTTTATTTATGAGAGTTTTTTTATATTTGTGTTTCAATTATTTAACTATTTATGATGTGTTTTTAGCATAAGGTGAGCCTACCCCTGAAGAAGAGGTTTTCGAAACACAGCCTGTGTCGGGTCTGGTCTCCCTTAATAAGTATAGATTAATAAAGTATTGGTGAGAATTTACACCTGCCTATGTTTTTGTACTGTTTGCTGGTTGTCTGCGTGGCAGTGTGCTGTTTTGGCCGGAGAGCCACCTCTGGACTCAAACGCCACTTGTGTGGGCGGAGAAGCCTGCTGAGCCTGTCCGTGAGGACATTGTCTTGTCCCGGATGGTAGACAGCCCATAGGGTCATGCCCCGACGCACCGCGAAGGAGCAGAGGAGGACCACCTCCCAACAGAGGAGGCGGGAGCCCGTGCTCCCTTCTTGTTTATATAGAACATCACGACTTGATTGTCGGTCTGCACAAGCACCAACCTGTCCTTCAGGTGGTACTCGAAGACCTTCAAGGTCAACTGGACCGCTTGAAGCTCGAGCGGGTTAATCTGCTGTCGAGATTCCTCGGGTGACCACTGCCCCTGTGTGCAGAAGTGGTCGCAGTGGGCTCCCCAGCCCAACTGTGAGGCATCCGTCGTCAAGATGAGGTCGTGCAGATGAGCCTGGAAGGGCATGCTCCGAAGAAGGCTCTGGGGGTCCTGCCACCAGACTAGAGATTTGACTAGGCTGCGAGACACCCGGATGGGGTCCGGAGGTGGCCCGAGGCTTGTGTCCATTGCACTCTGAGGCACCACTGGGCCGCTCGCATGTGCATGCGAGCATGGGGAACAACATGGACAGTCAAGGCCATGTGCTCCAGGAGGCGCAGCATGGTCAGCGCCAAGACCCTGGGCCAGCCTTGGATCTCAGCAGCCAGACTGCAGAGAAGATCCACGCGAGCTTGAGGCTGGAAGGCAGTCGCATGTTCTGTGTTGAGAAGAGCGCTAATGAACTCCAGGGTCCGCACCGTTGTGAGGTGGGATTTGTAGTTGATCAGGAAACCAAAGCGCTCGAGGAGGACGACTGTGCGTGATGCCGAGAGGTGAGCCTCCTCTGCTGAGGTGCCTGAGACAAGCCAATCGTCTAGGTAAGGGTAGATGAATATGCCCTGCAGCTGGAGGTGCGCTGTGGCTGCTGACAGGCACTTGGTGAAGACTCATGGTGCAGGCGTGAGCCCAAATGGGAGCACTTTCTACTGGAAGTGCTCTCCCTGCACCCTGAAATGCAGGTACGTCCCATACTTGTGGGCATAAGCGTCTCTGAGATCCAAGGAGCATAGCCAATCGCCCTGCCGGAGGTAGGGCAGAAGGACGCCAAAGGATAGCATTTTGAACTTCTCCCACACCAGAAAGTTGTTCAGATTCTGGAGGCTGAGGATAGGGCGCAGGCTCCCCATCCTCTTGGGAATGAGGAAGTACTGGGAATAAAATCCCTGATCCCGGAAGTGTGGCGGAACTCTTTTGACGGCTTGCTGACCAACGAGGTTGTTCAGCTTTTACTGTAAGCAAGCCTTGTGTGAAGGAAGCCGAGTAGGTTCCGCCGGAAAGAATGGAGGAGGGAGTCTGTCTAAATGAAGACGATACCCGTCCCGGATCACCTACAAGACCCAGGTGTCCATTCGGGGGCAAAGAGGGACAGGTGTCCTTCCATAGGCGGAAGCGTCCCCAGGGGGCAAGAGGCTATGCTTTCGGCGTCAAAAACCCAGGGCTGGCTGGGGTGGCGCTGGTGGCTGGGTCCAGGGCCCCTTGGGTTTCTGGTGATCCTGGGCACCCACCCTTTCCCTGAGTGCTGGTCGTCGGCACAGGGGTAGGTGAGTATGGTGGGTATCCCCCGTAGGGGAGCCCTTTCCTTCAGAAGAAAGGCTTTTTGGTGTGCTGCTTCTTCCGTGGGAGCGAGGAGATTTTGCGAGAGAGACTGGTGTGAGTCATGAATTCCATCTTGATCTCGGCTGCCTTGTCCTCCATGGGCTTGCCAAACAGCTGTTCGCAGAGGCAGGGGGCATCTAGAAGTTTCTACTGGACCTACTGCTCCAGGTCCAAAGACTGGAGCCATGCCTGATATCGGGCTCCGATGCCAGCTGCCTCTACATGGGCGGAAGACTTGAACCCATCATCTGCGGCCTGGAAAAGGTATTTCGAGCAGTTTGCCACTGACCTCAGGAGAGTCTGGAACCTGAGAAGCTGCTTCCACCAAGGCCCGCGGAGAATCCGCTGAGCTCTTTGGCGAGGTCGTGAAGGAACATACCCATATATAGTTGGTACGCCTGGATGTGGCACGCCAGCATGGATCCCTGGTAAGCCTTGTGCCTGAGGACATAGAGGGCACGGGACTCCCTACCGGGCGGGACCAAAGAGTGCAACTTCAGGGTCTTCTGTTTCCGCATCGCAGACTCGACTACCATGGAGATGTGAGGAAGCTGGGTCTTCTGAAACCCTGGACTGCACTGGACCTTATACATGGCACAGAGTCTTTTACTGACAATAGGGACCGAGAGGTGGGTGCTTCCCACATGCGGAGAAGCATATGGGAAAGAATGGACAGTACCGGAACCGTAATAGACTCCCTGGGTGGAGACTCATACTGCAAAATGTCGGCTCCTCCTCGGTCTGCGTAGGCAGATTGAGGGCCCGAGCCATATCCCGCACAAACGCCAGGAAAGAGGTGTCCTCGAGAGGCGACCGCCTTTGAGAGGCAGGCGGGGGACAGGTCAGAGGGGAGATCCCTGTGGGCACGGGTCTCTGGGAAAGTGTCCTTGTCCGATTCCCAGTCTGAGAGGGACTCGGAGTCAAACTGATCCCCATGCCCCCTGGCCGAGGCCCGCTTGGAGCTGGAGGCACTGACTCTGGAAGACCTCGCCCCCGAGGAATGGGACGGCGAGCGAGACCGGTGCCGAGGATTCTCACGAGGCTCGCGGTTCTCAGGCGTTTCCAAGGCAGTTTTTGGGACCCCGGTCGGGTGACCCTCTGTCTCGGGGCGTGAGCCAGTCGTGTTGGGCAAAAGTGCCTGCTGGGCAGCGAGGAAGGCAGAAACGCTGCGCTCCAGCGCCAGCATATGGGACTCCCACTCGGGAGTGGGTCCCTGTGACGCCGACGCCAGGGTTACCGGGTCTGGCATAGAGGAGGAGAGGGGGTCCTCGCCGGGATGACCCTCAGGAGACCGGGCACCATCGCCGAAGGCCTGTGTCCGTATGAGGTACCTTTCAAGGCCACTCCCTGTCCGACTCTCGGGAACGCCGAGGGGGTCTAAAGGAGCAAGTGCGAGACCGCTCACGCTTGTCTGGAGCCCCCGACAGTGACTTCGAGGTAGTCGTCTTCTTTTTCCGTTCCAACTCGGGTGAACCCTGATCGGAGTGATGCCTGGGGCACGGGGTCACTACGGGGGACCCCGCAAGCGGTGGATTGGTAGGGCGAGGTGCCACTGTGGATCCCAGGGCTGCTTTGGGGAAAATGTCGTCTGATGTCTGCTTGCAGCTGAGCAGGGCCTTAGCAGACATTTTCTTACAAAGTGAGCAGAGCTCCGGGTTGTGGTCAGCCCCCAGACACCGTAGACAGCAGTCGTGGGTGTCCGTGAGCGACATATTTTTGGAGCATCTGTCATATTTCTTGAAGCCGGTGGCCATGGGGGCAAAAAGGGCCCCTGCGAGGTCGAAAACCCTCGAGGCCAGCGGTTGGGAAAAAAATGGCGTGAAAAGGGCCCGAAAGAGAAACACTAAATAGAGACAAAAAAGAGGTCCCCTAGCCCATCGCCGAAGCAGGGGCGAAGGGGGGGGGGGAGGAAGAGGACTGGTGCTACTGGAAAAAACACGAAAAAACATTTTCCAAGGGATGAGGACGTGCGTCCGAAGGGCTCCGCGGAAAAAGGGAGACAGAGCAAGATGGCACCTTTGGGCGGGAAGAAGACTACGCATGCATGGCAGCAATCCCAAAGGCTTTCTTTGAAAGCTGGGGAATTGCTCCGTGTGGGCTCCGTCGGTGCCGATGTCACCCCATAAGTGAGGACTGACTTCCTGCTTGTTCCTGGAGAATGAAAAGTAAGACATATTTTGCAAGATGTGACTAATTTTCAACCTACTTCTTGCATACTATTTCTGTCCAAGATTACTGAGTAGGTGGTATGTGTCCAGCTTGATCACTTTGTGGAGTCCCATCAATTACTGGATTCCAGGCAGCAGGATTTCAGGACTGGGCATGGGGTGGAGATGCTATTGATCTCATTAACAGATCATTTATTGCAGGATTTGGCACATAAACCGGTAGCTTATTTACTACGGTTTCTTCGGCCTTTGATTCTGTACTGCCAGATATTTTGCTGCCTTGCCTAGTTGAATGTGGAGTGGCAGGTACAGTATTAAAATGGTTTGTAGCGGGGAGTTTTCCAAGATGGCGGGTGCAGTCTTGACTGTGTGAGCGCGTTTTTCTTCATGGGGAGGAAGCGCAAGGGTAAGACTGTGGCTGCCCCCTCGCAACCCACTCTTACCTCGACGCCGGTTGTTCCTGCTTTGGGTCCTTTGGATCCTTTCCTGGTTTGTGCTCCGCGGGATCCAGTCGCCGCTGGGGGAGGAAGCCGATTGGAGCTGTCGGAGTTGGAATACTCGGCGGCAGCCTCGGCGTCATCTAGCTCTCCAGCTTTGAGCCCTGCGCTGAAGGTTCCTCGCAGTAGCCTGTTGCCGGAAGGCTTCCTGGAGGTTCAATCCCCGGTAGTGTCGGGAGAGGTAGCTACCTTGCGAGGGACGGGGAAAGGTGAGCACGAGGAGCCAGTGAGTCGGGCTGGGATCGCCCAATGCTCTTTACCAACGTCAGCGTTTAATGGAAGTGAACTCATAGGGAAGGTTTCTTCTCCTATGCGACGGGAGGACTCATCGCTGATTTCGAAGATGGAAGGTGCAGCGGCAGCCACAACGGAGGGAGCTTTCACTCTTCAGCGTCCCGTAAACTTCACACTGGAATCAATTTGGAACGCTATAGTTTCCTCAGGGGATGTTTTATTACCGCAAATTACGGCTTTATCCTCTAAGGTGAAGATTACAACAGAGACCGTAGCAGATTTGGAAGAGAAGGTTTTGGGGATTTCCACAGAACTTGAAGTTCAAAGAAACAGAACCACCTATCTAGAAGATCAATTGAATGCTCTTCATAAGAACTCTATCTCAGTGCAAGCTAAGCTAGAACAGCTTGATAATTTTTCTCGTTTGAATAATTTGAGAGTGGTTAATTTTCCTAAGGTGATTTCTGTTTCTGCTAAGGATATGTTTAAAGAATATCCACTAGAGGTATTAGGGGTTTCTCATGACCTAATGCCTCCTTTGGTTAAAATTTATTATCTCCCCAAAGCTAAGTGTGTTCCCTTTAGTGGGGCTACAGGGGGTGGGCTGGTGCAAGGAGATGCTTTGAATGTTACAGATTTACTGGAAAACTCTGGGCTAGAATCTCAGGAGCCTTCTACTCTTTTAATAACTTTTGCCTTGCTATCAGATAAGGAGTGGATGTTAAAACTTTTTTCAGAAAAGAAAGCTCCCGTTTCGGGGTTTAGCTGTTCGTATGTATCCAGATCTGTCAAGAGACACCCAGAAACGGCGCAGAGAGTTTTTACTGCTCCGTCCTGGGGTCTTGCAGCTGGGTGGGCTCTTTTTTCTTAAACACCCATGTAAATGTCTGATCAGATATCAATCTGTTTCTTATGTATTTTTTGAGCCCTCCCAGCTATTAGTTTTTCTAAATGCAAGGTGATTAGAATCCTCTATTGTCTCCTCCTAGAGCTCTTTGTTAGATACGTCTGGATCTGACTTTAACCTTTTTTTCTTCGTTGTATTTGGACTATGCTTTGTGTGGAAGTTTCTCCCCAGAGTAGTGGACTAGGGAGAGTTGACACTGCCTTTATTTTCTTAATGTAATTAATATTGTAAATGGTTTAGTAGCCTTCCTGACTGGATGATCCCAATGGATTCACTTTCTTGGGAAGGTGTCCTCATGGCATCCTTTATGGTGTGATGCATGGATCGGCCCTGTCATCCACGATACTTAAAATCTATTTGGCACCTTTCTGTAAGCTCCTATTCCAGCACTGACTAGAATTCCAAAAATAAGCGGATAACATCTTATGTTTTATACAGAGAATCCACTTGTAGTTAGAGCCCATTGATATTCTAACAGTAGGGAGCATTCATCAGTGGGGTAAGAAAAATTGGAAGACTGATGGAAGATTTCAATAGAACCAAGGCCTGCATAAAATGAACAACTAGAAAGTGTCTTCTACTTGGTGGCAATATATGCCAATTGAACTTAGATAACTCTAGTGAAGAGGCATTGAAGCAGTTTTTGTGTGGGACAGGAAAAGGGATCTAGGACCTCTCTGTCACACCAGATAGAAAACCTCTTCTACATAAAGCCATAAGATCTTCTAATAGAGTCTCTCTGAGAAGCAAAGATTTCAAACACATTCTCAGGCAGATTCTGTGAACTGAATGTTACCCTCTTAATATTCAGGCTCTAAATGGTCTCCTTGATTCTATGTGATTAGGATTTAGGAAGACCAAATCCATATCAGTTCCCCGATGGTAAATTCCCACAGGAGTGGAAACGAATCTTGCCCAGTGTGGAACTATAATTATCAGCTCCTCAGATTTTTCTGAGTTTCAGACACTTCGTCACTAAAGGAATCAGAGGATATGCATACAGAAGGAAGGCACTGGAGGCTAGTTTGTCATATATACCTATCCTTGAACAGAACTGAAGAACAAAGGAGTTGCAAACAGATCTACTGTGGACATAGCCAGTGTTAGCATTGGGCAAACTAGGAGTTCACCTACAGCACTGGCGTTCGGGGAGGGAGGGGGGGCGTTGCTGTTGCTGCCGTCGTCCCTGAAACTCGATGCAGCCTTACTTAAACTATTTGGTGCTGTGTTGCAGTTACAGTTCTCTATGACCTGCCATTTCCACTCCCTCCAATGCAGATGTCCAGTTTATGCAAACCAGAAGGCTGAGTCGGAGAGGCATTGAAGTGGCAGGTCAAAGCAAGAAAAAAACATGACGCAGTACAGGAGAGGTTAGATAAGTGTTGCATTGCAGTTTCAATGCCATTGCTGCCTCTGTAGGCCCTGAAAGGTGTGGTGGTGGTAGCAATGCGGGCAGGTTGGAGGGCTTGCCTAGGGTGCCTCTAATTCTTGCCCCTAACTGTGAATTTCTGTTATACGTTTGTCTAGGGTCTGCCTGTGTGGTTGCAGGACTCAACTCAGTTTGCCTGCCTAAGATATTGTCATTTCCTGCCAGGTATGTAGCTCTGAGGGTCATCCCATGTGAGATGACCCAGTTCCACAACATAGGAAGTATGACCTTGTTCCTCCCTACTTGTTCACAAAAAACACATCAATCTAATTTGTTTGTCTGGATTAGGTACCAGGGTAGAATCTGGTTCAGTGAGCCTTCATTTGCAGGATTTCCCCCTTATTTGTATAATTCCCCTGCAAAACATTTTTTTGGGCCATGATAGCAATCATCCTGGGCTGGGTACCATGTAGCCTGGCTCTCTTTGGAACTTTAAAACAATGGTCTCGGACGTCAAACTTCTAGGACTTACTCTCAAGCAATGACCACAGTTTCCTCCTCTCAGAAACTATCAACACTGCCTTTGTAGTATCCCCAGCTCCAAATTACTTGGGAAGTGCATTTCTTTCACATGGTAGCATGCAAGACTTGCTATCTGAGCTACCAGGCCAACCATCCACACTTTCTTCATTAAACAAATGCATAATGTTACAATAAAAATGAAATAGCATATTCAAGCATGTGCTTAATGTTGAAATATAAGAGTTAGTACAGGATTTAAGGAATCCTATTTTCAAATACAAAGTATACTTTTATACTCAAATGTGATATTAATAACCACACATTCATAAACACTTCACATAGGGCCGGAGTAAAGGTATTGGGAACTCTAGGCAAACCTTCAGCCTTATGCGCCCCCCCCTCCCCTCCAAGATTTGATAATTAAACTCAACAATCATGATCATCGAAATACCATCCCTCCCCTCCCACAACAATCCAGTAAATATGTATAATTGACATCATACTTGCTGATGGCGATTTTGAATTTGTGCAGCTGTCAGGATCTATTGTTTTGCTTTGACTGATGCTGCGCTTCAGAAGCTGCTGCCTTAGGTGTCTGCCTAGTCTGGCCTAATAGTTGGACCAGCCTTGATTTCACAGGGGTAATGTGCAATAGAATTCTTAACATATATTAATAAAATAGAAAAACATAATACCACAGGTTGTTTTGTGATGTCTACCAGGTCCTTAATATTGTAATACTGGTGTTTTTCAAATGCTGAAAAAAGCATGTCCAAGACTTGTTGTTTATCTGCCCGGGCTCGTTTGCCATCTTCTTTCTTCTTCTTTTCATACTCAATCTGTTCAATACAAAATAAAGGCTTAGTGCTTGCAAATATTTGAAATATACAAATATTTCAAAAATCATGAATAGCTTTCTAGGCTGCTGTGATCTCTGTACTAACAGAATAATTTAATTAGGAACATTTGAATAACTTCTTGACTTGGACCAATTTAAAAATTGTGTGTTACATAGAGGATTATTTTTTAAACGTTTTTAGCTGGAGGTTTAATCCTCCTACTTTTAGCGATGGTTATTGCACTGTTTCATTTTTATTTGATGCACCACAAATCATAATTATGTTTAAGCCGTTTAAATTAAAATGTAATTACAAAGAAGGGGGAGGGGTCATCATATCTCCAGTGGGGTCAGTTTGATTATTAGTGTATAAACTATCTCATATGTGCAGATTCTCAATCTCAGCCAAAAGGCCAAGGGATCGGCTTCAGGTCATAACTCAGACCTTGCATCTGAATCTCAGGCAAAAGTTGACAAGTATTATAAAGTGCAGCTTGAAAGCTGGCAAATGCTTCAAGATAACTGTTCTTTTATGGTGAATTTTAAAAGTATTACATATGTAGGCAATGTAACGTTTATATGCTAGCTATTTTAGAGGGGCTTCTCTCAATTCCTAACAGGGGGTTCCTGGCTCCAAGCCTTGGTGCAGAAAAAAGACTTGGTTTCCAGAGTAACCAAGATAGCCAACTAACCTACTTCTCAGAATACTATATATGCACAGTTTTACTATAAACATGCAGATTCCTGCTGTAACTATGCAGCTGGTCAATCTTAAATAGTTGTGACTGTAAAGATGCATGTATAATCTTTTCTAAGAGCCCAATGCACTCTGAAATAAACAGGATAAATTTAGAAACTATGTAAATCAAAAAATTGAAAACGTTCATTTTTTTTAAACCTTCACCCAAGTTGATCACTAGCACTATGCACACTTTCAGGAAGAATGTGTTCTGGTAAGAAATATTTCTAAGATAAACTGCTTCTTTAAAATATATTGCCCTAAGCATGCTACTAAGTTAGGATGATGCATACTTTAAAGACGACAGAAAAATGTTACTAAAATCTTGATTGTCATGTTTGCCATGGCTACCTGCTCCGACACCTGCTCAATCTCTGCACTAATTATCTCATCTACTCTGTGTGCTGCCTGCTGTTTCTGCCTGGTCCTTTAGACAGGAAAAGTGCTGCTGGGAAGCAAGGGGAAAATACCACCATTTTATCTAATGCTTCTCTTTAAAAAAGAAAAAAAAAAGAAATTTCTCCCTCAGAGTGATTTTGATACTATTGTATAATGCTAAATTAAAGGCAGTAAGGTTGAATGCAGGAATGACAAAACAGCTGCCAGAAATCCAGAGGTAAAGAAATTATGAAGAGGGATAGTCGCACCAGCTTTAATTAGTAGATGATTATTATGTGTCCAAAAATGGAAAATTACAACACTGATAAAAAACCAAAGGTATGCAAAAGTAACTGTTACAATTTTATGCACAATAGATTAACTAGAACAGTGTTTCGCAGCTAGTTTAGGAAGGTCTTAAAACACTTCCTCTTCATTAAATACCTCACAGCCTCCCCCGAACCCCAGCCACCATGTATGAGCAACACACAATAACTCCATCTCTCATATATACAGTTACCTTGTTCAATGTTCCACATATGTAGATAGTTTCCCCTGTTATCCAAGTTACTGCTCCTGTTCATTGTAATGACCTGACTCTTGTTTATTGTCGGATATTGTTTGTTCTATGTAAACCGCGCTGATCGCAAATAGTGCGGTATATAAGAGATGTAAATAAATAAATAAATAAATAAAAATAGTCCTGGGAGTAGCCTCCAAGAGGGTATGCATTCATGAGCATGCATTCAACTTGTTTGGGTGTTCAAAAATTTAAAGTAAGTGCAAATTGCTTGTACTGTACATAGACCTATGAATTAATGAACATACAATCGATCTGCAAGATTAAAAAAGTTCTAGTGTGCATACAACATGCACCTAAAAAACAAATAGGCCAAATGAACATGAAAAATGCCCGAAAAATGAGAAAAAATAGTTTTGAATGCAAACAAACCAAATTTTCTTTCGGCCGTGCAGACACTTATCTTCTAGACAGCCTGGTTTTCAGGATATTCACAAGGAAAATGCACCTGAGATAGATCTGCACGTGAAGGAGGCGATGCATGAAAATCTCTCTCAAGTGTGTTCATCATGGATATCATGAAAACACAGACTAGCTAGAGGGTATTCCAGGACTGGCTTGAGAAACACTGAACTAGAAAGCAATGTTACTCACCTGTAACGGGTGTTTTCTGTAGATAGTAGGACTGATAAGGCACATGAAAGGGATGACATCATTCGACAATGCTGGGATGACTCTCCCATAGTTCAAAACTTAACGGCCCTCCCATGCAGCGGTCTCCTCAACTCTCAGTTCCCAAGCTGAAGTATGTACACAACTCTCAGGGAGGTGGGAGGAATGTATGCCTTATCAATTGTGCTGTTTAGAGAAAACACCTGTTATTGATCAACATTGCTTTTTCCATTGACAAGCAGAGTTAAGCTAGGCACACAAGTGGGTGACTCCCAAGCTTAAGTCTGCTCACTGTTTTCATATTGTCCCAGTCTTTAGAGCAGCTTCCTGTAGAAGTGCAAGAGTTGCCTTTTCAGACAGACTGGTTGGACATACCACTTTACTAAAAGCACTGTCCTTGCTGAGGCTTGGTCCAAACAGCACTACACAGTAAAAGTGTGAAGAAAGGACCATGCAGCTACTTTGCAGTTGTATCTAGCAAGGCAGATTTTAGGAGCACCACTGTCGCTACAATAGCTCTAATCTAATGAGACTTTACTTTGGAGCTGAGAGGAGTATCCACTTGTTCATAACAGAACTGGATACAGAATGTCAGATAATTTGCTATAGTTCTTTGAACAACTGGTATACAGGTCTTTTGGGATCAAAGGAAATGAAAAGTTCCATGGCCTTCCTAAATTAATCAGTACTTTTAAGGAAGTAGGTGAGAGCCTGTTTATAGACTAGAGTAGGTAGGGATTCTTGTGTGGATTTTATTGTGATTTCTGACAAAAAGCGGAAACACTCTCTTGTTTATGTGAAAAGGTCTCACCACTTTAGGTTAAAACGTAGGGTGTGTTTGGAGAACAACCTTGTGATGATGAAATTGAGTTAATGGTTCGTAGGTCACCAGTACCTTAAGTTCACAGACTCTCTTAGCTGAAGTAGTTGCTAGTAGGAAGAGTACTTTCCTGGAGAGGAATTTAGGAGCAGCAGAGTCCAATGATCCAAAAGGTGGCTTCATAAGTTAAGTTAGCATCAGATTAAGGTCCCAAGGCACAGGGGAGTTATGCAGTGGAGATTTTACATGAAAAAGTCTCTTCTTGAAGGTAGTAGTAATATGACACAGAGATTCTGGAAGGCTATCTACCGAAAGGTGATAAGCAACCAGAACATTGAAGTGTACTCTAATGGAGGATGCCTGACGGTCTAGACCAGCGATGGCGAACCTATGGCACGCGTGCCAGCTGTGGCACGCGAAGGCCTTGCAGCTGGCACGCGGGAAGGTCCGCAAAAAAAGAAAAAGCTGGCTCTGACTGCTGCCGCGGACGCGGCAAGGGCAGAATGCAGCGTCCCGCGGGGCCCCCTCCGCCTGCTAAGCCCCTCTGCAAGAGCTTTCAGATTCGCGAGGGAGAGCGTCTCCCTCGCGTCTCTGTTAAGCCCGCAGGGGCTAATGGGAAATTTCCCATCAGCCCCTTTAGACGCGAGGGACTGATGGGACATTTCCCATTAGCCCCTGCGGGCTTAACAGAGACGCGAGGGAGATGCTCTCCCTCGCGAATCTGAAAGCCCTTGCAGAGGGGCTTAGCGGGCGGAGGGGGCCCCGCGGGACATTGCAATCTGCCGCGGCAGCAGCCAGAGCCTGCTTTTTTTTTTAAAAAGTTTGCCTGGGGGGGGGGGGGGAGGTGTGGTCTGCTCATGGGCCGGGGGGGGGTGGTTAGGACTGCTAATGGGCAGGGGGGGTTAGGACTGCTAATGGACAGGGAGGGGGGGGTTAGGACTGCTAATGGGCAGGGAGGGAGGGAGGGAGGGAGGGAGGGGGGGTTAGGACTGCTAATGGGCAGGCAGGGAGGGAGGGAGGGAGGGGGGGTTAGGACTGCTAATGGGCAGGGAGGGAGGCAGGGAGGGGGGGGGGGGTTAGGACTGCTAATGGGCAGGGGGGGGGTTAGGACTGCTAATGGGCAGGGAGGGAGGCAGGAGGGGGGTTAGGACTGCTAATGGGCAGGGGGGTTAGGACTGCTAATGGGCAGGGAGGAGAGGGGGGGGTTAGGACTGCTAATGGGCAGGGAGGAGAGGGGGGGTTAGGACTGCTAATGGGCAGGGGGGGTAGGACTGCTAATGGGCTGTGGGCTGATGGGGGCTGTCTGGAAATGGGGTGATGGGGGTTAGGACTGGTAATGGGTTATAGGGGGGGCTTAAACTGAAAATGGGGTGATGGGGGTTTAGGACTGGAAGTGGGTTGATGGGGGGGGGCTAGGACTGGTATTGGGTTTGGGGGGTTGCTAGGACTGGAAATGGGCTGATGGGGGGCTAGGACTGGAAATGGGCTGATGCAGGGACTAGAAGGGAATGGATGCTGGGTGAGGCTGGAACTAGAAGGGAGCTGATGTTGGGGGAGGATTAGAATGGGATGGGGCTGGGAGAGTAAAATGGAGAGGGGAAAAATATTTTGTGTGGGAGGGATAAAAAATCTACAATTGGCCGGGTATTGGGAGAGTAAGTGGGGATTGAGGATGGAGGGGTAAAATTTGAGTGGATGAAATAGGAATGAGGAAAGAGCAAAAGGAGAAAGATTAGTATGTTAAAGCGGATGTAGAGAGAGAGAATGGAAAAAAAAATTAGAAGAGAGAAGAAAGGACAAATGGACAGCAGATGATGGAGAGTTAGCAGAAAACATGAAGAAACCAGAAGAAAGTGGCTGGAGCAATTGCAACTGTGTAACTGAGCTGAGGTATTCTGTTTATGTAATTCCTTTTTGACATTGCCACTTGTTCTCTTTCCCCAGTAGGTCATGTATTGTTATTGTCTGAAATGTATTGGTTTAATATTTGCAGTGTTGCCTTTTGATAGGTATGGTGTGGTGCTATGTGAGTCCTGGTAGTGCTGTTAGGATACGGCGGGTTTGCTATTGGTTCTAAATGGGCAGTGTTTGTAGTAGTTCCTAATGTGCCTGGCGGTTGGCACTGGATTATAGTAATGTAGAAATCTTTTAGTCTGTCTTTATCCATACACTCATTAAGAGACATGTTTACTAAAAGTTAGTGTATGTTAGCATTATGCAAATATTTATGCAAATTGACGTGCTGGCACTTTGAGGAAATTCTTTGGTTTTGTGCGGCAGTTTGGGCACTCGGGCTCAAAAAGGTTAGCCATCACTGGTCTAGACAATATAAATAGTACAGATACACAGAAACGTAGCAGGATTATGACAGTTTGTGAAACACCATGTTCAAAATTTCTTCCACTTTGGAAGGTGTATGTGCATCTTCTTGTAAAGTGGGTATACTGGGATGTATGCATATGCTTTCTTGAGATCCAGGGTACACAGCCAGTCTTCTCTGCTGAGAATGGGGAAGAATGGAAGGGAGAGTTGTTGGGATGAGAAAATACTTGGGCGTAGAAACACCAATTCTTCTCCTGTGGCAGTATGAGTTCTACAACATTGGACTGGAACAGGAGAAATACTTCTACTTTGAGGAAGCTCATATGGGAAGAAGAAAGATGGGTCCAAGATAAGGACCTATCTGGGGGCTATCTGATAAATGAATGAATAAATGGCGCCAAAAACACCTCGCCGAGCCTCACTCTGCTCTGGCACCCCTGCGCTTGGCGGCCCGAATCCCGCTCACCTGCTGACACCTGATCACTCTCCGATGCCGCTGATGCACTGACCG
This sequence comes from Ichthyophis bannanicus, assembly GCA_033557465.1. Classification (NCBI taxonomy): domain Eukaryota; kingdom Metazoa; phylum Chordata; class Amphibia; order Gymnophiona; family Ichthyophiidae; genus Ichthyophis; species Ichthyophis bannanicus. The sequence continues at coordinate 335,307,625 of CM066035.1, forward strand.
CGAGTCTCCGCTCACCCGCAGAGTGAGAAGCAGACCAGCAGACTAGTTCCCGCCGCCGGCTGCAGCGATCCCGCCGAGCCGCGGATTTCAAAGCACCGCCGACCTGCAGCTGCTGCTGAAAGAGAGAGCTCCCCCCTCCATCCACTCAAGGGGGAGAGATCTACCCTGCGTCTGCACGCCTGTGAAGAAAATAGCGGGGAGAGGCAGAAACCGGCAGGAAGGCACAGGCCACTTTTTTTTTTTTAAGGAATAGCAACCAAATTAAGAAAAACAATGTACAAACAAATGAAATAGACCCTGATTTATAGCTACTCTACAGCTCTTTATTCGTTCCTCAAGTGAGCCCAGCACCTAGGCTCACTAAGTCCTCCTGCTGCATGGAGACTGGACACACTGGGGATGATGAGAGAGATCTCCAGACTATATCCAGTGATGTCACTTTTTGGACATGCCCAGTCTCCAAGCAGCAGGAGGAGGTGCACTATCCAGTGGTGGAGGACTAAACTGGAGGAACGCTAAGGAACTTGCAAGTGATGCATTCCTGATGCTGTGGATATAGCGATGGTGTGCTCCACGTGGGGAGTATTGGTGCAGTGACATGTGGTGTTAGGATTGCTGGTCATCAGTGGAAAGTAGCCTAGAGAGTCATGTCGATCTTGAATAGCGGGGACTGGACGTCCGACATGAATGTCCAGCCCCCGCTATTCCCGACACCCTACATCCCCTAGACCCGATTCTGAGTGCAGAGCTCCCCACACGTATTGCCAAGATGTGCAGGAAGCTCTGTATGAGGATGGGAGGAGGCAGGCTGGAGGAATAGTGGGGGGTGGACTGGAGGCATGACCCCCAACCCGGACATATAGGGCCTATTCCGGTGAAGGCCTTGTACGTCCGGGGTTTCTGGGTAAGTCCCCCCCCCCCCAAGGGCAGCAACCTGCACCAATGGTTCCCCCCCAAGACAGTGGCTGCAGGGGAGATGCTCCGCTGCCTGATCTGGACCATAGCAGGCCCCTCTGGGGGTCGGGTGGTGGGGAATGCCAGGTATGTTGCTGGCGGCACATTGGGGCCTCTGCATAGTGTCCCGGTGCCATGGCGATGGGTCGCTATGGCACCAGGAGCCATGCAGGTGCCTTGGGTGGGGAGTGGGCTAGATGCACCTAGGCCCAGAATTGGGACACAGCCTGCTCATCCAGGCCTGTTGCACCCGATTCTGGATGTTCGGATGTGCTCCAAATGGAATTGACCTCCCAATGTTTATTTACAGACTTGGGACGCCAGAGTCAGTAGGTGCACCAGCTGAGAGAGCTCCTTTGGACATTGTGGGTTATCTCCTTCCCATTGCTTTTCTCTGACATTTCATGTAATATAAAATTTTCTTTCCTTTTTCTTCTGCATATCCTAGGCCATGGTTTAAGGTTCCTGATGGGTCTACGGAATTGCACACTTGAAGTCCAAGTTGGTCCAGAAGCTTTTGTGCCCCCTCATTGTGGAGGAGAAATGTCAAGAATATTTTATTATGGAGATCTTCTGTGGTGACCTTCTGGTTTTGGAACATTACTTTATGTTTTGCTTTAAGTTTAATACCACAAACTTTAATATAAATGACTGTTTCTGAAGTGCAATTTTGTTGCTTACAGAGGGAGGGTTGTAAGTGGCATGTGTTTGATGTCTGGGGGGTATTGTTTAGCTTGGGTATGGGGTGGATGAAAAATGTGTGGTAGTGAAGGGGCTTTGAAATGTTTGTTGAAGAGCGAGTTTGAGAGGGTTGGGATTCCTGGGTGTGTGTGTGTGAGGGGATGTTTAGGGATTTTTGCTAAGGGGAGTTGTAGTTGGAAGGAGGTGAGTGCATGGTAAAATCAAGTGTTTGAGGGCGTGTGGGATATTAACTTGGAATGATAAGGAGGGGGTGGGGTGGCTATGAATGAACAGAAGTGGGTGGGAACTTTAATGTCTAGGGATCTCCACGGAGGGCCCGGACACATAGCAGTTGACTGTGGAAGGGGTGGAATTGGTCTATTGAAGTACTATTGGTTATGGCACTTTGGGTAGGGACAGTTTTTGGGAGCTTTGTGTGTGTGAGATTCTGTTTGTGGGGGGTGGCTGTGCGGTCATAAACAGGAGTCATAGGGGTTTGGGGGAAGTCCTAGGCTGGTGAGAGGTCTCTTCATTCCAGGGATATGGCTGCAAATAGTAATACTTTTACGTAGTGGGTGACATGATTAAGGGGCATACATTTAGGAGTGGAGTAGCCGCTTAGTGGTTTGAGCACTGGCTTACAGGACTGGCCCTAGTGTTGGTTAAAGTGTTGGTGCCTTAGGCAGACCTCAAGCTTTACACCCCCTCTCATTGTCAAAATCTATTATTATTTTTTAATGCCCTGCTTTTGCTGACCTCTGGAAGTTGCTGCCTTAGGCGACCGCTAGTTTGCTTAGTGGCTGGGCCAGCCCTGCTGGCTTGGTAACCAAGAGACCATGATTCGATTCCCACTAGCACTTCTTGTGGCCTTGGGCAAGTCACTTAACTCTCCATTGTCTTGGAAGAAAGGCCTGGCAATCTATTTTCAGTCACATTGCCAAAAAAACCCAGGAGTTGCTGGGTTGCCAGGAGTCAGCATTGACTTGAGGGCACTTAAATATAAAATATATATACATTTAATTTCATGGAAAATCTGTGGGATTGGGTGCCCTATAAAATGCATAACTTGTTAAGGCCCTGTTTGACAAACAGGCTTATGTAGCTCTTCTCCAGGAAACACACATGACTGATACTGAAAAGGTGGTGGATAGGGGGATGTTTATGGGGCTTCCTTTGGGAAGAAGGTGGCTGGGGTAGTAGTATTAATTCGTAAGACCTTGAGATTTCAAATCGAAAAATTGCAATGCGACTCCCAAGGCTGATTTGTCTTAATCTATAATCATCTGGGCACTGCATCTGTTGTACTGGGCAGCATTTATTGCCCCAATACCCTTCCAGCCCAGATACATTTATGAGTCGGTGCACTGTGTCCCCTCCGTGGGCAAATATACAGTGCTCTTAGGGGGGATTTTAATTGTGTATTGGATGTCAGCTGGAAGAGATGTCAGGCAGAGCAGGTTCGTGCTGGGATTGTGTGAGAGCTGTTATTTATTAGATGTCTAGCCTTTACTCACCTGTCAAGGGCATACGGTTCTTGGTCAAGGTTAGATTATTTTTTGTTGTTTGGTGGATTAATGGGACATGTTCATGACACCAGAATAGATAATATACAAATATCTGACCATGTAATGGTGCAGGTGGATCTTGGTTTGGACAAGGAGGTAGTTAAAGTCAAGTACTGGTGTTTTCCTCCACTTATATGGAAATGAAGGCCTCAAAAAGTTTTTACGGGAACAATGGAGCCTGTTTGGGGATACATGGACAATCTGACCTTATTTGGGACACAGCAAAAGCCTTCCCAAGAGGAATCATTATAGACCATGTTCATAATAGAAAGAAGACACTTACTGAATTGCTTAGTGGATCTGGGCAAGTGGTTAAGAGTATTTTGGTGCTGGGTGCGATATAAAATGTATGAGGCCTGAGAGGATTATTTGGCAGTGCTAACTGAACTCAATACACTTATCCTTTCCAGAGCCAAACAGTCTATGCTGTATTATCGCTGTTTATTATATAAGTTTGGAAATAGGTGGGTCACGCATTATTTTTTAGATATTATGATAAAGGTCTTTTTCAAGACCACCAATCAATTTTACACGGTGCAACATGTAAGTATCCTCTCTGTATCTAATCCTGTTTAATCGTTTAAACTGTGATTTATGTTGTGTTTTGACTACTTTTGGTATTAGATGTTTATAATTTTACTCGTCTTGATGTGCTTATTTAATTGTTTTTAACTTTATTTTTGTGATTTCATTGATTTATCTATAATTTGCTATACATTCATATAGCTTTATGATAATATTCAGAATGTATGTAAACATGTTCTTTTAAATACTTTCCTTACTTTTTTATGTACCTTATTTATATCACATATATTTTTATGTTTTTATTTGTTATGACTTCATTTGTTTATTATATTTAGATGCATACCCCCCGTTGAAGGCTACATGCCAAAATGCGTAGGGGATTTTTGTCCAATAAAGTTTTAGCACCCATGACCTCTACTGGCCTTCGCTTCTTGTGTTTCTCAGTTGTCTGCGAGGGCCCTGCTCGCCTTGTGTTCCAATACTGAGCAGGCCTACTTGGAAAGCAGGTTTCAAGAATTCTATGAACAATTGTATAGTTCAGAAGAAGGGGACAGAGATAAGGTCTGGGCATATCTGAGAGAGAATGTGTCGAGGGAATTTAGTTCTGATCACCTTGAACCTTTGAATGTACCTGTTGAGGGCAATGAGATTCAAAAGGTTATCAAGGGCTTACCTGCTGCCCGGGATCTGACGGCTTTAGCAGCAAGTTCTTATTTATTTATGTATTTTTTTTTTAAATATACCGCTTTATCTGACAGTCAAATCGGTTTACAGCGCAACTTAACTATATGCTTTTACATAGGACATAGGGTAATTTAACTGCATACTTTTACATAGAACACAACTTAAGAGTGAACTTCTAAATTCTTACATAGTATCAGGAGCAGAAAACAGTGGATTTCTAAATTCTTACATAGTGTTAGTAATAGGAGTGAGGCTGAGGAAACAGTTCAGCAGTAGTGATAAATTTTGCTGTGTAATGATGTGTATGAATCATGGAGTAGTCTGATTTAACTCTTCAAACTCTTACAGGATAAGGTAAACGTGCCCCCGTTGGAAATGTACATGCAGTTGATTGAACAGGGGAGATTTCCTTATAATACTAATGGAATTAAGGTAATTCCTAAGCCGAGGACAGACCCTCTGATTAATGTTGATCTAAGGCACCTCCTTTTACCTACATTGATACACCCTTTCCAGGTTGCGTTTGTCAAAGGTAGACATGCAGTAGTGAATATATACCAAATTTTGGCTAGGTGAGTCTTAGAACACATGGGCTTCAAAGGATTGTTTTTGCAAGCTATCCATCTATTTGATGTAGTGCTGCGAGCTCAGGTATTAGTAAATGTTTTTTGCATGGAGAGCTTCCCCCTGTTTAGGGGTACATGGCAGGGGTACCCACTTTGTCTGCATCCCTTACTGAATCAAATTCATGCTAAAGTTGATATTAAGGGGGTGCAAATGGGGACATATATCTTTAAGATATCAGCCTTTGCAGATAATCTGTCGGTACATATTGTGAAACTGGAAGACTCGCTTAGGTACTATTTCTGGAGTTTCGAGAGTTTGTGGAAATTTCAGGATATAAGCTTAACAGACAATTCTGAAGCCCTTTCAACTCAGCCCAAAATGCGAATTACCTGAAGGGGAGCATTCCTGTTATGGTGGATGCAAGGTTCATTTCACTATTTGGACATTATAATTGCTGGTGGAACATTGTCCCCTTGGATATGGCAGATGCTTTGCAAAGATGGCATGGATTGCCCTTGTATTTAGGTGTAAAATTGCTTTCTTTAAAATGGTTAGCTTTCTGCAATGGCTTTATGTACTGCAGATGCAACCACTGTGGGTGATGACGAAAGATCTTAAGAAAATAGATGCTTTGGTGTGGCCAAGGGCGGGGGGGGGGGGGAGGGAGTCTAATCCGTGCACAAGAGTTCCAAGCCATCTGGGAGGATTACTGTACATTCAAGTGCTATCCAGAATAGGTTGTGGCTTGTTGTTGTTGTTGTTAAGTGCCGTCGAGTCGGAGTCGACTCATGGCGACCCTCTGGATAGCTATCCTAAATTGTGTTCGGTCTTCAGTCAGGCGGCTCATTGTTGACAGACTGGTACCCATAGCTGCTGTTATTGTATCGATCCATCTCATTGCTGGCCTTCCTCTTTTGCGTTGACCTTCTATCTTGCCAAGCATAATGTCTTTCTCTAATGATCTCTCTCTTCGCATGATGTGTCCAAAGTATGAAAGTCGAAGTCTTGTCATCTGAGCTTCTAAAGAAAGCTTAGGTTTGATCTTCTCGACTGGTTTGTTCTTCGGGCAGTCCATGGTATACACAGTATTCGCCGCCAGCACCATAATTCAAAGGCATCAATTTTCTTCCTGTCTATCTTTTTCACTGTCCAGCTTTCACATCCATATGATGTTATTGAAAATACCATGGCTTGAACAAGTCGAATCTTTGTATGGAGAGAGACATCTCTGCTCTTGAGAATCTTATCTAGGTCTTTCATAGCCATTCTGCCAAGAGCAATGTGTCGTCTGATTTCTTGACTGCTTGTTGCTTCTTTATTGATAGTTGATCCAAGTAGGTTAAAGCTGTTCACAATTTCAATTTCTTCTCCTTCAACGATGAACCTGTTGATTATGCCAGTTGTCATGATCTTTGTCTTCTTTACATTAAGGTGCAGGCCCATTTTGAGACTATGTTCTTTGATTGTGAGAAGCAAATGTTTCAGATCATCTTCACTTTCAGCCAGTAATGTGGTATCATCATCATAGCGAAGGTTGTTGATGAGTCTTCCACCAATCTTCACACCTCTGTTGTCTTCATACAATCCTGCTTCTCTGATGATTTGTTCTGCATATAAATTAAACAGGTAGGGGGAAAGTATGCAGCCTTGTCTTACACTTAGTTCTGAATAATTTGTAACAGGATTCCTATTAGTACAAGGTCAATTTGTGGGTGGGTGGGCATCTGGGAGCTGATGGACAACCACATGGCTAAAAAGGTGGAGGGGAGGGAGGATAGGATTTGAAATTAAGGCTAATAGGTTATGTTGGATGGTCAACTAAGGATAGGACTCTGCGTGGATTGGAGGGGAGGTGTGAGACATCTTTGTGGTGTGTCTGTGTGTAAAGAGATTTGGCCTGATTATTTAGTAGATTGTGGGATAGGTATTCTAAGGGGTTGAGAGCAGGACAGAGGGACAAGGGGAGAGTGATGTTGTTGTTTGAAAAACAAAAAGTGTGCTATATTTTAATTTTCTGGTGTGCGTTAAATAACCCTATACTCCAATCTGCATTGTTTGTCTTTTCACCAAAAACAGATTTAACATAACTATATCTGGTGGTCCCTGGGCAGATGGACTCGAGGTCACTGAGCCTAGACGTTGAAGGCAGCTCCATGGAAGATTCTTAACTTATATGCACAGAGCTGGCAATTTTTCTGTACGAGGAGTTTCTCTTTTGAGCTTTTTTTTTTCATAAAGTAACTTATTCTTTGGCTGAAAATGTTCATGGAGCTGATTCAGACAGACAATCTCTTTGTGCTCTCAATTCAAGCATAATGTTTATTAGTCCTCCTGAATGTGATGAGGAGGCAAGCATTGAAAATAATAAGAATGAGTGTCAAAGATCTTGATTTTTCAGTTGCACTTTTGGGCAAGGTCAAAATCCCAACTTTAATGACATCCTTTTTCTTTTTAAATAATAAAGTCAATTAACTGAAGAAGACAATGTTGAAAAGGCTTTTTTTGTTTTGTTCTTAGTAATTTTGAAAATTTGTATGGTAGAGCTTTGTTTTGCATCCATTCATAAGAACAGAAAAACACAACTGAAGACTTGAGGAGACTGCTGCTGCAGGCAGGCAGGACCAAGCAGGCTCAACCTTTACAATAAGTTCTGAGCTAAGTTCCATCTCAGCACTATGAGATGATGCCACCCACTTGTGTGCCTGACTCAATCCTGCTTGTTGACAGGATAAAGGCTTCAAGTGGAGGAACCAATTGCAGTTCGGCAAAAACTCCCTTCACAACTGCCCTCAGCTGCAGTTGCACAGACAATCCAGAGTCAAGAAAGAACCCTAAAATTATCTACCTGCTTCACAAAGCATAGTTACTCACCTGTAACAGGTGATCTCCGGGAACAGCAGGAATTTAGTCCTCACATATGGGTATCGTCGGTACCGACAGAGCCTGAGCGGGAACGCTCCCCAGCGTCCAATTAGAAAGCATTTGGGAGCATCCCACAGCACCTGCGTGCTGCCTTCCCGCCTTTCCCAACTGCCTCTCTCCTGTTGAGTTTTAAAGCTGAGACAAAGAGAGAGAGAGGGAAAGGGAAAGAAATACATAGAGATACAACTCCTAGGGGAGGTGGGTGGGTTGTGAGGACTAAATTCCTGCTGTTCCCGGAGATCACCTGTTACAGGTGAGTAACTATGCTATCTCCAGGAACAAGCAGGAATGTAGTCATCACATATGGGGGACTCCCTAGCTTTAGATGCCAGGGAGAGACCCCAGAAGTTGTGTGCCCCTGAGAAGGGCTCCACTTCCCCCCATGGATCTCTGGTATCCTAACAGGGATGGTGGGTAGGAGTTGATTAGGTATGGAACAGGTGTTGGAGAACAGCCTGACCAAACAAGGCATCTCGGTGGGAGTCCTTGTCCAAGCAGTAATGGGCTGTGAAGGAATGAACCGAGGCCCAGGTGGCTGCTCGACAGATGTCGTCGATAGACACAGAGTGCAGATGAGCCATCGAGGCTGCCCTGGCTCTCACATTGTGAGCTGTGACACGGCCCTCCAGAGAAAGGTTCTTACTCTGATAGGCGAAGGAAATATACTGAGAAATCCAGTTAGATAGTGTTCTCTTGGAGACTGGAAGTCCCAAATGAGAAGGATCAAAAGCAACAAAGAGTTGAGAGGACTTTCTATGTTGCTGTGTTCTTTGTAAGTAAAAGGCTAAAGCTCTTTTACAGTCCAAGGTATGAAGATTCCTCTCTGCATTTGATGCATGAGGCCTTGGAAAAACACAGGTAGGTAGACCGCTTGGTTCAGATGAAAAGGCGAGACCACCTTTGGCATAAAGTGTGGATGAGTCCTAAGGACTACCTTGTCATGATGGAACCTTGTATAAGGTGGATTAGCTACTAGCGCTTGCAACTCACTAATGCGACGTGCTGATGTGATTGCAATAAGAAAGATAACCTTCCAAGAAAGGAATGTCAAGGAGGTAGGAGCTAAAGGTTTGAAGGGTGGCTTCATGAGCTGCCCAAGAACCAGGTTTAAGTCCCATGCCACCGGTGGTGGCCTAATGGGAGGCTTAGTTAGAAGAAGGCCTCTCATAAATCTTGCTATAAGAGGATAAGAGGAAATAGGCGGTCCATTTAGAGGCTTAAAGGAAGCTGTAATAGCACTCAAATGGACCCTTACTGAGTTAGTCTTAAGTCCTGCATTGGATAAATGAAGGAGATATTCCAGCAATGATTCCAGAGGTATTGCAAGGGGGTTAAGACCCTTTTGCAAACACCATATGGTAAACCTTTTCCACTTGAAAGCATAAGAGCGTCTTGTGGAAGGTTTCCTGGAAGCAAAAAGAATATATCTTTTACTTGCTGAGGTAGATTAAGATCATGGAGATCTAGGCCTTCAGCAACCAAGCCCTGAGATGCAGAGACTGGGGATTGGGATGCCATAACATTCCGTCCTCCTGAGATAGGAGATCCGGAGTAGAACCTAACTCCAGGGAGGGAGCTTGAGAGAGATGTAGAAGCAGAGGGTACCACACTTGCCGTGGCCAATGTGGAGCTATGAGAATCATATGGCCTCTGTCTCTCTGAAGCTTGAACAGGGTTTTGAGAATTAGGGAAATGGGTGGAAAGGCATACAGGAAGTCTTGACCCCAGTAAAGGAGGAAAGCATCCCTGGCCTGAGCCCCCTGAGCCGGAATTCTGGAACAGAACCGGGGAAGTTTGACATTCCACGGACTTGCAAAGAGGTCTATGTCCGGGGTTCCCCAAATTTGAAAAATCTTGGTCACCTGGTCTGCATGCAGAGACCACTCGTGTGGAAGCAGAACTCGACTGAGTCTGTCTGCCCAAGAGTTTTGTATGCCTGGAAGATACACTGCCAGGAGATGAATCTGATGCTCTCTGGCGAGGGCCCATAGTCGCAAAGCTTTGTTGCAAAGCGACAGAGAGCCTGTTCCTCCCTGCTTGTTCACATAGAACATGGCTACTTGATTGTCCAAATGAATGAGGACTGTCTTGTAGCTGAGCAGGGTATGGAACACTCAAAGAGCAAGAAAGATTGCTCTGAGTTCCAAGAGATTGATATGTAGATGAGTCTCCTGTGGAGACCAGGTGCCTTGGGTGGAGAGGTCTTGCAGATGAGCTCCCCAACCCATCGGAGAAGCATCTGTTGTGAGAGTTGCTTGGGGTAAAGGTTGTTGAAAAGGGGACCCCAGCAACAGGTTTTGAGTGGACTTCCACCACTGGAGGGACAAAATAAGGCGACTTGTGTTTGCTATTTTGTCTGACAGACATCCTGATGCCTGGGTCCATTGAGTGGATAAAGTCCACTGGGCTGCCCTCATATGGAGGCGAGCATAGGGCACCACATGCACGGTGGATGCCATGTGGCCTAGTAGTTGTAACATTTCTCGAGCAGTGAGATGAGACTTTAGCACTGCTTGAGAAGCTAACTGCACCATGCAAAGACAACGGGCCTGGGGGAGGTAGGCCCTTGCCTTTCTGGTATCCAGCAAAGCTCCTATGAACTCCAAAGACTGAGTGGGAGTTAGACTGGATTTTGGGATGTTTATTACCAGACCCAAATACTGAAGGATACGCATTGTGCAGGATAGAGAAGTCCTGGCCTCTGACTCTGTTGGGGCTCGAATGAGCTAGTCGTCTAAGTAGGGGAAGACGAATATCCCTAGAGTGCGGAGAAATGCTGCTACAACAGCCATGCATTTCGTGAACACCCTTGGTGCTGAGGCCAGGCCAAAAGGAAGCACCCTGTATTGGTAGTGCTTTCCCTGAAAAAGGAACCAAAGGAACTTTCTGTGAGTTGGATGGATGAGAACATGGGTGTACGCATCCTTGAGATCTAGAGAACAAAGCCAATCCTGACTCTGAAGGTATGGCAGCAGAGTTCCGAGAGAAATCATCTTGAATTTCTCTTTGACAAGGAATTTGTTCAATTCTCTGAGGTCCAAGATAGGTCTGTATCCCCCTGTTTTTGGGATAAGGAAATAGGGGGAATAAAACCCCGTACCCTGATGAGGAATGGGTACTTCTTCTATTGCCCCTTGGGCAAGAAGGACAGTGACCTCCTGACCTAACAGGTTGATGAGAGGTGTCGGAGAATTTAACTGCCTTATTACTGTGGGAGGGGGCATGCTTGAAAAATGAAGCCTGTACCCCTCCTTTATGATGGAAAGTGTCCAATGCTCTGCTGTTATCTGCCCCCATCTGGGGACAAAGTGACATAACCTTCCTGGAATGGTGGAAGGCTCTGGTCCCACGAGAGCCAGGAAGGCTAAGTTCTCTAGCTGAAAGTCAAAGGCCTTGTGGAGGCTGAGACTGCTGAGACGGTTGAGGCTTAGCAGTCTTTGCTTTCTTCTGCTTGGGTGGTTGCTAACCTTTCCTGACAAGCTGACCTGCAGAACGTCCCTGCTGAGCATAAGCAGGATAATATCTTTTCTTCTTAGAAAAGAATGGTTTCTTGAATGATTTCTTTCTAGCAGGATCAGCTGTGGACTTGAATAATCTATCCAAGGTAGAGTTGTCAGCATCCAACTCATTGGCCTTTTCCTGCCAATCTCTACCAAATAGGTTCTCACCAGTACAAGGGATATTTCCCAATGTGCCTTGTACCCAGAGCTCCAGATCAGATGCCTGGAGCCAAGCAATTCTACGTGCGCCTATTGCAATGGCAGAACTTCTGCTTATGCACTCAAAGCAATCAAAGGCTGCACGGTTGACAAATTTAGAAACATCTTGGGCATGTTTGACCAATGTGAGAAAATCCTGTCTTCTATCCTTAGGAAGAATAGGACTCAAGGCCTCTAAATCATCTGTGACCTCCTTCAGGAACATTCCCATGTAAAGACTATAGGAACTGATCCTGGCAGAAAGCATGGAAGCTTGGAAGACACGACGTCCAAAAGCATCCAGGGTTCTGCACTCACGTCCTGGAGGATTAGAGGCATGCCTCTTTGCACTCTTGATCCTTCTCACAGCTGATTCCACTACAATAGAGTGGTGAGGAAGCTGAGTTTTCTGGAAACTAGGACAAGGAGGGACTCGATACAGCGTATCCAGTCTGCGAGGATGAGGAGAGGTGGTAAGAGGTGTCTCCCACATCCTTAACATGAGATCATGCAAAATCTCATGAATGGGCAAGGTAGCTGCCTCCTTAGGAGTTTTGGGATATTGTAAAATTTCCAACTCCTTAGCTCTTGGCTCTGTTTCAGGGGCCACAGTAATGGACAGACCCCGAGCCACCACCCTGATAAAATTCTGGAAGGATATATCCTCTGGAGGAGGCATTCTGCGCTTAGGGGAGGAGGGCTCCTCTGGGAGAAGCATTCCTGCATCGACAGAACTGTCAGAATCCTCAGATTCTTCTGAGGACTCGAAGTACCGTCGGTTCGGATGCTCTTGAAGAGCCCGATACCCGTACCGACCGAAGTCGGTACCGGGAGTAATCAGTACCGGGGTATCGGTACCCGAGGGCATTGGATGACTGGGTACCGGCAAAGCAGACACCGATGCCGATGTTGATGCTATCGGTACCGGTACCGATGCTATTGGTACCGGTACCGATGCCGGGGCCAGTGCCGGTACCGGACGGATTGTCTGTCACGGTTCCGAGGGCATCGATGCCGCAAGGAGAGCCGCCAGACTGCGCTCAATAGCCAAGATTCTCTGGTCTATTGATGCTGCCGATGCCTGGATGTCGGTACCGGAGAAGACCGCCGGTACCCCAGAGCATGGCACCAGTAGTTCTGCCGAGGCCGAAGCCTCGAGAACATCCTGGAGCCCCGACGGGGCAATTTTGCCAGTGCAGAATCCTCAAGGGCAACGCCAGAGGCATCTTGATGCTTAGAAGGAGATCTACCCTTTGAGAACCGGATGGACTTATGTTTAGTTACCTGAGATCCACGGGAGGAAGAGGAAGCCCTGGAAGACATCAATGCCAGCGAAGCTGCATCAGAGGAAAACAGGGTACTGAGCTTAGCAGCTCAGTTCTGCCGACCTCTTTTAGACATCATGGCACAAGACATACAATCCGTGATGGAGTGGTCAGGACCTAAACATTTTAGACACCATTCATGGGTGTTAGTGATGGAAATAGTACCGCCACACTTGGTGCACTTTTTGAAACCTGAGGCAGGTTTCTCCATTGTAGGAAAAATCTTTGGGCCTAAGGCCCAAAAAGGCGCGTGCACCTGGGAAAAAATAGGAAAAAGTCTTAGTATATATATATATATTTTTTTTTAAAGACAGAAAATAAGAAGAAAAAACTGGCGGTACCGGTAAAGCGTCGAGGAAGGCAGACGCGACCACAAAAAAGAAAGAAAGAAAGAAAGAAGAATTCTTCTGCGGTGACAGGAACAACGACCTGCTGGCTCCGTGGAAAAAAGAAGAACTGGAGAAATGCAGTTGGGAAAGGTGGGAAGGCAGCACGCAGGCGCTGTGGGATGCTCCCAAAAGCTTTCTAATTGGATGCTGGGGAGCATTCCCGCGCAGGCTCCGTCGGTACCGATGATACCCATATGTGATGACTACATTCCTGCTTGTTCCTGGAGATTAAGGATATCCTAATCTTCACTTATAAAAATAATATGTTGAATAGCTACAGATGATCTGGTTAATAACAATTTCCATTTTAACTACATTCAGAACAAGTCAAACCTTATCTATCCACTGTTTCATTGTTTTAAGAGAGGAAACTAAAAGGAAAGGGTACCTTTTTTCTGGGTAATTTACAGCCAATATTAACTTCCTTTTTCCTACTTCAATAGTAATGGTATCCTGACTGATATTTGGTCCAGATGTTGTATAATGAGGTCACTGCATGAAGGTACTAAGCCTTGGTGCTATTAATTTATTCTCTCCTCCTTGGAAGTACACAGCAGATCACCAAATTCACCACTGAATTCTAAGCTATGATCACTGCAGAGCTAACTGTAAAAGAGCACCAGTGAAATACATGAGCATTCTATTTATATTCTTTTGAAGAAGCAAACTTCAGAATTCTATAGCACTCCAAATAAGGACTCCCAGACAATTATACAGAGGCCATGTTGAATACTGTTCTTCCTTATACACCCAAGCAGTCTGGTTTTTGTGGTTCCCTTAAAATCAACATGTACAAGTCTTGTTCACCTTTGTGTGAATGATGCCTTGGGCAGGATTATGGATTAATTGATACAAAATGCTGAAACTATAGGGTTACTGTTGGGGCAGTGTCTCCAAATAGGGGTTTATGTTTATTTAGGACTTTATATACCACTTTTCTGTAAAAAGGCAAAGCGGTTTACAAATATAAGTAGAAATAGAGGAAAGGAACACCATAAACTGATAGGAAAACGGAATCAGACATGCCAGAAGACAGATGAAAGTGGAAGAGGAGAAGGGTGTGGTGGTGGGGGGGGAGGGGAGAGCAGGAGAAAAAAATAGTTTTTTTTGTCTCAGATCCATGATGTGAATGGCCATGGGGGCTTACTCATGGAGGTGTCATGGTTCCATGTCCCCAGGCATCTTCCTCCAGGTGCACCATTAGACACCTGTCATCCAGTCACTGAATTTTCTGTGCCAGGGACTGTCCCATATGTCATCATGGTTTCTCTCATTTTGTCACCGTTATGGAACATATTGCAAGATATTGCAGGCTATGCCTGGGGAACATGATAACACAACATGTCACAATTGCAGAAGCCCTGAAGAGACACCTCTCCTGCAGCAGTGAAGCACAAACAAAAGGAGCAGGAAAGCCACACCGCTGGTAGACAGAGCTTTACTGAAGTTTCAAAGGTCAGCCCTACACGTGTTTCGACAGAAGCCTTCCTCAGGGAACTGCGACCTTAGGAAATGTAACATGCATACAGAAAAGTAATTAAAATTTAAAAACATAATACATAAAATAAGAGCCATAGAAACATTAGCTAATATAAAAACAAATACAAAGGAGCCCAATATAAACCATAAATGGTAATAAAAGGGGAAAACATCCAATTAAAATATACCGATAGAAATGAAGTAAAAAGCAATATATTAGAATAAGAAACAGTGACAGCAATAAAAACAAATGCTTAAAAGCCGTACAGGGTTAGAAATAAGGATCACTTCTCTCAGTTCATAAGAAGCTCGAAGGAGATCAATCAGTATATCCAATGGTTTATTTATTTATTTTTATTTATTTATTTTATTTCTTTCTTTTTTATACCGCGCTCTTTAGAATCAGTGTGGTTTACATGTATACTAACAGGTACTTTTTATTCCCTTGTCCCTGAAGGGCTCACAATCTAAGTGTATAATAAACTATCAAGAGTGTCAATGTAGCTATCATTATCCATTATTTGGAAATCTACTATGGTAAAAATCGAATCCCATACCATTCTAAATATAATTATAAACTCTAAAGAATGATCGCCACTCAGAGCTGCGATCACAGAAAAAATGCCAAAATAGCGCGAAGAGAGGGAGAGAAGAAATAAATTCTAATTGGAACCATCACAGAACACATACAAAAAATATCTCAAAATGTATCAGCATGTAACATATGAATAGCATACTCTGATTCAAGAATGAAATTGTAAAGGAGAGGAACCTAATAATAAATGCTGATCCTTATTTCTAACCCTCATACATAATGATTTCTTTTCTTCCTTCAGCGAATTTAAACAGTGTATTACTCTTCATTAAATTGAATAAGTGTCCCTCCAGTGATGAGTGTAGCTCTATAGTATCTATATGGAACGCCTTTCATATTGTCCCATGGTGGATGGCTTTCTTCTGTCCCGTTGTTATCCTCTCACATACAATGTCCCCTTGACCATTTATCCCTTATCACTGGCTGTACAGCTTTAAGAGTTTATTGTTTTTATTGCTGTCACCGTTTCCTATTTTAATATATTGCTTTTTACTTAATTTCTATCGTTATGTTTTTAATTGGATGTTCTCCTCTTTTATTACCATTTATGGTTGATATTGGGCTCCTTTGTATTTATGGGTTTTTTTTTCTTCAAAATTTTATTTATAAACCATCAAACAGGAACGGCAAATACACAACTGATAACAGTCGCTCCCTGGGGTGGACTCTGATCCCCAGGGGGCGGAACACATAGATGGTTACATGATTTTTTTTTTTGAACAATTTCCCCATCCCCCCTCCCCCACCCAATCTCCCCCCAGTTAACCCCCCCCCCCACCACCCCAAGCATTACCAAACAGGACCAGTATATACACCCGTATAGAACATCCATAAATCTCCCCATGCCAATCGGGCTATCAATAGCCTAGTTGCAGGATGACATTGCGAGTCCGAGGACTTAGATTTTGAATATGCTCAAAATCAACCTCAAAAAGACAGAGGTGCTTTTCATCAGCAGAGACCAAGCATTCACCCCTCCATCTTCATTGAAAGTACGCGACGCCGAACTCCTCACGAAGACAACGATCCGTTACCTTGGAGTTATGATTGACCAACATCTCAACCTAAACGCCCAGATAGGACACATCTCAAAAGCGATCTACCATAAAATCCGGATGCTACGTCATATCAGACCGCTACTCGAGCCAGACGACTTTCGAACAGTCTTTCAGTCCCTGGTGATGCCCCACTTCGACTACGCTAACTCCATCCTCCTCGGCCTACCGAAGTGCACTCTACAACCTTTGCAGCTAGCAATGAATACCGCAGCTCGAACCCTCCAACAAGCATCTAGCAGACAGCACATCACCCCTATCCTGAAGACACTGCACTGGCTCCCAATACGCTACAGAGTCACCTTCAAAATCCTAACAATAACCTTCAAAGCCATCAACAAATGCACGGCTAATGCCCTCACTGAACTCATCCAGCTTACCCCTCCCAACAGACTCAGAAGATCTGTCGCCACCAACTCCTTAATACTCCCGAAGACCATTACCAAATGCACCAATGCCTCTAGAAACCGTGCCTTCGTATTAGCTGCACCATCATGCTGGAACAACCTACCACCCAATATCCGTGCCATAAACAACCTTCTCCAGTTCAGAAAGGCTTTAAAACACTACCTTTTCCTTCAATGCTTTCCCAACCCTGAAGACATCACGTAGCCGCACCCCATCCATATCCACTTATTCCACCCTGACATATCCCCCACAAAGACCTTTGCACAGCACACATAGATGGATTGAAGAGTTGTGTACATAGTTTATATTGAAAAGTTTGTACATAGTTGTTATCTGTTATCCAAGTTTGAATTCCTTGTTTAATGTAAGTCCAAGGTTTCCCCCCCTTGGACATCTGTTTCCTGGAAACCGTGCT
This sequence comes from Ichthyophis bannanicus, assembly GCA_033557465.1. Taxonomy (NCBI): domain Eukaryota; kingdom Metazoa; phylum Chordata; class Amphibia; order Gymnophiona; family Ichthyophiidae; genus Ichthyophis; species Ichthyophis bannanicus. Next base: position 335,324,887 of record CM066035.1, read on the forward strand.
GATGTTAAATAGTGCGGTATACAAACAATGTTAAATAAAAAAATAAATAAAATATAGGGCTCCCACAGTAGCCAGAAAGTGGACCATCGCTTAACATGGCCTCGAGCAGCCCTACACTCCAAGAGCATAAGTTGGTGGAAGGAGTTCCGCCACTCCCAAAAGGAGGGAGGGTGGGGCTGTCCCTCCACCCACGTAGTATTGGCCCTTTGCCCACCAGACATGCCTTCCGCACCAGCCAGCGACTCCATTTCCCCCTCGGAGAGGTAAGGCCCATGAGGTCTAGAACGGTCAGGGCAGCATCCCAGTAAACAGGTTGTCCAAGAAGGTCGGCCATAAATGAGGCAATTCTCTGCCAGTAAGGGCGTATCCGTCGGCAACCCCACCACATATGGTATAATGTCGCCATAGGCTCCGCACACCGTGGGCAGCGACCATCCGCAGTCAAGTGGCAGCGAAGGGCCCGCCGCGGGGAGAAGTGAACCCTAGTCAAACACTTAAGCTGGATTTCCCGCCAGCGGGCGCCATCCGCAAGGCTCGCCACTCTCCGAAGGGCCACCAGAATCGTGTCAGGGGGGATCTCCCGCCCCATTTCCGCCCCCCAAGCCCGTTCCACATTGCGATAGTCCGGCTGTGGTCGAAATTGCTCCAACCTAAGGTGAAAAGTCCGAATAGACGGCCATTCAACTTCGCCAAAACCAAAGAATGCTATTATCTGGGCCGAACGGTCGCTACATAGTTCCGTCCTCGAAAGGGAAGCCACGTAATGGGCCACTTGCATATATGTGAAAAACTGCCGAGGCCCCAACTCGTACTCGCGAGATAATGTGAGAAAAGGCTTAGGTTTGCCCGCCAAGTCCACCACATGGCCCAAAGTATGTATACCTCTCTCTCCCCACAGACGGAACGCGGCGGTTTCAGTGCCCGGGGTGAAATTGGCATTGCCCTGAATGGATAACCAGCTCGACACCTGCCAACGACGGCCCCAGTAGGCATTCAAATGCCTCCAAGTCTTACAAACCGGTGCCAATAACACGCTGTCCGCCAAGTGTGTAGGCCACCCACGTACCTCCAAATGCAAAAGGGCTCTTAGGGAGTGGGGTGCCACGTAGGCCTCTTCAAAGGCCCGAGGGGTATAAAGATCGGTGTCACCCAGCCAATCCCCTAGGTGACGGGCCTGGCAAGCCAGTGCATAGGCCCCAAGATCTGGGAGCCCCCACCCCCCACTGCACACCCTCCCCACTAGCCGACGATAGGAGATACGAGCTCTCGACCCCCCCCAAAGAAGGCCCCGAAACTCCGTCTCAAAACGCCGAATATCCCGTCGGAGGATCCAAACAGGGAGGGTCTGTAACCAGTATAATATCCGCGGCAGAATGACCAGTTTAATCGCCGCAATTCTCCCCATTAGGGACAGGGGGAGAGGCCGCCAGGCCTGCAGCTGAGTTCTTACCTTGTTCAACAGCCGTCGCAAGTTACTATCATATAGTTGACCTGGCTGACAGGACAGTACAATCCCCAGGTATATGAACTGGTGCTCAGCCCATCGGACGGGGAACTCGCCCGACCAGCTGCTCCGAAGTCGGCCAGAGACATCCAGGGCTTCGGATTTATCCCTGTTAATACTAAACCCCGCAAACTGCCCAAAGGCTCGAAGCTCCTGCAAAAGAAGAGGCAGGGATTCCCCAGGGGAAAGCAAGTGCACCAATAAATCGTCGGCAAAGGCTGAAATCTTAAATTCTTGTTTGCCAATACCTACTCCCTGAATTGTTCGCATACCCGCCACTCGCCGCAGGAGCGGATCCAACGAGAGAACGAATAGAAGATGAGATAGGGGGCAGCCCTGGCGAGTCCCCCTCTGCAGCGGGAAGTTCTCTGATAATACCCCGTTACAAAGTATCGCTGCGGTCAGATTGGCATACAAACTCGCGACCATATTACAAAACAACGGCCCTATACCATATTGTGGGAGGATAAATTTCAAATATTGCCAGTCCACCCGGTCAAAAGCTTTTTCTGCGTCAAAGCTAACCAATAGAGAGGACAGATGTCTATGCTGGACCCACTCTAAGGATGCGATGATCTTGCGTAAGTTACAGACCGCATATCGCCCCTTAACGAAACCGACTTGTGACTCATGGACTAGCTGCCCCAAAAACTCCGCCAGTCGATCTGCCAAGATCTTAGCCATTAATTTAAGGTCGAAATTAAGTAAAGAGATAGGACGATACGAGGCCGCAGAAAGAGGGTCCTTTGCCGGTTTAGGGATAAGAACGATGTGAGCATGATTAGCCCCCCACCGAAAGTAGCCTTGCTGTGCTCTCCGATTATGTACGGCGGCCAGCATTGGGGAAATCTGTTCATTAAGAATCTTGTAGAGTTCGGCACCCAGGCCATCCGATCCAGGGGATTTATAGCAACTGGCTTTTGAGATAGCCCCTTGCAGCTCAGCCACCGTAATCGGCTGATCCAACTGTGCTCTTTGCTCTATTGATAGGCGAGGTAGGTCCAGTCCCCTCACATAATCCGCCATCTGCGTGATGGAGGTCGCCTCCGCGGCATAGAGGTTCTGAAAAAAGGAACGGAAAATACGCACTATTGCCGGGTTCTCCCTATGTAACGTCCCCAATTCATCTCGCAAGGCTGGCACCAGTTTCGAGCCCCTGGGTCCCCGAAGGCACCGAGCCAATAACTTCCCGTGCTTGTCCCCATATCGATACAATTGGTAGCGGTAATATAACACTGACTTCTTAGCCATCTGGTGTAGGAGTTCATTTAATTCCGTTTGGGAGTCCCACAGCTGCTTTTTAAGCCCAGCGGTGGGAGTTTGGGCCCATCGGCGTCTCAGCTTCGTCACCAATCTCTCTAGGTCAATGATACGTTCGGCCCTCAATCTTCTTTTCCTGGCCAGGAACCCGAATATATCTCCCCGCAGTACGACCTTCGCCGTTTCCCAGAGCAACTCTGGGTCATCCTGATGACCCCTATGATCAGCTTCAAATTCCTGCCACCGCCTCTGAATAAATGAACGAAATTGCGCGTCTCTATATAATTCCAGGGGAAAACGCCATTGAAAGGCTCGAGGAGTACTCCCACTCCAAAGGACCTCCAGCCAAACAAAAGCATGATCAGAGATCTCTACGGGCCCTATCTGGGCATCCCCAACGTTGGCAAACAGCCCGGTGGACAGCAACAGGTAATCTATACGTGCGCTCGTGCCATGAGCCCGGGACTGATGCGTATAATCCTGCTCGACCGGGTGTAGTAATCGCCATGGGTCCACCAGCCCCAACCTAGAGCAGAGGCGTCGTAATGCCCGAACCGTCGCCATCCTGTCTCTTTGCTCCCCCCCTTTTGAGGTATTGAGGTCGACATCCATGACCCCGTTGAAATCTCCCCCCAGGATAACGGGGATCTCTGGTAACGTCTCAATTTTAGAGGCAAGGCGCGCATAGAGGGACAAATCGAGCACATTGGGACAATACACGTTGCCGAGAATTACCGGCCTCCCCTCAAGGACTCCCTGCACCAGTACAAATCTGCCCGACGGATCGACCAAGTCCTTCACCACCTCCATCCTGACACGTTTGTGTATCAAAAGTGCTACCCCTCCTTTCTTACCAAGGGCCGGGGCCCCCCAGACCTGTCCCACCCACTCCCGGCAAAGCTTACGGTGCTCTTCGGCAGTCTGGTGGGTTTCCTGGAGCATAGCGATGTCTGCCCCCTGCCTTGCCAGGGCCTGCAAAATTTTTGCCCGTTTAATCGGGCTGCCCAGGCCACACACATTCTAAGAAATGATCTTAAGCGGCATGTATTACTAGACTAGGCCCAATAGTATCTGTTATGTACCATACAGAATATAGGGAAGACACCCCCCCAGCCTGAGGTCCTCCCCCATTTCCCTCCCAAAATGGTCCTCGCACCATCCCCTCCTCAACTGGTCCCCTAAGATACAGCTCTCCTTCTCCTCCCCTTCCCCCTCCCACCCCCCCTCTCTACCCCCCTATCCCCTCCCTCCCCCCTCCTATCCCTCCCCCACCCCTCTCCTCCCCACTCCAATTCTTTATTTCTACTACCATCCTCCTCACCTCCTCTGTGTATTCCTAGATGCGTGAGGTACCCCCCCACCCCTCCATTGTGCCGGCTCAGCTACGGGCCATCCGGGGTCCCCCCCGATGCTCCCCCCCTCCAAATTCATTCCCCCTCCCCGCTCCCCCCCCTCCGCCAGACACCCCCAACTACTCGGGCCGCCCCCTGCCCGCCCCCCTCACCCAAAGGAAACAGCCAACACTTAAGGGTAATTTAAACAGACGCCTTAGCCCCCCCCTCCCCCAGCCCGGTTACCATCACCAGCTCTTTACAGTCCAAAGTGGAGACTCCTGGCTTGTTCTTCACAGCAATAGTCCTCTCCTCTAGTCCTCAGGACTCGACCGCCACTGCAGCCCTCCGCCGTATCTCCTCCACATAGGGCGTTGCTGCTGTCGCGGAGTCAAAAGACCGGCGGGTCCCACCATGAGTGAAAATCAGCCGGGCGGGATATTGCACCATAAATTTGATATTATTGTCTGTCAGGATCTGGCACAGGGGTCCGTATTCTCGTCGTCGCTGTCCCAGGGCCGCTGAGTAATCCTGGACGATACGTATCCGGACATTGTCCTTTTGAATGGTCCCTTTCTGTCGCGCAGCACGCAAGACCGCTTCTTTCTGTGGGAATCTCAGGAACCGTGCTAGGACCACCCTGGGTCGGCCGTCACTGATTCTCCTAGGCCCGACCCGGTGCGCCCTCTCTATTTGCACTAGAGTGCCTTCGGGATCATTCGCCAGGATTTGTTTCACCAGGTCCTTCTACGTATGATTGTAAGTCCCGATCCTCTATGGCATCCGGGATCCCAAGAAATCTCAGGTTATTAGGGTGGGACCTATTTTCAAGGTCGTCTAGCTTGGCCTCCTGCCCCTGGAGTAACTTTTTCACCCGGGCCATCTCCTGCTGTAGCTCCAACACATGCTCCTCCGACCTCTCTATCTGGTGCTCCGCCTCCTGCAGTCGGCTGCCCAGGGCCTCCACGGAGGTTTGGATTAGGTCCATGCGGCTCCGCAGGTCTTCAAACTGCGCCGACAGCGCCCCTGCCACGGCCATGGAGATTTTGTCCACCATCCCCGCCGTGGCCCTAGCCTCCCCTTTCAACGGCGAGGATTGCTCCCCCCCCCTTGGCGGCAGGGGGGTCTTCTCCTTCTCCACCCGGCGGCCTCCCTTTGCCGCCATCGCCAAGGCCGCTGTTGTGGTCCGCCGGGCGACGAAGGCTTTGGTTGCCCTCCTCCAAGGTGCGCTGTACAGGCCCCGTCCCAATTCCCAAGCGCCACCGATTCTTCTCAGGCTTCCGTGCGCTGGAGGTAGGGTGCAAGTCTCAGGCTGCTATGCACTAGAGGTAGGGCACGTGTCTCAGGCGTCTATGCGCTGGAGGTAGGGCAGGGGTCCCCAGCTCTTGTGCGCCGGAGGCAGGGGCAGGGCTCAGACCTCCGAAAGCCAGGGATAGGGCACCGGACCCAGGCTCTTGAACGTTGGAGGGAGGGCGTAGGTTTCAAGCTCCAATGCGCTAGACGCATAGCACAGGTCTCAGACTCCGTCGCGCCGAAGACAGGGCGCAGGGGGCAGGTCGCAGGCTTCCGTGTGCTGGTGGCAGGGCGTCGTTCGGAGGCTCCGGTGCGCCAGAGGCAGGGGGTACAGCTCCTATGAGTTTAAGATAGGGCGCAGGTCGCAGGCCCCCGCGTGCCAAAGGCGAGGCACAGGTCTCCGTCCTCCGTGTGCTGGAGATATTCGGCCCTCAAGGATCACCCGGGGGGGCAGGCAAAACAGGCAGCGGCCCTGACCAAGGCCCAACGACAGTTCTCGGCCTCCCCCTGTAGCTGCGGCATCAGCCCCTCTCACAAGGCCTGCACTGCCGTCACGCGGGGGGCGGGAAGGGGCGAAGTGCACCGGCCGGAGAGCCGCTGCTGCCGCGGGACCCCGCTCCGACCGCCGCCGAAGTCTTCAACGGATCAACTCACCCCGCAGCGCGGCTTCTCCTCCTACGCGGCGTCTGCTGTCCGGGTCCAGGCCGCCTCCCTGGATCGTTGTGCGGGGGTGAGAGGGGAGCACCGGGGCACCATCCCCTGCCGCGGTCCAGTCGGGAGAGCTCGGGGGGGGGGGGGTGAGAAACCCCAAAATTAGCCCCGGTACCACATTTATCTTTGCCGGAGGGGCGAGGGGGCCCAGAGCTCGAGCAGCGTGCGACTGCTCTGGCTCACCGCATCACCGGAAGTCTGTATTTATGTTTTTATACGAGTTAACTAATGTTTCTATGGCTCTTAGTTTATGTATTATGTTTTTAAATTTTAATTACTTTTCTGTATGCATGTTATTTATATTTCCTAAGGTCACAGTCCCGTGAGGAAGACTTCTGTCGAAACACGTGTCAGGCTGACCTTTGACACTTCAATAAAGCTCTATCTATCAGTGGTGTGGCTCTTCTGCTCCTTTTGTTTGTGCTACAATTGCAGAAGCCCTACACGTCAGAGCTGGCACTCAAGTCCAAGCTCTGACAGACCCCATCTGGGTTGCTTAGGAGGCGGCACTCAAGATGGGGTTCTACACTCTGCCCATCCCTCAGGTGACTGAACTTGAGGGAATTCAAAGGGCGCAGGGTCTGAGTTTCCATGCTAAAGACCAGGCTTGCTGAAGGAGGAAAAGAATTCCAGGGAGAACAACCCGGATTCTAGGAGCTTGCTTCTCTGAGAATGATCCCTAGCACAGGGGACACAGCTGGAGCCAAGCTCCCCGAACAAGGGGAGCAGCCAGAAGCATGGTCACTGGAACTCAAGGCCAGGCTATGAATCTTATCCACAGCGCTATCAGTCGCCTCCTACCTTGGATGGAAAAGGCCACCAAATCCCAGAGAAGCACCTTCCAGAGAAGCACCTTCCAGAAAGCCACAAGGTGAAGATCCTTATCTTTTCCTCTATACTGCTCCTTAGAAAAAGAGGGTAAGCAAACCACCTGGTTCAGGTGAAAGGGAGATGATTACTTGGGCAAATAGAAAGGCACAGGCCAAATAGAAACAGCCACCTCTGAAAAGGACAAATATGGATCCCAGCACAGCACAGCCTGCAGCTCGGAAATTATGCCTTGCCAAACAAATCACAATCAAGAGAACAGTCTTGAGAGTCAAGTCCCTCAGAATGGCATGCTTCAGAGACTCAAAGGACTCTGACACCAGGGCCCTGAGCACTAGACAAAGATTGTAGGAAGGGACAAATGACCATAGGGGAGGATGCAGACGCTGATCTCCTTGAAGAAAATGTGAAACATCTGGATGCAAGACTGAAGGCTTTCCAGCCACCACACCACTGAAACAGGACAAGACTGCCACCTGGACTTTCAGGGAGGTAAGGGAAAACCTTTCTTCCAGACTGTCCTGCAGAAAACCAACAGAGCCGGCACCTTGACAAACTTAGGAATAAGTTGTTGGGTGCTTCCCCCACGCTCAGGCTGGTAGAACCCCTCTAGGCTTTGAGCAGAGCAGAAACTACTGCAGGAGAATAGCGCTTACGCATCAGATGACTCACTTCAAGAGCCAAGCCATAAGTGAGAAAGGAGCCAAGTCATCCAGGACAAATGGCCCCTGATGAATTCAGTCCCAAAATGGGACAGATGAAGAGGAGGAACTTGCAGGAACTGCATCAGGTTCCTAAATCATGCTCTCCTCGTCCAATCAAAGCACAGTTCCAGGGGTGGATCCTGCAATGGATTAGCAGGACTCAAGGACAGGGCCTTATCTGGTAAGTAAAATGTCACCTTCCATAACATAACAAAGCTATGCCTCCACTGGGCGGGAAGATAACACAGCAGCTCATTAACCTTGAGTCAAAAGCTTTGTCTGCCCAAGCGTGAACATCCAAGAAGAAATGCTTGACAAAAAGTGGAAAGTGATGCCCACGTTGCCACCTGACAATGTGAAATAATTAAAGGCCTTGCTGAAATCTAAGTTTACAACATCTAGCACTCTCCATTTAATTCTCTATTTGCTCAAAGAAATTAGTCAGATTCATCTGACAAGACCTATTTCTAGTGAAGTCATGCTGTATTGCAATGTCTGAAGGGGCTACCAAGCTTCGCTACACTACACCCACGAGAACGCTTGTGTTTGAGAAGAATGGGCATGTAAACCCTCTGGAACCAGCTGGTTCCATCAGATTCCCCGAGGTGATTGACAGTAGCCATGGGATTGCTGTTGGGGCAGCATCTTCAAATAGGCTGGTTTTACACATACCATGACAATAAAAGGTAGTTACTCACCTGTAGCAGGTGTTTTTTGTGGAGAGCAGGAATAAGTCCTCATGTATGGGTGATGTCTACGAAGGAACCCCATGCGGGAATGCTCCCCAGCTTCCACTGGAAGCTTTTGGGAGACTGCACCGTGGGTGCGTGTCTGCCTTCCCACCTGCTGCTGCAGCGCCATTTTCTCCAGTCTGATAACAAAGCTGTAGCAGAATACACTCCTTGGGAAGGTGGGAGGGTTGTGAGGACTTAGTCCTGCTATTCACGGAGAACACCTGCTATAGGTGAGTAGCTACTCTTTCTCCGTGGACAAGCAGGAAGTAAGTCCTCACATATGGGACGTCTAAGCTACAGGCTACCGAAAACCAAGGAGGCCAAGCAGCCCAAAAGCGGGAAAATTGAACTGAGAACTAGAAAATCAACTATCTATGGAAGTGGGAATTCACAAAAAGGAACTCATATGATTCAGCCTCTTCACTTTTTTTTGGGTTTTTTTTGGTAGTCTGGATGGACAGTAGGACCTTGGGGGGATGCCGAAGTACCGACTGGCCGACAAAGTTGCTCTCGCATTGGGAATCCCCATCCAGACAAAAGTGAGATCTGAATGTGTGGACAGAAGACCATGTTGCAGCCCTGAAGATCTCTTCCATGAAGACCAAGTGCAAGTTGGCCATCAAGCAGCCACGGCTTTGACGTGAGCTGTGACATGACCATCAAGGCTCAGGCCAGCCTGGGCAAAAGCAAAAGAGATGCAGTCTGCCAGCAAAATTGAAAGAGTGTGTTTGGAAATGGCAGCCCTTAGTTTGCTGGGGTCAAAAGAAACAAACAGCTGGATGGTCTTTCGGTGGGTCTTTGTCCACTCTAAGTAGAAGGCTAAGGCTCATTTACAGTCCAGCACATGCAGCACTGCTTCCCCTCTGTAGGGAAGAAAGTTGGCAGAACAACTGACTAATTAAGATGGAAAGTGGATACAACCTTTGGAAGGAATCAAGGATGAGTGCACAGTACCACTCTATTGTGGTGAAACCTGGTGTACGGCAGATGAGCCACTAGAACTGGAGCTCACTTACCTGGTGTGCTGATGTAACTGCCACCCGAAACAAGACCTTCCAGGTCACAAACTTCATAGGGCAATCATTGGTAATACCTGAAGACTGAAGGATGGCCAATGTAACGCCAATTTTTGGGTCATCTGGGAAACTACAGACCGGTGAGCTTGACATCAATATTGGGAAAAATGGCAAACACCATTATTATGAACAAAATTTCTGAACATGTATAGCCATGGTATAATGGGAGACAGCCAACATGGCTTTAGCCAGGGAAGGTCTTGTCTAATAGAGTAGTTACTCACCTGTAACAGGTGTTCTCCAGGAGCAGCAGGAATCAGTCCTCACATATGGGTGTCATCGGTGACGATGAAGCCCCAGCGGAGCATTTCCCCAGCTTTCCATGAAAGCCTTTGGGAATGCTGGCACGCATGCACGGTTCCCTTCCCGCCTAAAGGTGCCATCTTACCTCAGTCAAATGACATAGCTAAGAACAGCACACAAAAATGTAAAACAAACTATGTACAACTGCAACTCCAA